>CM057453.1:1313582500-1314182500 GCA_016271365.2 Neoceratodus forsteri | reverse complement strand
CTGCAAGGCCTCCTATCCTAAGCAGACCTCTAGTTGGCAGACGCTTCCTCCTCCCGGAACCCAGTCTCCGACTCCTTTTTTCTTTGACTGCTTGGTATTCAGTCTTACTATGTAAAGCCTTACTGCAGGAGCCCTCTCAAAGTGAGATATAGCAGTTACATAAGAACCTACCGTAACAGTAGACCTTCAAGAGAGGTTCCTGCAGTAGGTCTCGATTTCCCCTCCCACCTTCCCCCAGCTCCTGTATCTTTCCTTTTTTCCTTTCCCAGGGCTTTTTTTTTTTTTTTAGCAGCTTAGGGCTTCAGGAGTTGTTATTCCTTTCTCCTGTTTTCCTCTTCCGAGGTCTCCAGCGGGAGAACTGGAGGGCAGGCATGGGGATTGCCCTCTTTATACAGTCACGCTGACGTCTGTCATGTGATGCCGGGAGCAGTCCCCCACTATAGATTGGTAGCTAGAAGTTTGCCGTGTGGTCCTGATGCCAGGGGATGCAGTCCTACTATGTGAAGACCTACTGCAGGAACCTATCTTGAAGATCTACTGTTATGGTAAGTTCTTACACAACTGCTATTTTCTTGCTATTCCAGGTAAGGTGCCCTTTGTCCCTGGCCACAGCAGTAATGAGCTCCTTCTGCTGGAAATCAAGAAAGCGAGCCAGGACAGGGCGTGGGCAATCTCCATGCTTCAGTGGGGGAGCAAGAGAGCGATGAGCCCACTCAAAGTGTAATTTAGTGTCGGGCGGGAGGTCGAGGAGCTGAAGCAGATTTTTGCAGAAATCCAGCAGTGTCCCTCTGCTCGTCGCGCTCAGGGAAGCCGAGGAACCACAGATTGTTGTGGTGGCTACAATTCTCCAAATCGTCCACTTTCTCCTGCAGCTGATGAATAATGCGGGCTTGCTCTGTCGTTACTGCCGATAGCTCTTACAGGGCTGCATCATGAGTTTTGAGATGGTGCTCCGTGTGAAAGTTCCTGACTTCGATGGCTTGCAGGGATTGCGTGTTAGCATTCATTGCAACAGTCATTTGTGCCATCTGTGCCATAGGTTGATTAAACATGAGCTCCATTTTGGCAGAGTTGGCGGTAGTTGGAGCAAATGATGCCATTTTGCAGTCCTGATCCTTCAGCAGTCAGAGCGAGTATTCCAGGCAGAACGGCTGTTAAACGAAGAAAATAAGGACTCCAGTCTGTTGCAGGTTCGTCCCTCTTCAGTTCTGTGCATAGATAGGGTGCTAAAAGATTCCCCAAATGCTGGATGATGCAGGATTCAGTCCCACAGTATGAGGAGCTGAGCTCTTAAACTGCCATCTTGGTCAAAGGCTAAACCCCCCCCCCCCGTGTAGCATAAGGTTTTGAGAATTAATTTAAATGGTTTTAAAGTATGTATGCCTATGATTGATAAATTATGATTTAAAAGTGTCTAACTGTATATATTTCCTGTTTTCACCTCTTGTGTAAAGTGTCCAGAACCTCTGGGATTTGGGCGCTAAAGAAATAAAGTTTGACTTGACTTTTGTGCCCGAACAACAGGATGAGGTCTCAGTTTTCAGTTGGTGCCGTGCTAAGGTTCAAGACTGGATGAGTGCCAACTGGCTGAGGTTAAACCTGGATAAGACTGAAGTGCTAGTGGTGGAATCGGGTCGCCTGAGGGTTGGCATGCAGGCTGGTCGAATCACCAAGCTTAGGCTTGGAGACTCCCAGCTTCTCACCTCTGCTAAGGTAAAAAATGTTGGCGTTGTGCTGGATAGCGGCCTAAGACTTTAATCTCAGGTGTCGGCCGTGGTCCAAAATGGTTTTTACCACCTTAGAAACATCACCAGGATTAAACACTTGATCCCCTCAGGAGATCTGCCAACACTAGTCCATGCCTTCATGACATCACGGCTTGATTACTGCAATGCCCTTTACCTAAGGCTATCATGGGCTGATCTTCGCCACCTACATCTGGTGCAGAATGCAGCAACTAGGCTGTTGACTGGCCTTCTGAGGTCATGTCATATTACACTTGTGCTGCGCTTCCTGCACTAGCTCCCTATTAGGTAGCAGATCACCTTCAAGGTCGGGTTACTGACCTATAAAGTCCTGCATGGTCTGGGGCCTGGTTACCTGCAAAACCTCCTACAGCCCTACCACCTTTCTTGTCCCCTCCGGTCAGCCGAGGAGGGCCTCCTGGTGATTCCCAGTGTCCATTTAAATCATCTGGTACGGCAGCGCGCAGGCTTTTTCAGTTGCAGTGCTTGCCTTGTGGAATTCACTGCCTCAGTTGCTTAGAGAGGCCCCCTCGGTTAGTGCCTTCAAGAGGGATCTGAAGACCTTTTTATTTAGTAAAGTTTCCCCCTCCTTTTAAATTACTATGCTTTATTTATATATTTTTATGTTTATTACATTTTAAGTCTGCCAATATTATTTATGTATCTATAAAGCATCTAGAGTCACGGTAAGATTGAGCGCTCTATCAAATCAATAAACTAAACCCATAGCTGGTGCTGTTGTCATTCTCGCTAAGAATGACAAGACCATTATCCCCAAGGAGATCTCTGTGCACACCATTAACTGCAAGTCACGTGAGATAGACACTATAAATAAGTCAGGTTAACCTTTGGCTACCTTGGGCATGAGGATTGCTAGCTACCAAGGGTATTTTTCTAAGTATGAGTATTCCCTTTGGAGCAGGCCAGAGTCTCTGCGAGAGTCGGAGACTAGACAGGATATTCTGCTGACTGTCAGGCAAGGCACTAAATCTAACAGTCATCAGCTTAAAGCCTCCATGGATGCCTTCAGTACTGCATTTCACTCTGCTGCTGGGCATTTGCATCAGGTGGCATTCCTGGCTGCTGACCAGATGCTTCACCCAAGATGTCCAGTAACAGGTTATGAATGTTCCCTTTGATGGAACTTATCTCATCAGACAGCAAGTGGAGCAATCTCTTAAGACATCAAATGAAACTAGAATAACCATTAAGACTACCAGACCAGCTCTCTTTAACCCTCATGAGGCAAGGGACAGGGGTCTTTCCATAACAAGCAGTCCTTTCATGGCAAGGGCAGGGGAACCCAAGGCAAAATTCTGCTCTGGGCTCAGTCTTGCCTCAGCTGTCTGAGGCGGACCTCTCCTCCCTAGTTGGGGGGGGTGTCTATCCCAGTTTTAGCATCAGTGGGAATCCATCACGATGGCCAAATGGGTTTTAAGGATCATCCAAGAGGGGTACTCACTTGATTATACAGAACTCCCTCCAGATTATCCACCCAGAAGGCAGTCCCCTTTGTCAGCTAATATGTCAGAATTCCTGGCCTTGTGAGCAACAGGGCAGTGAAACTAGTGCCAGAGTCAGAACGAAACACAGACTTCTAGGGACATGGATATGTTGTTCATCCACACTCATTGGCAGGTATCCTTGCCGCTTTAAATCTTGCCGGAAGGTCTTCAAGCTTGCTCCTCCCACCCACCCGGGTGGTATAACTCTCGGCTCCGCCCCATGACGCCTGATCTTCCTTACCGCTTGGAAGCTCAGGTTCCCTCCTTAACGCTCTGCGTTTGGACTAGTTCCCTATTTCTCCGTTTGCGGTTTAAAAATAAATTTTGCGAAAAAGACTTCAGTCTTGATCCCCTAGCGGCTGCGATGGACCGTCGACTCCGGTTTGGGAGATGCCCATGCGGGTGAAGATGTCTCGGACGGATCCACACTCCACGTGTGTCTACTGCTTTAGGCCTTGAGCACGACCGCAGGCTTGCGACCTGTGCTCATCTTTCTCGCCTCGATCCTCGAGACCATGCTGCCCGATTGCAACTGGGTCGTCCAGAGCGTTCCCACGCGTGAAGTCCAGGAGGCCGGTTGGCGTGTGTCCTTGTGGCGGGCTCAGCGGATCAGCTCGAGCGGATGGTCGCCTCAAGAGGAGGCGGCGCGGGGTCAGACTCTTTCCTCGGCCTGCTGTACGATCCCGCTTCTCCTGGGCCTCTTACACGGCTTCCTTTAAGGAGCTTTGTCTGTCCCTCTACTAAAGGAGAAGGGCCTCACCTCGGACCTTATTCTCGGTCCAAAAGAGGGACAGGGTAAGTCCCTCCGCCGACGCCTTGGGAGTGGGAAAGGTCCTCTCCCGGGTCGTCGACCTGTCGGCTTCGGTCGATCACTCGAGCCACTGGCCTCACGGTGTCCCGTCAGGTCAGTTGACCGAGACTCCACCGCTGAAGTCGAGATTTTTCTCGACCCGTTGATCGGCTATCGCCTTAGCAGCCGAGATTCCTCTCCCTGTTCCCACGGGAGGAGTTGAGGATCCCGGCTCGCCTTGTGCCTCCGTTCCTGAGCCTCGGATGGACCATCCGAGCTGAGTGAGTGCCGGTTCCGCCGACACCTCCCCGCACCGACCTCGGAAATTCCGTGACTCTCGGTCTCGGTCTCGGACCTCTTCGCGGTCCAGCCGATCCCACCGTCATAGGCGGTCTTGGTCTCGGCACCGCGGTAAGCGGCGTCGCCGCTCGTCCTCGTCCTCCTCCTCGGACGAGGGGAGGCTTCAGCGTAAATTACGTCGACGGTACGAGGACCTTATGTTGCAACAGCTCCTCCTGGCCGGGAGTAAGCCGACCCGTCCGCCTTCCCCGGCCATTAAGTGGCTGTCACCGGAGCGGGCTGATACAACCCCCGACTTATCCGAGGAGCCTATGCCCAGGCGGTTGTTCAGCCAAAACCAGCTGCTCCACCGATTCCGTGGAACCTCTGCCTCCAGCCACCAACTGGGGCTCGACCAAGGATTCTCCAGTCGGCTAAGGGTCTACCCATCGGCTGTCAGTTACCCTCACTCCCGACCGACCTCGGCAGGTGAAGGTGGCTCAGGCCAGAGAGCTCTTCGAGGACTCTTCCGGGTCCAAGATGATTCCTCCTTTTCCAGCGACTGGACTTGGAGTCTTGAGAGGTCAGTCAATGGACAATAGCCGGTCTCTTCCTAGGACTGCTTCGCTCATCTCTGAGTCCACCGGGATGGAGCTCTCGAACCCAGCTTCCAAACGGGCCAGGTATCCCCTCACGGAGATTCTGGACCGAGGATTCCTCCGACGGAGGCCTTTCCGTGGCGAGGCCATAGTGGTCCGGCACTGGAGCTTTGGCAGCCCGCTCCCTGCCCTGCGCCTGGCCAGGATGGCCAGGAAGTATGCGGTCCCTACGGTTCCTTGTCCGGTTTTGAACATCCCTCTGCTGAGGGTTGGTTACCGACAGCGTTTTCGCGCCCGGCTGCCCAGGGATGTGGACAAACCTCCTGACAAGAGTCAAAGTGGACTATGTCGGTGAAAGAATCTGCCTGCGTCCTCTCTCGGCCTTGTGTCAGGCCAGTTCGGCCGTCCTCATGGCACATTTTTCTCATGCCCTGTTGGGCTCCTGGATGAGGTCATCCCTCATCTTCCGCCGATCTGCAGACTACGGTTAGGTAGGTGCGGGACCAGGGCAGGGCAGTGGCCAAACAGCAGCTCCAGACTGCTTTGGATATAGGGACTCATGTGCCAGATCGTTGGCCGCAGTGGCTATGCGTCGTGGGCTTGGCTGAGGATATCCACCTTTACTTCGGATACCCAGCACAAGTTGGCGGATGTTCCTTTTGGGGACTGACCTTGGCCCTGGGGTGGAAGGTCACCTGCAGAGGATCGAAGTCCATGCTACCTTGGACTCGGTCTCTTCCAGCTCAGAAGGACAAAGGCCGCAAACCACAGCCTAAGCCCTTCGTCCTTCACTGTGGCGCCCGGGCCCAGCAACGTCAGGGCCAGCAGGCTCGAGCTTGGCATCCCAAACCCAAGCCATCGGCTTCCTCCAACAGGAAGCAGGGAGGTAAAGGCCCAGGAGGTCCCTCGGCCGGTCCCTCCTTCAAGCCTGCCCAGTGACGGGCTGAGGGTGTCGCCCCATTCCGTCTGCCACCCCTGGGTCCCCGTGGGACGGCTCCGGCACTTCCGTTCCGCCTGGTCCGCTGCTACCACGGACAGGTGGGTCTTGAGGTGGTGGGAAGAGGCCTGCCTCTGAATTGAGGCAGGCACCACCCTTCAGAGCCGTGGCCGCCTCGGGGCCTGGGATCCCCAGCCTCACTGGCGCCTGGTCGAGCCGACATCGCCCCTCCTCCAGAAGGAGGTGATAAGAGAGGTGGTGGACCCTCCTTCAGACCCAGGGTTTGTGTCCAGGTATTTCCTGGTTCGAACGGACGGGGCTGGCGCCACTTCCTAATTTCTACCACTCAAAACAAGTTCCTAAGGTCTCGAACCTTCAGGATGGTCACCTGGCTCAGATAATACCATCCTTGGAACGCGTGTGGTTCTGCTCTCTGGACTTGCAGGACGCGCTTTTTCACGTCCCCATCCGTCCGTCTCACCAGAGATTCCTTCATTTTGGCTGAAGGATCCTCTCGAGTTCCAGCCATGCCTCTCGGCTTGTCTCCAGCTCCCAGGTCTTCACCAAATGCATGGCAGTGGTGACAGCATTCCTGGTGGCGCCGAGGGGTCCGGGTGTACCTTACCTGGACGACTGGCTGATAGCAGCTCCCTCCAGGAAGGAGGCGGAGTGGTCAGAGATCTGGCCTCCAGGTCTGCTCTCAACTGGGCTCCTTATCCAACGAGGCCAAGTCGAACTTCCGAGCGAAGCAGGTGATTCTATTCATCGGGCGCAGCTCGACTCTCTTGAGCCAGGGCTGCTCCCGTGTGACAGGGCCGAGGTTCTTTCCTCCTTTGCCCGATCATTTCTGGTTGGGCATTGCGCCCTGCCCGGGACTTCCTGCACCTCCTGGGTCTCATGGCGGCCTGCACCAGCGTGGTCTGTTGGGCCCGCTGGAACATGCGTCCCTTCAGTGGGACTGGCCAGCCAGTGGTCAGCAACGCGATCCTTTGACCAGCTTTGGTCGGTGACACAGGGGATGTGGAACGCTCTCCAGTGGTGGACCGTTCCAGATCATTTGCAGGAGGGCATCCTCCGTCATTCGCCGAGCCGACGGTCTCTCCATCGACCGATGCCTCTCTGATGGGTTGGGGTGCCCATCTGGGGAACACTGGGCTCATGGCCTCTGGTCCTCAGGGAGTCCCGATGCCATCAACCTGCTGGAGCTCGAGCGGTCCGCCTAGCTCTCACCGCCTTTGCTCCGCTCCTCCGGGGTCAAGTGGTCCAGTCCAGACGGACACTACCACGACCACGCATTTCTCTAAACCGCCAGGGCGGGGCCTGCCCATGCTTCTATGCAAGAGCTCTCCGCGTTTGGTCACTCGTCGCGCAGCCTGGAGCGGATCTCCTAGCCATTCACGTGGCAGGAGCCTCCAACACCCTGGCGGTGCCCTGAGCCGATAGGGGCTGCATCCCACGAGTGGTCTCTCCTGCCGGAGGTAGTACAGCATCTGTTCTTCCATTGGGGCACACCTCAGGTGGACCTGTTTGCCTCCAGGAGAATGCAGCTGAGTCTGTTCCATGCCCGCCTCAGCAGGGGCTCGCTGCAGGGGATGCCTTCTGAGGCAGTGGACCCGGGCCTCTTTTCGCCTTTTCCCCATTTCCCTTGATCCACAAGGTGCTTCTCAAGGCGAGGAGAGACAAGGCGCAGGTGATTCTGATAGCCCCAGACTGGCCTCGCCTAGTTCTGGTACCCAGATCTCCCCAGTCTCAGCTCCAGGACTCACGGCAGCTTCCAGCTCGCCCGGACCTGCTCTCAGTCAATCAGGGAAGGTGTTCCATCCGGACCTTCAATCCCTGCACTGACGGCCTGGTTCCTGAGCGGCTAGGTTCCAGGCCTTGGGCCCTTCGACGAGGTCCTCAATGTAGTTGAGGCGTCCTGTAAGGAGTCGACCAGGAAATGCTTTGCCTTCAAATGGAAAAGGTTTTCCATTTGGTGTCAGGGCAAAGGGCTTGGACCCTTCCTCCTGTTCCTTGGCAAGCATCTTGGACTATTTATGGTCCCTTTCTAATCAAGGGCTTAGGTCGACGACCTTAAGGGTGCACCTGGCAGCCATCTCTGCTTACCGGGGCGCGGGAAGCAGTCAGTGGCGCAGGAGAAGGTGGTCTGGCGCTTTTCAAAGGCCTTGATCACATTTCCTCAGTGCGGGAACCCCTACCTCCGTGATCTACTGCTGGTACTGGCAAAGCTCATGGGCAAGCCATTGAACCTCTGCACAGGTGTGCTCTCTCTCACCTGTCGGGAAGACCGCTTCTTGGTGGCTACACGTCAGCCAGAAGGATGGGAGAGCTCCAGGCGCTCCCACGAGTCTCCTTACCTGGTCTTCCACAAGGACAAGTTGTCCTGCGCCCACCCAAATTCCTTCCTAAGGTGGTGTGCGAGTTTCACCTTAACCAGGTGTTGACTCTGCCGTGTTCTACCCCAATCACACCTGGAGGCAATATAGGCTCCATACTCTGGACCCTAGAAGGCGCCGCTTATTATAAGGAGCGCATGCGGTTGAAATTGGGAGAGGTTCGCCAGCTGTTTGTCACCTACGCTGAAGCGCATCTGGCAGACCTGCAGCCAAGCGGACGATAAGCAGGTGGGTAACCTCCTGCATAGATCTCTTGTTATGGGTTGGCGGGCATGGAGCCTCCCAGAGGTTAAGAGCTCATTCCCACCCGCCATACTGCTGCAACGTGGCTGCTTCCAGGGCGTCCCTATCCAGGAAATCTGCAGGGCTGCTACTTGAAGTCAGCAACACCTTCATTACCCATTACCACATCGAGCTTTGAGTCACGCCGGGATGCTGGTTTTGGGGCCTCGGTTCTCCAGTCTCTCTTTCCCAAGTAAGTATTGGGGGTGTGCGTCTTGCCTCCCTCCTCCCGGAGAACTGCTAGGAGTCTGCCAATGAGTGTGGATGAACAACATATCCATATCCCTAGAATACAGGTTACTCACCTGTAACAGGAGTTCTAGGAATGGTATATGTTGTTCTATCCACACTCCACCCGACCTCCTCCCGGCTTCGACGCACAACCTGAGCTTCCAGCGGGCCAGATCTGGCGTCATGGGGCGGAGCCGAGAGTTATACCACCCGGGTGGGTGGGAGGAGCAAGCTTGAAGACCTTCCGGCAAGATTTAAAGCGGCAAGGATACCTGCCAATGAGTGTGGATGAACAACATATACCATTCCTAGAACTCCTGTTACAGGTGAGTAACCTGTATTTCTATTCCCACTAGTTCCTGGTTCCAAAGAAATCAGGTGACATGCACCCCATTCTCGACCTCAAAAATCTGAACAAATTCAAGGATTAAGGAAAAACTCAAAATAATTCCTCTGGATTCAAACAACATGAAGTCTTGCTGTATTCTGACAATTGCAGTTAGCTCCAGCCTCTGAACTGCCCCGGAGAGTATAGGGTAAAATTTCTATGCAGGGCATAGAACGTTGAGCTCGAGCTCGGTTGAAGACTCTGTCTGCAATACTTTGAATCCAAACCGTCAGATTCTTTACTCTGCTTCACTGAACAGTCGCGCCGGAGATTTCTCCTTTAGTCGGTTCAAAGACTTGGTTAAAGTTTCGGTTTTCCAAATTATTTTACCTCAATTTGGTTCACTCTGTCTGCGGTACATTAAGTACTTAGATAGTGTTTTTAGATTGTGGAAATTGTAAAAGTCCCAATCGGTTCGGCTGAACTGATCCTTTAGGTCTTCAATTTAGTCATTTTAATGTGTGGTTACCGGTTCTTATCAGTTTTAAAAAATCGTGTTTTTAGCGTTTTTTTTCAAACACCCGTAACACAGTTAGAAACCGATAAGAGAGTCTTGCCTGGTGGTTGCCGAAAAAAGGGTAAGTTTGGTTAGGTTGGCCATGTCTGAGAGACCCAAGGAAAAAAAAACGGGCCCACTGGGTTTCAGCACTGCCGTGAGTGTGGGGAGGTCTTTGCGAAGGCCAATCCCCACATCAGCTGTGTTTACTGTCTGGGGTTTGACCACCTCAATTCAGACTGCCAAAATATGTAAGAATTTTCCCAAGTCTACCCTGGATAAGAGATTAGGTAGACTTAGGGAGAAGGAGGCCGAGAAATCCGCTAACCCGGAAGGTCGGCCCGGTTCCGTTACCACCAAACCAGGAGTGCCTCTGACCAGGGCAATACTTCTTCAGGCAAGAGGAGAGCTGATCCTGAGGGGTCAGCTCCTACAAAAAGGAAAAGAAAGGAAAAATCTGCTGGTTTGGATCCAGAACTCCATGTTCTGACCACGGGAGAAATTGCCCGAGCGATTTGGATTGTGGAATCGCTTAGTCCAGTTCAGACCGATCCGGTCCCGGTTGGTAGGAGTTTGGTTCGGTCGGTTCCTCTGGTTCAGGATTTTGCCCCTGAAGATTTTTATGAACCGGATTTTGAGTAGGGGGGACTGTGAACAATGTGAGGATTATGATGATGAGTGCTTAGACAGTCTGGATGTGCCTATAGAACTGGACATCTCCCCACACAGACCTTCTGGTGTTTCCCCTCCTAGGCTCTCTGAGTCCCTTCCCCACTTTCTGTTTTACAGGAACGTGGCAGAAACCCTCCAGCTTCCTATAGAGGAGGCTGTGCAGGACCAAGAAGAGCCTGACTTCGTTGAAATGATGGATATCGCAGAGTCTGAGACTGTCTATTCCCCTTCATTAGTCTTTTGGGAAGCAGACTCAAAACATTCTCCTAAAAGTCTCCTAACTCTATACCTCCTGTGGACAGAAGGAGGGACAAGAGTTATACTCGGATACGGAGTTTCTTTACCAGCAATGCAGCCATGTTGGGGTAGTGAAGGCTGCAGCCTGTGACAGGGCAGGCATTCCCATGGCTTCACACCCCCCAGATAAAGACTCCAGGAAGTTGGATGCCATGGCAAAGAAGCAGTACATGGCATCCTCTTTGGGACTCAGGCAGGCTAATTATATGGCCTATACAGTCAGGTACCAGAAGTTCAGATGGGATACTGTACTGGCACTGGCTAAGCAGGTTTACCCCAGCTGGCCAAGGAGCTGGAGAGAGTGGCTGCTGATGGGATCAAGGCATCCAAGATTCAGTTTCACGCTACTGTGGACTCCAGTGATGTGTCATCAAGAGTCATGGCTACATCTGTGGCTCTTCGGAGAATGACTTGGCTCAAATATACTAGCCTTTCACAGGACTCCCAGGCTAAGGCCATGGATTTCCCTGTGGTGGGTAATTCTTTGTTTGGGGAGCAGACAGAGAATTACATGAAGAAAATGGACGAATACAGGACCACTTACAGGAGTGCACAGGCCAAGGAAAGGCAGGCAACTCCTCAAAGGCAGCAAGCCAGGGCAGGGGCAGGCCTTTTCACAGGCCTTTCTACCAAGCGCAGGCCTCTTCTCCCTTTTCCCAGAGGGGGTTCCTGAGAGGGAGAGGCAGAAGGGGGATGAGCAGGGCTGCATCCAGCCCTCAGCCTAAGGCTCCTGCCAAGCAGACACCCTGAGGTGTCAGCCCGGGTCGACTCCCCCATACCAGTAGGAGGCAGGCAGGCTTACTTCATCCAGGACTGGAAGTCTGTTACGTCTGACAAATGGGTCCCGGAAGTGGTAAGCCAGGGACTGGTCCTCAGCTTCAAAAGATTTCCAAACCCGAGGCCCAGATCTTTTCCACCTGCAAGCACCTCCGAATCCCTTGCCTTGCAAGCAGAGGTTTCATCTCTGTTGGCTCTAAGGGCCATAGAGAGGGTGCCTGACCTACACAGGGGAGAAGTCTGTACTCTAGGTACTTCCTTACTCCAAAAAAGACAGGGGAGTGGCGACCCATCCTGGATTTAAGATATCCGAACAAGCATCTGTTAAAACCAAAGTTCAAAATGGTGACTCTGGGAATAATTCTTCCCTTTCTAAGGCCAGGGGACTGGCTAGCCTCCCTGTACCTCAATGATGCCTATTTTCACATGCCCTTCAGGTGCTCCCACAGAAAGTACCTCAGGTTCGAATGGCCTTCAGGCCATTATCAGTTCAGAGCAATGCCCTTTGGCCTAACATCATCTCCAAGGGTGTTCACAAAGTGCCTGGCAGTAGTGGTGGCCTTTTTAAGAAGGAAGAAGATTGCAGTGTTTCCATATCTGGACGACTGGCTCATTGTGGGACAGTCCCCAGACCAAGTCAAGTCAGACCTCCAAGTGACCCAGCAAGTGCTCACTTCCTTGGGGTTTCTTCTCAACCTTTCCAAGTCAGTTCTTGAACCTGTACAGCTTCTCACTTTTATAGGAGCAGAGCTGGATACAGTCAAGGCAAGAGCTTTTCTCCCCATGCAAAGAGTTACAGCCATTTCAGAGCTGGCCTCCTCTTTCCACCTTCTGGTCTCTCGACCAGCAAGGCATTTCTTTCAGCTTCTGGGTCACATGGTAGCTTCTATAGTAGTGGTCCAAGGAGCCAGGTTTCAAATGAGGGACATTCAGTTCCATCTAAGGTCCTTCTGGTCCCAAACGAAGGATCCTTTTACCAAACTAGTTCCAGTGGCTCAGACTCTGATCCAGGCACTTCAATGGTGGCAGGATCAGGACAATCTCAGGCAAGGGGTTCCTTTCGTCAGTCAGCACCACTCTGTGGTCCTTACCACAGATGTTTCTCTGTTGGGGTGGGAGCCCATCTCAGCGCTCTCACAGCGCAGGGACAGTGGTCCCATCAAGAGTCCTTCCCTCCTGCATATCAGTCTATTGGAGCTCAGGGCAGTGTTCCTAGCTCTGCAAGCCTTCTCTCAGTTAGTGCAGAACAAGGTGGTACAGGTCAGGACAGACAACACCACCACCATGTGGTACATCAACAAGCAGGGAGGCACTCAGTCCATGGCCTTGTGCATGGAAGCCATGAAACTGTGGTCTCTGGCTTACTCTCTGCAGACATCCTTAGTTGCAGTCCACCTTCCGGGAAAGGACAATGTGATAGCAGATGCACTGAGCAGAATCTCCCAGAGCCATCACGAATGGTCTCTGGATCCCCTGGTGCTAGAAGTGATTTTTTCCAGGTGGGGCACTCCAGAGAGATGGATCTCTTTGCAGCCCCGGACAATCACCAACTTCCTCTGTTTTGTTGCAGACCTCTAGTACTGGGCTCAGTCCCTCTGGATGCTCTGGTTCTGAACTGGGAAGGGAAATTCCTCTATGCCGTCCCTCCTTTTCCTCTGTTGTTCAAAGTTCTGGTCAAAATGAGGTCACAATCCTGCAAACTAATTCTGATTGCTCCAGACTGGGCCAGGCAGCCATGGTATCCCCTGCTGCTGTCCCTAGCAATTCATCTTCCCTTGTCTCTTCCCAGGAAGTGCAATATGTTAACCTCATCTCAGGGGAGGATTTGATACCCCAATCTTCAGTCCCTCAATCTCAAGGCATGGCTCGTGAAGAGTTAGAATATGAAGATTTGCATCTGTCCTGAGGGGTTCTGGACATTCTCAAAGCCTCTTGAAAGCCTGCCACCAGAAAAACTTACAACTCCAAATGGAAAAGATTCAGCATTTGGTGTTCCAAGAAGCATATATCCCCAGACACTGCTGAATTGTCTACAGTTCTGGATTATATGGTTCATCTTAATGGTCTAGGCCTCAGACCAGCTACTGTACTCTCAAGGTACATTTGTCAGCTGTTTCTGCTTTTCTGTCAGTGGGAAAGCCTTCCCTTCTGTCGTCTCATCCTGTATTCTGTACATTTTTCAAAGGATTGCTTCATACCAATCCTCCTTTTAGGGAATCCTGCTTCTGCCTGGGATTTGAATGTTTGCATTGCTCAGCTTATGCAACCCCCTTTTGAGCCTATGTCCTCAGCAGAGCTTAAGTACTTGACTTGGAAAACTGTGTTTTTGGTTGCTGTTACCTCTGCCAGGCGTATCAACGAATTGCAAGCTCTGTCAGTTGAACTGGATTTCATCTCATTCCACAGGGACAAGGTGGTCCTTAGAACCAGTAGGAGGTTCCTACCCAAAGTGGTTTCTGATTTCCACTTGAACTAATCCATGTCTTTTCCTGTGTTCTTCCCTGATCATGCTTCCTCAGGAGAGCGAAGGTTACCGAGTTTAGATGTTAAAAGAGCCCTTAGTTACTACATAGAATGTATAAAGGGTCACAGGTTTGACTCCCTCCAGTTGTTCCTCACTTATGGGGAAGTAGGTAAGGGCAAACCTGCCACCAAGAGAACTGTTGTCAGGTGGATTGTGTCCTGTATCCAATTCCGTTATGAGAAACTGGGAAAAATTCCTCCCTCAGGCCTGAGGGCTCATTCCACTAGAGGTACAGCTGCATCTCTGGCTGCAGCCAAGGATATTCCCTTGTTAGAAATTTGCCAAGCAGTCACCTGGAAAACAGTTCATACCTTCACTAAGCATTACTCCCTGGATATCCAGGCTTGGAGTGATGCTAGATTTGGTGCAGCAGTGCATCAGAGCTTATTCCCAAAGTAGGTTCTGTCCCTCCTCCTTGGAGGTACTGCTTGGTAGTCTGCAGTTGTCAGAATACAGCAAGACTTCATGTTGTTTGAAGAAAAAATTACTCACCTTAATAATTGTGTTTCTTCTAATGGAGTCTTGCAGTATTCTGACCTCCCTCCCTGCCTCCCCTCTCAGACCCTGTTTTTGGGAAGTGGGTGAGCAGGTGCAGTGTTGCACCCAAGGGGTGTTTTCAGCACACTTCCTGTTGGGTGCTTTAGTCTGGTTATTAAGAATTTGTTATGCTTTACTACCTGTTTTTTGTTTGGTTTTTGGGTTTCCTGATTTGAGTCTTCCTTTGGGAACCTAGACCATTAGTTGCCAGTTGGCTAGTAGAGATTTTACAGTTTCCACATTCTGATAGGTCAGTGAGGTTTTTAGCTCGTAAGAATCTGATGGTTTGGATTCAAAGTGCTGCAGACAGAGTCTCCAACCGAGCTCAAGCTCAATGTTCTATGCCCTGCATAGAAATTTAACCCTATACTCTCCGGGACAGTTCAAAGGCTGGAGCTAACTGCAATTGTCAGATTACTGCAAGACTCCATTAGAAGAAACACAATTACTAAGGTGAGTAATTTTTTCTTCTCTACTACCTTTCCTGAAGCCTCAGGATTGGTTAGTGTCCCTGGACATATAGGATGCATACCAGCTCATTCTGGTACACCCCAACCATCACAGTTACCTCAGTTTCGTAGTCCTGGGCCAGCATTGTCAGTTCAGTCCTGCCCTTTGGGCTTTCCTCAGTGCCACAAGTCTTTACAAAGTGCTTTTCTGTCCTCGTGGTGCAGATTTGGACACCAGGTCTTTCTGTATGTGGATGACTGGCTAATCTCCAGCCCATCCAGACAGGAAATGGAACAGGCAGTTACCACTGCCACTAAGTTCCTCACTTCAGTGGAGGTCTTGCTGATCTTCAAGAAGTCTCAGCTACTACCCTCACAGCAGCTGTTGTTCATAGGAGCTCTTCTGTATACAACCCAGGCCTGGGCTTTCCTTCCAATGAACAGACTGCAAATAGTTCTGCAGATGGCCTTCTGCATCATGGAATATGACACTGTGCAAGCCCACTTAGTACAGTGCCCCTGGCATGGTTGCACATGAGGACAACTCTGGATGCTCAGTGCACAGTGGTCACAGGCATCATACCCTCAGATGTACCCCACTCAAGTGACCAAACCTCTGGCTTGGTCTCTGACATGATGGTCAGTGGAAAACAGCCTCTTCCAGGGCTTCCCCTTTTTCCAACTGGAGCTTCAAGTGACTCTCACTACAAATGAGGTGGGGGGGGGGGCGCATCGTCAGGGCCTTCAAACACAAGGTGTTCTGGGACTCATCCGAGATTCATCTCCACATCAGTGTTTTATTTATTTATTGAAATGTTTCACCAGAAAGGCACACTGAACAACAAGTTGATTGTCTCCCGGTGCGTCTGCAGAAGGGAGGGGTACAGTTAGATGAAGCATTAGACATACAGTTTAACATTTAACATATCTGAGAAATTGAACATTCAATTATATTTGTAACAAGACATACAGTTAAAAAATATCATGAATAATCATACAATCGCATTTGTGACATAACATACAATTAAGTATATCATACCTGTGGAGTATGCATTTAATTACAAGTGGCATATCTGAGGAACATAGTACAGAAATTTAATGTAGCCTTGGAGCCAACTTCTTGCAGGAATGGATCACGGTTAAGAGGCAGATTATTTAGTAATTATTGAATGAATGAGGTCCAGTGGGGGGACATCAAGGAGGGTAGAGGGGTAGACAGGGGAAACCAGCTGGAGGAAGGAGAGGATAAAGATGGTGGGAACATTACTGGAGAAAAGTTGTGAAGGGCAAGTTAACACGGGGCTAGTGCAGTCTGAGCGCACCTTAGACATAGAAACATAGAATTTGATGGCAGATAAGGACCGCTTGGCCCACCCAGTCTGCCCATTTCCCTACCTAATGGATAAGCTGCAGATCCTAGTTAACCAGCAGCCTACTTCTTCCTACCCCACCCCTAGAATTGCCTTATGACTGTCCCATGCTTGCTTGAATTCCACCACTGTTTTGACTCACAACCTCCTCCGAAGGCTGCTCCATGCATCCACAACCCTCTGTGAAAAATACTTCTTAAATTACCTCTGAGCCGCCCTCAATCTTCAAATTGTGCCCCATTGTTCTTGCACACCTCTTTTTTGAAAGATGCTACCCTCTTGGACTTTGTTGATTCCCTTGAGGTACTTGAAAGTTTCTATCATGTCCCCCCTCTCCGTCCCTTCTCGAGGCTATACATATTAAGCTCCTTAAGTCTCTTTTATGTCTTCGGTGCAGACCCTGCACCATTTGCTTCCCCTCCTCTGGACAGCTTCCATCCTGTCTATGTTATGAAGATTGGGTCTCCAGAACTGCACACAGCACTCCAGATGGGGTCTGACCAGCTGTCTGTACAGAGGGATAATAACTTCCTGTTTTCTACTGGTGATGCCTCTCCTTATGCATCCCAGTATTCCCCCAACCCTCCTTGCTGCCCTCTCACATTGCTTGCCCACCTTTAGGTCATCTGATATGACTACCCCCAGGTCCCTTTCCGTTTTTGTTAGTATCTCAACCCCCACTGTGTACTCTTCCCCTGGGTTTTTGTTTCCCAGGTGCATTACCTTGCACTTCTTAGCATTGAATCTAAGCTGCCATACATTTGACCATTCCTCTAACCTTGCCAAGTCCCTTCTCATCCTTTCCACCCCACCTTGTGCATCAACTCTGTTGCAGATCTTTGTGTCATCTGCAAAGAGACATACTTTTCCTTCCAGTCCCTCTGCAATGTTGCTTATAAAGACATTGAAGAGCACCGGTCCTAATACTGAACCCTGCGGTACCCACTAGTAACCCCTCTTTCTTCAGAGTGGACTCCATTTACTATTACTCTCTGTGTCCTATTCTCCAGCCAATTCTTTACCCAGGCTGTCATCTTGGGACCCACTCCCAGGCTGGCTAACTTGTATATTAATCTTTTCTGTGGGACTGTGTCAAATGCCTTGCTAAAGTCTAGGTAGGCCATGTCCACAGCCCCTCCCTGATCTACTGCTTTGGTCTCCCAGTCAAAGAAATCTATCAGATTCGTCTGGCATGACCTTCCCGCTGTGAATCCATGCTGCCTTGGGTCCTGTGCCCCTCTGGCCTCTAGATACTCGACAATTCTTTCCTTCAGAAGTGATTCCATCATTTTCCCAATCACTGAGGTTAAACTAACAGGTCTGTAGTTTCCTGCTTCTGTCTTCCTCCCACTTTTGTGAAGGGGAATCACATCTGCCCTCCTCCAGTCCTCGGGTACCACCCCATCCTCCCATGATTTGTTAAAGAGGGTAGTCAGTGGTGTCGCTAGTTCTACCCTTAGTTCTTTTAGAATTCTGGGATGAATCCCATCAGGCCCCATTGCTTTGTCCACCTTCAGTTTTAAGAGTTCTTTCAGAACCCTTTCTTCTGTAAATGGGCTGGTATCAACTTCTGTATCCAGAGTGTTTCTACTGTTTGTTTTAAGTACCTCCCCCTCTTCATTTGTAAATACTGAGCAAAAATATTTGTTTAGTATCTCTGAAAGTCCTCCGGCCCGGTGGCGCTGGACACCTTACCTCGTGCCATGCCGGCAACCCGTGTTCAGGAACAAGCACGGACCGCCGGGGGTTGGCAGGGGAGGAGAGGGATTGAGCGTCCACAGAACAAAAAGTGCAAATTATTAGCTCAAGTGAACTTATTCCTTTGATTAAGTGCAGGGAGGTAGAGAGGTGGGGGTAAGGGATGGGGAAGGTAAGGACGAGTCATACCTGGAACTGGCCCCTTCAGAGTGCAGAGATCGCTGCCAGTGGTGGAATGAGGCAAGGACTTAGAATAAGGGGCAGGAGTAGGCAAGGACAAGTTGGGTAGAGATAGTAGAGGAGATTGTAAAAAGAAAGGGGGTGTGGGAGAAACTTGCCTAAGACTAGGCCTCTTCAGGATACTGAGAACCCTGCCAGAGAGCAGAGTTAGGTAGAGAGGATGGAGGGGAAGGGGGAGGGAAGGAAGAGTCATTTCCCAGTGCTGGACCCCTCCAGAATGCTGAAAACCCTGCCAGGGGTCAGAACTAGTTGAGGACAAATTGGGAAGAGAGAAAAGAAAGGATGCAGGGAAAGGAGGGAAGAAGAGGGAAAGAAGAAGCTTGCCTAAGACTAGGCCACTTCAGGATGCTGAGAACCCTGCCAGAGTGCAGAATCAGGTGAGGACTAGTTGGGTAGAAAGGATATAGGGGAGGGGGAGTGAAGGAAAGAGTAATTGCCCAGTGCTGGGCTCCTCCAGGATGCAGAGAACCCTGCCAGGGGATAGAATTAGGCGAGGACAAGTTGGGCAGAGGGAATGGGGGGATAGAAGAGGAAAGAAAAAAATGAGAGCAGGAAGAAACTTACCTGAGGGTAGACATTGCCAGAGTGCTAAGAATCCCGACAAAAGGGCAGATTTAGGTGAGGACAAGTTGGGTAGAAGGAGAGAGGGGGGAGGGGAGAGGAAGAAGGAGTCTTGCTTAATGTTAGACCCCTCCAGGATGCTGAGAATCCTGCCAGAGGTCAAAACTAAGCAGGGGCAAGTTGAAAATGGAAAAAAGGTTAGGGGTAGGAGTGGGGGGTGTAAGCGGTGAAGGGAGAGGAGAACGTGCTGAGAAGCAGACTCGAGGTGGAGGAAGGTTTAATAGGGGATGTGAGTCATGGAGATGAGCAGAGGCATAGGAGGACAGTTGAGGATTAAAGCAGGAGCAGTAAGATGAGTGAAAGTCCTCCGGCCCGGTGGCGCTGAGGGCTGGGGCGCTGCACACCTTACCTCGCGCCATGCCGGCGACCCGTGTTCAGGAACGAGCACGGACCGCCGAGGGTTGGCAGGGGAGGAGAGGGATTGAGCGTCCACAGGACTGCTCTCCTTCTCTGGGGAGGGGGGGATATAGGCACTCAGTGCTTGACTGACCCCTAGCGGAAGCTGGGGACTGGCGCACCGAGGCTTCGAAAGGGGGGAGACGAGGTAGACGCTTGGAGGAGCACGTACGGGAGCATGCGCGCTCACTCCTTGTGGCATCTTTGCACACCTAGTCTCTGGGGGAGTAAAACTTGGAGGAGAAAAGGCTGGCATTGGCTGGCAGAATGATCGGGTCTCCGCAGGCACTGCCTCCACAATGGGCAGTAACCCTCAGCACTGGATCCGTGTGTGACGGCGGGTTGAGGGGGTCCCCACCACCCTGCCACGGGGGGGGGTACAGCCGTGGGGCACGCCGAGTGGTAAGCTGCGAGCGGAGGACGGGGCTGGGGGATCATGAGAGACCAGCCGCCAGCGCCAGGGTGGATAAATAAGAGTAGCTTTAAAAAAAAGATGAGAGAAAGTTATGTAAGGCAGAGGCAAGGGAGTAGTAGGAGGAGTGCCATATTTTTTTTTGGGGGGGGGGTTCCAGATTTGCAGTAAACGATGGGTAAAGCCTGACTGACTGATGAGAGTGGTTCGATGGAGGACCAACACAGTGTGTGTGTCGGATGATCTGAGGGAGGAGGAGGAGGGGGGAATAGAGTGAGCATAAGAGGTGGGAGGGAAGTTCTCCTAACCAAAATTTAGAAATGAGTTTGGCACAATGAGTGAGGCGCCTATTGGCAAGTGAGAGAAGGGACAGGGCATGGTAGAGGTCACAGTGATGAGTGCATGATGGAGCATCAAGGGCAAATTGACAGAAGGAGTTAAAGAGAATGTTCAGTCTGGTTAGGAAGGATTTGGGAGTGGCACCATAGACTACATCACAGTAGTCGAAAATGGGGAGGACCATCTTCTGTACTAGTTCACACTGCGCTGTAAGAGGGATACAACTAAAGTTATTGAATAAGGCACCAAGCTTGGGGTGCAATTTTTTCAGAATGGCATAAGTGTGGCCAGAAAAGTTGAGGTGTTGGTCCAACCAAACCCCAAGGTATCTGAATGAGGAGGTGTCCTCTAGGATTGTCCCATCAAGGGTATGGAAAGGCAGTAAAGGGTGGAGCCTAGAGAGTCTCTGTCTAGTGCCAAAGGTCATGGAGACAGTCTTTTTGGCATTTAGGAATAGTTGATGTGAGGCAAACCATAGCTGAACCTGGTGGAAGCCATGCTGAAGAGTGGTTGCTACATTGGCAGGGCATTTGCCAGAGGAGAACAGGACAGTATCATCAGCATACATATGGATGGAGGAGGAGGGGGAGCATACTGAGGGCAAGTCATTTAGGAAGACGGAGAAGAGAATGGGTCCGGGCACCGAGCCCTGTGGGACTCCTGTGGAAATAGGGAATGTGTTGGAGATGTGAGCTGTTCTGTATGATGTGAGAGCCCTAGTGGACCTAGTCAGCCACAAACAGGCCTCCTCCAGACAGACAGACAAGTCTGTCATATACTACATCAGCAAACAAGGAGGAGCACACTCGTACCCTCTCTGCAGGGAGGCGATGAGAATGTAGGAATGTTGCCTGGAGCAGAGGATCCTGCATTAAGCCATCTATCTGCCAAAGGTCCAGAACAGAACCTAGGGAAAAAGAACCCCAAGATAGACTACTGAATGGGAGGAGAGATTTATCACTTCAGCTGAGAAACAGGATCTGGGAGTTATCATTAGCAACTCACTTAAGCAATTGAGTCAGTGCAACAAGGCCTATATCAAGGCTAACAGGATGCTGGGATGTATCGGAAGGGGTACTGATAGCAGAAGAAAAGTGGTAATACTTTCCCTCTACAGATCCCTGGTGAGGACTCACCTAGAGTACTGCGCCCAGATCTTATCTGTGTCAATCTTCACCATTCATCATTAGTGGGTATAACGCTGGAGCTAGGACCCCGTGGGAGACTTTTTTTTTTTTCCTCTATAGGTGGAGTCGACACAGGGCCGGCGCCACCCTCGAGGCCAATGTTCTACGTGGCACTCGCGGGTTGGCCGTTATCTGTCATCGACTCCACCCCAGCCCCAGTTCTCATCCCGCCGTCGAGTGTAGACCTTGTGTGGAGACTCTTCAATCAAACTGCGTGTGCGGCCTAGTTTTGTTGTGGCCTTGTGTGTGTGTGTGTCTGTTCTGTTTCGCCCTGCTTGATGACACTTCTGCCGGTGAGACCATTTCATTACTTTTAGGCAACGTCGAGTACTGTTTTTGTTTATTGTTTGCTGTACGGTCATGTCTCGTCCCGGGGCAAAAAATTGCCGAAAGCGGGGCGGTCACCTATGCATCGTTGCCCCTGTGGCCGCCTTTATTCCGTGATGGACCAGTGTGACCATTGCCTCTCCTGCCTCGGCGCGGCCCACAACATGGACAACTGCGACGCCTGCTTCTCTGTGGACCATCGAGTTATTGTGATCCGCACGTTTAAAGTCGAACGTACCCCGCCGACTTTTGGGGGCAGGTTTGCAGTCAGCAGGCCAAGGCTAGGATTCTCAGCCCTTCCTCCGGGTCCCCTCCTGGTCCGATACACCCCATGGAGGAAGGGGCCTCCGCCTCTCTCAGCCTTACCGCGGTGGGCGCTTCTTCTTCTTGGGGGGCAGACAGGAGGCACCGCCATGGCTGTCGCCTCTTCGGACGCGAAGGCTTCCTCAGTGTCATGTTCTGGGCCATCCGGGCCCGGATCGGCACTGTCCTTGATGTTGACTAGTGGCACCGCCTTTGCTCCCAGTGTCGCTTGAGGCTTGGAGCGTGGCATCACGGTCGGCGCCGGACCATCCCTCAGTGTCGCTGTTGCTCCTGGCGCCATTCGCTTCGCTGGAGGAAGTGCTGCTGCAGTTTTTGAACCTATTTCTGTAGTCAGCGCTGCTCCCAACTCTGGTGCTGTTCGCGGTGCTGGGGATGGGGGCGGCACCACTCCTGACTCCGGTGCGGTGCAGCACCGGGGATGGGGCTCAGCGTCATGGTCGGCCGCCCGACGCGGGACAGGGGCGCTGTGCCATGTGCTTGGCGTGCCTGACTCCTGTGCCGTTTGCGGTGGCCGGGGAGGTGGTGGCGTCAGGCACTGGGCTGTGCTTGGCTCCGGTGCCGTCTGCGGTGCAGGGGTTGAAGGTGGTCCGGCGCATGGTCCAGGAACTGGCGGAGATCGAGGGGTGATCTGGCATCGGACCTCGGGGTCTACATCGGAAGAGGAGGACTCCCGGGTCTGATCCGGATTGGGTCCCGGATTCTTCGGAATCCTCCAGTCCCTCTGTGTCCAGCACCTCGGCCCCCACTCTGCCTCCCTCTGGGGGTCAGTTGTTGCCGGTAGGCTCTGGGGTCAGTGGTACTGACCAGCCAGCAGTGGTCCTCGTGGCCACTGCCGGGCAACCTGGGGCCACTGGCACGTCTGCTCCTCTGGCTGGAGCACCCCCTTCCCTGGTGTGTTTGGACAGTCCAAGTTTGGGACAGCCCAGGGCACGCCAGGAAGGGGAGGGGAGGGAAGGGTGCTGTTCCCTGGGTGGACTCTTTGGAGTCTGCCCAGAGTTGTCAGCTGACTAGGCTAGTGGCTATGAGGACGAGGTCCCTCTCAGACTCTGAAGGGTTGAGGAGTTGGGATGTGGTGCAGCATGCACTCACTGGAGCCCGGCCGGGTTCTGGGAAGAGCTGCAGTGCGTACCCTCGCTCTTCCCTGGATCAGTCCTCAAGAAGGACTTCAACTTCGGAGATCAGAGGTCATCCGTCTGGACTCACACGGTCCCGGTCACCTCATGGGGGGGGATTTCTTCCCATGGGCACAGCTCTGACTGTTCCGGTCTGGTTGAACAGCTGTTAGCTGCTGGGACCTTTGGGTCTCCCTCCTTGCAGGGAGTTTCCTCTATGCCCACCTGCCCTGACAGAGGCCATTCTCCTGCTGCTAGGAGCTTGTCCCCTGTGCCTCTGCCTCCATGCCTGGCTATCCCAGGCATTTCCAGTCTTAGGGGACCTCTCACCTGGGAACAGTTCAGAGGTTCCGCTGCACATTTCCCTACCTATCTCCACGCCCTGGACCAGCAGGTGTCCCACTATGCTTCTATGCAACTGGACTCTGAACCTCAGAGCTCGCCTGCATCTTCTCCCTCCTCCTCCTCAGAGGGAGAGGAATTATCTGTCCACATCTCCCCAGCGTCTGATCTTTTTTCCTATCAGTACTTCCTCGCGAGGATGTTGGATGAGCTCCATCTTACCCCGGTCCCTGTCAGCAATCCCGAGCATGTGACGCGCGCCTTTTTAGTCAAGTACAATGCGGCCAACCTGGTGGTTCCCACCTGGCCTGTTTCTTTCCAGGAAGCATCACATCAGCTTTGGCTATGTCCCTTCTCCACTGTTCCAACCCCAAGGGACCTATGTCAACGGTATTGTGCGCCGCCACCCCCCCCCCCCGGGTCTTCCAAGTTCTCTGCCTCATCCGTCTTGGGCTTGACCTCCATGGACACCCCCTCTGGGCCTCGCGCCCCCCACTGTGACCGACTTCCAGACTGTTACTTCATGGACTTGAGAAGGGTTTTCTATTCGGCATGGATCCTTCTTTCTAGTGCTTCTCATCAGGCCCACTTTGCTTCCTATGATAAGTTCTTGTGCTGTAGGTTAGGACAACTCCTAGCCTCAGTGCCTGATACGGAGGACCAGGTAAGCCATTGCCCTCTCTGCTCAGGGCCTGGAGCTAGCAAAGCACCAAACAAGGGCATCTTATGACGCCAGTGAGGTAGCCTCCAGAGCTATAGGGACAGCGATCTGCATTAGGCGGATGGCATGGCTTCGCTTATCCCGGTTGTCATCCCTGGCCCAGCATAGGGTGATCTCCTCCGCATATTGGAGAACCCACTTCTTCTCCCACAGGATAAGATGGCGACTTTTGGGGCACCTTCCCTCCCCCACTGGGGGCTCCCTGTCTCATCTGGACCAGTCTCAGGCCTCCTCAGGCCTGTAAGGGTTCTCTTTCCAGTTTCTCACCTACTGGAGGCTAAGGGACTTAGTCCCTTAGGGAAGTTTAGGCCCCCTCGGGGGGGCTCAGTACTCACTCACTAGTGATGAATAGTGAAGATTGACACAGATAAGATATGAAAATTACGTACCTACTGTAATTGTTGATCTTTCTGTGTATCTTCACTATTCATCACTAAATCCCGCCCTCCTTCCCCCTGGGCCTCAGACTCTGGGCTCCCTCCTGTGTGTCTCCCTGTTGTTTTTCTCATCACTCTCCTCTCCCTTGTGGTTAGGAGGAAGGGGACCCTGGAGACACACAGGCAGGAGTTTCTCCTTAGGAGATATCATTGGGGGGGGGGATCCTCTCCCCCTTCATTCATCGTATCTCCCCTCACTTCTGTCTGGAGTGAGGTAAGGGACTCGTTGGGGGGAACCCCCTCCTCCCCGTTTTCCCCTTGACCTCAAACCCTTGGTTTTAATTACCTTAAGTTGTATATCCTCAGATGTCCTTCCTAGCATTTAGGTTTTTCCCTTATTTTTTTGGGGGGGGAGGGTTCAAGATACACCCCTATTCCTGAACCCCACTCTTAGCGTTGGCCCTTTCTGGGAGAATGCTGCTTAGTAGTTTCAGGCTTTGCCTCCTGGCAGCTCTTAACCTTGATAGTCCAAATTCTGGTCTGTTGTTCTTGTCAGAGCCCTGGGGTTCAGGATCGCCTCTGGGGCTGTGATCCTCACTTCTCTTTCTTTCTCCTCCTTTCCAGAGATTGGGGCCCTTTCCCCTTTCCCATATCTAGTTTCTCCTACCTGTCTCCTCTGTTGTTTATTTCTCCTTTTCGTTTTTATATATCCTTTCCTTTTATCTATCCCTTGGGCTCCCTTACCCCACCTCGACAGGACCAATGAGGAAAATAGAGTACGGGGAGGGTTAGTACCCTGGAGGAACAGTAGGTTCCAGGGATTATAGGGAACTTGAGCAGACTGGATGGACCTCTGGCCTTTTTCTGCCGTCATTGTCTGTGTTTCTGTGTAACACTCTGGCAGATGAACTCAGTCAGACAGAGGCCAATTCTCATGATTGTTCACTAGCTCCAGATGTCATGAGATTGCTGTTTGATGAGGAGGGTACCCCAGATATGGAACTTTTTGCATTCCCACTGAATGCCAGAATGCCTCAGTTCTGCTCCAGAAATCGAGGACATGGCGTTTCCTGTCAGGATGCATTCAGATTGCAGTGGCAGTATCATTTTTTGTATACATTTCCTTCCAGTCCCTCGGGTACAGAGGGTGTTGCTCAAATTGGAGTTGCAAGGGGGGGCAAGATAAATTAAGTGACCCCCTGTTGGCCTCGACAGGTTTGGTTTCCTCTGGTGATCAGTGTTTCAGTCAGCAAACTTGAGGACCTTACCTCTCAGAACGGACTTACTGACTCAGGGTCATCTGATCCATCCCAACCTATGCTCCATTCTACTTCATACCTGGCTTCTGAAGAGATAGAAGTGAACAGGTAAAAGGTATCCCAGAAGGTCTCTAAAATTCTTTTGGTTGCACATAAACCTTGAACTAGGAAGACATACATCGCCAAGTGGTAACAAGTTTCCATCTGGTGCTTCAAAACCCACAGAGACCCCTTTGGGTGCCCACCTGATAAAGTTGTGGTGTACTTGTTGGACCTTTCTTTTTTTTTTTTTTCTACTTATTTTTTGTCCACTCCTTACTGTCCCTTCCAATCACCACTCCTTCCGTCCTACAAGGAGTGACGGCCCCCACCTCTGCCGACCAGCTTGGTCTGCCCCTAGAGTGCCACACTGCCATTGGGAGCACCTTGATGGCCCGGATTCCCCCCCCCCCGGGCGAGGAGAGAACCCCTTTTTTTCCCCCCTTCCCCCTGCGGCAGCTGCACATTGGGGTCTGCCCGTGGTCGGAGTGTGGTAAGGCCGGCTCCGGAGGACTTCATCTAGGTGACCGGAGGGCATTTTTCCTCTGAGTTGTCTTGTTTCCCCTCCTTAACCCTGCCCTCTGAGATGCTGGCGCAGAGAGTCTGCGTGCTGACGCACGCTCCTGTCAAGCGCCTAACGGCGTCCCCCCTCCCTGGCTCCGACAGACAGAGCCGCCATGTCCTTTCAGGAGTCAGTGCATCACAGGCCCTCTCAGGACGTCAGGCGCTCCAAGCGCGCCCCTGGCATCCCACCCCGAGGGAGGAGAGCATCCGTCGGGACGCTCCATCCTCCCTCCCCTGGCCGACCCCCGACGACCCAGGTCTGTTCCTGAACCCGGGTCTCCAGCATAGCGCGAGGTGTGGCGTCCAGCGCCTCAACCCTCAGTGCCATCGGGCAGGCTTGTTGGACCTTTCTGATGCTGGTCTACAGTATTGCACAGTAAAGATCCATCTATGTGCTATATCTGCATACCATGAACCCCTCGGTACCCCCTACCTGGCACAACTGTTACTGTTCAAGAGGCCCCTGAAGGGCATTTTACACACAAGACTTCCCATTAGAAAGCCAGTAGCTGGGGCGTGGCCTGGACAGCGAGCTAATGGCAGCTTGATTTCTCTGCTCTGCCCTCCCTGGACAACATCCGCGAATTTTCGATGCCATCCCAGGGGGACCTGCTATGAATTGCAACTGACCATACTTGTCTGACCACTCAAGACTGCCAGATGCCTTTTTGTTCGGCCTGTCAGCAGTGGGAGACATTATCGAGTAGCATTTGGCGGCGCAAGATGCCCCCTTAGGCCGGATGGGTGCAATCAAGCCTCAAGTCTTCTCTATCCCCATATTCACACAGGTGGCTGCAGCGACTGTCCTTTACTAGTTTCGGAACAGCTCCGAGCGGCGTTAGATACCGAGAAGTGCCCGTTTGGTACTAAGAGAGTGCAGCCCCTTCCTCGGCGGAAACCAGTCTTTATGGCTGCCTCTCCCCCACCCCCTCGGCCCCATGAGTCCGCACCAGGCACTGACCCGCAAGTCCCAGTCTTGGAGTCACTCCAGTACATCATTAAGATGTTAGAAGCCCTCCTGGTTCAGGTAGAGGGGATCCCTGACTGATACGGTAGCAGGCATGCGAAGGCTGGAGGACAAATTTAACGTATTTGAGCAGAGAACTGAAGAATTGGAGCGGCAGCAGGCCCTTACCTGGCAGAGGCTTCATGATCACGAAATAAAGCTGGCCAGGCTCTGGGAGAGGGCAGAAGACCTAGAAAACGGGCGCCGCAGTAACTTGTGGATATGGGGCATCCCTGAAGGCATGGCAGGCGCTTGTATGGAAAGGCTCCTGAACGAATGGCTACTGAAATGGTTGGGGGATATCTGGACCAGCCCAGCCGAAGTTGAGAGGGCTCACAGGGTGACATCTCGCTCCAAGTTCCAAAATGCAGCTCCCAGACCTATCGTGGCCTGTCTGCTGTGCTACTCTACAGTTGACAAAATTTTGAGAATGGCCCGTGAGAAGGGCAAAATTACCTGACGAGGTGGGCACATTTCCATCTTCTGTGACTTCCTCCAGGAAGCAGCGACTCGAAGAAAGGTTTTTCTCCCCCTAAAGAAGATCCTTGCAACCAATGGTTTCCGCTATGGCCTTCATGGGTTGACTGCTCTATATATGGTCAAGGATGAGAAGGAATTCATGGCAGAGTACCTCCATGAGGCCGAGGCCTGGATCCACAATGTTTAGCCCTCAGTCTTGAAAAATGCATAAATACATAGACAGTGTCGGCAGATAAGGGCCTATGGCCCACCCAGTCTGCCCATTTGAGCTTGTAAGTTCAGTTTATGTTTTCCTAGAAGTCTGTTGCCCCTTATCCCTGACCTCCAGAATTCCTTTATGTCTATCCCATGCATTCTTAAATCCTGTGATTGTTTCAGCCCCCACCACTTCCTCTGGCAGGGTGTTCCACTTGTCCACCACCCGTTCTGTGAAGAAATTCTTCCTCATGTTTCCTCTGAATTGTCCTCCCTCCAACTTCGTCCATGCCCTCTAGTTACTACTGCTCCCAGTCGCCCTGAGTCAGGGATGACTGACGCCATGAAGCGAACACAGGCAGGGGGAAGGTGTTGCAGAGGGATAGAGAAGCTGGGCGGACCAGTCCTACAGAAAAGAGGTCCCCCAGGAACAGCTATTGGATGCAGAGGGAGCACTTGAATAAACCAGGGGGCATGGACACTACTCCTGACCCAGGTCCCAAATCAGATGACCAACAGGGAGCAGCACTCAAACTCCCTTCCACAGTCAGACCACAACCTAGATCCAGCAGCCCCCAGCCATCATGGGGCTCCCAAGTCCCCACTTCTCCCCAGAGAAGTTGGCCAGAGATGACTCCCCCAGCAGTGAAGAGGGTGCCATGCACGAGGAAGCTCACATGGATACTTCCGCCTCCCTGGATTGGGCGACGGAAGCAGAAGGCACTCTGGACTGGGAGGAGACCTCGGCTATCCCTCTTAAACCTGGCTGGAAAACGTTTGCAGAAGTTATCGCCACACCTAAGCCAAGAGAAAGTGAAGTAGGAAGCTGACTGAGTGGACACACGCCCGCGCGGGGCACATGCTGACATGCTTCAAAGACTGATGACTAGCCATCTTTAACTTATTATGGACTGCTATTCTAAAGGCTGAGACCATTTTCATGTTACTTCGGGGGTCTTTAGGTGGAGGGTTTTAGTAGGAGGGTTGTAGGGAAGAGCCTAGCTCCGTAAAGGATATCTGACCTTCGGGTGGGCTCCTGTAATGGGTGGTAGTGTCACTTAGCTACTTTCCCATAGAGCTCTCACCCCTACTACCTCCTGCCCTCTTCCTCTGATGAATTACCCAGAGCACAGGTGTGTTACTCCTCTCTGCTCCACCCCTCCCCCCCATGCCCACTGGGGATTGACACTCATGCTGGGCCCAAACCCAGTTGGGGAGTGTGGTGGGGTGAGCTATTAAACTTAGGCCAGGCTTGGGCCGGTTGTAGCGATAGCTTGCATTTCACTTTTTCTGGGGCTGTTCTTAGGTTCTACGGGTTGTTGGCTCCCCATTTTTCGGACTCGTTGCTGACCCTATTACAGTTGAAATCTATTTGTTGGACTTTGTCAGTCTCTAAGGGGGGAGTCCTTCTCCCCCCCATTACCCTTTCCCCTTTATCTCCCCCACCCTTTTACCAGTTTTAGAGGGGTTAGTTATGCGATTCCTCCCTTCATCCTTAGGCTCGCCTGGGTGCTCATGAGGAGAAACCACTGTCCGGGGGGGGTGTCAGGTTATGACTCAAGTTTTTTCTCACTTACCACTCCCCACTCTGGTGCGTGAGCTAGCGCAGGTTTAAGGTACATCCCTCTGTGCGTGGTTATCTCTGCACCTTTAAGGTTATCCTGGTTACTCTTGACTACCTTCTACTCAGGGCAACCCGCTAGACCCATTAGGGTGCTAAAAGCTCCCTCCTGGGGACCAGGTGACAGTTCGATCTACAGTTTTCAGGGTATTTTTGATACATTACTGTGTTTCCTGTCACCTTATACGTATTTTCTATTGTTCACAGTGCGCTATTTTTCTTTTATTCTCACACTTTTAGGACTTGTCTAGTTGCCTATCAACTGGTCCAATACTGTTTGGTGCAACAGCCGAACTTTCAGCTTAGGAAGACCCTACATAGAACACTGCTGGTTTGTTCAGTCTCCAACCCCATATTTCTCTAGGGCACCTGGCCTTCCGCTTTAGAGGTAAGTGCAGTCCTGACTCTCAGCACTAGGAATGGCCAGCAACCTGGGAGAGGGCTGCAGGTATGTCTCCTGGAAGGTTAAGGGGTTAAATCATCCTGTAAAGTGTGTCAGAGTATTGCAACATCTTTGCTCCTTGCGGTCTGATGTAGCCTGCTCCAGGAGACGCACCTCAAAGCCAAATCTGTTCAATGGCTTAAGAAAACCTGGGTGGGTAAGGTATTGGTGAGTTCATCCCCCACCAAGTTGAGGGGAGTAGCCATCTTAATTCATAAAGCCTCCCCCTTGGTGGAAGAGGTGGTCAAGCACGACTCACAGGGTCGATGGGTAGGCATCCAATTTGCCTACCAAGGGGGTAGAATGATTGTGATGAACGTTTATGGACCCAACAGTGACTCCTCAGATTTCCTGGTTGAGGTGGGACAGGCTCTGGAATCTCTGGCTGATGGCCAGAAAGATATTCCCATCCTCCTAGGAGGGGATTTCAACTTGGCACCTGACACCTTTCTGGATAAATCTAGGCCAACCCCCCAAGTGCAACCCAAGGCAAGGGAAGCTCTACAAGTGTTGATGGAGGAGTGGGGCTTAACTGATTTGTGGAGAAGGGACAACCCGACAGGCAGGGACTACACCTTCTTTCCCCCCCCCCCACACATGGCACATATAGTCATATAGATCTTTGGCTGGCAAACAGAGTTGCGGCCAACTAAGTAGAGGGGTAGGAATTGGAAATATTCTTATCTCAGATCATGCTCCCATTTCCTGCCATTTCCTACCAGCCATGCAAAGGGGGGCTTCCACCAGGTGGAGATGCAATCCATTGCTTCTCTTAGACCCTGAGTTCCGCACCTTTTTATTAAGGAGGAGGCGAGGTACTACTTCAGAAATAACTCGGGGGGACGAAGTGGGCCCAGGCATAGTGTGGGAGGCATTTAACACAATTCTGCGTGACTGTATTATCTCATTCTCTGCAGCCAAAAACAAAACTAGGCAAACCGAGATTGCCAAACTGCAGGCGGAACTTACAGTTCTGGAAAATAGGTTCAAAGGTTCTAACCAGCCAGACCATACCCTTCTGAACTCCATAGTTGGCCTGAAGTACCGTATCAACATGCTTCTACACAGAAAAGCAGAATGGATGCTGCTACGGTCCAAGCACTGCTACTTTGGGGGGACAAAGGTGGCAAACTTTTAACATACCACCTGAGGAAATAGCAGGCAGCCTCTAGAATCCATACCTTGAGGGACAAGGGGGGGCAGTGTAATCTCGGATCTGGTCGGCATAAACACCACCATGCGGGCCTTCTACCAGATGCTGTACCAGTCCAGTGCTCAGCTGAATGGGTCCAGCTTAGCTAAAGAACTAGATGAATTTTGCCAGGTTGTTTCAACCCCGCAACTATCTCTAGACCTGGTCCAGGGACTTGAATCCCCCATCACTGAAGTAGAACTGCAATCTTCCCTATCACTGCTAGCCAAAGGGAAGGCCCCTGGCCCTGACGGGATGGCGATAGAGCTCTACCAAGCCATCCAGGATGTGGTAGTCCCTCCCCTCCTTCAGGCCTTGCGAGCCGCTCATGCAGATGGCTCTCTTCCCCCACCATGAAAGAGGTCTTTATCACCCTTCTTCCCAAGAAGTCTTCGGATCCACTCGATTGCACAAATTTCTGCCCGATCTCGCTCCTCTCGGTAGACGCCAAAATAGTTGCCAAGGCCCTGGCAAATAAGTTGGTGAATATACAGTGCCTTCAGAAAGTATTCACCCCCCTTGGATTTTGTCACATTTTGTTGTGTTACTACCAGAATGTTTAATGTATTGAAATGATTTTTCCCCCCTTGATTCACAGAGCATACTCAACAATTTAAAGGGGCAAAAATATTTTTATTGTGTAACAAAAATTTATGAAAAACTAAAAACTGAAATATCTTGTTTACTTAAGTATTCACCCCCCTGAGTCAATACTTTATAGAAGCGCCTTTGGCAGCAATTACAGCTTTGAGTCTTCTTGGGTATGTCTGTATCAGCTTTGCACATCTGGATTTGGGGATTTTCGCCCATTCTTCCTTGCAGATTTGCTCAAGCTCTGTCAAGTTGGATGGGGAGCTTTGGTGAACCGCAATCTTTGTCTTTCCACAGATTCCCAATGGGATTCAAGTCTGGGCTTTAGCTGGGCCACTCAAGGACATTCACTTTCTTGTTCTGAAGCCACTCCAGTGTTGCTTTGGCTATATGCTTGGGGTCGTTGTCCTGTTGGAACGTAAATCTTCGCCCCAGTCCAAGGTCTATTGCAGACTGATGCAGGTTCTCCTCAAGGATGTGCCTGTATTTGGCTCCATTCATTGTTCCCTCTGTCCTGATAAGTGCCCAGTCCCTGCCGCTGTAAAGCATCCCCATAACATGATGCTGCCACCACCGTGCTTCATGGTAGGGATGGTGTTACCGGGTGATGAGCTAATGCTTCGGTTTCGCTCAGGCATGCGCTTTGCATTCAGGCCAAAGAGTTCAATTTTTGTTTCATCAGACCAGAGAATCTTTGCCACGTGGTCTCAGAGTCTGCCACGTGCCTTCTTCGCAAACTCAGAGCGTGCTATTATGGGCCTTTTCTCAGGAGTGGCTTCCGTCTAGCCACTGTCCCATAGAGGCTACATCTGTGAAGTGCTGCAGAGATTGTTGTCCTCTGGACAAGTTCTCTCATTTCAGCCATGGAACTCTATAGTTCTGTCAGGGTGGTCATTGGGTTCTTGGTCACTTCCTGACCAAGGTTCTTCTTGCCAGTTGCTCAGTTTGGGAGGGGCGGCCTGCTCTAGAAAGAGTCTGGGTGTTTCCGTAATCTTTCCATTTCCTAATGATGGACTTGACTGTGCTCCTGGGAACTTTCAACACCCTAGAAATGTTTTATACCCTCCCAGATCTATGCCTCCTCACAATTCTATCACTGAGTTCTACGGACAGCTCCTTGGTCTTCATGGTAGAGTTTCTGCTGTGACATGCACTGTCAACAGTGGGACCTTATATAGACAGGTGTATTTCCTCTGAAATCATGTCAACCATTTGAACTGACCACAGGTGGAGTCCATTCAAGTTTTAGAGTGATCTCACAAGGAAATTGGATGCACCTGCGCTCAGTTTGGAGTGTCATAGCAAAGGGGGTGAATACTTATCAAATCAAGACATTTCAGGTTTTTATTTTAAATTACATGTACAAAAAATTCCAGAAGTTTCATTTCACTTTGACATTATGGAGTAATTTGTGTAGATACGTGACAAAAAATTCCCATATAAATGTATTTTAATTTAAGTTTGCAACATCACAAAATGTGACAGAATCCAAGGGAGGGTGAATACTTTTCTGAAGGCACTGTACTCCTGCATCTAATCCACCCTGCACAGGCTGGCTTCTCAAAGGGGAAATCCAGTGCCGATAACGTGCGGTTAATTCTGAACCTGAAATGGCTTGCTCACCAATCTACCACTGCGATGGCTGCCTTGGCCCTAGATTTTACCAAAGCCTTTGATTTAGTGGAATGGCATTACCACCATCTGGTTCTTCACAGGTATGGCTTTAGTCCCTACTTCCGTGGATGGGTCTGCACTCTGTATAACTCTCCCACTGCGCGGATCCTCACTAAAAAGATATATCCGCTCCATTCACCCTACAGAGAGGGACGAGCCAGGGTTGCCTCCTCTCCCCTCTGCTTTTCCTATTAGCTATAGATCCCCTGGTAGGGATGCTTATATCAGACCAAAGCATCTCTGGAATACTGGTGGGGGGATCATTCCTAGTTAGTGCATATGCGGACGACATTCTCCTTACAATCGCTAAACCAGCACAGTCTCTACCTTGCATTCTAGAGGTCCTGCAAGAGTTGGCCAGCTTATCCAGCCTTACCATTAATAAAAAGAAAAATATTCTCTCACCTTGGAATCTGGCTTGCTCTTGCGACTGTATACAAGGGAGCGACATCTCATGGGCCCCACGAGGATTCTCCTACCTAGGAGTTTTCATCCCTACCAATTTGGGGGAGCTAGAGACTGCTAACTTTTCCCCTTTGCTCACCTCCCTAACAGCAGAAACTGAGTGCTGGTGCAGACTAAACCTCTCGGTTAAAGGGAAAATCGAGGCAGTGAGGATGTTTCTCCTCCCAAAGGTGTCTTACTTGTTTCACAATCTACCCATTAAGCTATCTCCAAAGATTTTCAGGTCCCTGGATGGCATTGTGGCGCGCCTCCTTTGGGAAGGTAAGCCGGCTCGCTGGGGATGGAACAAGCTGAGGGCCCACTGGATGAAAGGGGGCCTGGGGCTACCGTGGTTTCAGGCATACCAATGGGCCTATAGGATGGCCCAGGTGTCTAAATGGGTAATATCGTCCACTTCCCCATTCCGCTCTGGGTCTGTCTAGAGGCCTCCTTGTTCAGGAGACAACCCTTATGGTCCCTTTTAGCGCACAAGCGATGCCCCCTGTTGGGGCTATCTCCCATCATGGTAGAGACAGTGGCATCCTGGAGGTCAGGTCTGGCTGCGGCTCGTACACCCCCATAAGCTCGATCCCCACATCCCAACCTTACCCCACATGGAACAACTGCATTCTAGTGGATGGTATACCTCTATCTTGGCAGAGCTGGGCCTCCAAAGGCATCAGAGTGATAAGAGATTTATATATCCCCAACACTTCCATGCTCAGATCTTTCAAACAGCTGAAAACCCATTACGGGTTACCAACTCAGGACTTCTGGAGGTACCTTCAGTTGAGAGGCGCTGTTCGTACCTTTCCCTCTCACAGCAAAGTGGATGCTCAGTGGTCCTGGACATGGGACTTGCATAAAATGGGGGTGCAGAAGGGCCTGGCGGGTAGATTTTACCGGGTTATCCAGGGCGCTCAATCCGACAGTACGGACAACAGCCAGAGGCAATGGGAGAAAGAGGCTAAGATTGAGATCTCCCCCCAGGTTTGGATGAGATGTCTCCAGGCCTCTCATACGCAGTACAGACCTACAGGGACACCAGGAGCCAGGTTATTCAATTAAAAATTCTACTCGGGTGGTACAGGACTCCCTCCGCACTTCATTCAATGGGTCTCCTCAGTCATGAGAATTGTTGGAGGTGCCATAAGAGCCCAGCTCATCTCCTTCACGTGCTATGGTCATGCCCGGGACTGACCCCTTTTGGGGACATGATAACAGATGACTGTTCTCGTGTGGTGGGCTGTAGGCTGACCATTACTTCACCTATGGTCCTGTTTGGAGATCCTCACTGTCTAGAGCACCTTACTGTACCACCCCTTTAAAACAATGGGTTTTAAGCGCGGTGATGGAAGCGAAAAGTCTTATTTTGATGCACTAGCGGAAACCACTCTACCCTCCTGTTTCTGCCTGGCGTGCTGCCCTGGCAAGACTAGCTATTTTTGAGAGACTCCTATGTAAGGCTGAACCAAATTGTCGCATATCGAAAAAAAGTGGGGTCCCTTCCTTCATTCCCACCTGTGCAAAGTTCCATCGACTCCCCCTGGTAACCCTCCATTGTGTCTTCTCCTTGCTGCTCCTAATTCTGTCATCTGCAGGTGGCTGTGAGCTGACGGTTCAAGCTATTTGTCACTGGCGCACTGACACCCACTGTTTTTTATATGAAGCTATTCAGGAGTACAGATTGCTGGACACTGAGATATCGAGGTACTTTGTTACTGATTACTTTGCTGACTACGTTGCTATTTAGACATAATGCTGTTTAAGTTATGACTGTTTAGTTTAGTCAGATAATAGTGAGGCTGGGATGATATTGGTGACTCAATCTATTGAATTTTTTTTTTTTTTTGCTGGCTTGGATATTGTACTTCACGATACTGCATGGATGTAAGCCTGTAAAGTGTGAATTGTTCTGTTACAAAATGTAAAAAATAAAATTGTTTCATGATAATAAAAAAAAAAAAGAAAGCCAGTAGCTGCATGGGATAGCAATCTTGTATTAGATATGCTCGCTCACAAGCCTTTGGAACCTCTTGCAAAGTGTAACTTGAAAGTTTTAACTTTGAAAGCAGTATTTCTGGTGGCCATTACCTCTGCTCACAGAGTGTCTAAAATCCATGCTTTGGTCACAGATCCTCCATATAGTGTTTTCCATAAGGACAAGGTGGTTTTCTGCACACACACCAAGCTTCTGCTGAAAGTGGCATCAGAGTTGCCTCTTAATCAACCCCTTGCCCTGCCTACCTACTTTGCCATCTTCCAGAATGAGGGTGAGTGCACTCTCCATCAGTGCTTCAGATAACATTGGCATTCAAGAGTAATGAACTCTCAGTTTTTGACATTAAGCGAGTAAAATATAATTCTTATGAGTAAAAGTGCTTTAAACTTGGAAAAACAGTGCCTTTTAAAGTATCAATGGAGCATTTCCAAGGCTTGGGATGAGTATCTGTGCTCATCAAAAAAAAGATGTAAAGCCTATTTCTTAAAATTTGGTGAGTAAAACAGGTCAGTACTCACCTTATGTGGAGCACTGCTCTCCACTCACTGGATGTTTGGAGGGTCCTTAGGTTTTATCTGGACAGAACCAAGGACTTCAGACAGTTCAAACAGCTCTTTGTCTTCTTCAGTCCTAATCGAAAGGGACAGCCTGTTACAGTCAAGTGCATTTCTGCCTGAATTGTGTATTGCCTGCACATCTGCTGTGTTGTGGCTCAGGTTAAATTTGAGGGCCACATACACGCCCACTCCACCAGTGGGGTTGCCATGTCCCTGGCAGAGAGTCGCTCTGTGCCTGTCAGAGACATTTGCAGGGCTGCAACTTGGAGCACAGTGCACACTTTTACTAAGCACTATGTCTTGGATGTGCTTGCCATGCAACATGCCAACTTTGGCAGGACAATCCTGAATGAATTACTAGCTTAAGTGAGCCCTCAGCTCCTACTGCTCTAGTCTGGGGGAAGGGGGGGCTTTGTCTGAGCTTGGTACTCTGACCAGCTAGTGGGAATCCGTGAAGATTGATTACTGAAAGATACGAAAATTATATTCTTACCATAATTCTTGATCTTCTGGAAATATCCTCATCGTTGATTCACACACCTGCCCATTGTCCCCCAGGCTCACTCCGGTATGCTGTGTTGATCTTCACCCCTTTATGCTCGGTTTGGGCTGTGAAGACACTGTGTTACTGGTTCAGTGGCCCTTCTTACATGGGCCGCCAGGACTATTTTATACTCTTAGGGTAAGTGCTTAGGTACTTGTTAGTTTGTACTGCACCTGCTCGGCAAAAAAGATACTGAGGCGGTTCAAGGCTGATGCTGGCATAAACAGGTGGCCACGTGCCCTAACTACCAGAGCTGCACATGAGCGCTACTTACCTCAGCCCTCTGAAATGTTTTGGCTCCTGCTCGGTCCAAGTACAAGATCTACAAGGGTGACGTACCATTTGTTTGTTGTTTAGGCCTGCCTCCTACGTGAAGGCCTATAAGACCTGCCAAGGATTTAATCAGGCTGCAAGGAGGTGCCGAAAGAAGGCACTAGAAGCCTTCATTGCCATCAAGGAAAAGGAAACCCACACAAAGGTCATGAGCTCCAAACTGACTTCCCCCTCACACCCTAAAGAAACACCCAGGCGGTCAGCAACACTGTCTCCACCAGGGTCAGCTAGGACAACTGAGGAATTCGGTGAGAGTGAGACAGAAAAATCATTATTGAACCCCTTCTCCTCCAGCCACCATAAGCAGAGATAAACATGCTTCGCCAGTGAGATTGAGGTCTCCATTGAAGGAGAATAAGTCTTCTTCTTCATCCCATTCCAACGGCATCAACTACAACCTCCCCGACCGTCGCTGAGACACCAAGGTCGGGACCTGGCCCTGGCACTGTCATACCTACTACAGATGGTATACAGCCTCTGTTGTCAGGTTCTGTCTTGGCAAAGACAACACTCACAAACCCATAAATGTGCTTCGTTGACTCTCAGGCTGTGCTAGTATCGTTTTCAGACATGTTAACTTCCTGATCCCAGCACTGATGCTAGTATTCCCATCGACAGGGCCTCCATCGCCAGCTCTGTCGATTGCATCTGTCATCATTCAGGATGACGACAAGGTACAATACAGTCCAGCTCTGGACCTGGATGAGAATTTGGAGGATGAATGAGGGAAGAGGGACTCTGTGCTTTATATCCCCAGGTCTCCTCCTGAGGACCCCTCATTTCAGGCCTTTTTCAAGCAAATTCAGGATGTCAAGGGGTTTGAGGGTGAAGAGGAAGACACCAGTAAAAGGAATTTTAATGGAGTTCTTAAAAGTTACAGCTACTGCTACGATTGTAGTGCCTCCTGTATATCCTACCTTAGAGTATGCTACTTTTGCTGCCTGGCACAAGTCTAGCAGTTTGCCTTCAGTTCCAAGAAGGGCTGGCAAGCAGTACCCTGCTCTGTCTGTCTAGCCATATTATGTTGCACAGCCATAAACTGATTGTGATAATCATGGCTGCTCATATTTGCTCTAGGTCCTATAGAATGTTGAGTACACTTGCTCCTGACAAGAAGTACAGGAAACTGGATGGAACAGAAACACTTTGTTATGCCTGTGGCACACTGGGGCTAAGAATTATGAATTACCAGGCTTATATGATGAAGTATGAGAACAGCCTGTAGAAATCTGCCCTAACTACAATTCAGAGTCTCCAAACCAGTAGCCTTGCAAAGGTAGAACTTACTAAAGCCGAATGGGCTGGCACTGATGCTGGCAAGTATCTGTTAAAATCAGTGTAAACTGCATCTGATGCCTCTTCTAGGGCTGCTGAGTCTTAACATTTGCCTGAGGAGATATTCTTGGCTCAGCGATGTATAGCAAGTCATATTGAATGCCTCCTTTAGGGGTTCCAGGTTATTTGGGACAGATGTGGATAACGCACTAAAAAACCTTCAGTTATCCAGAATGACTTTGAGGTTTGTGAATTCCTTGACCCCTCAAAATACAAGAGATAGGGATGCATAATGTAGGCCATGGTGGTTATGGCTACTGTCCACATAATGTAGTCAAGGAGATGATCTCCCTCCAGGTCTCTCCACCACTGGTGACCATTACAAGGTGCCCAAAGGGGATTTACTGTTAATACTGGGTGACCATAATAGCACGGTTAATGATAGTGCTGATAGTACAGTGCTTGTAATAAACACTCATCTGCATAAACATCGCTTGGCTCTGCGGCCTATTTACCGGGCAAACTACTTACTTACTTATACTGCACTGCAGAAATTAAACTAGGTGTAAAATAAAAGCTGCCTGCTATCATTCCGTGCACTAGGACTGCTATATACAAACTAAAATTGGCAGTTCTACTTGCATACGCTCCTCAGTAACAGTGCATTAAAATCATGTCTAAAATAAATGTTACGTGCTAACGCTTTGTAATGTGCAATGTAATTGCTTTCTGTGGACGTTAATAACTACAAAAATATAAAGATACCAAGTTCTATTTACATACGCCCCATGGTCAGTCACAGTGCAGTAAAGTACAGTGTAGTAAATCACAGATCTTACTTCAAAAGGGTTCCTTCAGTAGGTCATCACATATAAGACTGGCGCCACCTGGCGTTGGGCCACACGGCAGACTTTTCTAGCAATACCTGATGGGGGACCGTCCACCTGACATCACGTGACTGACATCAGCATGACTGTATGTAGTGGGCAGTCCCCACACCCGCCCTCCAGTTCTTTCCCGCCATGGCCTTATGTCAGTCGCATTGCAGACTTCCATATAGTGATCGTCGTGAAAGTCATCACGTCGGTTTATCTCTTGCTGCTTTTTTCTCTAAAATTCATGTTCTATTATTGATGTCTTCTCCCAAGAAGAAGTGCTCGTCCTGTGGCATGCAGATCCCACACAAAGACAGTCACCTCAAGTGTGTCCTCTGTTTAGGCCCGGACCATCCAGTCTCCTCCTACCCTGATTGTCAGACCTTTAAACAGCCCATTAAAAAGAGGAGACAGCAGACTTTGGAAACAGCACAACAAAAATAACGCAAGTAATTAATGTACATTCATAATAGCACTGTATATTACAGCTACCTCTACATTATAGTGCCTTACATGTTTATTGCGACAGCATTACTGTCCCTCCCACATCATCAAATAACCCCCCAAAAGTGTAGAAGAAACTTGAACGAAACAGAAAGCCTGTCTTCATTACTTCATTATTGTGCACATCACAGGACAAGCTCTAAAATAAATATCGCTTTGGTTTGGTTCATTCTATTACTAAAATAGGCAGCTTTGGTTCGGGAATGCAGAAAATAAATTAGGTCTAAAATAAATGCTGCCTGCTGTCATTCTGTGCACTGGAACTCGGATCCAAAGTGGATGTTACTAAAATAGGCAGAAATGAAACAAAGTCTAAAATAAGCAATACCTGCTAACGCCTCGTAATGTGCACTGTAACTGCTTTCTGTGAATGTGAAGATACCCAGTTCTGCTTACATACGCCCCATGGTTAGTCACAGTGCAGCACTACACTAGTTTGCATAGACTTACTGCTGAATGCAAAGAGAACTGTGATTTACTGCACTGTACTTTACTGCTTTCTAGCTGTGGCAGCGCAGCCTTTTTTTTTCTTTTCTTCCCTTACTTGGACGACAGGCTTCTGTATGACCTGTCCAGGAAAGTACTTCATAGTACTGTACATGGCAGTGTGCAGTGCTTTTCTACCTGCAAACAGGACTGGGGCCTAAGCCCATCTGGTACGCAGGAGTCATTATGTGGCCACCAGGGCAATGTTTCATCTCCTGGAACTTAGGCAGCTGCCATTGTAACAGTCCCATTGGCCCAACACCATATGAGAATCCTGCAGTTGATGCTTCAGGTACAGTGGGATCAATTGACGGATGAATTGGAACAGACAGACCAACCAGAAATTTTTGCAGGCTGGGGCTATCCATGTTGATGATCCTTGACAGCGCCTATGTAACGTGGGTGTCCCCAACATATCTTAGTTCCTGCTCCCGTCGTCAACCACTCATTGGTCCACTGCTGCTGAACAATGCAGTTGAACTTTTGCAAGTATTCACTAACACTTCTATTTCAGGTTTGTTATTTTAAACTTTCTTTTATGTCGTTGCTGAAAAACAAGGAACTGCTGTTCCATTATTGTCACTGCGGTGATGTTAAAATTTATAAAGATGATGACCACTCCATTTGTATCCGTTACCTCGGTACCTCAAAGTTAAAGCATGCCCCATTTGCCAGAGCTTAACCAGGCAACCAGGAGACATCTCAAACAGGCTTTAGAAGTTTTTCAAAAGCTTCAAGAAATGGAGAAACAGGTTGTCAACCGCTTCTGTTCTCAACTCCCCAACAGCCTGTTGACCCTTCACAGTCTATGACGGCTGTCACAGCTCATCACAGAAGAAGGATGAGTCTTTGAAATTGGCAGAAAACACCACCATTCTGACAAGGATAAGCACCGGAAGGAAAAGGCTGCTTCTCCAGACCATTTCCATTCACCTATCAGATGAGTTAAGTCTACTGAAGTGGATGGGTCCCAGGTTCTGGCCGTGGGTCCTACCGCCCCCTCCCCCACCTTGCAGTCTGTCAGAGACCAAAGTTGGGGTCCAACGTCTGCTTGTCTTCCCCACTGGGAGATTCACATCTTTTTCTGCTGTTGGGCATTGTCCCATCCACGACTCAGCCATCATCTGCTCCTTCGGGGCCTGTCCACGCTTAGATGTTGTACCACCTCCTCTGTCTCCTTGTCCCGTCGACCCTCAGCCAATGTCAGTACATCTCAACAATGAACTGAAATATAATTCAGAATACATGGAGGGAGCGGAGGAGGCCATGGAAGAGGAAGAAGAGGTAATAGTTGTGGTGGACTCAAGCTCTGCTCTGTCCTCTTGCTCAGAGGAGAATGTGAAAAACACACCAAGGTCTCCCCCTGAAGATGCCCGCTTTCGAGCCTTCCCTAAACAAGTTCTGAAGCGGAGGACTCCTCCAAGAAAAATCTCTTGAGTTCTTTGAGGTTTCTGCCTCTCTGACTGTGATTCCTCCTACTGTACATTCTGCACTTGAGGATGCAGCTTAGGCAGCCTGGTACAGGCCTGCTCAACTGCTTGTAGTTCCCATGAACACTGATAAACAGTATCCAGCCCCCACTGCAAAGCCTTATTATTCTTCACAGCCTGAAACAGACTCTGTGGTCATCATGGCTGCTCACAGCAGAGTCTAAGTGCTTTCACAACAGATTCAAAGCACCAAAACACATGAGCGCTATTCCTCCTGATATGAGTCGAAGAAGCTGATGTGATGGGGAGGAGAACTTCTGCCTCTGCTTCCCTGGGCCTAGGAATTGCTACCTGTCAGGCATACTGTATATGATTAACTATCAGAATTGCCTGTGGAAGAACAATAGCCACCCTGGCTGAAAAATTGCCAGAGGGCCAGGATAAAATACTGGTGCAGCAAACTAGTCTATAGCTAATGACCAAGAATCCGGTTAGCACCTGCTGAGGTTGGCCTGTGGTGCCTCTCATACTGCTGCCTCTAAGATGTACCTCCATCACCACTCTTGCTTAGGGTGGCTGCTTTTACCTTTGATGTGCAACAATTTGTGACGAATGCTTCTTTCAGGGGTAAACAGTTATTTGTCAATACACAGTTATTTGGCAATGACCTTAAAACTGCTTTAAGGGATTTAACTGTCTTCTAAACTTACTCTTAGATCTCTTCATACTCTTAGCCCTACACCCTAGGGAAGGGGTTGTGGTTCTTGACACATTTCCTATTCCTTTCCAGGCCGTGGTTACTTCAGAGACCCCAGTCATGGCTCCCAGAGACCTCAGCCTACCACTTCCCAAGCTAACAACTTGCCCCAGGTATCTATGCTAGACTTACAAAAGGTCAAACCATTATTGGCACCCCTGCCACCCCTGGCATCCTCTGACTCCCCTTATCTTCCTCCAGCCTCTCAGCCTCAGGAAGTTTTAGTAGGAGGCTACATCTCCCTCTGTCTTCAAAAATAGAGGGAGATCACTACTGATACTTGGTTACTGGAGGTGGTTCTGCACAGACATGCCCTAGAGTTCCTTACTGTTTCTCCATTTACCACCACCCCCCTCCCCAATTATCCAACAGATATCCTCTGGGACATCTTGCCTTTTTACTGAAGGAGGTGCAAACCCTCCTCTGCAAAAGGACTGTAGAATCGGTCCTGGTTTCAAACCAAGGCTTCTACTCCTGGTACTTTCTGGTTCCAGAATCAACCAGGGATTTACTAGACCTTCAAGATCCGAACCTTTTTATGCAAGAAATTCAGAATGGTCTCACTGCACTCTCTCCTGCCCCTGCTACTCATTCTGCTGGCACATTTATAAGGTAGAAAAAGAAATGGGCAGACTGGATGGGCCTTGCGGTCCTTATCTGCCGTCAACTTCTACTGAATGGAGATTGGTTGCAGTGGACATGAAGTAGATCGCACAGAAAACACCTGCATTTCATTCGGGGTTCACACTAGCAGTTTTGTGTTTTGCCACTTGGTTTGTGTTCTGCACCATGTGTCTTTACCAAAGTATTGCCACAGTGGTAACCACCCTCAGTGTCTTCCCTTACATAGATGATTGACTGCTAAAGGCCGCATCTTAGGAAGGCATTATCTGCACACTGTTTTAGACCAGATAGTCATTTGACCAGCTGGGCATACTGATCAACAGTCTGAAGTCGGTCCTTACTCCCTGCCTGAGGCTCCAATACATAGGGGTCATTCTGGATACAGGGCTGGATCAGGTGTTTTTGCACTTTTGACTGTGCCACGGCATTAGTGGTACAAGGGGTTTCCTCCAGTGATTATGTGTAGGCCAGATATCTTCTAAGACTGATCAAGCTGGTGGCAGTTGCCATCCTGACTATTGTGCTGGCCCGCCTCCACATGAGGATACTGCAGTGGTTCCTCAGAGCACAATGGGCTCAGCACTGACGTGCTGCAGTGCCTGATACAGGTCACTCCTCCTCTCTGTCATTCCTTTCTCTGGTGGTTGGACTGCTCCAACCTAGAGAAGGGGTCCCCATTCCTCCGGCCGTCCCTCCTCCTGGTTATGACGACAGATGCCTCATGTTAGGACTGGGGTGCTCATCTGGGCCCCTCCCATACCCAGGGTCAGTGGGGCCCTCTGGATACGTTGCTTCTCAGCAACACTTTGAAGATCAGGGCTCTTCAAGGAGGCAGTATAGTGTAGTGGTTTAAGTCTCTTGAGCTGCAAACCTGAAGACCTGGGTTTGAATCCCACAGCCCCCACTTGCATACTGTGTGACCCTGAGCAAGTCACTTAACTTCCTAGTGCTCCCAGGTCGCACCTGGAAACAAGCTTCGGCTTAGTGTGCCTTTCCTGGTTAAGCAATTTCCCCCCTTCCTCTATGTGGCCTAGAGGCCTTCACTGCCCTCTTTCCACGGAATCCACTGTTGATTTGCACAGACAATACATCAGTCAACAAGGCAGAGTTCATTCATACGCTGTCTGCAGAGAGGCGATGAGAGTTTGGCGGTGGGCAGTCGAACACAACATATTCCTGTCAGCAATGTTCCCTCCCCTATACCCTGAACGCGATGGCGGATCACCTCAGTCAGTCCAGTGCACTCTGTCATGAATGGGCACTCTCAAGTCTCTGTTGTGACCAACCTCTTCATAAAATAGGGTCGCCTGGACACAGACTTGTTTGCGTTTCCATACAGCGCGCAGCTGCCATGTTTCTGCTTGCTCGCTCCATGGCCTGGAGTTTTTGGCAGAATGCATTGTCCCTCCCATGGAAAATGAGGTTTCTATAGGTTTTCCCCTGTTCCCTCTCATACATAACAGGGTTCTGGTTAGGCTACAAGCCGAGCCTGTTGCCCTGCTTCTATTGGCTCCACACTGGCCCAGATTTGGTTTCCACTTTTCCAGCAATTGGCAGTGGAGCTCCTGTCCCACTCCCCCTGTGAGCTGGACTGCTGACACAGGAACAGGCTGCTTTGGTGCACCTGGATCTTTGACACCTGCATCTGCATGCCAGGCTGCTGAGGACACCTTCAGGGTTTCCACAACAGGGGCAGATGTTCTCTTAGCAGTGACATAGTTATCTGCCTGGTACACTTATTCACAGCAATGAAAACGTTTTACAGTGTGTTGTACTTGACTTGCCCTGCCCTGGATCCCTTTACATGTTCAGTTACTGAAGTGCTGGACTACCTCTTGTCTCTTAAGGATTCAGGACTCAGGTATTCCTCTACTAAGATCCACATGGCTTTTATTTAGGTCTTTCATGTCCTGACAGAGGGTTAGACTGTGGTCCCACTGGAGGTTTCTCGTAGATTCCTAAGAGGTACTCTCCTCCTCTGAACCTCCTCCTGGTTCAGGATCCAGTTCCACTGTGGGACTTTAATTTGGTCCTGAAGACACTCACTGCATCCCCCTTTGAGCCTGTGGGTACATGTAAGCTATGCTTCCTCGCTTGAAAAACACTATTCCTAGTGGCCATAACATCTGCAAGACGCATTTCTGAGTTACAGGCTGTGATCACAGACCCTCCTTTTATTATTTTTCATAAGGGTAGGTTTACATTATGTACCAATCCTAGTTTTTCTCCAGAGGTTGTGTCTGAAAGAACATTAACTCAGACTATCGATCTTCCTGTTTACATCTCCCACAGATAGTGGGGAGCATCACCTACATCCGCTGGATGTCCGATGGATGCTTCGTTGGTACTTGGATCATACAAAGGATTATAGAAAATCCTTTCAGCTCTTTATTGCTTTCTCTCTCCAAATGGTGGACCCCCTGATTACTACACAGGGCCTGTCCAAATGGCTGGTCAGTTGTATTACGTTTTGTTACCAGAAGCACAATAAGAAGCTCCCTGGTTCCACTTGTGCTTATTACACCTGTGTGGAGGCTACGTCAGTGGCTTGTTTTCAAAATGTGTCCGCTGCTGACATTTGTGCTGCTGCCCTTCATACATTCACTAAACATTACCGTCTGAACGTCGACTCTCGTATACATGCAGGGTTTGGCCTCCGTGTTCTGCAGGTCCTCCTTTCTCAGGACCTTTAGGTCCTGCCATCATCCCTCTGGTTGGGAATCATTCCATGTTGTGGCTCAGTGGAGGGACATATCCTCAAAGAAGATAGAATAGTTAACTACTGTAACAGTAGATCTTCGAGAGAATCTCCTTCATTGAACCACAGCTCTACTTCCAACCTTCCCCACTTGTTGGGTGATGGATGGTTGTCGTGCCTGCTCTTGCAAGCTGATTCTCCTCTGATGCCTCTGATGGCATCTGTACTCAAGTTTCTAGATCCTCATCTGTATGCGTAGTGTGCACCTGGTTGCTTTGGTCCCTGCCAGTCCAGTGTTCCTCCAAGCTTGTCTCCAGCAGGAAACTGAGGCATGTTGGTGACTCCCACATTATATTGGCATGGATGATCCCAGTCTTCAAAAGTTTCTGGGTGGTCCTGATGCAGACGGCTTACAGTTCCATGCAGTAGCTCAGTGGAGGAGATTCTCTTGAAGGTCTACTATTACAGTATGTAACTACTGTTTCTCATCGTGTCTCCTCATCAAAAGTCACTGCTGTGGTGGATGACACCCCTGCACGTGTTATAGGGTGTCCTATTTTTCTCCCCAACACCGGTGTAGATCCTCACAACTGATGCCTCTGGGTTAGGATGGGTTGCCCACAAGCCTTCCTAGATCCTGCCATGTGACCCCAGTTCTGCATGATCTGCACTGTCTGCCAGTCAGATGGAGGATTACCTTCAAGGTGGGCTTGCTCACCTGTAAGGCCCTATACCAATTGGGCCCTGGCTACCTGAGTGACCTCCTGACACCTGTCTGCACTGGGTGCTGGCTCTGTTCCTCCACTGATGGCCTCCTGGCAGTTCTGAGGGCTAGGCTGAAAACCTCCGGAGACCAGGCGTTTGAGGTGGCCCTCCCGGCCCTTTGAGACTCGCTTCCAAAGTCTTTGAGGGAAGCTCCCTCGGTGGAGGCATTTAAGAGGGGGCTAAAAGAACATCTATTTAAACAAGCATTTGATATTCAGTGGCAGCCCAGTTTTAGTTTATTCTGTTTTTATTAACGTGTTTTATTGTATGTTATTTATTCTGCCTGTCCCTTGTAAATGTGTAGCTGTACATTCTATACCTGTTTTGTAAAGCGCCCAGAGCCCCTGGGATTGGGCACTCAGGAAATTAAAATGTACTTACTTACTAGAGCTCATTCCTGATCCAGGGTTGTGGACTGACCTCGATTCAGATCTCCATATCAGTGTTCTGGTGATGAGAGCTGTTCTTCTTGGTCTTCAGGCCTGTGCAGAAAACGTCAGTCCAGGCCCTTTGTTGATAAGTCCAGACAATGTCCATGTGATGCACTATATCGACAAGCAAGGGGGCACTCACTTTTACCACCTATGCAGGGAAGCAGTGAGAGTGTGGCACTGTGTCACGGCCTTCAATTGACAGCCGTAATTCACCCAGGAGTTCAAAACATCTTGGCAGACAGGCTGTGTCAGTCACAGTCCAGGGTTTGTGAATAAGAACTGCTGACCTCCATGGTAAACAAACTCTTCACAAGATGGGGTCATCCAGAGTTGGACCTTTTGCGTCCCCACACAGTGCAAAACTGCCACATTTTGGCTTGCTCACTCCAGTGCCTGGAGTATTTTAGTAAGATGCATTGTCCCTTTCCTGGAAAGGGAGGTTCCTTTAGACTGCTAGCTTTTAGCAGAAAGGAATCGCTGACTAAAAAGCTAGAACTTTTTTTTTTTTTTTAACTAATTTAACACTTCTATCTCAGCAGGAGTCAGTGCTTGTTGGGATTAAGCATATACTTTATTAGAAGTGGAGGGTCTTATTTAGGGTAAAAAAAGAAAGTCAGAGTGCTTTTCTGTGTTGGGGAAAGGGGACCGTATCAGGAAGGAGAGAAGTTAATTGAGGGTGTGGCTTAGGAGTAGAAAACCAGGCGTTTTCAATTACAGTTCCTTACTGCTAGCTTTTGGCAGAAAGGAATCTTGCATTCAGAGCAAGGAGCAGCTGACTAAAAAGCTAGACCCCTTCTTACTGATTGCCCTCCTCCCTTCCCACCCTTGGCTAGTTCTACTTTTATAGGCACTGGATTTGACTGACAACAGGAACTTCCTGTTTGGCAGTAGGAAAGGAAGGATCACTGAGACACACAGGTTTCGTCATCCTTGAAGGAAAAGAGTAGCTCTCCCTCTCACCCTAGCTGCTGGAGGTCTGACTCTGAGCAAGAAGAAGGAGACTACTGAAGAATACAGGAAGTTTCTGTCCCAGAACAGGAAGGGCAAGAGCTGTAAGGCCACATGGGCATTAAGAAAGTAGGTAGATATATAAACAGAGGGAGAAGAGAGTAAGCATACAAAGCAGCAGGAGAGGGACTATAAAATAAGACATGATGGGAGTGGTGCAGTGCAATGGATGTGGGGCGGCAGTCTTCCGTGAGACATTCCGGAGGCTGCGATGCTGCCCTATTTGCAGGCACCTCTCTGGTCTGAGGGAGGAGGTTGCCCATCTCCAGGCTGACCTGGCTAGGATTTATGAACCCTCTTCCCCCACCCAGGGACCAACAGGGCCACCGCCGCTGCCTCAGAGGTTGCCTAGAAAGAGGAGCGGTTGGACCACGGTGGGCTCAGGGTGATGGAACAGAGGCGCATCCGTCCAGTTGTACCGCTCTGCAATTCATATGCTGTTCTGGCAGAGAGTGGTTCCTCTTTGGAGGCAGCTGCAGTGGAGACCAAGGAAGACGCTGGGAACCTCCACAAAGGAGACCCACAGGAGTGTGGCATGGGACCCCACAGAGGAAGGAAATGACTCCTGGTGGGGGACTCAGTCATTTGGGGGGTAGAACTGGGGGAGGAAGGGGAGATGGAGGTAAGGTGCCTGCCTGGTGCCAGGGCTTGGAAGGACAGGAAGCGAATCCTCAGGATCGTGGGAGCAGCTGCACGAGGGAGGGAGTCTGATGTCATTGTCCACCTGGGACAAGTGACCTGGCTGGGAATGGGATCAGAGCAGTGCAGGAGGAGTTTGTAGAGTTGGGGAGGGGACTTAGGCAAGTATCACATATGGTAACCTTCTTGGAGGTGCTGTCTGTCTGTGGCAAGGGTGATGCTACGGTACTCAGCACCATGGAATTCAATGAATGGTTGAAAAACTGGTGTGGAGCTCAGGTTTTGGCTTCACTGGGGACTGGGTGTCCACCTGGAGGGATACAGGCCTGTACTGGGGTGATGGTCTGCATCTGTCTGGGAGGGGAACCAGGATCCTAGGTGATAGGTTTAAATGTGTCATTGGCAAGCATTTAAACTAGCCAAGGAGGGAGGCACTGAAAAAAAGCTGGTAAATCCCAGCCTCCCCCCACAAAACATGGTAGTTAGCGAGGTAAACACCAAGGTAGAGAAGTCAGTAGGGAGCAGGACAGGGGTAAGTGCAAAAAAAGGCAAAGGCAGTAAGGACAGGGATGGGGCTAAAAGGAGTGAGGCCATCAAAAAATGGAGGGTGTTGAGTACCAGTGCCCATAGTCTGTGTAACAAGCTTCCTGAGCTAGTGGCCTTGATGGAAGAGGGGCATCTGGATATCGTGGCAGTCACAGAAACATGGTACACAGAGAACCATGACTGGGATGTCAACATACCAGGGTACACAAGCTACAGGAGGGACAGGGAGGGTAAAAGAGGAGGAGGAGTAGCTCTCTATGTAAGAGAAGGGATCAAAGCAACTGAACTAAAGGATAAACAGGGAGTAGAGGAGGCACTGTGGCTCACCCTGAAGACAGGAAATGGCACCACAGTCCACACAGGGGTTGTATACAGACCCCCATTTTGGGGAGGCAGTGGACAAGGAAATGACAGAAAATATCCTTAGAAGAAAAAGGGGAGATATTGTTGATGGAGGACCTGAATATACCAGATGTTAACTGGAGCACCTTTGCTGCAGCCACATCCAAGAGTAGGGTTATTCTTGATGCCCTACAGGGGGCATGCCTCAGACAGCTAGTGGTGGAACCCACTCGGGAGGGAGCAGTCGTAGACCTTGTACTGTCAAATGTGGACAGAGAAAGGATCTCGTATTTAGAAGTGGGTAGCCATCTGGGAACAAGCGACCACGAAAGTGTGGTTCATGATAAACACAGCCATAGAGTCAAGCCATACAAAAGCAAGAGTATTGGACTTTAGGGGTTCTGACATTGGGAAAATGGGAGAGTGCCTCAGAAAAGCACTAGCAAACAGGCAGGAAGGAGGGGTGGGTGGATAACGGGGAAAAATTAAAACAGCCATTACAGAGGCAACAAGCCTTTGTGTGAAGCAAATCAACAAAACAAAATGAAGGAAAAAATGCTGTGGTTCTCAAAAGAGGTGGCGGGGAACGTTAAGGAGAAAAATGTAGCATTCAGGAAGTATAAGGAAACACAGAAGGAGAAGGGCAGAGAACTGTACCAGTTAAAGCAGAAGGAAGTGGGGAAGTCAGTCACAATAGCAAAGGCCCAAACTAAGGAAAAGATAGCCATCTCAGTTAAGAAGGGGGATAAAACCTTTTATAGGTACATTAGGGAGCGAAGAAAGACCAAGGGAGGGATAGTGAGGCTTAATAAAGGGAAGGGAGCGTGAGCAGAGGGTGACAGTGAAAAGGCAGGGCTACTGAATGAATATTTCTGCTCAGTATTCACAAAAGAAGAGGAGGGGTCGGTACCTAAATCAGAGAATAGAAGCGCTCTGGATAGGATAGTCCATTCACAGAAGAAAGGGTTCTGAAAGAACTCTTGAAACTGAAGGTGGACAAAGTAATGGGGCCTGACGGGATTCACCCAAGAATTCTGAAAGAACTAAGGGGAGAACTAGTGACACCACTGACTACCCTTTTTAACAAATCATGGGAGGATGGTGCGGTACCTGAGGACTGGAAGAGGGTGGATGTGATTCCCCTTCACAAAAGTGGGAGCAAGAAAGAGGCAGGAAACTACAGACCTGTTAGTTTGACCCAAGTGGTAGGGAAAATGATGGAATCACTTTTGAAAGAAATAATTGTTGAGTTCTTAGAGGCCTGTGGGGCACATGACCGAAGGCATCATGGATTCACAGCAGGAAGGTCATGTTAGACGAATCTAATAGATTTCCTTGACTGGGTGACCAAAGTAGTAGACCAGGGAGGGGCTGTGGACATGGCCTACCTAGATTTTAGCAATGCATTTGACACAGTCCCACACAAAAGATTAATAAACAAGTTAGCCAGCCTTGTAGTGAGTTCCAAGGTGGTAGCCTGGGTAAAAAATTGGCTGGACAACAGGACGCAGAGGATAATAGTAAATGGAATCCACTCTGAAGAAAGGGGGGTTACTAGCGGGATACCGCAGGGTTCAGTACTGGGACCAGTCCTTTTTAATGTCTTTATAAATGACATTGCAGAGGGACCGGAAGGAAAAGTATGTCTCTTTGCAGACGACACAAAGATCTGCAACAGGGTCAATACAGAAGGTGGGGTGGAAAGGGTGAGAAGGGACTTGGCAAGGTTGGAGGAATGGTCAAATGTATGGCAGCTTAGATTCAACACAAAGAAGTGCAAAGTAATGCATCTGGGAAACAAAAACCCAGGGGAAGAGTACACAATGGGGGTGAAATACTAACATTAACAAAAATGGAAAGGGACCTGGGGTAGTCATATCAGATGACCTAAAGGTAAGCAAGCAATGTGAGAAGGCAGTAAGGAGGGCTGGCGGGATACTGGGATGCATAGGGAGAGGCATAACCAGTAGAACACAGGAAGTTGTTATCCCTCTGTACAGACAGTTGGTGAGACCCCATCTGGAGTACTGCATGCAGTTCTGGAGACCCCATCTCCGCAAGGACATAGACAGGATGGAAGCTGTCCAGAGGAGGGCAACGAAAATAGTGCAGGGTCTGCACCAGAAGACATGCGAAGAGAGATTAAAGGAGCTTAATATGTACACTACCGGTCAAAAATTTTAGAACACCCCCATTTTACCAGTTTTTATTGAAATTTACGCAGGTTAATGTCTCAATGTACTCTGAAATTAAAGCATAGAACAAATAAACAATTGGAGATAAAAAAGAAATCATAGAATCATTTTGTTTAACAAAATTTAATCTAAATTTTGGCTCATCAACGTAGCCACCTTTTGCAGATATCTGTAACCTTGAACACACACTTCAGTGGCATTCTTCCTACAATGGACATCAAATATTGTTGGAAGTGCTTCCCAACACTGTTGCAGAAGTTCCCACAAATGTGTTGCACTTGTAGGTTGCTTTGCTTTCACCCTTCTGTCCAGTTCATCCCAAACCAGCTCGATGGGGTTTAAGTCTGGAGACTGTGCTGGCCATTCCATGATTTGAAGCCTACCGTCTTGTTCTTTTCCTCGAGGTAGTTCTGACATAGCCTGGAGGTATGTTTTGGGTCATTATCTTGCTGTAGAATGAACCCCTGACCAACAAGCGCGAGACCAGAGGGTATTGCATGGCGCTGCAAAATGCTGTGGTAGCCCTTTTTGGTTCAGGCGCCAGTCACTCTGTGCTGTTGTCCTGTGAGCCGCCTATCACGCAAGCTGTTGACTCTCAGAAGCTTGTCTTCTGATTCTGTTGTGGCTTTGGGTCTGCCAGACCTCTTCCTGTCAAGAGTTTCCTCCAGTTTCCAAGTGCCTTTTGATGGTGTAGGAAACTGTACTCACTGACACCTTGGCTTTCTTTGCAATTTCTCTAAAGCAGTTTTTGCTAACGTAAACTTTTTTTTAACCTCTAGCAGTTTACCGCTTACCTTTGTACCATTTCAGGTTATTTACTGGACTGGAATTGCTTAAATTTCAATAAAAGCTGGAAAAATGGGGGTGTTCTAAAACTTTTGACCGGTAGTGTATACCCTTGAGGAGAGGATGGAGAGGGGGAACATGATAGAAACTTTCAAGTACCTTAAGGGAATCAAAGTCCAAGAGGGTAGCATCTTTCAGAAAGAGATGTACAAGAACAAGGGGGCACAATTTGAAGATAGAGGGGGTACAACTCGGGGGCAACGTGAGGAATTATTTTTTCATGAAGAGGGTTGTGGATACATGGAAAGGCCTTCCCGAGGAGGTAGTGCAGTCAAAAACAGTGGGGGAATTCAAGAATGCATGGGACAGGCAATTCTAGTGGTGGGTAGGAGGAAGTAGGCTGTTGGTTAACTAGGATCTGTAGCTTATCCATTTGGTAGGGAAATGGGCAGACCAGGTGGGCCAAGCGGTCCTCACCTGCCGTCAAATTCTATGTTTCTGTATGCATTCCCTCTGATCCCTCTCATTCAGAAGTCTTACTCAAACTGCAAGCAGAGCGGACCTCCCTAATATTAGTAGCTTCCTTCTGGTCTCGTTGGGTGTGGTTTCCTTTACTACAGCATCTAGCAGTGGAACCTTCTGTGCAGCTCTCCCTGTGTTGAGGTATCCTGTCACATGACAAGGGTTCCTGCTCCATCTGGACCTGTGGTCCCTGTAGCAGCATGCATGGCTCCTGAGGATGTAACCATCGCACATTTTGGAGTTTCTTCCCAGGTAGCGAATGTTTTGCTGGCACCTAGGAAGCCTTCCACGAGACACACCTATTCACTGAAATGGAAGCGTTTCTCCATATGGTATTCCTCCTGTTCTCAGGACCCATTTATATGTCCTATCAATAACTGTACTAGCCTATTATCAGACTCTGGTCTGCAACACTTACCCATTAAGGTGAACGCTACTGCCGTTTTAGCCTTTCATGCCCCATTTGATGGACACACAGTGGCACAACTAGAACTGTACAAACACAGCAGTAACTCTACCACTCTCAACCCCATGAAAGTAAAATATCAAGACTCCATAGATACTATGTTTGTCTTTTTATTTTTAGTATTTATATGTTTGTTGCGATTTGGGTTCTTGCATTTCCAGGGTTTTCAATTTGTTTTGCACTTCACAATCCCAAATGAAACTTTCAACATTTCATATTGCACTCCATAATTCAAAGTAAAGCTTTCAGCATGTGTTAACGTTTCAGGAATCTATCTTGTTCCCTTCATCAGAACTTTCTGGCAGTGTTTCTTTTCCCTTTAAATCCTGCCAGAACATCTTCAAGCTGCCTCCTCCCACCCACCTGGGTGGTAACTCCCTTAGTGCCGCCCATAACATCAGATCTTCCTTTCCACTGGAAGAAGAACGTTCCCTCCTTATCGCTCTCGCAGAGTAGGCCCTTTGCTTTCAACATTTTTCAATTGCAAATTACTCATCTTCGGGCGATCTCCTTCACCTCTCCTGTGATGGATGATGCTAAGTCAACTCCTAGTTTCAGAAAGTGTGCATGTGGGCAGAAGATGCCCCAGGTGGACCTGCACACTGTGTGCGTCAACTGCCTAGGCCACGAGCACGATCCCCAGGCTTGCGGCCTTTGTCACACCTTGCATCCTTCTACATTGGAAGACTGGCATACTTGACTTCTTCTGGGGTGCCCCAATGAACAGGATCCTCCCAGTTACCAGTTACTCTACAGATGCCCATAGGGTGGTTTCCGTGGCTGCAAGATCCACTGAACAGCTTGCGGCGTTTAAAGAAGCTGCGGCTCAGGCCGCGGAGCATGATTCTTTGGTATCGGCCTTTTTGCCACTCCCTGTAGGTGCCTCCTTTTCAGGGGCATTTAAAGACTTGTGCCAAGCCCTCCCCAGTCTTGGGCAGGGTCCTTCCTCAGGCACAAAGTCGAAAGAGGCTAAAAAGAAATCTCTTTGCCAGTTGTGGGATGGCGAGCACTCTCAGGCCTCGGATTACTGTGCTTCCATGGAGGTTTCGACTACGGTCGATCCTTTGGCCCAGACCTCTGGCTCCACGGTTTCCCTGTTCTGCCAGTTGATTGAGATGCAGGCCAACCTTTCTGCCATGATTTTTCTCAAGCTGGTCGACCCATTTTTACAAGATGAGACTGATACCTCCCTTTCCAGGACTCCGGTCCTGCCTGTTACCTCCCAGGGAGGGTCAGACCAGCCAGGTGATCCATTCACTCTCCCTCAGGATCTGGTGGACCCGGAAGATCCTTGTCTTTCGCTGGATCCCTCTGAGACCCGCCGTTGGTGGCCCCGATGGTCGAGGTCACAGTCCCAATCCCGAAGTCCCGAGTCGAGCAGCCCCCATCGATATCGATGTTCCCGCTCTCGACATTTGGGTAAGCAGCACCACCACTACTCTGCTTCTTCCTCCTCCTCTGATGAGGAGTGTCTCTGCTGCAAGATGCATCGGCACTTCAAGGAGCTCATGTGGCACCAGCTAATGTTCTCCGAGGTAAAGCCAATCCCGGCCTACAGCTTAGCCTGAGCTGGCTCGGCCTCCTCCCTCTTTTCCACCAATCGTGGTGGAGCTGCCGCCGAAACAGCCAAAGTTTGGACCTCCCCTTAAGGATGACTGTATGACATCAGGGCTTTCTCATTGGCTGTCGGTCACCATCACTCCCAACATGCCCTGTAGAGTCAGCGGGAACTCTGGCGGTCGGCCGTTATTCAACGAATCCTCAGAGTCTGAGGGCTTCTCTCTGCACTCCCGTCCAGGAGGCAGTATAGTGCAGTGGTTTAAGGCTCTGAGCTGCAAATCTGGTGACATCCAACAGACCAGACCTGGGTTTGAATCCCACAGCTTCCACTTGCATACTGTGTGACCCTGAGCAAGTCACTTAACTTCCCTGTGCTCCCAGGTCGCTCCTGTAAAAAAGCTTTCAGCTTAGTGTGCTACTCCTGGTTAAACAACTAAATAAATAAAATAAATAAAACTCAAATCAAATCTTTATTTATCCAGGTGGGCACCATTGAGCAAGGCTCATTTGCAAGGTGGACCTGGTCATAGCAGCAACAAAGTACAAAGCAGTAACAAGTATACATAATGCAGTAATGTACAAGGAGGGAAAAAATATATATACAGTATATTAGCATGGTGGAACAAACTGCTGTATTATAAAAATACGAATAAATATGCATTTGTACAGCCAAACAGAAGCATAGGGGCTTAACAGCAGAACGTTTATTTATGGGTGCAGCCGTCATTTTCACTTAACGGGGAGAAGAGGCCGTATGTGGGGAGGCCGGTTGGAGAGATACTGAAGAGGAAGGAGATGTTTCCGTAAACTAGGTGGAAGAGGTGGCCTTAAACCACAGATAACGACAGTGGCTGTGGTGTAGTAGAGTATTATGATAATGACGGAGGAGTGGTAGTTAAGAGGCACACTTCTTGGGAAGGAGCGAGACAAGCCAGGCTGGAGTGGACATGGATGGTTGAATGAAGCAGGAATATTAATTGGGGGAGAGTGAGAGGCAGGGGCAGGGACAGGGCGTGAGTTGGCGGAGGATTTGTTGGAGGAGCACATCCTCACCTCTTTCATTGGCTTCCTCTGCCTTATCTTGGAATCCACCGGGCTGCCGATGGAACCTGTCCAAAAACAGGCTAGGTACCTGCTCACCCAGATTCTCAACTGGGGTAACTCCCCTGAAGAAGCCTTCCCAGTCACAAAGGCCATTCTTTGCCCTGCTCTGGAGCTTTGGCAGCATCTGGCCTCTTGTTCTGCGCCGTTGGTCCAGATGGCCTGCAAGTACGCAGTCCCTACCGATCCCCTTTTGGGTTTCACAGAGCACCCCTCAGTTGAGGGTCTGGTGGTCGACTCTGTGCTCTGGTATACTGGGAATGTCGGGGACATGAATAAACCTCCCGACAAAGAATCAAAGAAATTCAGTCACATGGCCAAGAAGGTCAATGCTGCCTTCTCTCTCGGCCTTCGGCAGGTGAGTTCGGCCCTTTGAATGGCCCTCTTCACCCATGCCCTTGTGGGCATGCTCGATGGGGTGCTTCCCCATCTCCCAGCTGACTTGCAGACTACGGTCAAGCAGATCCAGGATCAGGGCCGAGCTGTAGCTAAGTAGCAGCTCCAGACAGCCATGGACATTGACAACTCTTTTGATCGATCTGTGGTGGCCGCGGTTGCCATGTGCTACAGGACTTGGCTGAGGCTCTCGACCTTTTCGGCAGATGCCCTGCACAAATTGGCAGATGCCCTCTTCTTGGGCACAGACTTGTTCGGGCCAGGAGTTGAAGGACACCTTACTTGGATAGAGAAGTCCAGTGCCACCTTGGTCTTACTGCCCTCCGCCCAGAGGGATCCCAAGGGCTTTAAAGCACCGAAGAAGTCCTTTTGACCCCTCTCTGCCCCTGCGGCCACACCATCCCAGACCCTGGCTGGGCAGCAGAATCCAGTCTTGGCCTCCCCTGCCGAAGTCCATTGCGTTGGTCGTCCGGAAGCCAGGAGGTCAAGGTCCTGGCAGCCCTTCAGCCGGCCCTTCCTCTGCCTCCAAGTCTGCCCAGTGACAGAATGAGGGGTGCCTTCCCTGCGCCCGTCCTGACTTCCCTGGTTTTCTCATAGGGGCCAGCTCCACCACTTCCTTTCTGCCTCGAATGCTGTCACCATGGACAGGTGATTTCTGGAAGTGGTCAGTTAGGATCTGCCTCTGGAGTTCAAGGCTTACCCGCCTTGCTGAGCCTGTGCCCCACGGGAGGACATGGAATCCACCGACATTCTGTCAGCCCTGTGGGACATCACCCAACTCCTCCACATGGAGGTTGTGGCTTCTGTCTTGGACTCTGCAGTGTACTCAGGGTTTGTCTCCAGGTACTTCCTGGTGCCAAAACAGATGGAGGGCTGGTGCCCCATCTTAGATCTGCACGACTTGAACAAGTTTCTTCCCCCGTTCACCTTCAGAATGGTCACTCTGTCTCAGATCATACCATCTCTCGAGCAGAACATGTGGTTCTGCTCTGTGGATCTTCAGGATGTATTCTTCCATGTCCCAATCCATCCATCCCACCGCCAGTTCCTCCGGTTCCATGTGGAGGGGATCCTTTATGATTTTCAGGCCATGCCATTCAGCTTGTCCTCGGTTCCCAGGGCCTTCACCAAATGCATCACAGTGGTGGCAGCTCACCTGAGGCACTGGGGGTCCGAGTTAAGCCCTACCTGGATGACTGGCAGATTGCAGGTTGTTCCAGGGAGATGGAGAGATCCAGGGACCTGGCCCTCCAGACCTTCGTCTCCCTTGGCCTCCTGGTCAATGAGGTCAAGTCAGAACTCATACCATCGCAGGTGATTCATTTCATCAGGGCGGAGCTCGACTCTTGCAGAGCCAGGGCTCAGCTTCCGTTGGACAGGGCGGAGGCTTTCTCCTCCTTTGCCGGATCATTTCGGGTTGGGCAGTTGTAGCCTGCTCGTTACTTAAGGTGCTTTTTAGGATACATGGTGGCATGCACCTGCGTGGTCTGTTGTTCCCGGTGGAGAATACGCTCTTTGCAGTGAGAGTTTGCCCACCACTGGTCTCAGCACAAGGGCAACTTTGACCAGCTGATCACTGTGACCCAGCTGATGAGGGACGCCCTCCAGTGGTGGTTAGTCCCAGAACATCTGCAGGATGGGATCCCATTTGTCTGCCCAGAGTCGACTGTCATCCTGACAACCGATGACTCCCTGATGGGCTGAGGTGCCCACCTAGGGGACCATAGAGTCCACGGGCTCTGGACCCCTGAGGAATTCTGATGCCATATCCACCAGCTGGAGCTCCGGGCGGTTCGGCTGGTGCTGACAGCCTTTGCTCTGCACATTCAGGGTCAGGTCGTTCAGGTCCAGATGGACAACACCACGACCATGTACTGTGTCAACAAACAGGGCGGGACACATTCCCTTCCTCTCTACAGTGAAGCTCTCAGCATCTGGATCCTCATGCTCAGCTTGGACGCGGATCTACTGGCCGCCATTCATGTGGCTGGCATATCCAACCAGCTGGCGGATGCATTTAGCTGTTATTTGCCCACCCCGCTTAGCAAGGAATGCTGCAGGGGGATGCCTTTTCCAGGCCCTGGATCCCGGGCTATCTCTGTGCCTTCCCTCCATTTCCCTTGATCCACGAGGTGTTGCTCAAGGCCATAAGGGGCAAGGCATGCATGATCCTAGAGGCTCCTGACTGGCCCCACCAGTTTTAGTACCCCAGTATCCTCAGCCTTAGCAGCAGGCTCCAGGGTCGTCTCCCTCTACACCCGGCCCTGCTCTCTTGCAGTCAGGGGATGGTGCTCCATCCGGACCTTCAATCCCTGCACCTGGCATCCAGGCTCTGGGTCTGTCTGACTATGTCCTTGGTGTACTCGAGGCATCTCAGAAGGCGTCGACCTGAAATGTTATGCCTTCAAATGGAAGAGGTTGTCCATTTGGTGCCAGGGCAAGGGTCTGGATCCATGACTACCTTTAGTCCCTCTCTAAGCTTTGCCTTCATTCAACAATCCTTAAGATGCATCTGGCAGCCATCTCTGCTTACTGGGTGCGGGGTGGTACACAGTTGGTGGCACAGGAAAAGGTGGCCTGGTGCCCTTTTAAAGGCTTTGACCACATTTCTCCTCCGGTGTGTGAACCACCACCACCTTGGGACTTATTACTGGTGTTGGCAAAGCTCACGGGCAAGCCATTCGAACCAGTGCACAGATGTGAAATGTTTCACCTGTCGTGGAAGACCCAGCCACACCTCGGTAGCCGAGCACAGGCTCCACACTTTGGACCTGCTGTACAAGGAGTGCACGGCTGAAGTTCGGGGGGAGGTTCACCAGCTATTTGTCACCTATGCTGAAGCCTGTCTTGGCAGACCAGCAGCTAAGCATATGATTGGCAGGTGGATTGTATCCTGCATCAACCTCTGCTATAGGTTAGCAGGTAGGGAACCTCCCGTAGGGCTGAGGGCTCATTTCACCCATCATACCACTGCCTCGGGAGCTGCTTCCAGGGACATTCCTATCCAGGAAATCTGCAGGACTTCTACCTGAAAGTCAGCACACACCTTCATCTCCCATTACCACATCGACCTTGAGTCATGCCAGGATGTTAGTTTTGGGGTCTCAGTCCTGCAGTCTCTCTTCCCTAAACAGAGGTGTACACCTTGCCCCTCCCCCCGAACTGCTAGGAGTCTGCCAGAAGTGTGGATAGTACATCATATCCATGTCCCTAGAAAAGACGGTTACTCACCTGTAACAGTTGATTTTCCACGGAATGGTCTTTTGCCGTAAGTCATTACTTCTGGGAGTTCTCAGCAGGTGGCGCTATCAGACGGCAGCTTCTTCCAGCAGTCTCCACACCAGGAACCACCCACACGACCTCACTTCCTGGGCAGTGCCTATAAAAGTGGGTGGTTCCTGGCAGTCTCCGTTCATTTTCCCGCCGGCTTCAGCTCGCACAGCAGCTGGAACAATCTTCTGCAAGCAGTCTTCGACGAGAACCGAACCTGTATGAACATAGCTTGGGGCGCCTGGGCTTAAAACACGGCACCGTATTTCTGTGCTTTGGCCTTACCTGGTGACCTGAACACAAAAGGTTACACATATTTTGGAGGGAAAAACTTCCCTGTTGCAAACTCAGGGGGCTCGTTCAGACGGCCCCAGAACCACTGAGTCATTTTCAAAAAACAAAAAAGAGAAGGAAATACCTTCATTACAAGTCCTGCCTGACCACGATCCAACGGTCACTTCTGCTAAACATGTCTCTTCAAAGAGGCACTCTTCGTCGACGGGAGACAAACCCCCGTCGACAGCAGGCACTTCTACATCTTCTTCATCAAAGCGACATAGGAGATCAACCTCCTCAGACAAAAGTAAGCATTCCCCGTCTACGGGGCATCATTCTTCAGCCTCTCCGTCGACAAGACTATATCCACCATCAGTGACAGGGATGCCTCCACAGCTTCCATCGACGAGACACGCTCCCCTGTCGACGGGAGTACTCAGGGGACCCTCCCCGTCAACAGGCTACTTCCCCCGTCAACGGAGCACACTCTCTTTACTTCTTTGTCGACGGCACTGCCTCCACCATCGAAGGGACATGCTCTCCCTTGTCCATCGTTGACAGGAGATGTTCCACCGTCAATGGAGCATGCTGTTCATCACCCGTCGATGAGAAGCTTCCTACCATCGACGAAGCATGCTCTCCCTTATCCATCATCGACAGGAAGCATTCCACCATCAACGGAGCATGCTTTTCCTCATCCATCATCGACAAGAGGTATTCCACCATCGACGGAGCATGCTCTTCATTATCCATCATCGACGAGGTATTCCACAGTCAACGGACCATGCCTTTTATTGTTCATCGTCGATGTGATACATTCCACTGTTGACGGAGCTTGATTTTCACCATAAAACAACACATTTAAAGGCATATAATCTATTAGTAGAGGCTCCTAACGAGACACAGACCCATTAGGGTCATGAATTTTATTATAAAGACGTTTCAAAATACACTTATCATGACACACCACCACAAAATGTGGGGTCACGGGCCACCGAATGTTGCAGCAAACTGGCGTCTTTGGCCCGCATGTCTAATACTCAACCATCATTTCATGATGCCCACCCTCCTAAAAACGTACTGAGTCATACTATCAAGAGGCAGAAATTGACCCTCCACATGTGTCAATTCCACATATACAGGGTTCAGACCCCTATTACATGGACTTAGCATTATCACAGATACCAAATGTGGAACTTATTATAAATAAGGTTTTATAGTCTCTAGGTTTCGATCAGACACCTGATCTACCAGTACGACCTTACTCCCAGACTATGTCCCCAACTCCGCTGAAACAAGCACGTACAGAGCTTGAATGCTTCCCTTCGCTCCCTCCTTCTGAACATACGGAGGCTTACTATTCAGAAAATTAGTCTCATAACGTTACAGAACCCTCCAAGGACACACATTATGAGGGTTCCCCTGATGGCCGGGGTATAAAGTCCCCTTATTCCCTTCCATCCTCTTGGGATAAGGATGTGATTCGACCTCTTAAGGTCTCTTATCCACCTGATGACCCATCATTTACTGATATGATGATGCAAATACAAAAGATCATGGGGTTTTCCACAATGGAACAAGATAAATTAAGTAAAGATATGGCGGAATATCTGGATCTTCTGGTGGAGCCCATACAGGCGATTCCCCTTTCATACCAACATTTAAAAATACGATCAATGAAGCTTGGAGCCATCCTATGGCTGCACACGCCTAACCAAGTAAAGCTGACCGGCTTTATCAAGCCCCATTATATTGCCAATATCTATCAAGTACACCCAGTGCTGATTCAGTGGTTATTACAGCAGCTTGTGATCGCACTAATAAGCCAAAACATACAAGTGTAGTACCCCCTGAAAGAGATTCCAGACGCTTTGATCATCTGGGGAAGAAAGTGTTTGCTTTAAGCACCCTGAATATTTGAATACTGAATTATGTGGGACACATGCTGAAATATCAGTGCACAGTAGGCACTTCTGCATTAAATGTTCTTGACACATTACCCACATCTCCTGAAAAGGAGCAACTAATATTGATGATCAGTACGCTTACATCCCTCTCCAGACACTTCCTAAGGTCGGGTTATGATATAGCCGACGCTTCAGCAAGACTTTCAGCCACGGGCATTACCATACACCGCCAGGCATGGCTTAGACTTTCCGGTCTTGCACCTGACATATAACGAAAAGTGGTGAACGCCCCCTTTTCGGGCAATAAATTGTTTGACCCTGGAACACAAGCCATACTGGATAATTTACAAGCCTCTGGCAGACAGCTGACAATGGTGCAGAGCCTATACTATAAACAACGTCCTCAGTATAAATACTTGAACAAGACAGGAAACTATTATAACCAAAGAGGTAAGTTTAGGGGCAAGGAATGTATAACGAGAGGTACATACAATACCTATAAACCTCCACGAGACCACCCACCTCATGGGGCGGATGCCTCTACCTCTCGATAAATCTCCAGTGCTCACCCCGGTCTCCTCCCTTAGGCCTCAGAGACTTTGCAGGGGCATTTCTCTATCTTTTATACTGAGGCCTACACCATGAGACTCTAACACATCTAGCCACTACAAACTAACAATATTTCTGCCTTATAATACACAGGACGACATTTTTACTGAATGAAACATTTTACTGGAGGTATCATTGTAACGGGTCATTTTGACCATTACATCGGGATGCCTCCTAACTCATTTAGTGGCGGACCTTTAGTCCCAACCTCAAACTGGGTTTCTACTGCTGAAGGGATGTCTCCCTACTATTTATTACATTATGATACTATTGATTGACTTATGAGTAAATGGTGCTCTGCTATCCTTATTTAGTATGGCCGGATATCTAGGCCTCTAATACAAATATAATTTTCATATCCCTAATGCTTCTTAGATCTTGTACTTCTAATCCATACAAGGCTGGCTCTTATCCTGGTCCTCCCCATTTGGACATAACTGCTTGGGAATCTCCCAGAAGTAATGACTTACTGAAAGAGACCATTCCATGGAAGATAGATCAGTTACATAAGACCTTATCGTAACAGTAGATCTTCTAGGAATGTCTCTTGCAGTAAGTAGTTTTCCACCCACCGTCCCCCTACCGTTTGTAACAGGGAAAACACAAATAGGGTCGAGATACTCTGGTATCTCGGCTCCCCTCGGTCCCTCGCCAGTACGAGCTGAAACTGGCGAGGAACGGAGACTGCCAGGAACCACTCACTTTTATAGGTGCAGCCCAGTAAGTGAGGTCGTGTGGGTGGTTCCTGGTGTGGAGACTGCTGGAAGAAGCTGCCATGTGATAGTGACGCCTGCTGGGAACTCCCAGAAGTAATGACTTACTGCAAGAGACATTCCTAGAAGATCTACTGTTACGGTAAGGTCTTACATAACTGATCTTTTTAGGAGTGGTATATGATGTATATCCACACTGACTCACTCTCCTGGCAAGTGGCACACCGGTCTTGCTTCCAGCGAGCAAGATCTGACATCATGGGGTGGCGCTAGGGGAGTTCCCACCCAGGTGGGCGGCAGGAGCCAGCTTGAAGACGTTCCATCAGGATTTAAAGGGAAAAAGAACATTGCCAGAAGTATGGATATACATCATGTACCACTCCTAGAACTACTGTTACAGGTGAGTAACCGTTTTTTTTTTCTTTTTTACCCAAATTTGTTCTGACGTCACGCTGAATCAAACCATAAACCTAACACTGTATTATCTTGAGCATGCTAATAAAGGTGAAGCATTGCTCCATATGCTTGATGTACATGTACGTTTCTATCTGGATTGCACTAAGAACTGTAGAAAGTCCTCCTAGCTTTTTGTCTCATTCTCCCTGGGAGAGAGGGCGTACTCGTCACTAAACAATGCTTGTCCAAATGGTTGGCTCACTGCATTGAGTTTTTGTTACAGAAATGTGTAGCCACTCTGCATGTGGTATGGCCACTTCTGTTGCCTGTTTTCAGAATGTTCCTGCAGCTGACATTTCTTCTGCTGCCACATGGAGCACTGTACCTACTTTCATCACAAAGCACTACAATCTAGACATCGTCTCATGTGGATGTGCTGACTTTGGTTTTGCTGTTTTGCAGGGCCTTCTCTCCTGATTTCATATTAGACTTGGCCATCCTTCCTGGGTACTTGGTAGTGCTTGGAAATCATTCTAAAGGTGTGGCCCAGTGGAGGAGATGTCCTCAAAGAAGATAGAATAGTTCTGTGGGCATAGATACAGTTCACTGGCCACACTGTGCCTGGTGACATCAGATTTTTATGTCCATTGGAAGGGGCAGGTCTTCTCCTTCACAGCTGTGCAGCATTTGAGGGTGTTCCTATAGAGCTTTGGAGAAAACCTCTTCAAATAATTAAAAATCTTCAGTTGAAAACAACTTGTTCCTTCGTTCTGGCTCTGCTCATTGATTGATGACTTGCATCGGAAAATGGAAGAAGGAAAGCTGTCTCATGGCCTCAGATTTTGTGTCACTTGTTGACAAAAGATGTTGAACACTGACGTTGCGCATGTCCTGCCTCAGTTGTCTGGGCTCGCAACACAACATAAATGGCTGTGGCCTTTGTCAGGTGATGCTTCCAGCATTGCTGGAGGATTGCAGGGCCAGGCTTCTCCTCAGTCGACCACTGAAAGGGACTTGACACTTTGGCCAAAAAAATGCAAGAAGGCCTCAGCTTTAGCTAGGTTGTCAACACAACTGGCGGTTTTGAGGAGGAAGCAGTAGAGTACCTCATCGGCCTCGCGTTGCTTCTGGTTGGTGCCAGCATTGGAGGATCCTTCACAGAAGGTTTTTGTGAGATGTACCTGGCCCTTCAGGTCTTCGAGGAGAGCCCTTTTCACTACAGTAAGATAAGAAACACAAGCACCACTGGTGCCATTGTGAGAAAATGAGAGATGGGGTTCTCCCACTCCCGCAACTCCCCCAACTGCTCAGCTCACATTAAGCACTTGATTCTAGTAGAGCTTATCTTAGTCGAGGGTTTTGTTGACAGCTCCTCATGGCGCCGTCGGGCTTGTTGACCTTGACTCCGGGTCATCAGGCTGATGAGATTTTTGTCGAGCCTTTCAGCCAGTGGTCAGAGGAGATCAACGAGGAGATCATCTTCCAGACCCCAGTTCTCCCAGGAGGACATGACCTGGTCGGTGTCACCAGCCAGTTTCACTCAGGACCAGCCTTCACTGAAGATCATCCCGTTGAAGCCGATTCTTGTAAATACAGCTCGGCATGTAGTCTACACTGATCCTTTGGAGGCTTCACCTCAACAGTGACCCTCAGGGCGATGGTCAAGGTGCCGATCACATTTTCAATCCTGCTGGACTGGGAGGCACCACCATCAATGCTTCTTGACCTCCTTGTCCTCAGGTGAGTAGAGATACCACCGCAAGATATGGAGGTGCTACAAGGAGCTCCTCTGACAGCAGTGGACCACTGTGGGGCAGGGTAGGGTTCTGTCCCCTGGACCTTCAGTCACCAGGCAGTCACCAGTAATGCCCATGCTGCTCCAAACTCAACAGATGTCTCTGGCATCTGCCTTTCCACCTTTGCAGGTGGAACCGCCTCCACTGCAGCCCTTGGTGGGAGCCTTGACTGAGGACTCCAGTGCTGTGGCTAGATTGCCTGGCTGGCTGTCAGCAGAAATCACCTAGTCAGAAAACATCAGGGTGGTCGATTGTGGCAAACAGTCATGGGTGGTTTTCGAAAAGTCTTTGTACGACTCATCCATGTTATTCTTCAGGACCCATACCTTTGACCAGATTTTAGTTAAAGTACACTGTACCGACCATGGGCCATCTTTTGGGGCTGTCTTCCATCTTATATCCGAGTCCATGAACACCTCCTTGGAACCAGTCCAGAAGTGGGCTAAATACCCCTTCTTGGACATTCTGGACAGGAGTCGATTCCCCCAGGTTGTCTTTCCCCATGGCTGAGGCCATTTTGGGACTGGCCTGGTGCTTTGGCAGCATCCAGCATCCTGCCTGGCTCCCTCTACCAGTATGGTCCACAAGTACACGATACTTACAGGGTATGCTTTTAATGCTCACGGTCCACCCCTCAGGTGAGAGGCTGGTCTCAGACTCAGCCTTTTGAAAGTCTGATTACCAAGGAGACGTGGACGGGCCCCCCCAACAAGAAGTTAAAGAAGCTTGACCATGCGACTAAGAAGGTCTGTGCTGCTTTTTCTTTAGGTCTGTGCCAGACCAGCTATGCTGTCCTGATAGCCAACTCTCTCCTGGGAATGCTGGATGAAATTCTCCCTCATCTTCCTGCTGACAAGCAGCTGTCGGCAATGCTGATCAAGGACCAGGGTCCGGCACTGGCTGAACACTAACTCCAGGTGACCGTGGACATGGGGAATGCCTGTGCCCATGCCATGGCAGCAGACCTCATGATGTGTTGCAGGGCCTGGCTAAAGCTCTTCACCTTTATGATGGATACTCAGCACAAGGTAGCCAATGTCCCCCTTTTTGGACACCATCCTCTTTGACCCTGGGGTGGAAGGACATCTCTCACCAGGATAGAGAAATCCATCACCATCCTGGATTCTGTGGTTTCATCCCTGAAGGACCGTAACGCTCAACAGCCTAAAAAGAAGACCTTCCAGTATTGGTCCTTTTAGCCACAGCATTCTAGGCAGCGGTCCCAGCAGGGAAAATACCAAGCCTGGTGCCCCCAGGCAAAGTTTTGTGGCCAGGAGCAGAAAAGAGGCAGGGGTAGGAGGAGTGGTGCCCCTCCGGCCTCAGCTGCCGGTGCCCCTTCAAAGCTTCCCTGTGATGGGTCAGGAGGTGTCACCCTCCCGCCTGTCTATTTCCTGATCCTGCTCCCAGCGGTGGGTTGGGTATGCTACTTCTGGCCACATTGGTCCATCATCACTAGAGATAAGTTGGTACTGGAGGTGGTTGGCAGAGGGTTGCCTCTAGACTTCAGGGCTCTCCCACCTTACTGACTTCATGCCCCTCCGGAGACCTTGGTGTCACTGGACATGCTGTCCACCCTAAGGGATGACGTTGCTCAGCTCCCTGCGAAAGGGGCTATAGCCCGTGTCCCAGATGCTCTGGCAAGTCAGGGGTACATGTCCAAATACTTCTGGTACCAAAACGGACAAGGGGGCTAGCACCCCATACTGGATCTGCACAATCTGAACTAGATCATGCAGAAGCGCAAGTTCTGGATGGTCATCCTTGGACAGATTATACCATCCCTGGAGCAGGCCATGTGGTTCTGCTGTTCCACAGGTTTGTAGCACTCTCAAGGATTTGAAATCCACACTAGGTGAAGATGAATTCAGATAATTTATTGCAAAATAATAGCAGAAATCTGCTCATCAGTGTATGAAATAGACCCACTCGCCACTAAAGCTCCAGTGCTTTGGATCCAAACTGACCCTTCCTTGGGGTGCCCTGCAGTAAATTAATTGAATTAATCTTCACCTGGTGTGGACTTCCAATCCTTGAGAGTGCTACAAACTTGTGGAACAGTTTCGCTTCAGATTTGGCAAACCTTACTTGTTGATTTGAGGTATTCAGTTTGGAACATGTGGTTCTGCTCCCTGGATTTCTAGGATGCTTTCTTCCACATCCCAGTCCACCTGTCCCACTGGCGGTACCCAAGATTCCACACAGAAGGGGTCCTGTATCAGTTCTAGGTTGTGCCTTTCAGCCTCCCTTCTGCGCCCAGGATCTTCACCAAGTGCATGGCAAAGGTGGCAGCCTTTCCGTAGTGCAAGGGCATCGGGGTGTATCAAGGAGGTTGTGGAGCAGTCCAGGGATCTGACCCTTCAGACCTGCAAGGACTTGAACTTGCAGGTCAAACCAGACAAGTGTGAGCTGATGCCCTAGTGGATTATCAAGTTCATTGGGACAGTACTAGACTCCCTGCAGGCCAGGCTCAGGACCTTACCTCCTTTGCCCTGTCAATTCAGGTTGTGTGCTCACGTCCTGGCCAGGATTTTCTACAGCTGCTGCGGTACATGGCATTCACCACCAGTATGGTCCGATGGGCACACTAGCAGATGCACCACTTGCAGTGGGAACTGGGCCAACAATGATCTCAGTGCCTAGGTTATCTAGGCCAGCTGATGTGGGATGCCATCCAGTGGTGGCTGGTCATTCAACATCTTGAGAAAAGAATCCCATTGTCCACCCAAAGCCAACCATCCCACTCATAGTGGATGCGTCTCTGGTATGGACCACACCTGGGGGACCACAGAGCCCATGGGTTTATGGTCACCCAGGGTGTCCCGTGACCACATCAGCCTGCTGGAGCTCTGTGCAGTTCGGCTGGCTCTCATGGAATTCGCTCCTTTGATCAGGGGTCAAGTTGTGTAGGTCCAGATGAACAACACCATGACCATGTTTTACCTGAGCAGGCAGGCAGAACTCACTCCCTTCCTATGTGTTGGGAGGCCCTCCACACCTGAACACTCGTGCAGCCTGGGTGCATATCTCCTGGTGATACATGTCGCAGGTGTGAACAATCAGCTGGCAGATGCTCTCAGCTGGTGGAAAAGATGTCACGCAAATGGTCCCTGCCTCAGGAGGGGGTAAGCCACCTGTTCTGGTGGGACACCCCTCTGGTGGATCTGTTTGCCTCCTGAAAGAACAGAAAGTTGAGGCTGTTTTGTGCCCACCCCCTCCCCCACTACAGTTCAGGACACTGCTGGGGGATGCCTTCATGAAGCTGTATCCCCCAGGCCTCATGTACACCATCCCTCCCTTCCCCTTGATTCACAAGGTAGTGGTCAAGACCTGCAAGGACAAGGCACAGATGATCCTGATAGCCCCAGACAGTTCTGGTACCCAGATCTCTTCAGTCTCATCAGGCCTCCGTGGCGGTTGCCTCTTCACCCTGACCTGCTGACCAGACAACAGGGGAAGGTCCTACACCAGGACTTTCACTCCCTGCACTTCACAACCCGGTTCTTGAGCAGCTAGAGTTCCTAGTCTTGGGTCTATCAGAAGCAGTGCTCCATGTTGTCGAGGCCTCTTTTAAAGAAATGACTCACCAGTGTTATGCCTTTAAATGGAAGAAGTTCTCCATTTTGTGCCAAGGTAAGTAGCTTGATCCCCTTACCTGCCCTGTAACAAGCATCATGGAGTACCTTTGGTCCCTCCCTCAGTTGGGCCTGCTAGCGACAGCCCTCAAGGTGCACCTGGCAGCTATCTCTGCATATACCAGCTGCGGAGTGGTATGTCAGCAGGGGCCCAGGAGAAGATGGTTGGGTGCATTTCCAAGGGCCTGGGCCGCCTGTCCCCTCCAGTGTGTGAACTACCATCACCTTGGGACCTACTGCTGGTTCTTGCTATGCTCACTTGCAAGCCATTTGAGCCTGTGTGCAGGTGTGAGATCAGCCTTCTTGGTGTCCATCACATCAGTCAGAAGGATTAGTGTGCTCCAGGTGCTGTTGGTGGAGTCCCCTTACCTAATCTTACACAAGGGCCAGGTCATCCTTCATCCCCACCTAAAGTTCCTCCCGAAGGTCGGATTGGAGTTTCACCTTAACCAGGTGATTAACTTACCAGTGTATTTCACTAGCCCTATCTCGGAAGTTAATCACAGGCTCCATACCCTGGACCTGCAGATGGGCTCTCTTATTATAAGGAGCATATGGCTTGAGTTCAGCGTGAGGCTTGCCAGCTGTTTGTGACATACGCTGAAGCCACACCTGGCAGACCAGCAGCAAAGTGGACTATTGGCAGATGGATAACGTCCTGCATCGACCTCTGCTGTAGGTTGGCTGATAGGGAGCCTCACAGAGGTCTAAGGTCTCATTTCACCAGACATACTGCTGCCTTGGTGGCTGCCTCCAGAGGCATCCCAGTACAGGAAATCTGTAGGACTGCAGCCTGGAGGAAAGCACACCCTTTCATTTCCCACTGCAGCACATTGAGTCATGTTGGGTTTCTGCTTTTGAGACCTCTGTTCTCCAGTCTTTGTTTGCCAAATAGGGGTGTGCTCCTGGCCCCTTCCTCCCAAAGAACTGCTAGGAATCTGCCAGAGTGTGGATGGTGAACTGTATGCACATCCCTAGAAATATAGGTTACACACCTGTAACGGTAGATCTTCATCAAGGGTATCTCTTGCATCAGGCCACACCTTTGGAACTATAGCCGCGAGGCACTGGGACCACACGAAAACTTTTGTAGCTAGCAGTCTACCATGAGTCACCCATGCCAACGACGTCCCTCTCATATAAATGAGGGCAGCCCCATGCTCTCCTTAGTTCTTTCCCAGCGTCGACCATCACACATTGGACTCCACAAAAACACCCTCGCTTTAGTCAACTGCCAAAATCTTCAATTTTTATTTTTCATTTTCTTTCTCACCCTAGTTTGTTTATCACTTTATTTCTAAAGTGATTTTATGCTGTCCATGTATGCCGATGCCATCCAATCCCAAGAAACTCTTCAGATACTGTGGTTATGGTAAGAAAATCTAGAACGATGATGACCACAGTGCCAGCGTCTGCTGTCTTAGCGAGGCCCTCCACATTAAGGCCTGCGAGGCTGCCGCAGCTTCAACCAGGCTACCTAGCAGCTCCATCTGAAGGCCCTCGAGTCTTACCTTCTGGAACAGAAGGTCTCCAGAATAGAAAAGGAGCTCCAGGCAAGAAGCTCCTCCACCTCGCCACCTCAATCCTCATACTCCCGTTCCTCCAAGGCCCGGGACAAATCTGTGCGTTAACACAATCACTGGGAGAAGGAAAGGAGTAAGGAGAAGTCCTCCCCGGTTTGCTCTTGGTCACAGCTTCGAACGCTAGCCAGTGCTGGGTCATCACCCACCTCGACGGCAACCCCACTGCTGCCCACACCCTCTCTTCCATAGGGTCAGCTTTAGCAGTGCACCCCGCCAAGCCTTCGTCGGCTGGCAGTGGCTGTTTAGCATTGGGCCTACACTTGCCACCACTGACATTCCCACCCCTGCCATTCAGCCCTCTTCTTGCACAGAGACAACAGACAGGGAGTGCCATCAGGCGTGCTTTGGCTGGCGAAGCTTTGTCAGCATCAGGCCTCCTGATGCCCCTGCCAGCGTTCCAACCCCTGCCGTGAAGACCCCTTCTTGCTTAGGGGCAAAGGGTGGGGAGTTAACGCTGGTCCTGATTTGGCTGACGCCGGCCTGTCTGTTCTGTTGACTCTGGGGATTCAGTCTCCCCTGTCGATGCCCCATACCGTCATGTCAACACTGAGGCCTCAGTCCTCCACATCCACGCTTCAGACCATACCACCATCGACGGGGATCCACCTCCACTTGTCGACACTGCAAGGTGCTCCAATGACATCGCTTACCATCGACGTCCAAACCATGCTCACCTCTTTTTGGGAGTTCATGCACTGCCTTGCTCCTCCTCCAGATCCAGTAATGCCAGGGCCTACTAGGCCACCTCCTGCGCCGACACCTTCCACGTTGACATGCCCTACTTGCTCTCGGGCATAGACTTCTCCTGTGCCCCTTTCAGAGCCAGGAGATGAGGATGAGTATCATCCTGACCTACTACCCCGGGAGGAGGAGGATGAGAATAATGGAGCAAGGAGACCCTCCCGGTCTTTCTCCACTGTTTCCTCAGAGGGTGAGGACTCCACCAACTATGGCCCAGGCCCCCGATGACCCTCCTTCATCTCAGTGATGAGGCAGTTTCAAACAACTATGGGGTTTGATGCTGAGGAACAGGATATTACCAGGAGAAATCTGACCAAATACTCGAAACTGCTAGACTCTCCCCCTCTGATTATTCCTTCTGTGCTGGCTGTTTTGAAGTATGCCACCATGGCTGCTTGGTACAGGCCAAATACAGTCTCCTCCTGGACATGAGAAACCTGAATTTCTACATTCAGTGCTATGCCCAGAAAGGCAGACAAATTGTACCAGGCTCCCTCAGGGAAGCCTTTTTTTTTTCACTGAGCCAACCACAGGTAGATTCAGTGGTGATAAATGCTACCTATGATGGGTCCAAGAGGCCTAAACACCTCAGCTGTCTTCCCCCAGATAAGGAGTCCAGAAAGCTGGACTTTCTAGGCAGAAGGGCCAATGCCTCTGCCACGCAGACCATCAGAGTTATGAGTTACATTGCCCATATGGTCAAATACAAGAACACTCTCTGGAGAAAGGCCAGAACTGCAGCCCAGGCCCTTTCAGAGGGCCCCCAGAGGCAGGAATTGCTTAAGGCCCTCCAGTCTGGGGCAGATGTGGGCAAACACCTTTTGAGATCGGCCTATGACACTACTGATGCCTCTGCTAGGGCAGCTGCGGTTGACATCTGCCTGAGAAGGCATTCTTGGCTCAGAGTGTGTGGGTTTGCTACCAATGTACTGTACAGCAGGCCATTCTGAATGCTCCCTTCAGAGGCTACAAGCCCTTTGGAGTGGATGTGCAGGACATAATTTCTGACCTACAGGACTTGGGCAAGACCCTGCGGTCAATTCACTCATTATATCGCATCCAGTCAAAAAGTGGGTGCCCTTTTGTTATGCCATCCATAGGCGCAAGTCCAGCACCCAACCTCAGGGTGAGCGCCAAGAAGCAACAGCCCTGCCTACCCTTACCCCACCTCCATCACTGGGAAGGGCCCTAGAGAGGGAGGGGTGGCCCTGGCCACTGGTGCTACCTCAGCATGACTCTTTCTTAGACCCCCACCCTCCAGCACTACAGGAGACGGTGGTAGGGGGTCATTTTCCCCTCTACCTGGATGAGTGGAGGGCGATCACAACAGACGCTTGGGTCCTGCAGCTCATAGAGCAAGATCACACCCTAGAACCTCTGGAGTGGCCTCTAGACCTACCTCCTGTTCATTCAAGCTGTCCACCAGACCACATTCCAGTACTGCTGGGGGAAATCTGCACATTGCTGCAGAAAAGAACCATAGAGCCTGTTCCCGAGGATTAGAGGAAAAGGGGTTTTATTATCACTTCTTTCTCGCCCCAAATCCACAGGGGATTTATGGCCCATCCTGGACATGAGAAACATGAATTGCTACATTCAGTACAAGACGTTCAGGATGGTAACCCTCCAAGGCCTGCTGCCTCTTCTGCACAAGGGAGACTGGATATGCTCCCTGGACAAGCAGGATGCATACCTGCATATCAAGGTATGTGCCCCCCACAGGCAGTACCGCAGGTTCCAGTTCCAGGGGGAGCACCACCAATTCAGAGCATTGCCCTTTCAGTCAATCAGTCAAGGCTTTATTTCACCAGGCGTTCATCGTTGAGCAGAAGCTCATTTGCAAGATGGACCTGGGTGGAGCATGAACAATTGTATATACAGGTCAACACAGGTATTTACAAGGCAATACAGATAATACTGTTTACAGATAGGAAGAAAAAAGAAGTTCATATGTACATAGAATTATACAGATTACAGGGTATTTACATACATAGAACTGTGTATAGGAAGATAAAGCAGGTTATCTAAGGTTGCAGGAGGAAGTAACGGAAGAAAAAAAATAAAATAAAAATATACACAGGTAGAGGTGAAGTGGGGGAGGGGGAGGGAGGTAGGGGGAGAAAGGCTAGGAGGGCACGGTGCACAGAGAGGAGTTGGTAAAACGGGATGTAGAGAAGGTGGATGGAGAAAAGGAGTATGTGTGAGCCCCGGGATTGAATGCTATGAAGTACGGGGCATGGTAGGATGTCACAACCCAGTGGTAGTGAGCTCCTGTCCGAAGTTGGGAAAGGAAGGATAAGGGGATGGACGGGCCTAGTGTTGATAAGACAGGGGGATAAGAGAGAGAACAGTTAGGCTTGTGAGGAGCAAGCTGGGGGGTCAGTACTTAAAATTGGGTCTAGGCGTGGCTATATACCAGTGCAGACACCGGTACTGGGTCTGAGTGGGTGAAGCAGTTACATTCTTCTCTGATTGTAAGGAAGTAAAGCGTCTTGAAGGCATTTATACCGATTAGAGTGCTTCATTTGAGGTTTTTTTGTAGATCGTTCCATAAGGTAGGTAGCACGAAGCCTATGGCTACCCTGCCGAAGCGTGATTTTGCTTTGGGTACTTTAAGCGTAATAGCTGAGTAACTTGTAGCGTATTTCCCAATTATACCCGGGAAGACAGCAGGAGATATAGTAAGGCAGCTTATTAGAGATGGCTCTATAGGTCCAGAGAACGGCGTTTCTGTGGCGCCGGAACTTTAGTGATGTCCACCCCACTGACACATATAGGGTGCAGTGATGCGTGTCGAAGGGAAGTCCTGTTATAAACCTCAGTGCTCGATGGTAGAGTGTGTCCGGTTTAGCCATGTAAGAGTTGGGGCATTGGCTGTGGAGGAAATCAGCGTAATCAACCAATGATAGGAAGATGGATTGGACCAGTTGTTTCTTAGCATCTCTGGTGAGAAATTGGTTGATTCTAAAAAACAGGCCAAGCCTTTGCCGAAGTCGTTTTAGCAAGTCCTCGATATGTTCAATGAAGGAGACTCTTTGGTCTATCCAAACTCCCAGATACTTGAATTTTGTAACAAATTCTAGTTTTTCACCTAGAACTGTGGTAATTTGGGGAACTGTCCCACTGGACACAGGGTTAGCTGTACGGATGAAAGGGGAGAGGACCATAGCTTTAGTTTTTTTGGCGTTAAGGAGTAGCTTTTTTTGGAGGAGTTGGCTTTGCAAAAGGTTGAATTCTGACTGTAGGTCATTGCAGGCAGCTTCAGGTGTTGGGCAACTCACGTGAGAACTGTATCATCTGCAAACAAATGGATGTTGGCTTCTTTTATACAGTAGTCGATGTTATTAATGTAGATTGCAAAAGTAAGGGCCTAATATAGAACCTTGAGGTACCCCTCTTTGCAGAGTTTTTAAGGGGGACAGGCCTCTTTCGGCTTTAACTTGTTGAAGGCGCCCTGTAAGATAGTCAGTAAACCAGTGCAGAGAGGAGGGGTCCACACCTATGGTTTGAAGGGAGGAGAGGAGCAGACTGTGGTCGACGGTGTTGAAAGCCTTGCTTAGATCAAGGAAAACAGCACAAATAAAGTTTTTGCTCTCAAGATTACGCTGACAGTCGTTAGTAAGTTTGGCGAGGGCTGAGACAGTGCTATGTTTAGCTCTGAATCCGGACTGCATAGGGTTTAGCAGTTCCCTAGACTCAAGGTGAGTCCTCAGCTGTGCATTTACAATTTTCTCTAGGAGCTTGGACAGGACCGGATGGAGAGAAATTGGCCTGTAGTTATTGAGATCGCCAGGGGTCACCTGATTTGAACAGTGGTATGGCGTGCTGTCTTCCATATAGGTGGTAAGGTGCCCTGAGACAGGGATAAGTTAAAAGGTGGGTGACGGGTATTGCTAGTACATGGTGGGCAATTTTGGAAGTAAGGTCAAGGTGTAGGCCCCAGCACTTTTCTAGTATCCAACTGAAGCAAGAGGTCCTCTACCTCTTTCAGTGAGGCAGGTTGAAGCGAGAAAGGTGGCGAAGCTATCAGAGTTTCAGGCAGTTGGCTGGCAGTCTGGGAGCGAAGTATGTTTGCAGGGGAGTTATCAAATGCCATGCCTGCAGTAGCAAAGTGGTTATTGAATGCGTCAAGTATATCCATCTTTTCGGTTATAGTTGAGTTGCCAGAGGTAATCTTGGTCGGGAGTGAATTTCCTGGAGAGTGGCCTAGCAGATCATTGATTGTGTTCCAGAGCTTGATTGGGCTTTTTGTGGCACAGTCGAGTTCAGATTTGAAGAAGGTGGCCTTCGATTCTCTGATTGTTTTGGTACATAAATTTCGTAGTCTCCTGAACTGGTTCCAGTCCTCTGCAGTGTTCAGTCTGCGTGCTTTTTTCCAGAGCTTATCTCTTTCTAGAAGCAAGGACTTGATCTGAGGGGTGAACCATTTACAGGTTCTGGTCCTAGTTCAAACTTTAATCAGGGGAGCATACTTATTAAGGGCCCTTGATAGAATGTCGTGGAAGATTTTGTAAGCTGACATAATCATTTTGGCCAGGTAGAAATCTTGCCACTGAGGAGAGTACTAAAGCTCGTTTAGGTAGGCATGTTCATTGAAGTTGTGCCTGGATCTCTTCATAGAGAACTTGCTGATGGGTGCTGGGTTGTTGGTGGATCTTACTCCCGCAATAAAATAATGTCTTCTGCACCACGGGTCTTTACTAAATGCTTGGCAATGGTAGCAGCACCCGTCAGGAGGGAGGGACTGTATGTTCTCCTGTATCAAGACGACTGGTTGCTCAAGCACAGTCCATGGAGCAACTGCTCCAAACCCTAGTGCTTACCAGGTAGTTATTCCATTCTCTAAGAATTGAGGTCAATCTGCCCAAGTCAATCTTGACCTCTTGTCAGTGCCTACAGTACATGGACATTGCCTTCCTGCCCCAGGACAGGGCGGACTGCCTGATGGCTTAGGCCCAGCTGCTTTACAACAGCAGATATGTCACAGCTGGAACCTTCCTGAGGCTCTTGGGCCTGATGGCTGCAGCCATTGTCACAGTTCCTCTTGCCAGGCTGCATATGTGGATCCCCCAGTGGATGTTAAGGGTCCTGTGGGATCAATGCACCAGTGACCTAGAACAGCAAGTCCTAGTCTCCTCCCTGATCAAAATGGTGCTACTATAGTGGATGGACCCAAGCAACCTGTTGAAAGGGGTTTCTTTCCTCATTCCTTCCACTCAGCAGATCCTCACCACAAATGTTTCGGGGCTGGGCTGAGGGACTGGAGGAACATGGACCAACATGGAGGTTGCCCTCGACATAAATGTCCTAGAGATGAGAGCCATTCTGTATGCTTTACAAGCCTTTCAGAACCATCTGTCCCCCGGGTCATCTGCTTGTGCAGATGGACAACATCAGTGCGGTACACTACATCAACAAATGGGGAGTCCCATTCATACCCTCTGTGTCAGGAAGCAGTGAGGGTCAGGTACTGAGCTCTAGAACATGGTCTAGAACTGTCGGCCATCCATGTTACAGGCGTTCAAAATGTCCTGCGGACAATCGAAGCCGCTTGCAGTCTCGGATGCATGAGTGGGAGCTGCCAACCCAGTTTTAGAAGACTTGTTCAACAGGTGGGGTCATCCAGAGTTGAACCTTTTTGCATCCCCACTCCATACAAAACTGCCACATTTTTGCTTGCTCCAGGGCTTGAAGTTTTCTGGCAAGACGTGTTGTCCTCATGGAAATGGAGGTTCCTCTATACCTTCCCTCTCTTGTTTCTACTGCAGAGGGTGCCTACTGTATCAAGCTCCAGATGGAAGGGGCCACTCTGATCCTCACTGCCCCTTTCTGGCCTCGTCATATCTGGTTCCCTTTACTGCAGCAGTTAGCGGTGGAGCCTCCAGTACCCCTGCCCCTGTGGAAAGGCTTGCTGTCTCTGGAGCAGGCCCTGGTCTATCTGGACTTACTACACTTCCATGCCTGGCTCCTCAAGACATAGCCATGGCTAGAATTGGGGTATCCAAAAAGGTGGCTGAGGTCCTGGTGGCTGGTAGGAAGCCTTCCACCAGGGCTGCTTATTCCATGAAATGGAAGCACTTTGCTCTGTGGGTGGCTCTCCATCATCTGGATCCTTTCACTTGTCCAGTGAATCAGATTCTGGAGTACTTGCTGTGCCTCTCAGATTCTGTCCTGCAATACTTCTCCATTAAAGTGCACGTGGCTGCTATTTCAGCCTTCCATGTGCCCGTTGATGGCCATACGGTGGCACAACTGAAGGTGTCCTGTACATTTTTCAGAGGCATTCTTCATCTGAAGCCTCCCATCCGCAATCAAGTCCCATCTTGGGACTTAAATTTTGTGTTAGAGGAACTTACTTTAGCTCCTTTCGAGGTGTGCTTTCTGTTATGGAAAGCGTTATTTTTAGTTGCTATTACTTCTGCTCGAAGGATTTCCGCGCTTCAGGCTCTGATGTGTCTTCTTATTTGGTTTTTCACAAAGACAGGGTGTCTTTGCATACCAACCCTGTGTTTACCAAAGATGGTGTCTGAGGTTTACCCTGAATCAAACCATCCACCTGCCTGTTTATTTCCCAGAGCATGCCAATCCAGGGGAAGCACTGCTCCATTCTGTAGAATACTCAGATATGTTCACCGTACAAAGGACTGCAGGAATTCCTCACAGCTGTTTGTTTATTTCACCCCGGGAAAGAGGGCATGCCAGTTTCCAAACAGTGCCTGTCCAAATGGCTGGCCAACCGTAGTGATCTTATCTGTGTCAGTCTTCACCATTCATCACAGATGGGTATTGGCCGGAGATCAGGACCCCGCGGGAGCCTTTTTTTTTTTTTAAAGGATAGGCAGAGTCGGCGCCCAGCATCGGCGCTGCCCTTGTTCGGCGTACTCACGTGACACTCGAGGATTAGCCGTTAAGCTTGTCGACTCCGCCTGCCTACCAGTTCTTACGTCTCCGCCGTCGAGGTCGCTTCGTGGAAGCCAGTGAAGAGTTTTCCAAGTTTTGAGGCCTTAGCCTTTTGTATCGACAGTCAATGCGGTTCCTGCTAGTTCTAGTCTGCCCTACTCAGCGTCGCTGGTAAGATCTTTCCATTTATTTTACAGTTAAGCGGACGTCGAGTCTGTTTTAGTGTTTTTCCGTGGGTCATGTATCGCTGGGAGGCAAGAAGTTGTCTAAGGCAGGGCGGCCCCCCATGCGTCGGTGCCCATGCGGCCGCAAGTACTCCGTTACCGACCAGCATGACCGGTGTCTCTCGTGTCTTGGCCCGCTTCACGACATGGATTCGTGCGACGCCTGCTTCTCCATGGACTGCCGCATCCTCTCGGACAGTGCGGCGTTTAAAGTAGAGGCGAGCTCCTACCGACTTTCGGAGGTAGGTCTCGCCGTCGGGCCAAGCCGCTCTCCGGCCTTTCCTCTGGGTCCCCTCCCAGTTCTCTACGGACGAGGAGGAGGCCTCGGCCTCTGTAGCCTAGCCTTGGCAAGGCTCCCTTCCTGGCGCAGAGGCTCGTCCCGCTTCCTCCGGGGGCAGGCGGGGAGCGCCGCTATGGCAGTCACCCCTTGGGGGGTGAAGGCTCCCACGGTGTCGCTCCCACGGTCTGGAAGGCCTGGGTCAACGCCGTCCTCGACGCCGTCGCTCGGTGCCGTCGTGGCCTTCGGTGCCGTTTGCGGCGCAGTGGGCCAACTGCGCCCGACTCTGCTGTGACACCGTGATCCTGGAATGGCGTCGCCTTCGCCGTATCCTCGCCTCGGCGCCGAGGTTGAAACGCGAGCGCCGTAGACCTTGGTCATCCGCGGTGCCGTCCTTGGCGCCGTTAGTGCTCGGTGCGCTCACAGCGCGAAAGTCTGGCGGTGCCATGTTGACGCGCGAGTCCACCCTCGGGGTCGTCGGCGCCGCTTTGGTCCTCGGTGCCGCTCGCAGCGCTGAAGGGCCTGGCGGCGGCGGCACCGAGGCTGTTGCTGTGGTTTCTGTCGGCGCCGTCTCTGTTACTGGTACCGCCCCTGGTGCCGGTGGACTTGACGGTGCCGCAGCTGGCCCTAGTTCGGGACCTTTGGCCCGTGCTGCCCTGCCGCCTTCTGCCAGCACCGCTTGCGGGGCTGTGGAGGGTGCAGGTGCCACCTTGGCCACTGCTTGGACTTCTGGGCCCTTTGGTAAGGTCGCCCTCCCTTGCCCTCCTACCGTCTGGATTAGGGCCTCAGGCTCTACCGAGTCGGAGTCGGGCTCGGAGTCAAGCGGGCAGTCACACCCTTCGGGGTTGTCTGCAGAGGAGGATGAGCCGGTGGTCTCCACGACGGGTCTCAGTCAGCCCCCTTCTGAGGTGCGTCTGGTTCCCCCCGAGGTTAGGGTCAGTGGTACTGACCAGCAGGCTGTGGTGCATGCCACTATTGCCATGCAGCCTGGCCTTGGGGGTTCCTTGATCCCTCGGCGGTGGTACCCCCTCCGGTGGTGTCTCGATCAGCCCAACTTTGGGGCCCTGTCGGAAGCCCACAGGAGGGAGGTGCTCTCCTGGGTCTCCCCTTGAGGGGCAGCCCAGAGCTGCCAGCTTCCTAGGCTGGCCCTTTCGAGGACTAGGACCCTCTCGGACTCCGAGGGGTCGAGGGGTGAGGGGTCGGCGCGTCGACCTTTCTCTGGGACCCACCCGGGCCCTGGCTGAAGCGTGGACTTCCGCCCTTCCCCTTCTGGTTCCTTGAGGGGGTCCCATTCTTTGGAGGCAGGGGACCGTCCTTCTGGATCTATACGGCCCCGGTCGCCTCACTTGGGGGATTCTTCTGGGCGCAGCCTAGGCAGTACCAATGTGGTTGTACAGCTGTCGGCTGCGGAGTCTTCCAGGACACCCTCCCCGGGGGTCCATGGTCCACTCCCTAGCCCTGCAAGAGGTCAGCCGACTTCCTCTCTCAGCTCTGCCCCCCTCCCCTCTGCCGCCTTCCCAGGTATTCTTGGTCCTAGCGGTCCTCTCACCTGGGAACAGTTCAGAGCAGTGGCTGCTCGGTTCCCTGCCTACATTAGGGCCATGGACAGCCAGGTTTTTCAACCTCCCCCCGAGCAGCCACTCTCAGAGCGCATGGTGACCTCCAGCTCCTCATCCCCCTCTTCAGGGGGAGAGGAACCATCTGTCCATATCTCTCCTGCCGCTGATCTCTCCGAGTATCAGCGTTTCCTCGTGAGGATGCTGGAGGACCTTCACCTCTCTCCCCTCTCCATGAGCAATCCTGAGCATGCAGCGCACGCCTTTCTAGGCGATTTCGGTGCGGCCACCCTTGTGGTGCCACCCTGGCCTGCTCCCTTTCGGGAGGCGTCCATGCGTTTCTGGCAGAGGCCCTTCTCCGGAGTTCCTGCCCCTAGGGACCTCAGCCAGAGGTATGCATTCCCCCAGAGTCTCCAGGTTCTATGCCTCATCCACAGTCCGGATTGATGCACCTGGACACTCCTGACGGGCTTCGCGCCCTCCACCGTGACCGGCCCCCAGATCAGGACTCTTCGGATTTTGATTTCTGAGGGAGGAGGACTTTCTACTCGGCACAGTTGCTTCTCTCCATCTCCGCTCATCAGGCCCACTGTGCAGCCTACAACAGGTTCTTGTGGTCAGCACTGGGTCAGATCCTAGCTGCTTTGCCTGACTCGGAGCAAACCAGGCAAGCCATCGCACTCTCTGCACGTGGCCTGGAGCTAGCAAGGCACCAAGCAAGGGCATCTTACGACGCCAATGAGGTAGCTACCAGGGTAGTAGGGACAGCGATCTGCACCTGGAGATCGGCGTAACTCAGCCTTTCGGTTGTCACCCTGGTCGGCGTGGGGTGATTTGCTCCCACTCACCAGGGAGCCTATCTCTTTTCCGTGGGAGACGAGATGGCGTTTGTCGGAGCAAATTCTCCCCTCCGGGGACCCGTGCCTTGCTCTCCCACTCTCGGCCTCCTCAGGCCCAGAAGATTCTCCCTTAGTGTGTCACCCACTGAGGGCTAAGGGACACTGTCCCTTAAGGTGTATTTCAATCACCTCTTCTCGGGGTTTGGTACTCACCCATCTGTGATGAATGGTGAAGATTGACACAGATAAGTTATAGAAATTCACTGCCTCACCGTAATTATGATCTTTCTGTGTATCTTCACCATTCATCACAATCCTCCCTCATCCCCTGGGGCTCCAGTCTCTGGATCCTCCTCCTCGTGCCTACCCTCTTTGAGCGGGTAAAGTTGGGGACACACGGGGTACTTTTCTTCCTCATAAGGTACAGTTCGAGTGGCACTTCTTCCTCATTACTTATCCTCACCTCATGGGTGAGAACTGGTGGTTGCCCTCCTTCTGTTATCCATCTATTTAAAAAAAAAAAAAGGAACTCCTTTTTCACCAAATATCTTTACAGAGAGAGTACTGAGTCCCTGTACCCTGTCCTTCTCCAGAATAGCCGACTCTGCTTTTGGGGTATTGCCAGTTATTCTGTGCCTTGAATTCTGGCAGATGAGCTTTGCCACTCCTTGCAGTTCCTATACAGTCTGGTGACGGACAAGGGTCCTGGATCCTTATTACCTCTCACTCTCTCCTAAATTCTCTCCCCTTCCTTTTCCAGAGATTGGGGCCCCTACCCAATCCCCTTAGTTTTACTTCCTCTATGCTGTCCTCTCAGTCGTTATTTCTCCTTTTAGTTCAGTTTTCTCTTCCTTTTTCTGTCCTTTGGACTCTCTTGTCCCACCCTCCATCCCTTCCTCTTACCTCTCCGGCACTCAGAACTGGTAGGCAGGTGGAGTCGACACAGCTTAACGGCTAATCCTCGAGCGCCATGTAGTTCATCGGCCTCGAGGGTGGCGCCGATGCTGCGTCGACTCCGCCTATCCTTTAAAAAAAAAAGGCTCCCGCGGGGTCCTGATCTCCAGCCAGTACCCATCTGTGATGAATGGTGAGGATACACAGAAAGATCATAATTACAGTAGTGCGTAATTTCTATTTTCTGTTATAGGAAGTACGGTAAGTAACTTATGGGGTTGTGCGTGGCAAGTCCACCGGAGGCATGGCCATCTCTGTTACCTGTTTCAGGAATGTGTCAGCTGCAGAGATTTGTGTGGTTGAAACCTGGAGTACTGTTGACACTTTCGCTAAACACTATAATCTGGACATTGCCTCTCGTAGGAGAGCAGGTTTCAGCTTGGCTGTGCTTCAGGTCCTCCTTTTTTAGGCCTATAGCCTCCAGCCATCAAAACTGTCACTCTGTCAGTACTGCTTGCGACTCATTTTATAGGTGTGGCCTGATGCAGGAGATATCCTTGATGAAGATAGTAGTTACATAAGAATTTACCGTAACAGTAGGTCTTCAAGAGAATCTCTTCCATCAGGCGATGTCGTCTCACCTTCCGTCCCCCTTGGCCTAAGGGCTTCTCTGTCTCTCTCTCTCCAGGACGGTTTACGTTCTGTTTCACCTTTCTTCAGTTCCCCAGCAGGAGATCCTCAGTATATGGTTTTCGGCGGGAGAACTGAGTAGGGTGCAGGGCCACCCACATTTGTATGGGAGGGATATCGTCTGCATCTGATGTTGTGGGCAGCCCCTACTAGACTGCTAGCTAAAATGTTTCCATGTAGTCCTAGTGCCTTGTGGCTGTAGTTCCATAGGCGTGGCTTGATGCAAGAGATTCTCTCGAAGATCTACTGTTACAATAAGTTCTTACATACCGTTTACATCCACACAGCCCACCTAGCCTCCCTGGCAAGTGGCACATGGATCCTTGCTTCCTGCATGCAGAGATCTAATGTCAGGGTGGAGCCAGAGGATATGCCACCAGCATGGGGGGAGGAACTTAGATTAAAGACATCCAACTGATATCAGCATTCCAGTGGAGCTGTCAGAGTGTGGATTTTAACCGTATACCACCCTAGAACTATGGTTTCAGGTGGGCAACCTATATTTACTCACTATAACAATAGAGATTCCAAAGAATCTTCTCCACTGGGTCAGAGTGCACCCATCCTTCTACCCCTTTTCTGAGGTATAAGCTGGCAGGCTGGTCAGTGCCTTATCTGGAGATGTCCATACGTGCCTTATGTATACTGTATTTCCAGTCCCATGCATCTCCTTGTGTGCCTGGTACTGGTTTGATCTCCTGATTTCTCATAGTAAGAGGCCCCCCAAGATGTCTCTGGTGGGGAACTGAGGAGTAAGGGGGTCGCCCACAGTTTATAGGCATTGACACTGTACATCATCATGGATGGCCCTAAGCTAGCAAAACTATTCGAGTGGTCCTGATGCTGACAGCTTATGCATTCCAAAGGTGTGGCCCAAGGGAGGAGATTCTGTTGAAGAGCTACTGTTATAGTGAGTAGTTGTTCTTTCCAGGTGGCACACTCATTAAGACAGATTGACAGCATGGCATAGTGCCATGGGACTGGTGCTGTCATGCCACAGTTCTGTTGCATTCACTATCCATTATGTTAGTGGTTGCAAACTATTTTCACCTGTAAGTATCTGGAAACTGTATTTGCATGCTGTAGCAACACATTCACAGGAGAGACTCCTCCCCCTGTCAGTAATGAGGAACTTTGTGTATAGCAAAAAAAAAAGTGGTAGCCTTGTCACTCCAGTAAATAATGTAGAAGAAAAAAAAATAGGTTGCTGGTAATACCTTTCATTGGACTAACAAAATAGAGGATAATGTATGGCCTACTATCGACAACAAGCTTGTGTAGCCACCGAGATGTAGTCATGGCAACTGTTTAAACCATCTCGAGCAAAGCTCGAGACGTTTTAGTCACCATTGCTATCTTGAGATGGCTACAAATGTGTATTGTCAATAATGGACCATACATTGTCTTTTATAGTGTGTGGTCCACACATGACAGTTAAACAAGTCTCTTTTTGTTTAAATTGAGCTGTAAAGTCCTTATTTTTGCCTTTTTTTTTTTTTCTCACCACCGCTCTCTTCAAGGTCCAGCTCTCATTTAGTTGAAAGTTGAGTTAGCTATGCGCACATGTGCAAACGCATTTCAAGTTGTTGTACTGCACTAGCTATATAGCTAGTGCAGCACAAAAAACTAGCTGTCATAGCTAGTGCAGCACAATGTTGTTTGAGGGATTGATTTCCATCCCCAACAACATTTCACCATGCACTATATTGTTTTTAAGACTAGATTTCAAGAGTTATAATTAATTCCTTTAACAGGTCAATTACCATATTTCACCGTTTAGAAGCCGTGGCTTCTATTGCATTATTTTTTTTAAGGCGGGTCTTCTGTTTGAGGGCGGATACTATTTGAGGGTGTCTTCTATTACTTATACTACGGTATGAAGTCCAGGTAATAACATTGACCAGAAATCCAAAGGTATGCTGCAGTAGAGCTCTGTGTTAGCTGTGTTAGAATGGCGAAGCGTAAATGCTATGATCTTGACTTCAAACTGTTGATTGGTAACCATGCTGAACAGGAGGGTAATCGTCCAGTTGCTGAGTCTCTTAAGTTGGACGAGAAGCAGATACACGAGTGGCGTAAAAACAGAGAAAGGCTTCAGATGATGGTGTCTGAAGCAGGCTGCTCAGAGTCAAACTGAAAGAGATGGCAGCTAGTGGGTGCTGGTCGTAAGCCCTCATATCCAACCGAGGAGGAGAATCTTGCAAACTGGATTTCTATCCAGAGAGAGCAGTACCTAAGGGTTACCCGTAAGGCAATAGCTTTGAAAGCAACTTCACTGATTAACAACCCCGAATTTAAAGCTAGCCGGGGAGGGGTTGACCACTTTCTGTCTCGGTGGGGCTTTACCATTCACCAGTGCACCACAGTTGGACAGCGTCTACCAAAGGACTGCATCCCCAAAGTCACAGAATTTGTGTTTTTCTGTGCAAAGCAGATTTTAAAAAATGATATTCCATTCAATTGTGTGAGCAATATGGATGAGACAGGTGTGTGGGCAGACATGCCCGGAGAAAAAACGGTGGATGTAATCGGAGCAAAATATGTCCCCCTTCTGACAACTGGCCACAAAAAAAAGAATTACTGTCTGTCTAGCTGCTATGGCAGATGGTAGAAAACTCCCTCCTTTCGTCGTTTTTAAGGGGAAAAGAATGCCAAAGGAGATTTCAGGAGCTACCGGAGTTATTATGGCAATGTCAGAAAATGGGTGGATGAATGAAGGGCTTACTCTACAGTGGGTAGATACAGTATGGGGTGGACTAGCATTTCACAGAAGGATGTTGGTGTGGGACACTTTCCGCTGCCATATTTCACCCGCTGTCAAGCAGAGACTTAAAAGAAAAAATACTGTCATGGCAGCAGTACCTGGGGGCTGTACAAAACTTCTGCAGCCTGCCGATGTGTCATGGAATGCCCCATTCAAATCACGGTATCGTGAGTGCTATGATGTGTGGCTCTCCACTGAAGAAAGACAGTTACCAGTAAATGAATTTGGCTGACTGAGTTCTAAGGTTACAGGTGAATGCTAACACTACTTAGCGATTTTGGGTCTCTGAAGCTAAATGAGAAAGTGCAACAATGACCACTAGCACTATGAGGGTAAATTAATTTGGCAGACTGAGCATCTTAATGTAACTTAACTGTGTACTACAAATCATTATCGCAGTGCAACGATGACTTGACTGTGTACTACATGAGGCTTGTATACGAGGGCAGCTTCTATTGCTTAATGTCAGATCAGCATGCGGCTTCAATTCGGGGTAGGTTCTATTTGAGGGCGGCTATAAAACGGTGAAATACGGTAGTCTAGAAAATTGTTAGTCCAATAAAAAGCATCATCTGCAACATTTTTTTTTTTTTTTTTTTTATAGCCAACGTTTGGCAGCACAATGAGATGAAAGAATTCTCTTCATTTTATGCTGCCACCCTTTCTGATTTAATATAGGGCTCCCAGTCTTCAGGTGTATGTCCTTAGCAATAATAAACTATGGCAAGGAAATTACAGATAATATTCAATTACATCTAAAGTTTCCCCATTGGCGTCCATAATGATGTGACAGTTTCTGTTTGAGTTCAACTGCTGATGCCTGAATGCTGCACAGGACCTTTGTGATGTAATTAAGCATTCTGAAAGCTGCTCTCCTATTGGTTAAGTATGCAGCTGTGACAAATAGTCTGTGGAACCACCATGCTGATGGCATACTATTTGTGAGAATGAATATGTTTGATCTTCCTGGATATAAAGTCTGCACCACTCATTTACAGCTAATGGGACTTATGCTGGAAGCACTAGGACCGAGCAGGAGCCAAAAATCTTCAGGAGAGCTGATGGCGAGGTAGGACCACGCATGTGTGGCGCCGCGAGACCGGCTTGTGCCGTACAGGCTACCTCGGCGTTGACCCTCCAACCACCTCAATTCCTTTTTTCCCACCATCGAGTGCGCTTCAGTGACGACGTTGCTCACCCGCTGGGAGTCATATCTTCACGTCTATACAACAGCAGCTTAGTCGTTCAGTATTCGATTAAGTTTTAATATTTATTTACTTATTTTTTCAGTTCAAAAATTAAAAAAGTTTTCTTTTCTTCAACGAAAGAACAGAGAAGTCGAGAATCCCATGTCCCTGGACATGCAGGATGCCTACCAACATGTTCCAGTGCACGCAAGCCACAACAGGTATCTCCAATTTGTGGCCCTGGGTCAACACTACCAATTCAGAGTATTGCCCTTTGGGTTGTCCTCGGCACCGCAAGTTTTTACAAAGTGCTCTGCAGTACTCACAGTGCATCTCAAGGAACTTTGAGTTCAAGTATTATCATATCTGGACGACTGGCTCCTAGCAAGCTCCTCCAGACAAGAGACACAGGAAGTGGTGACCACGGTTTCCAGGTTCCTCACTGTAATAAGGGATAAAGAAATGTGTCCCAATATTGCAGGCAAACTTTATTTTGGTCTAAAACATAAGGTGTTTGTGTAACAAATATTGATATATGAAGCTGAATCATATAACTTGTAAAAGTTACAAGTTAAAACTGAGCAACAACTTGTAATATTAAAGTGTCTTTTGATATTTGTACTAATCATGTGAGTAATAGAAAACAGGTGTCTTAAGTGTCTGCACAAACAGAAATACTGGGAGAGAGTTCAAATTATCCCTTCAGACTATTTTTAGTGTTTATTATTAGGACGGGCCAGAGTGCCTGTGTGCACATTCCTAAGTGCAAACCTATTTCTTCTTTCTAAGACCCTGAGTAACTGGTAATGACAATTATTATTATCCTTATATAGTAGTATAATTTACACTATCAATACATTTGTGCTAAGTAAGGATTAGCTCATGCAAGAACTAAAAAGAGTATTGCCTTGTAAGTTAATGTTTATATTTGTTCTGTACCAATCATAGACAACCACAGTACTGTCTTCCACTATATAAGCAAGCCACTATACACTGTTAGTTTGAAGAATTAAGAATAAAGAATTAAGAATGAAGAATGAAGGCTGTACCACTTGTAATCTCTCGCTTTGATTATTATTTTAATTCATTAAATTCTTCCGCCTTCAGCCTCATCTCCGTTCGTCTCCTTTCTAAGTATCAGTAATGGATAATTTACCAAGGGTAATTTTTTTGCCCTTGTTTACATTTGGTGCCTTAAAGACTCAGATCGCTGGTGCTGCATGCTGTGGAGGCTGCCTAACTATTGGCTGGTTAGTCTGCAAGCCTTAATAAGAAGGTGACGACGCTCAGAGAAGGTGCTGTTGGCTTAAAGCGAGAGAAAAAGGTGCACACAGACAGGTTTAGCCACTTGCTAATCAGGTGAGGTATGCTTTCCAATTGTTTTAAATAAAAGTTATGCTTAACTCTGTAGGAACTCATGGGGCAGAGTAGGTAAGGTGAAGGTGCTGGGACTTGCAAGCCCGGACCTCACAGGAGCTGTAAGACATAGCTAGACAGACCAGGGCACCAGTGCGAGGTGCACCCGGCTGTAAAGGCTAGGCAGGCAAGAAAAAGATAAGAAAAATGAGTATGGAAACAATAATAGGTCGTTTTCTAGAAAAACACCTAAAGGGGAAAGCATACAAACCAGTGCCTGATGATCAACAGGCACAATTGCATTTTATGAGTATGGAAACATTGATAGGTTGTTTCTGTGGGAAACACCTAAAGAGGGAAGCATACAAACCATGATCAACAAGCACAGCAGTGTTTTAATTAAAAAATAAAAAAAGAGTAACTAGCAAATACTGTACAAAGTCTGTGATAATATAGCCAGGTGGTAATTCATTAACACATGAGACTTTTTAAAAAAAGGAAAGCTGCATGAGCAGTAAGATGTAATAATCCAGCTACAGTAAAAAAAAATAGATAATTTGGAAATGCAAAATAAGTCAAGAGCCAAAATCCCTGCAAGAGAAAAACTAATAACTAAAGTTAGATAGGGATAATTCTCTTTTATTGATTGCAATATAAACTATAACACAGCTTCTGTAGCACGTTTGTAAAATGTAAATGTCTTTAAATCTAAAAAAGTACTTGGTAGTATGCTAACTCCTGTATAGGAGCAGTTAAAATGTAGGAGTAAAAAGTCAAGTATTGGCAAGTCATACTAACTTAATGCCCAAAGACCTTGCCTCTTCTAATGTTAAAGAGTTTAATTCTAGATACTCTTAGTATGCTGTGGGGTGGACTAGAGCAAAGTCTAGCCACTTGTTCTTCTGTAATTGCTACCATGACCAAACAAACCACTCAGAGTTGTTTAACATGATTAATAATGTTATCAGTAACACTAGAGTTTCTAAAGGACAAAAGATTCTCATTAAAAATGATGTTGGCATATTTTTAAATATGGTATTCAAGTGTCCTTGGATAAAAAATGTTTAAAAGTTTTTTTTTATTTCCTGTGCAATGTAACATTAAGATATTTTTAATATCAGTAGTGTTCAAGGATCCTACAAAAATAACTGGGTTTGAGCGACCCTTGCATGCACACTATGTGACCTTTTGACCTTCTTGTGTTGCAGCCAACACAGTCAATCAACATTTAACTGTAAGCAAAACTCCTTTGTTTAAACTCAGCTGACATTTTGTCATGCTTAGGATAAGAAAACCCAGGGACGCTTGGCTTCTTTTATCCTATAAAAATAATCTTGTTTTACAGTAGTTGAGCTGTATCTTCTGCCAGTAGAAGCTCAGGGGAAGGGGGTAAGCTACCCTTCCTTCCTTCCAGTGTAATGTCCACAAAGGTTGCAAGGTACATTGCTATCTCCCCATAGGGGTAAATACCAAAAAATGTGTATTTTGATTCTTCTTCAAAAACATATGTTTTAAGAATTAGTTAAGCTGGAGTGGGAGTTGTGTATGTACTTCCACATATTCATTCTTTTTATACATTATGCTCAATACTAAAATTGTTCTATTGCAAAAATGCTTATGTTTCCTAATTGGTTCCACATAAGTTCTGTTGCATAAATCAAGTCATTATTACCTTTGCAAGTGTAATGTTTTAGCAAAATTACATTTATTTGTACAACTTTAAATCAACTGAAAAGGTCTAGTCAGTTTAAACTCTACAATCAAGCTTATTGTTTCTACTTACTGTGAAGTAAAGTCTGGGGTAGGGGCAATCCTCTAACTTCAGCAAGAAGATTTTTCTTCTTCAATTGATCTTCAAGCAAGACATCCATTTTCTTCACTGCTGTTTATTCCAAACATGGCTGATACTTTATGCAAACCTATTGCTTTACTATGGACTGTTTATGGACTGTTAATCTGTGTGCCAGAGTGTAATCAACTCAATGCACAATCTAATGCACCCCTGACCAGTGCAGTGTGTCTGCTAATCAGCCAGCCAGCAATATAAACACTGACTTTTCTAAATTGGTGTATGGACATACTTAACAGCTGGTCTAGCAGCTGTGCCTCAAAGCTCAAGACTAGATCACAGCAAAGCTACATGGACTAAAAACAGAGAAAAATGTGTTTCTTGTTATAAACAGAGCCACACCAAAGGACAATAATGTATATGTGTTAACTCTGTCCTACTGTTTTTGGGGTAATAATAGTGTTTGTAACGATGCTGGTGTAAACAACTCATTACGTTTTGTAGTCTCAGATGCCATATACTTAACTGTAACACCAACCGAATGCCCAAATGTGATAAAAGGGCCAGAGAGTGGATTTAATCAACACTTATTGATCAAGTGATTGTGAATAATGTGAAGTACATAGTGAGATGTACATGCTCAGAGGAGTTGTATTGTTGCATAAATAATAATTAGGCAATTATTGGTCCAAATGGGGGCTTGTAATAAGGGATAAAGAAATGTGTCCCAATATTGCAGGCAAACTTTATTTTGGTCTAAAACATAAGGTGTTTGTGTAACAAATATTGATATATGAAGCTGAATCATATAACTTGTAAAAGTTACAAGTTAAAACTGAGCAACAACTTGTAATACTAAAGTGTCTTTTGATATTTGTACTAATCTTGTGGGTAATAGAAAACAGGTGTCTTAAGTGTCTGTACAAACAGAAATACAGGGAGAGAGTTCAAATTATCCCTTCAGACTATTTTTAGTGTTTATTATTAGGACGGGCCAGAGTGCCTGTGTGCACATTCTTAAGTGCAAACCTATTTCTTCCTCCTAAGATCTTAATAACTAGTAATGACCATTATTACTATCCTTATATAGTAGTATAATTTACACTATCAATATGTTTGCGCTAAGTAAGGATTAGCTCATGCAAGAACTAAAAGGAGAATTGCCTTTTAAAGTTAAAGTTTATATTTGTCTTGTACCAATCATAGACAACCATAGTACTGTCTTCCACTATATAAGCAAGCCACTATACACTGTTAGTTTGAAGAATGAAGGATGTACCTCTTGTAATATCTCGCTGTGATTATTGTTATAATCATTAAATTCTTCCGCCATCAGCATCGTCTCCGTTCGTCTCCTTTCTAAGTATTTGTAATGGATAATTTACTAATGGTAATTTTTTCACAACGCTACACTCACATCATGGGAGTCCTGTTGAATCTCGAAAAATTGCAGCTGCAGCCCTCCCAACAACTCCTCTTCATAGGGGCCCTCCTGGACACCTCCAGGGCAAGGGCCTTCCTTCCGGAGGACAGGAGAAATGACATCCTCCAGATGGCTCACTTTATCAAAGAAAACAACTCAGTTCGAGCTCTCTCGATGCAGCGGATGCTGGGTCTCATGGCATCATCAGTGTTCATGGTGCCTTTGGCTTATCTTCACATGAGAACTGTTCAGTGGATACTCAGTACTCACTGGTCCCCGACCACACATCCACAGTCCTTTCACATCAAGGCGACGGAACCTCTAAGGCGGTCAACTACCTGGTGGACTTAAGAGGACAACCTGCTTCAAGGCTTTCCCTTCAACTCCACATAAATGTTCTGGAAATGAGAGTTGTCCTGTACGCTGTCCGAGCCCTGAAGGACATCCTCTGTCGCAAAACAATTCTCCTTCAGATGAACAAAGTGGCAGTGTACTACATCAACAAGCAAGGTGGAGCACACTCTTACCTTCTGTGCAGGGAAGTGATGAGAGTGTGGGAATGGTGCCTGGAACACGAAGCTCTGATCCAAGCATTCTACCTGCCTTGAGTCCAGAACAATTTAGCAGATCACCTTAGCAGAGCGCAGGTGATCCACACGATTGGTCTCTCGATGCAAACGTCATGCAATTGCTCTGCGAAGAGTGGGGCATATCGGACCTGGACCTTTTTGTGTCCCCACTCAACGCAAAACTGCCTCTATTCTGCTCCAGAAATCCAGGACCTGGTGTTTTCTGTCAGGATGCATTCAGACTGCAGGGGACAATACGCATTTCCTCTTCTTCCCTTAATTCAGAGGGTGCTGCTCAAGCTGGAGGCACAAGGGGGTAGATTGATCCTCATTGCCCCATACTGGCCTCGTCAGATTTGGTTTCTGTTAATCAACAAATTATCAGACCTTCCACCAAGACAACTACCACTTCAAATGGACTTTCTGACCCAGGGCCCAGTGGCCCATCCCCAGCTGAGGTCCCTTCATCTCCACGCCTGGCTCCCTGAGGAGATAGAAGTGGGTAGATTTGACATCTCCTGTAGAGTCTCAGACATTCTCCTAGCAGTGTGCAAGCCATCTACTAGGAAAACTTACACGGCGAAGTGGAAACAATTCTCCATCTGGTGCGCAAAGTCCTCCCTGGACCCCTTTTCTTGCCCACCAAACAAAGTCCTAGAGTATCTGCTAGACCTGTCAAATACAGGGCTACAATACTCAGTGGCGAAGGTTCATCTCTGCGTGATCTTGGCTTATCACGAACCTGTCCACACTATGTCAATGGCTCAATTACCCTTGGTTAGGAGGTTCCTTAAGAGTATCCTCCACAGTAGGCAACCAGTCAGGAGACCGGTAGCCACTTGGGATATCAACCTTGTGCTAGACATGCTCACTATAAACCTTTTGAGCTTCTTGCAACCTGCGAGTTGAAGTTCCTGACCTGGAAGGCCGCCTTCCTTGTAGCCATTACCTCTGCTCGCAGAGTGTCTGAAATACATACCCTGGTCACAGACCCTCCTTATTCAGTATTTTACAAGGACAAGATGGTTCTCAGAACTCACTCTAAATTTCTTCCCAAAGTAGTCTCGGAGTTCCATCTGAACCAGCCCTTGGTCCTTCCAACCTACTTCGCGAACTTCCAGAATGAAGGAGAGTGTACCCTACATTCTCTGTATGTTAAAAGTGTTTTGCGATTGTACATTGACAGAACTAAAGAGATCCGCAAGTCAAAGCAACACTTTGTCTCATTCAGCATGGCCTGGCTGGGCCAGCCTGTTACCATCATGTGTATTTCGACATGGCTGGTAGCATGTCTCCGCCATTGCTATTCTGTGGCACAGGTCAAGCTGGAAGGCAAGGTATATGCGCATTCTGCCAGAGCAGTTGCAGCATCTCTGCCGGAAATACGGAACGTGCCCATTGCAGACATCTGCAGTGCAGCTACCTGGAGCTCTGTGCACACTTTTGTGAAGCACTACACTTTGGATGTCCATGCCAGACAACATCCAGAAAGATATGAAAATTACATACCTACCATAATTCTTGATCTTCTTGGACGAAATCTCCACCACTCATTCACACTCCCACCCTCCATCCCCAAGCTAACTTATCTTGTTTTTGGTCTTCATTCCCTCGATGGCTGGGCTGTGAAAATTCTGTTGTGTTGGCCCTTCTTATATGGGTCATTCGGACTATCTTATGTCCAACATAGGTTAGTTTATGCTGCACCTCCTCTGTAAAACAGGTACTGAGGCAGTTGGAGGGTCGATGCCAAGGTAGTCTATACGGCACAAGATGGTCTCATGGCAATGCACATGTGCAGTCCTACCTCAGCCCTCCTGAAGATTTTTGGCTTCTGCTCAGTCCCAGCCTCCTGGCATATTCCCATTAGTGTGAATGAGTGGTGGGGACTTCGTCCAAGAAGATCAAGAATTACGGTAGGTACGTAATTTTCATTTTGCATAGATTGTACATCATAATGAGAATAATTAGTAATTAATACTTTTTTGCAGGTATTTATCTGTATTATAGGGGTGTGGTAGCTCACCCCCTCCCCTGAGCAAACAAAGTCAAATGTGATCTCTTCTTCAGACAGGGCCCTGCGCGAAGAAAGCTACAATAGATTTTGTTGGCAGCTTGTGGGGAGACATACTTCTGTACCTTTGAAGAGAGTATCATTATGAAGCACTAGCTTGGAGCTGTACTTTGTGCTTTGGACAGGAGGCTATGGGCTGAGGAGGAGGGGTGAACATTAGTAATTAAGTAAGCAACTAAAAGTTTATTTTTTAAGCGCCCTTTCCCTGGCGCTCACAGCACTGTACAGGATACAGGTAGAATGTAAGATAAAATACAATAAACAGAGAAGGTTAAAATACATGAGTAGAAATTCTGATAAACATTTTGGCAGGTAGGCCTAGCTAAGGGGAGAAATTAACAGGCCCCAAGGGCCTCCCTAAAAACATGCGCCTTCAGACCCCACTTGAAAGCCTCCACTAAGGACCTTGGAAACGAGTTCCATAGGGCCACACCTGCCACCTGAAATGAACGATCCCCCCAAGGTTTTAAGCTAGGCGCTGGGAACTGCTAGGGAGCCTTCCTTGGAGGAGCAGATAGAGTGCAAAGGGCAGCCAGGAGTCAGGAGGTTACTCAGGTAGCCAGGGCCCAGTCCATATGGCGCCTTATAGGTGAGAAGGCCCACCTTGAAGGTGACTCTCCATATCACCAGCAGTCAATATAGAACATGCAGGACCTGGGTCACATGACAAGACCTCAGAAGGCCCATGAACAACGTGGCTGCTGCGTTCTGCACTAACTGCATGTGATTCAGGGCCCTTCCACAGACCCCGAAATAGAGAGCATTACAGTAGTCGAGTCTGGATATCACAAAAACGTGTACTAGCAAGGGCAGGTTGTCAGGTGGGATTAAGGCTTTAATCCTGTTGATGTTCCTAAGGTGATAAAAAACACTCCAGACAACAGATGACACCTGAGCCTCGTATGTCAGTCCATCATCAAGGATGACACCTAGCTTTTTACCTTAGCAGAGGCTGTAAGAGCAGCAGGGCCAAGCATTAAGCCTGTTCCCACCCCAGCAGCATCAGCATCCTACTGACGACTAGGCTGAATCACCAGCACCTTCATCTTGTCAGGACTGAACCTCTGCCAGTTAGAGGACATCCAGTCCTGGATCTCAGCCAGACATTTATTTAGTACTGTCACTGTGTCATGTCCTGAGTGCAAACAGCATGTACAGCTGAGTGTCATCTGTGTAACAGTGAAACCCTAAGCTGTAACGTCTGATGATGTCACCCAAGGGAAGCATATACACTGTGAACAGCAAAAGCGAAAGGCTCGAGCCATGGTGAACTCCACAAGGTAGGGGCTTTGGGCTTGAGGAGAAACTCCCCATCACCACCCTCTGTGTCCTGCCTGTGAGAAAGGAATTGAACCAGCTGATGATGGTGCCAGTGAGTCCACAGAGCTCCCTTATGTGACAATTAGGATTGACAACCCCAAGGAAGACCCCTCCACTGATTTGCCAATACTCAGGGGACCCAAAACCCTAATGTTTTTTTCCCTTGTATGCTGCTTGTGGGCATGGGGTGGAAATTTCTGATTTGGAAACCCTAACGCCACATTCTCTACTTTGTTGTGTTAAGTTAAACCCTAAGTGGTTCATTAATGCTTTTATTTTTTTTTTTCAGAAAAGATATGTTATAGGGCACGGTCGCGCCCCTATAGCTAGGGTTGAGTAGCCTGTTCAGTTTTAACCCCCTAACTTTGGACGTTAATAACTCCGGTACTGTCTGACTAAATCAACTGGAATTTTGCATGTGTTCTGTAGTAGGCAGTGTCTTGACGTGTGGAACGTTTTGTGACAGCAGCTTGTGCGGTTTCTGAGATATGCATATGTCATTTTCTGATGTTGTCTTTTTTTTCCTATACTTAGCATGGGTTCTAGGGATGTGGCTATGGGGTTCTAGCCATACTTCTGACAGTGTCCTTTCCCTTTAAGAGCTTGCCAGAAAGTCTTCAAGCTGGCTCCTCCCACCCACCCGGGTGGTAACTCCCTAAGCTCCACCCCCTGATGCCAGATCTTCCTTTCTGCTGGAAGAAGCAGGTTCCCTCCTTACCACTCCCACGTTGAGTAGGTCTTAAGCTGAAATCTACAGATTTTCTTTCTTAACTGTAAACTCTTACGAGTTTCTGTCTTCAGCTCGATCTTCAATCGCAATGCACATGGACAATAAGTCCGCTCTTGGATTCCGCTGGCACCCTTGCGAGCAGAAGATGTCCCGAACTGACCTGCATGCCACATGCATCTACTGCCTGTGACACGAGCACGACCCCCTAGGCTTGTGACTTTTGTCTCTTGTTTCACCCGACTGTTCTAGAGGATCATCTCGACCGACTTGAACCAGACCACCCGATACAACGGAACCAGCCGGTCAAATCTAAGGATGCCTGGTGGGTGGTCTCTGCGGCCATGGGGTCCGCCGAACAGCTTGCGGCCCAGACCGCATCCCTCTTCTCTCCTCTTCCTCTTCTGCCTTCGTGCCACTTCAGCTGGGCTCGACTTTTACAGGATCCTTCAAAGAACTGTGCCAGTCTCTGCTGACCCTCGGCCAGGGACCCTCTGGGCACAAGTCCAAATCCAAGAAAGAATCCAAAAAAGAGAAAGAACTCATCATCATTCGGTGGATCGGGAGCGCTCTTGGTCGAGAGTTTACAATTCCCGCACTTCTCCAGATACGACTTGGCCTTGGTCGCTGGCTCCATGGTAACCCCATTGGGCCAATTGGCGGAGACGCTGGTTGAAGTCCTGGCTGAGATTTTTCTCGAGCCAACTGACCAGTTGTTGACCGAAGAGGCCAACGCTTCCTTGTCCAGGACTCCGGTCCTGACTCAGACCTTTGGAGGAATGGATCAGTCCACTGACCCACCGCCTCTGTTCCTAGATCCTGACCCAGAGGAGCCTCGGCATTCGCAGACTCCATTCAAGATCCGCCGCTGGTTCCCTCAGTGTTTGAGGTCTTGGTCTTCCTCCCGTGGGTCAAGCGGCTTACGCTGATATCGTCAATCCCGCTCTTGATGCCACTGTAAGCAGCACTGCCGCTGCTCTTCTTCCTTGTCCTTGGGTGAGGAGAGGCTTTGGCGCAAACTGCATTGACGCTACAAGGATCTTATTTGGCAACAGCTGGTGCTTGCCGGCATGAAGCTGACTCCAGCTCCTACGCTGGCTGTCGCCTGAAAGGCCGACACCTTCTCTATCAATGGAGCTAGCCAAGACGGTCCCGGCTCGGCCAACTCTGGCGTCTACACCGATTGTGGTGGAATTGCCACCTGAACAGCCGCCAACCGGCACTCCAACCAAGGAGTCTCAGCCATCTAAGGAGCTTCCCCATCAGCTGTCAATCACCGTCACCCCTGACAGTCCGCGGAGGGTCAGCGGGGACTCAGGTGGTCGATCACTCTTTAACAACTCCTCAGAGTCTGAGGGTTGTGCCCTGCACTCCCGTCCGGTTGACATAGAATCTGTGGGGGATCTCTCAATGGACGAAGGCCCATCTTCCTTCATGGGCCTTCTCCGCTTGATCTCTGAGTCAGTGGGTATGAAAATGGAGCCTGTCCAGAAGCAGGCTCATAACCCGTTAACCAAGATTCTCGACTGGGGAGACACTCCTACGGAGGCTTTCCCGGTAGCAGAGGCCATTCTTGGCCCTGCCCTGGAGCTTTCAGTGTTAATACTTTTTATTAAGTTTTGTTAAGAATGTATCAGCAAGACAGGATACATTAATAATCTCAAGAATACAATTTACAAATACAGGGTGAGAGAAAAGCCATGTTGAACAATAACGCATACCAGTTCTGTTATGAAAGTAGATAGAAAGTTAAGGACTAGTACCAACCAGGATTAGGTCCAGATCAAGTGGACTTGGCAGCTTTCCATTTCCTGTGGCAACATCTCCCACCTGATATGATTATATACAAACATATATACACCTAATGAACCAGATGCGGTTGTATTGACACATTTATCAGTGTCAGTGGCTCAGTAGGTAGCACACTCGCCTCTGAGGCCGGGAGATCAGAGGGCTGTGGGTTCAGTTCCTACATCTGGCACTTGGGTTAATATCCCAGTACTGACACTGTAGTGCAGCATGAGAGGGGTGCTGCACTTCTGAGGTGCCGTCTTTCAGATGAGACGTTAAACCGAGGTCCCATCTGCCTGGATTGGTGGTAGTTCAGGTGGATGTTAAAGATCCCATGGCACTTATCGAAAAAGAGTAGGGAATTTCCCGTGTCCTGGCCAAATTTCCCTCATTCACTAAAAATACCACCAACAGCTTAATCTGGTTCAAGGTCAGTTGGCATTCATCTGTATCCCCCTCTCCCAGGTCGTGCCTGAAAATAGGCAGGATTTGTCTAGTGCACTTACCCGGTCAACAAAAACTAAATAAAATAAATAAATAAAATAAATCTAGTTATCACAGTGAGCCGTAATGTGGGCACTACCAGCTGTCAGGTCAGGATGTCTACAGCTTAGCTTAGGGAGAAAGAAGAATTATATACCAGACGGATGAGGAGGGCACTCAGCCTATTCCGGTTCTTGGTTTCAGATGTGTTAAGAAGGGGGCCCAGCAAGTATAGAACTTGGGAAGTGAGTCAGCAATGACATGTGACATCTGATCTAAGGATGCTAACTTATGAAATGAGGTAAGAAGTTCGGATATGGAGGGAGCCTCATCTGTTCTTCATCGACTTAAGATCAACCGCTTTGCCTGGAGGCTGAGGAGGGTGAGCCAGCGCTGCTGCATTTGGGACAGCATCACCTTACCCGATGAGATGCCCAAAATCCAGAAGAGAGGGTCTTGCTCTAATCTGGAGCCTATGATATGAGAAGCCAGCTCGATCACTGAATTCCAAAAGGGGGGAATCAACCGACATGACCAAAGAATATGAATCAGATCCCCCATTTGAGTCTGGCACCTCCAACAGAGATCATTGTCTTGGAGCTTGCATTTATGGAGAACCTGTGATGTCCTATACTAGTGGTGGAGTATTTTGTTTTGGATTTGCTGACTCCTTGTATCTGGGTAGGTGAAATGGGCCTGTCACCAGCATAGTTTCCATTGGGTGTCTGTGATAGTGATCTGCAATGCTGTTTCCCATTTAATCTTTGAATTCAAGGATTGGGAGGGAAGCAGATCTCGGAGCTTGGCATAAATTGCACTAGCTTGCCTTTTGTTGCGGGAAAGCCACTGTTTTAGTTTAGCTACAGGAGGGTGTGTCCAGGAGGAGATTATCAAGAAGGTCGCTATAGAGCTGCGGAGTTGCAAGTACCTCCAGAAAGCGGCCCTTCCAGATCCTTTCTCATGAGACAGATCTTGGAAGGATTTTATGTCCTTCTCCCTGCAGAATATCCCCCAAAGTATGGATACCATGTTTCTTCTAGTGATCCCAACAAATAGGCTTACGCTCAACTAGAATCTGTTCATTGTCCCATAGGGGGGTCCAGGCAAGGGGAAGAGGATCTGCCTGCAGTTTTATATGCACCTTTTTCCAGGTTTTAACTGCCAGGGCTATTTTTGGGTGATCCCTCAAGTTTTTAGGGAAGGGGGTTTCAAATCGAGAGTGGCAGGCTAGAGACTTGAGCGGATGCTAACTCCATGGAAACCAACTGTGGGGAATGTGTTCCCCTGGGGGCAAACCATTTCAGTGTCTGTACAGTGGAGTAGGCCCATTTATATCCTTCTAGCCACAGCAGGCCCCAACCCCCTACCCGCCAGTATGACCTCAGTTTATTCCGACTGTATTGTGGTATCTTATTGTCCCAAATGAACTTACCCAAAAGGTCATCGATGGTGGCAACCCATCATGCTGGGAGCTCTAAAGGAATATGGGAGATGAGATACAGTAGCTTAGGCGCTGAAATCATTTTAATCGCAGCAATCATTCCTGCTAGCGTGAGGTGTAGGGAATGCCATCTTTCCAACTCAATCCCAAGTTCTGCCACCATCGGTCACAGGTTAAGGTCCCATAGCTTGGTGAGAGCGGGGTAATATGGATGCCCAAGTACACTAGCTCTTCGGGGGACCATCGCAGCCCAAAAGGGGCGATAAGGGCATAGGTGCACAGGACGTTCAAGGGGAGGACTTCAGTCTTTGACAGATTCATTTTTAGGCTGGAATATGCCATAAAGTTTGTCAGTAGAGAAATTAGGGTGGGGATGGAAGCTCTGGTGTTTTCCAGAGGGACCAGCAGATCATCAGCGTACAGGAGAGTACTGTATGAGGTATCCCCAAGAGTAAGTCCTTGTATGCCGGGATGCTGCCCTATAGCTGTTGCCAGGGGCTCTGCTGCTAAAATAAATAGCAGAGGGTAAAGGGGGCATCCCTGTTTGGTACCTCTGCCCAGGGGGAAGGGGTCTGACAGGGCAGAGTTGGTGAGGACTTTGGCCATCGTTCTGTGATATAGAGCCAAAACCCAGCTTCTGAACGGTTCACCTAGGCCAAAATGTTGCAAAACCAATGCCAGATAGTCCCACTCCAGAGAGTCGAAGGCTTTCTTAAAATCGATGGCCACAGTGGCCACCTGCCCTGGAGCTTTGACAGTGCCCCGCTTCCTGCCCTGCGCTTTCTGCCTGGATGGCCCACAAGCACGCAGTACCTATCGGTTCCCTCTCAGGATTCACAGAGCACCCCTCGGCCTAGGGATTGGTGGCAGATTATGTGTTTAGGCACTCCGTCAACACCGGGGATGTTGACAAACCACCAGACAAGGAGTCCAAGAAGTTGGACCATGCAGCTAAAAAATGTCTATGCTGCCTTCTCGCTTGGTCTCTGCCAGGCGAGCTTGGCCCTCCTCATGGCCCACTTCTCCCATGCCCTGCTGGGCACCCTGGATGAGGCATTTCCTCATCTGCTGGCAGACCTTCAGACTATAATGAAGCAGGTCCGTGACCAGGACTGGGCTTTAGCCAGACATCGGTTCCAGACAGCCATGGACACTGGGGACTCCTGTGCCCACTCTGTGGTGGATCAGTGGCCATGCGCCGCAGGGCTTGGCTGAGGATCGCAACCTTCACAGAGGACATTCAGCTAAAGCCGGCAGATATCCCTTTACTGGGCATCGACTTGTTCAGGCCCGGGATCAAGGGCCACCTCACCCGTATCGAGAAGTCCAATTCCACCTTGGATTCCATAACGTCTGCCCAGAACGACCCTAAGTGCTTCAAGCAGCAGCAGAAGGGGAAGCCCTTTCAGTCCACCTCCACTCCTGTGGCCAAACCCGCCTATACCCAGGCTTGTCAGCCGGCTCAGGCATGGCGGCCTCTGCCCAAGTTGGTGGCCTCGGTTGTCCGCAAGCCTGGAGGGAGAGGCTCCAGTGGTGCCTCAGTCGGGCCCTCCTCCTTCTCTAAGCCTGCCTAGTGATGGGATGAGGGGTGCCTCCCTCATGCCCATCACATTTCCCCTGAGTTCCCCCATGGGGGGCATGCTGTACCACTTCCTTTCTGCCTGGTTCGCTGTCACCATGGACAGGTGGATTCTCAAAGTGGTGGGTCAGGGTCTGCCTCTGGAATTCGAGCAGTACCCTCCTTGCTGAGCCCCACGGGAGGACTTGATTTCTGCAGACATGCTGTCAGCTCTAAGAGCCGACATAGCCCAGCTGCTCCGCAAGAAGGTCATGGTTCCTGTTGCAGATCCTCTGGAACACCCAGGTACTTCCTGGTGCCAAAGCATATGGGGGGATGGCACCCCATTCTTCATCTTCACAACCTGAACAAGTTCCTCAGATCACGCACCTTCAGGATGGTAACTCTGTCACAGATCATACCATCTCTCGAGTAAAACATGGTTTTGCTCCCTGAATCTTCAGGACACTTTTTTCCGCGTCCCAATCCATCCGTCTCATCGAAGGTTCCTCCGCTTCCGAGTGGAGGGAACCCTCTAAGAGTTCCATGCCATTTGGCCTCTCCTTGGCCAAAAGGGTCTTCACCAAGTACATTGCAGTGGTGGCAGCTTACCCTGAGGCACCGAGGGGTCCGTATCTACACCTACCTGGACAACTGGCTGATCACGGATCCCTCCAGGCTGGAGGTGGAGCGGTCCAGGGATCTGGCCCTCCAGACTTTGGTCTCCTAGTCAACAAGGCCAGGTCGGAACTTGTGCTTTCGCAGGTAATGATCTTCATCGAGACAGAGCTCAACTGTTGCAAAACCAGAACCCGGCTCCTGGCGGACAGAGCAGAGGCTCCCTCCTCCTTTGCCCAATCATTTCGGGTTGGGGAACTGCGCCCTGCCCGGGACTTCCTGCCCCTTCTGGGCTACGTAGCGGCCTGCACCAACATGGTCCGTTGGGCCCGCTGGAGAATGCGCTCCCTGCAGTGGGAACTGGCCAGCCAGTGGTCTCAGTGCAAGAGTCACTTCGACCAGCTGGTCACTGTGACCCGGTGGATGTGGGACACCATGCAGTGGTGGTTAGTCCCAGCACATCTGCAGGAAGGGATCTCATTTGTCTGCCCAGAGTCAACAGTCATCCTGATGACCGATGCCTCTCTCATGGGCTGGGGTGTTCTCCCACGAGGGGGAACACAGAGTCCACAGAATTAGGAACCCTGAGGTGTCCTGATGCCACATCAACCTGCTGGAGCTCCGAGCAGTTTGGCTGGTGCTGACTGCATTCTCTCTGCACATCTGGGGTCAGGTGGTCCAGATCCAAACGGACAACACCATGACCATGTGCCACCTCAGCAAACAGGGTGGGACACACTTCCTGCCTCTGTGCAAGGAAGCTGTCCATGTGTGGACCCTCGTGCACAGCCTGGAAGCGGATCTCCTAGCTATCCATGTGGCAGGGGCCTCCAGTCAGCTGGCAGATGCTCTCAGCCAGGTGGGCAAGGCATCTCAGGAGTGGTCTGTCTGCCCAGAGGTAGTACACAGCCTGTTCTCCCAGTAGGGCACCCCTCATGTGGACCTGTTCACCTCCAGGGAGAATGCAAAGCTGAGGCTGTATTGTTCCCACCACCCCTCAGCAAGGAACACTGCAGGGGAATTCCTTCTCAAGGCCCTGGACCCCAGGCCTCTTCTGTGCCTTCCCTCTGATTCCCTTGATCCACAAGGTGCTGCTCAAGGCCAGGAGGGACAAGGCACAGGTAATCCTGGTGGCTCCAGACTGGCCACACCAGTTCTGGTACCCCAATCTCCTCTGCCTCAGCAGCTGGCTCCCAAGGCGTCTTCCCCTATGCCAGCACCTGCTTTCCATCAATTAGGGGAAGTTTCTCCATCTGGACCTTCAATCCTTGCACCTGACAGCTTGGCTCCTGAGTGGCTAGAGTTCCATGCTTTGGGTCTCTCTGAAGATGTCTTCACCGTTGTGGAGGCATCTCAGAAGTAGTAGACCAAGAAGTGCTATGCCTTCCAATGGAAGAGATTCTCCATTTGGTGTCAGAGCAAGGGGCTGAACCCTTTGCCCTATCCAATGACTAGCATCCTTAATTACCTATGGTCCCTCTCTCAGTTGGGCCTTTGGTCGACAACCCTCAAGGTGCACTTGGCAGCCATCTCTGCTTACCGGGCATGGGCCAGTCAGCAGTCTGTGCCACAGGAGAAGGTGGTCTGGCATTTCTTCAAGGGCTTTGACCACATTTCCCCTCCAATGCGTGAACCACCATCAGTGTAGGACTTGTTGCTGGTTTTGGCAAAGCTCATGGGCAAGTCATTTGAACCAATGCACAGGTGTGACATGTCTCACCTAGCGTGGAAGACCGCCTTCTTGGTGGCTATCACATCAACCAGAAGGATCAGTGAGCTCCATGTGCTTTCGGTGGAGTCTCCTTACCTGGTCTTCTACAGGGACAAGGTTGTCCTGCCCCCCAACCCAAAGTTCCTCCTGAAGGTTGTGTCAGAGTTTCACCTTAACCAGGTGATTAATCTCCCGGTGTGCTTCACCAGTCACACCTCAGAGACCGTGCACGGGCTTCATACTTTTGACCTGTGGCAAGTGCTCGCTTATTATAAAGAGCGCACGGTTGGAGTTCGGGGAGAGGTTCGCCAGCTGTTTGTCACCTACGCTGAAGCCGAACCTGGCAGACCTACAGCTAAGCAGATGATTGGCAGGTGGATTGTATCCTGCATTGATCTCTGCTATAGATTGGCAGGTAGGAAGCCTCCCGGAGGGCTAAGGGCTCGTTTCACCAGCCATGCCGCTACGTTGGTGGCTGCTACCATTCCACCCGCCATACCGGTGCGTCAGTGGCTACTTCTAGGGACATCCCAATCCAGGAAATCTGCAGGGCTGCTACCTGGAGGTCAGCACACACCTTCATTTCCCATTGCTACATTGACCTTGAGTAATGCCGGAATGCTAGCTTCAAACAACATGAAGTCTTGCTATATTATGACATATGCAGTTAGACCCAGCCTTCGAACTGCTCCGGAGGTGAAAGAGTTAACTTTCCATGCCAGGCATGGAATCTTGAGCGCGAGCTCGGTTGAGAACTCTGTCTGTTGTTCTTCAAACTCAAACTATCAGATTCTTTACTCCGCCTCACTGAACAGTCGCTCCGGAGATTTCTCCTGCTGCTCGGTTCATTTTGTTGGTTAAAAAGTGTAATTTCTCGGTTTTTAAACCGCATTTTGTATGTATTTTAACCGCAACCGGTCGGTTCAAGCTCTGTCTGTGGTATCGTAAGTAATAGATAGGTTTTACATTATTTCTGTGTGGAACTTGCAAACGATATTATCGGTTCGGTTTGAACCGATGAGGTTATTGTTAAACTTTATTAAATTGCATTTAGAGTGCGGTTCCCGGTTCTTATCGGTTCTAAAAAAAACGGATTTCATTACGGTTTTTTTCCACGACCCGTGACACGGTTGGGAACCGATAAGGGTGTCTTGCTTGGTGGATTGCCATAAACGGGCAGGTTTTTGGTTAGGCTGGCACTATGTCTGAGAAACCCAAAAGAAAAACCGGCCCACTGGGTTTCAGCACTGTAGTGTCTGTGGGGAAGCCTTGCCAAGGCTGACCACACACCACATGTTTATTGTCTGGGGTTTGACCACCAATGCAGACTCGCAGATTTAAAGAATTTCCCTGCAGCTACCTTGGATAAGAGAGTTGGTAGGCTCAGGAACGAGAGGCCAAGAAGTCCGCTGACCCGGATGGCCAGCCCGGTTCGGTGCCAACCGAACCGGAGGGAGTGCCCTCTGACCAGGGCGAGACTTCATCGGGCAAACGGAGAGCTGACTCTGAGGAGTCAGTCCCAGCAAAAAGGACTAGAAAATCAGCAGGTGTGGAGCCAAAATTTCCTTCTCCAACCGCTGCAGAGATAGCCAGCGATCAAAAATTGTCCAGTCGCTTTCCCGGTTCCGACCGAACCCGGCACTTCAACAAGCTGATCCGGTTGGATCGGTGCCACGGTTCAAGAATATGATATAGAGATTTTATGAACGGGAGGAGGGAGGAAGATTATGAAGAGAGTGAATGTGATTTTGAAAGTCTGGATGTGCCCATTGAACTGGACATCTCCCCAGACAGACCTTCAGGAGTGTCTCCCCCTAGGATTTCTGAGTCCCCTTCTCATTTTATGTTTTATAAGAAAGTGGCTGAAACCCTCCAGCTCCCTTTGGAAGAAGCTGTGGATGAACAGGAGGAGCCTGACTATGTGGAAATGATGGATATCCCAGAGTCTGGGAGATTGTCTATTCCTTTACATAAATCTTTTAGGAAGCAGACAACAAAAATTTTAAAAGCTCCTCACACTATACCTCCTGTGGATAAAAAAAATGGACAAGAGGTACACATTGTCAGGCTCTGATACGGGGTTCCTTTCACAACAATGCAGCCATGTTGGGGTAGTGCAGGCTGCAGCCTGTGATAAGACAAATATTCCCTTGGCTTCACACCCCCCTGATAAGGACTCCAGGAGGATTGATGCCATGGCAAAGAAATAGTACATGGCAGCATCCTTGGGACTCAGACAGGCAAATTATATGGCCTATGTTGCAAGATACCGGAAATCCAGATGGGATACTGTCATGGCTCTAGCGAAACAGGTTCCTGGCCAGCTTGCCAAGGAGCTGGAGCAGTTGGCTGCTGATGGTATTGAGGGCATCCAAGGTGCAATTCCATGCTGCAGTGGACTCTAATGATGTATCTTCAAAGTCATGGCTACATCTCTGGCTTTTAGCAGAATGGCTTGGCTCAGGTGTACTAGCCTGTACTTAGGATACCCAGGCTAAGGCCATGGATTTTTTCTGTTGTGGGTAACTCTCTGTTTGGGGAGCAGACAGAGAATTACATGAAGAAAATGGATGAGTATAGGACCACTTATGGGTGCACAGGCCAAGGAAGGCAGGCCACTCCTCAGAGGCAGCTTTCCGGGGCAGGGGCAGGCCTTTTCACAGACCTTTTACCAAGCCCAGGCCTCCTCTTCAGCCTATGCCCAGAGGGGTTCTTCAGAGGGAGAGGCAGACTGGTGCACGAGCAGGCCTGCTCCCACCCTCAGCCTAAAGCCCCTGCCAAACAGGCACCTGATGGGAGGGCCAGGGCCGATTCTCCATTACCTGTAGGGGCAGGCTGGCTTACTGCCCAGGACTGGGAGTCTTAACATCAGACAAGTGGGTCCTGGAAGTAGTAAGCCAGGGACTGGTTCTCAGCTTCAAAAAATTTCCAAAGATGAGAACCAGATCCTTTCCACCTGCAAATCCATCAGAGGCTCTTGCTCTGGAAACAGAAGTCTCAACCCTCCTGGCTCTCAGAGCTGTAGAAAGGGTACCTCCCCTACACCAGGGCAAAGGACTGTACTCCAGGTACTTCCTTACCCCAAAAAAGACAGGAGAATGGCAGCCCATCCTGGATCTCAGATACCTAAACAAGCACCTTTTAAAACCAAAATTCAAAATGGTGACTCTGGGAATTATTTTACCCTCTCTAAGGCCAGGGGACTGGCTAGCGTCCTTGGACCTCAAGGATGCCTACTTCCATGTTCTCATCAGAAGCTCCCACCGAAAGTACCTCAGATTCGAACTGCCTTCAAGCTATTACCAGTTCAGAGCAATGCCCTTAGGCCTCACCTCTGCCCCAAGGGTATTCACAAAATGCCTGGCAGTAGCAGTTGCTCATTTAAGAAGGCAAAAGATTGCCATCTTTCCTTACCTGGACGACTGGCTCATAGTGGGCCAGTCTCCAGACCAAGTCAAATTACACCTTCAGGTTACCCAGCAGCTGCTTACATCTCTAGGTTTCCTTCTCAGTCTCCCAAAGTCAGTTCTAGAGCCTGTTCAGCTACTCACCTTCATAGGTGCAGAACTGGACACAAAGCAGGCCAGAGCTTTCCTCCCTCTAGAAAGTGCAAAGACCCTGGTGGCTCTGGCCTCCTCCTTCCTCTGCAGGTCTCTCGACCAGCAAGGCACTTTCTGCAGCTCCTAGGGCACATGGCTGCCTCCACAGCAGTAGTGCAGGGAGCAAGATTTCAGATGAGGGACATTCAGTTCCATTTGAGAGCCTTCTGGTCTCAAAGCAGAGATCCTCTAACCAAATTGATCCCAGTAACTCGAACTCTGATCCAGGCCCTACAGTGGTGGCAGGATCAGAGCAATCTGAGACAAGGGGTTCCTTTCACCCCTCAATCTCACTCCTTGACCCTTACTACAGATGCGTCCCTCTTGGGGTGGGGAGCTCACATGGGCAACATGACCACCCAGGGATTGTGGTCCCCTCAGGAATCTCTGCTCCACATCAATCTGTTGGAACTCAGAGCAGTTTTTCTAGCACTTCAGGTTTTTTCTGCATCTGTTCAGAACAAAGTGGTACAGGTCAGAACAGACACCACCACTACAATGTGGTACATCAACAAGCAAGGGGGCAGTCGGTCTTCGGCCTTGTGCACCGAGGCAATGAAGTTGTGGTCTCTGGCTTATTCCCTGAACACCTCCCTCATGGCAGTTCACCTCCCAGGCAAGGACAATGTCCTGGCAGATGCTCTCAGCAGGATTTCCCAGGGCCATCACGAATGGTCTCTGGATCCCCTAGTACTGGAGGTAGTATTTGCCAGGTGGGGCACCCCTCAGATAGATCTTTTTGCAGCCCCAGACAATCACCAACTTCTGCTATTTTGCTGCAGGCCCCCAGTGTTGGGCTCAGTCCCTCTGGATGCCTTCCTTCGCAACTGGGAAGGGAAGTTTCTCTATGCCTTCCCCCCTCCCTCTCTTGTTCAAGGTGCTAGTCAAAATCAGATCTCAACCTTGCAAGATGATTCTGATTGCTCCAGATTGGGCCAGACAGCCCTGGTATCCACTCCTTCTGTCCTTAGCAGTCCACCTTCCCCTGTGTCTTCCCAGGAATCACAATCTGTTAACCTGTGCCCAGGGGAGAGTTTGGTACCCGAATCTCAAATTCCTCAACCTCAAGGCCTGGCTCTTGAAGAGTTAGAGTTTGCTGACCTACACCTTTCTCAAGGTGTACTCAATATCTTGAAAGCTTCTAGGAAGCCTTCCACCAGGGCTACTTATAATTCTAAATGGAAAAGGTTTTCCATATGGTGCTCTGGAAAGCATATTTCCCCAGAATCTGCTGATTTGCCCACAGTCCTGGATTATATGGTCCACTTAAATACTTTGGGGCTGAGGCCAGCTACCCTGAAAGTGCACTTGGCAGCTCTCTCTACTTTTATATCAGCAGGAAAGCCCTCTTCTCTTTCTGCTCACCCTGTATTCTCCAAGTTTTTCAAGGGATTGCTTCACACCAACCCTCCATTCAGGGACCCTGCTCCCGCCTGGGATCTTAATGTTTGCATTGCTCAGCTTATGCAACCCCCCTTTGAGCCTTTCTCTTCAGCAGAGCTTAAGTACTTGACTTGGAAAACTGTGTTTCTAGTAGCCATCACTTCTGCCAGACGATAAGTGAATTCAAGCTTTGTCAGTGGAGTCTGATTTTATCTCCTTTCACAGATAAGGTGGTCCTCAAGACTAACAGGAAGTTCTTGCCTAAGGTGGTTTCAGATTTCCACCTTAATCAATCTATATCTCTTCCAGTGTACTTCACTGACCATTCCTCCTCTGGCGAGAGGAGGCTGCACAGCAGATGTGAAGAGAGCCCTTAGTTACGACATAGGCGTACCAAGGGTCTGGGTTTGACTCCCTCCAACTGTTCCTCACTTATGGTGAGGTTGGTAAAGGGAAACCTGCCACTAAAAGGTCCATTGCCAGGTGGATTGTCTCTTGTATCCAATTTTATCAAAAACTAGGTAAGGTTCCCCCTTCAGGCCTGAGGGCTCACTCTACCAGAGGTATAGCTGCGTCCCTGGCTGCAGCCAGGGACATCCCTATCATAGAAATATGTCAAGCAGCTACTTGGAAAACAGTTCACACTTTCACCAAGCATTACCCCCTGGACATCCAGGGTAGGAGTGATGCTCGGTTTGGCACAGCTGTGCCTCAGAGCCTATTTCCTAAGTAGGTTCTGTCCCTCCTCCATGGAAGTTCTGCTGTATAGTCTGCATATGTCATAATATAGCAAGACTTCATGTTGTTTGAAGAAAAAATTACTCACCTTAGTAATGTTGTTTCTTCTAATGGAGTCTTGCTATATTATGATCTCCCCCTGCCTGCCCCTCTCAGAACCTTTGTTTTAGGGATGTGGGTGGGCAGTGCAGTGTTGGCACTTAGTAGATGCCCACCTTGTTGTTTCACCCATCTTTTTGGGGTGTTTGGTAAGGTTTTTATTTTTGGATCCCTGACTTGAGTCTTTGTTTGGGACCAAAAATGTGTTAATATTTTAGTAGCCAGTTGGCTAGTGTAGGTTTACAGAATCTTAGTGAGTTTTGCTCGTAAAGATCTGACAGTTTGAGTTTGAAGAACAACAGACAGAGTTCTCAACCGAGCTTTCGCTCAAGATTCCATGCCTGGCATGGAAAGTTAACTCTTTCACCTCCGGAGCAGTTCGAAGGCTGGGTCTAACTGCGTATGTCATAATATAGCAAGACTCCATTAGAAGAAACAACATTACTAGGTGAGTAATTTTTTCTTTGGGGCCTCTGTTCTCCAATCTCTGTTCTCTAAGTAGGGGGTGTGCGCCTTGCCTCCCTCTTCCCAGAGAACTGCTAGAAGTCTACCAGAAGAGTGGATAGTTCTTCTTTTTATTATTTAAATGAGACCCAGCGTTTCGCCTATCTATTAGGCTTCTTCTGGGGAACTGTAAATAAAGTCAAAAAAATATATATTCAAATAAATATTTTTTACAGTCTTAAGATATCAACATCCTTTCTTTCATAAAGACAGCATCGTAACGTCAGACATATTTCTTAACTAATTATTTGTTATAAGAAATTCAGTGTAGTTAATAATATTCAGATTTTATTGTAACAACTGTGTCACCACTAATACTCGCCACCAGTTTAAAACTTTGTTATTTAAACACTACCTTTCTTATTAACTCGGCCCTCAGTGCTACTCTGCTGCCATAGGTGTCTCTTATTTGATCCTCAAAGAGTTCTTATATTAAAACAGAATTGAAACAGTAAATTATCCAATTGGAGCACTATTTTGTTTCCACCTGTCACTTCCGCAGTTGCGGGCAAAACAAAAGAGCCTGCCATGCCCAGATGGCCACCTTGAGTTCATTCTGCATGCATGCTCCTCAGGTAGCACACTGGATGTGTGCCTGCTTTGCAAGCAAAGGGTCAGAAGTTCGATTCTAGTATTTGCCATCTTTCAAGTATATTTATGAATTATTCTGTCACTATACTCATGGTTTCACCATGTTTTTGTCTGATAAGGGGAGGAGCTGAAGAAGGCTTGAGGGACTGTGGATTACAAATAGGAGTTGACTGTGGACTCCGTTTACTGCAGAAGCTGAGCGAGGGAGAGCAGCTACGTTAAACTAGAGCTATGTTTTGCCCTGTAGGTTACAGAAGAAAGTCTTTTTTACCAGATTGTTGATTGTTTTTTAAAGACAAAGGAACAACCCTACCTCCATTCCCCAACCACCCCTGGGTGCTCTACCTTTATAGTGGAAGGCCAGGCCACACCTACTTAAAGACACAGGAACAGTTAGGCAGCACAAGCAATAGCCTAGTTGGTATGTAGGCAGAATTACAAATGGTGTAGCTATCAACTAGGTCCACAAGGGCATATACAAGAGGAGGTGAGAGAAGCTGTAAGTCACTACAGAAGGAGAGAAAGACAGTGAGAGAAGGAGAAGGGGGGGGAAGGGTTAGCTGCTGGAGGTCTGTCTCTGAGCAGGTAAGAAAGCGACTCCTGAGGAATACAGGAACTTCCTGCCCTAGAACAGGAAGGGCAGGAGCTGTAAGGGCACAGAGGCAGTAGGAAAGTAGGGAGGAAAAAAAAGAAAACCAAGAGGAAAGAGTAAGCATACAAAAGAAAAGTCGAGGGGCCACAAATAACACGTGATGGGAGTGGTGCAGTGCAGTGGCTGTGGAGCGGCAGTCTTCCGGTAAACATTCTGGAGGATGCGGTGTTGTCCCATCTGCAGGCACCTCTCTGGGCTGAGGGAGGAGGTTGCTTGTCTCCAAGCTGAGTTGACCAGGATTCAGGGGACCTCCTCTCCCACTCAGGGACCACCAGGGCTGCCGCCACAGCCTCAGATGTTGCCAAGAAAGAGGAGCAGTTGTACTACAGTGGGCTCAGGGAGGGTGAGGGTGGTGGAACAGAGGCACATCCCTCCACATGTACCTCTCAACAATTCATACGCCATTCTGACAGATCGTGGTTCCTCTATGGAGGCAACCGCAGTGGAGACCAAGGAGGATGCTGGGAACCTCCACAAAGGAGACCCACAGGAGGGTGGCACAGGATCCCACAAGGGAAGAAAACAACTCCTGGTGGGGGACTCAGTTGTTAGGGGGTAGAACTGGGGAAGGAAGGGGAGCAGGAGGTAAGGTGCCTGCCGGTGCCATGGCTTGGAAGGACAGGGAGCGAATCCTTAGGATCGTGGGACCAGCTGCACGGGGAAGGGAGCTGGACATCATTGTCCACCTTGGGACAAATGACCAGGCTGGCAATGGGATCAGAGCAGTTCAGGGGGAGTTTGTGGAGTTGGGATGGGGCCTTAGACAAGTAGCATTCACGGTAACCTTCTCGGAGGTGCTGCCAGTCTATGACATGGATGAGGCTATGGTGCTCCACACCATGAGATTCAATCAATGGTTAAAAAACTGATGCAGAGCTCAGTGTTTTGGATTCATTGGGGACTGGGGGTCCACGTGGAGGGATGTAGGCTTATACTGGCACGATGGTCTGCATCTATCCAGGAGGGGGAACCAGGATCCTAGGTGATAGGTTTAAATGCTTCACTGGCAAGCATTTATGTATTTATTTATTTATTTTAATTTATTTAACAGACTTTAGGATTACAACCTTTGAGTCAGGGACCCATTTAAAAAAGCTCAGCATCAGAAAAAAACAAATACAAACACTTAATACATATAGACATAGAATGGCAGCTAAAGGTTACAGTTTTTTAAGTTATACAATATTGCAGACTCAAGAGCAGCTATACATTGCATTGAATGTGTCAGCGAGAGCTGTATTTTACAGTTTTCAAGAGAACAATAAGTTTGCTGATAGAGGGAGGGAGGGAGTAACAGGTTTGATTTTTACAGCAAAGTAGAGAATTAGATATCTTGTGAGTGCAGCCAAAAGAGGCATTGTTAATAGGTAATGTTTGGTAGCCCTATCGGTATGAGCTCAGTGGCGGGGTGGTGCCATAAGATGATTGATAGATAGATAGATAGATAGATAGATAGATAGATAGATAACCCGGTACTAGCTGGTACATTGGCAGTGCCATAAAGCAAGAATGTGCTCTTTGAGGGCTGACTTGAAAGGTCCTAATTTGGAGATGGAGGAGACATCAGAGAGGAGTTCGTTGTACCAGACTGGGGCCCTGTGTGGGAATGACCTTTGGGCTAAGGAGGTTCTAACCCTCGGGATGGACCACACCTGTCGGATGGCAGTGCGGGTGTTCATTGAGGTGTGGGAGGGTAGCAGAGGGCCAGAAACCCCCAATGGGGTAAGTCCCAGGTGTATTTTCTTTGCAAGGAGACATGTTTGATAAACTAGCCTTTCATCCAGGGTGAGGAGATTTGTCAGGGCATATAGGGTACAAGTATGGGTATGCTTGTCTGCCCCAGAGAGGAGTCTGCACACTTTGTTTATGGCCAGGTGGACTTTGTTAAGGGCTGTGTAGTCAGCAGCCGAGTAGATAGTGAGCCCATAATCGACTAGGGAGAGGACTGAGGAGGTGTCAGCCAGATTAAGGGCTTCCAGAGATAGTCAATCCTTGTGCCGATACAGTCGGCCTATACGGACATTTATGGCTGATAATATAGTGTCAATGTGTAAATGGAAGAAGAGGCTAGAATCAAATGTAAGGCCTGGGTATTTATATGTATGGACCTGTTCTAGAGGAATGAGAGAGTGGGAGAGGATTGTTAGCAGCGCTTTCTTGGCCTTATTCCGTCTGTGGGCAAAGAGCATTGTCTTTGTTTTTTTCACATTGACCACAAGTCTTTGGTCTATGAACCAGTGTTCAGTCTAGTTAAATGCGTGTTAGATGGAGGACTGCAATACTGTGGGATCTGGGTGCAAGGCAAACAGAACCGCGTCGTTCGCATAGAGTAGTAGGTTGCCGCCGGAGCAGGAACTGGGCAAGATGTTTAGGTAGATGCTGAATAATAAAGGGCTAAGGATGGAGCCCTGGGGAACCCCAGAGCAGACGGGCAGGGTGGTTGAGAGGGTGTTGTTTATTTTGACACATTGTGATCTAGCTGTGAGGTAACTGGTAAACCAGGAGATGGGTCCTTGGGACAGACCTATGTGGCAGAGTGTGCTTAAGAGTAAGGGGTGGGAACTGTATCAAAGGCCTTTGACAGGTCGATGAAGACAGCTCCAGCTAGGTGTTTTCTATCCAGGACAGAGTGAATAAAATTAGAGAACTCAAAGCCGTAGTTGTACTGTGCCCAGATCTGAAGCCATGCTGATCCCTGCAAAGTAGGTTATGAGCAAGCAGGTACTCAATGAGTTGGGTCTGTACTTTTTTCGAGGGCTTTCGAGAGTGGTGGGAGAATGGATATGGGATGGTAGTTATTGGGGGAGGTTCTGTCACCACTGTTCAGTATTGGGATGACTGTGGCAGTCTTCCAGGCTGCCGGGAACTTCCCCAGACTTAGGGAGCAGTTAGTGAGGTCAGTCAGTGGGGAGAGGACTGTATCTAGTACTAGATGTAGGATTCTGATATCAAAAGAATCTTTGCAATAGCAAGAACCACTGAGTGCTTTAATGAGATAAGGCCTTGCCTCATTCGTAGAGATCATCCTGAGATGGAAGGGGGGATCTTGGGGGTTAGGGAGCGGGATTGCAGGAGTGGGGTCAAAGAAGTTATTTGGGAGTACTGCACTAAGGTCAGAGAATGATGAGTTGAGGCAGTTGGCGATGGCCAAGCAGGTCAGTGGTAGGGACATTGTTGACAGTTAGTAGAGGCGGGATTTGCGTTGACTTACTTGATATTGTCCCAGAACAACTGAGCATTCCCCAGGAGGAGATAAGGGTAATTTTGTAGTAGCCCGATGGCCTATTTTGTGGCCCAAGTGCTTCTGTTACGAGCTGCTTTATAGGCTTGCCTGCGTGCCGGATGTGACTGCTTTATGCCAGAGATCATCTCTGTGCTTTAGCTGTTGGAGCAGTGCAGGCATGGCCCATGGGGCATTACGTTTCTTGGATTGCACTTTTGCTAGTGGGGCATAGAAGTCACATGCTTTATTAAAAGAACAGATGAAATAATCAAGGGCGTCATGTATAGTAGGGGCCCGGGAGATGAGGGACCAATCCCATTGAGTTAAGTATTTTCTTAGTTTTGTGAGGCCTCCAGGTCGGAGACAACACCGGGCAATATAGTTTGGTTTGGGTTTCTGCTGAAGACATGACTAGGAAAAGAGGATGGGTGAGTGATCGCTTAGGGAGTCCAGAAGGACCACCAGGTCAGAGATTCTGTGGGGATGGTTGGTGAGGAGAAGGTCAATCAGGGTGCTAAAGCTGTTAGTGGGGTTCACCCTGGTAGGCTGGCTGATCAGCTGGGTCAGGTCCAGCGCAGCGAAGGTGTCCTTGGCATGGGAAGCTGAACTGGCAAGCCAGTTCACATTAAAGTCTCCAACTATGATGTGTTCCATTTTGGGGGGAAGACGGAGATGTAGTTAGCAAGGGATTGTATAGCAGGAGCTTAGTTTCTTGAGGAGACTTATGCAACATTAAGAGTTACATGGGCTCTGGATGGATCTGAAGTAAGTTTTAATGATAAGGCTTGGGTACCATGGTCTAGTGGAAGTGTTGGAAGGGCATGGCATATCATGAGGTCATGGACGTACACAGCACACCCCCCACCACGTTTACCCACTCTGTCGGCTCTGTGAAGGGTGAAGCCAGGGAGGGCGACTAAGGAGTCAGGTGTTTATTGGAGAGCCAGGTGTCTGTGAGGGCTAGCACGTCTGGCTGATGTTGCAATATCCAGCAATGGAGACCTGCCGTCTTTTTGGGTAAGCCGCAAATGTTCATTGCAGCTATTCTAAGCCTGTGGTGCAAGAGGCTAGGGCTGGGCAACACGGGGCCTGGGTTAGTATGAACATTTCCTGAAATTAGTAGGAGTATGGCAAAGACTCTGAGGAGAGCAAAAGATTGTTTCCTTATTGTCAAGGATAGCTGTCACCTATTTACAGTGCAGGTAGAACATGGGATGGCCAAGGGGGAGGCACTGCAAAGGAGCAGGAAAATCCCAGCCTCCCCCCCCCAAACACACATAAAACAGGATACTTAGCGAGGTAAATACCAAAATAGAGAAGTTGATAGAGAGAATGGCAGGGGTAAATGGAGAAGGAGACAAAGGCAGTAGACAAGGATGGGGCTAAAAGGGGTAAGGCCATCAAAAAATGGAGGCTAATGAGTACCAACACCTGTAGTCTGAGTAACAAGTTCCATGAATTAGCGGTCTTGATGGAAGAGGGAAACCTGAATATCGTGGCAGTCACAGAAACATGGTACACAGACTACCATGACTGGGATCAACATACCAGGGTACACAATCTGCAGGAGGGACAGGAAGGGTAGAAGAGGAAGTGTAGCTCTCTATGTGAGGGAAAGAATCAAAGCAACGGAACTAAAGAGTAAACAGGGAGGAGAGGAGGCACTGTGGGTCATCCTGGAGACATGGAATGGCACCACAATCAGCATGGGGGTTGTATACAGACCCCATCTCAGGGGGAGGAAATGGACAAGGAAATGATAGAAGGCATCCATAGGATGGCAGAAAAAGGGGAGATATTGTTGATGGGGGACCTGAATATGCCAGATGTTAACTGGAGCACCTTTGCTGCAGCCACATCCAAGGGCAGTGTCATTCTTGATGCCCTACAGAGGGGCCTGCCTCAGACAACTAGTGTTGGAACCCACTTGGGAGGGAGCAATCTTAGACCTGGTACTCTCAAACGGGGATGGAGAGAGGATCTCAGATTTAGAAGTGGGTAGCCATCTGGGAACAAGTGACCTCCAAACTGTGTGGTTCACAATAAATACAGTTGTAGAGTCAAGCCTTACAAATGTGAGGGTACTGGATTTTAGGAGGGCTGATTTTGGCAAAATGGGAGAGTGCCTCAGTAAAGCACTAGCAAACAGGTAAGGAGGAGGGGTGGAGAAACAATGGGGAAACATCAAAACTGCCACCACAGAGGCAACAAAGCCTTTCTGTGAAGCAAATAAACAAATCAAAATGAAGGAAAAAACCACTATGGTTCTCAAAAGAGGTGGCAGAGAAGGTTAGGGAGAAAAAGATAGCTTTCAGTTAGTATAATTAAACAGAAGGAGCAGGACAGAGAACTGTACCAGTTAAAGCAGAAGGAAGTGGGGAAGGCAGTCAGACTAGCAAAGGCCCACAACAAGGAACAAATAGCCAGCTCTGTTAATGGGGATAAAACCTTTTATAGGTACATTAGGGAATGAAGAAAGACCAAGGAAGGGATAGTGATGCTTAATAAAGAAGAGGGTGGGTGGGCAGAGGGTAACAGTGAAAAAGCAGGGATGCTGAACGAATACTTCTGCTCAGTATTCACAAAAGAGGAGATGGGGAAGGTACCTAAACCAGTTAATAGAAGCACTCTGGATCGAGGGGTCAATACCAGTCCATTCACAGAAGAAAGCATACTGAAAGAACTTCTAAAACTGAAGGTGGACAAAGCAGTGGGGCCTGACGGGATTCACCCCAGAATTCTAAAAGAACTAAGGGGAGAACTAGTAACACCACTGACTACCCTTTTTAACAAGTCATGGGAGGATGGTGCAGTACCTGAGGACTGGAGGAGAATGGATGTGATTCCCCTTCACAAAAGTGGGAGCAAAGCAGAGGCAGGAAACTACAGACCTATTAGGTTGACCTCAGTGGTAGGGAAAATGATGGAATCATTTCTGAAAGAAAGAACTGTTGAGTACCTAGAGGCCAGCGAGGCACAGGACCCAAGGCAACATGGATTCACAGTGGGACGGTCATGTCAGACGAATCTAATAGATTTCTTTGACTGAGTGACCAAAGTAGTAGACCAGTGAGAGGCTGTGGACATTGCCTACTTAGACTTTAGCAAGGAATTTGACACAGTCCCACACAAAAGATTCATAAGCAAGTTAGCCAGCATGGAAGTGGGTCCCAGGGTGGTAGCCTGGGTAAAAGATTGGCTGGACAACAGGACACAGAGGATAATAGTAAATGGAGTCCACTCCAAAAGAAAGGGGGGTTACTAGAGAGGTATAGCAGGGTTCAGTACTGGGACAGGTCCTTTTTAATGTCTTTATAAGTGACATTGCAGAGGGACTAGAAGGAAAAGAATGCCTCTTTGCAGACGGTACAAAGATCTGCAACAGGGTTGATACATCGGGGAGTAGAAAGGATGAGATGGGACTTGGCAAGGTTGGAGGAATAGTCAAAAGCATGGCAGCTTAAATTCAGTGCAAAGAAGTGCAAAGTAATGTACCTGGGAAACAAAAACCCAAGGGAAGAGTACACAATGGGGGGACTAACAACAACAAAAATGGAAAGGAACCTGGGGGTAGTCGTATCAGATGACCTAAATGTAAGCAAGCAATGTGAGAAGGCAGTAGGGAGAGCTGGGGGTATACTGGGATGCATTGGGAGAGGCATCGCCAGCAGAAAACAGGAAGTTGTTATCCCTCTGTACAGACAGTTGGTGAGACCCCATCTGGAGTACTGCGTGCAGTTCTGGAGACCCCTTCTCCACAAGAACATAGACAGGATAGAGGCAGTCCAGAGGAGGGCAACTAAAATGGTACAGGGTCTGCACCAGAAGTCATACTAAGATAGACTAAAAGATCTTACTATGTATACCCTCGAGGAAAGGAGGGAGGGGGGACATGATAGAAACTTTCAAGTACCTCAAGGAAATCAACAAAGTCCAAGAGAGTAGTTTCTTTCACAAAAAGAGATGTGCAAGAACAAGGGGTCATAATTTGAAGATAAAGGGTGGATTGCTCAAGGGCAATATGAGGAAGTATTATTATTTTTTTTTTTTTAAATTGCTCTCTATCTGCCCTACAACCTGCCGACCCCAACCCTTCAGGGCATCCAAGGAGTCCTCCTCCTGCCACCCGCTCAACCCGGACCTGCCTCCTGGTCCCCATGCAGCTGTGGCTTGCCCCTCAAGCGGGGACGAGGTGGAGTCTCTTCACCCCGTAATCCTTCATTTCGTCCGTCCAGAGAGGTGGCCGGGTGAGTGGGGACACATCACAGGCATGCTCCAGGAAGCCTGTCATCCCAGAGCTGGCAGGCATTTTTTCTGTTTGTCCACTGCTTACCTTGGCCGCCCATCCCTCCAGGTGGGGGCTTGTGGTCCCCTAAGCCTACGCCCGAGGTCACACAAGTGTGTTGTGGGCAATGGCCCCCCCCACCCTCCTCCCGGAGACGGTGAGCTGTCATGGGGCGCTCAAGTCGTTCTCCCCGGCCGGCCTTCAGTGACGGAGTCAGCTCCCGGCAGGTCGCGGTGTAACGAAATCCAACTGCTGCGCCGATGTGCCGATGTGCCGGCGTGACGAAGTATTTTTTCACGGAGAGGGTGGTGGATGCATGGAATGGCCTTCCTGAGAAGGTCGTGGGGTCAAAAACAGTGGGAGAATTCACGAATGCAATGTAGGCTGTTGGTTAACTAGGATCTGCAGCTTACTCAATAGGTAAGGAAAAGGGCAGACTTGGATGGGCCAAGCGGTCCTTATTTTCTGTCAAAGTCTATGTTTCTATGAGTATTGTGCATATGCACTTCTGTCACAGTGGGCTCTTTCTCGTGCATGCACAGTGATTATCGGTCACTGCGCCTGCACGAGTACCACACAAGTATGGCATCAGCCGCAGTGGGAGCTCTGAGTACTTTTAACTCAGACTCGCTGCTGCAAAGCAGCCATATTGGTTTTGACCAGAGTTTGTTTGGTTTCTCACCACTTGCTTCTTGCTTTGGGAAGCATTTTTTTGTATTGTGTGACCGCCATCTTCTTTTTTCCTCCTCGAACTAATTAATATACAAAATACATAAAAATGTATGTCTCTTTAAAAAACAAACACCTGAATCTAGCGAAACTTGATTGGTTTAGCTAGATTCTGGAGTTTGTTTTTAAAAACCAGTGCCAGAAATACATTTTCTGGGCAGCACAAAACCACGGTGCCTAGCTTACCGAGAGGAGCCGTTCCACCGTATTCTCTGTATGAGAAAACTGCAGACTTTCTTTACTTTTGCAGCCGCAGCTGGAACTCGTGCTGTGGACTGCAGTAAGAGCAGTGAGCCACCCTTTCCCTGGTGTCTAGTTGTGCCCCCCATTGCCCTCCCTGTAAATGTGTAATGTTGCTGTTGCCCTGGTGTCTAGTGGCACCCCTGACCTTCTGATGGCCATCCCCATAATCTGATAATGTTTCCCTGGTGTCTAGTGGCACCCCCCACCCGACGGTTGCTGTCCCCATAATAAAATAGTATGTCTGGTGTCTAGTGGCACCCCCACCAGCCGATAGCCGTCCCCATAAGAAAATAATATTTCCCTGGTGTCTAGTGGCACCCTCCACCTGCTAATAACCGTCCCCATAAGAAAATAATATTTCCCTGGTGTCTAGTGGCACCCTCCACCTGCTAATCACTGTCCCCATAAGAAAATAATATTTTCCTGGTGTCTAGTGGCACTGCCCCCACCCGTTGATAGCTGTCCGTGCCTGACATAAAGAAACCATTCTTGATTTTTTTTTTTTAACCTACAAAAAACGGTCCCTCACTGCTCTGACCCCACCCCTACCTCCCACTGAGCACCCCCCAGTACACCCACCACACACGCCCTCACTCATCTGAACAGGTCACAAGGTGAAGAGCCACTCTCCGATTGAAGATGCGTCTTGCTGCTTGAACCAGCAACTTTAATATGAGAAACTAAGGTAAATGCAGTTCAATGTAGTTCATTGGGGTTTTCAACTTTGATGCACAACTTGGCCATTTATGCATATTTTGACACCAAATTTTCAACATGGTCTTTTTGGGTCCCCATCTCATGAACAGTTTATGTGGACTTTTCGTGAATCTGTCCCAAAAGGCGATTTCATGTTCACTTGGCAAAATCAACTTTTGGACAGTATTTGAAAATTTTAACCGCCATTGTTCATGAAGTGGGGACATAAGAAGGCTATGTTGAAAATTTGGGGTTAAAATGGCAAAGTTATGCACACACGATGACATTTTAGCATGCTCGCTCATAACTTTGGTAATTGTAAATATTTTGACTCCAAATTTTCAACACAGCCATTTTTTTTTACACCACCTCATGAACGTGAGAGCTGTAATTTTTTCAAATTCTGATCAAAATGTGTTTTTGCCTTGTGGCGCGGAATGACATTGCGGTTGCACAGAATGACGTTTCGGTGGGAATTTGAAAATTCTCAGTATGGTGTTCATGAGGTAGGGTAATAAGGCTATGCTGGCAATTTGGTTGTTGTTTTGGCTGAAATGCTTCCACAGCAACATACATATATGCCCTGCACTTCCACAGGCAAATGAGGATTCTATTAAACTAGCTATAAAAAAAAAAAGGAAGGAAATTCTTTGCAAAAACTGTGTTAGTGCACCAGTTAGGGTAACTTCACCACAAAGTAGGGACATTTGGTATTCGGGTTTCACCCCTAATGCACCTTCTCAAGTAGCAGAAGGAAAATACTTTAGGGTTTTGGGTCTCCAGAGTCTTGGCGAATCAGTGGTAAGGTCTTCCTTGGGTGTTGACAACCCTAATACTCATCCCTCCCCCTGAAGAAAGGAGACCATGTGTGGCGTTGTTTACTCACAGAATGTGGTGACATTAGGGTTGACAACCCCAAGGAAGACCCACCACTGATTTGCCAAAATTCCGAGACCCAAAACCTTAATTTGTTTTCCTTTTGCTGCTGGGTGGGGGGGATTAGGGTGAGAAACCTGATGCCACATGTCCTTACTTTTGTGGTATTAAGTTACCTTAACTGGTGCATTAACGCAGTTTTTGCAAAGAATATATATATATAGATATATAGATAGATACACACACACATATATTTATATATATATATATATATATATATATATATACATATACACACATGTATGTATGTATGCATGTATAGCTAGGGCAATGAAATAGGTTGGCTGCAGATCAATGTTTTAACCTTATGAGTTATGAATGGACTGTCTGACATCACAAGTAGTAGAGCGAAGTGGAGTCACAGGTGCAGTCAGGCATGTCCATTCATAAAGAGTAATGATAGAAAATGTATGTACACCAAACCCAATGTCGTATTCCATTGATATAGTGTGGGTGAGTTTGTCTTGACTCATTGTATTGTACAGATTACAGTTGCACTGCATGAAGAATCTAAATGTGATGAATTATTTTCCGACTAAAGATAAACCATTTATCTTCATTTGGAACACTTCTGCACTCAGAATAACATATTTATAGCGCACACTTTACAAACTCACCCCCATTGTATCAATGTATAATACATATATCTTTGTATATGTGTGTGTATTTATATATCTGTGTTATGTGTTTTATACATATAGAGAGAGCAGGAAATACACAACACATGCTCACTAATGTGCATTTACACACAGTACATTACTACCTGAGGCAAGCTATGCAATGCCATCACTATGATCCCTGTGTTAAGAGGAGTGATTTCTTAGTAAGCCAGGCCATTTGTCCATCATTGTTTGGGGTCAAAACGGTAATAAAATACCCTGTCACTGATCCAGAGAGCTGTGAATGGCAGCTTCTCTCTGGACAATCAGCAGAGGTGCTGAGAAATATTCCTTGGAGGATTATTTAACCTTTCAATTTTGAGGGCACAAAGCCAGGCTGATTAATGAACTTTCTGATGGGTGCTGATAAGCGGATCTATTTCTTTATTTCCCCTAAAAGCGATTCCTTCCACTCTCCCATATTACTGTAATCTTAAACATAAAATGTGGCAAATAGATTAAAAAAACAGCACTAAAGAGTTTATCTTTGCAGGCAAACTGAAGGAGCTAAATTAAAATTGGTAATGAAAGCAGCGGCTGAGCCTGTACAGTATATGGTTTTAAATACGACCTGTATTTGAAGAGACTTATTCTCCAGCTTGCCTGGTAATGACTGCTTTGGTGCACAGTCCAGGCTGGCTTCTGTTATCCCCCCAAAAAAAAAAAAAATGAGTTGTGTTATCTGGATGACTGCAGACATATGCATTCCTTTCTTGCTGCATGGGCAGACAAGGTCGATAGCATTACAAGGTATTTGTGGCAGTGCTTGTTTCAGTTTTCAGAGCTGCCAGTTTCCAGACAGATTTGAATTACAAAAGAAGAAGCTGGCATGAAAATTGAAAGGGTTTATCGGCTAGTCTGAAGCCTCATAGCACTTTGCTTATTTATGCAGTCCATCTGTGCCAGCAAATGTAAAAAGGAAATACATTTTAAAAATAAGGTCATAAAGACCCAGGTATGTTTAAGATGGCAAATAAAATATAGATACCGTTAATATCTTTCCGAAAAACGATTTCACTTAATGTTGCACATTATTTCAGAGAAGCAGTTATGTTGCTGTCATAAATGCATGTATTTTGTCACTATATGCCGTCTCCAAAGATTAGAGTGGAAGCTTCTGCTAACTTACTTTAAAATTAAAATAGTGGTAAGACACTGCTGCAGTCCAAGAGCTGCACAGAAAGCAGTCTGAACTTTAATGTACCACCACATTTAAATACCATTTTTGCATTCTGTGTAAAATTATCCATGGACCAGTGAATAAATGCCACCACCTTCTGAGAAAATTGAGAAGCTTTTTAAGCCATGAAGATTTTGGAGCCTCTAATTTCCATTTATTCACAGAATGAACTGCTTTATCCCCACCATCTTGCATATTTTATTCACTGTCCTGTGCCTACTGAAGACTCTTTTTTTCCCATAGAATGGGAAGGATTTCCTGAATTAATTTTTTAGTATCTTTCTTTCTAAGAGGTTTTCTGTGATTTACATTTATGTTAGTTAAAAAAAACCATCTACATTTGTGAAGCAAATAAGCCTTTTGCAAATTAGAAAATTGCTACAGTGTTTTGAATTAAAATTTAGTGTGTTTTCTCCCCGCAAGACAGTAGTAAAAAAAAAGGACCAGCATCATTATACCTTATTGTACAGGAATTAGTAGTGACTGGGCAATTTCAGTCCTGTCAGTATTCCACCCTTACCTGCCCCCAGAAAGGGGGGTGATTTAAAATGCCTACTACAGAGCTGGTAGAGAGCAGGAGAACTTATGCGTACGGTAGGACAGTACAAGTACTGAAGCTCCCAGTGAGAGACGTTTACAGTTTACTGCTTTCATACTTTTAGAACTCCTGATAGTTCTCTGCTGTTCATAGTTCTGTGATCGATCAACATGCATTTCAAATCTTGTGTTTCAAATCTGTGAAATATCTACAGGATTACTGCTGGTAACTTTTTGTTCACTTGAAAACATGACAAGCAAGTGTGATGAGTTCACCATGTGCAGTGGAAACTTGACATGATTACCCAGTCATTTCAGCCCCCCATTTGTCTACTTTTCTGTATGTTAAGATTTGGAACAGTGGAAACTATTACATTTCAAAAACATTTCATTTGTTTCAGATGGTATTCACCTTTCTAATTATAGCTTCTGAACAGTTTATGTAGAATGGCTACCTCTGCTACTAGTGCCTTCCTCTACAGACGGATGGCTACTGAGTAAACAAAATCAGGAGCAGTATACCGTACCTGTTGTCTGTTGTCAACATGGCCATGAGGCCAGTAGGCATTTAATTTGTTGTAACCTCAAAGCGTTTATATGCTTTTTAGGTTTCCTCCAAGCTTAATGGTATCCTATGTTGAGAGCTGAGTTTGGCTCAGCTTCTTAATTATGGTGCATGTGGCACTAATTCTGACCCCTGCCTTCATGCAGTTTGGGGTCAGTGATTCACAGTGGTCGAGATTCTTTTCATAAAAATTACTTGTCCTAACAAAATGTTTGCTTTCATTCAAACATTTAAACTGAGCTATTGACCTGTGACAGAAATTGGAGCAAAACCTTAGGTTCCCTGTTTCTTTGGTTTGTTTCTTGCTTGTCATGTATAAACATCAATGAGATATTTTTTTTTAGGTATTTGTTCTCACTGATTTGACCCCCTTTAATGTCAGCTATTTAATAAAACATGACTTGCAGTTGTTTCTCATTAGTTACTTTTATTTCTGTTTACTCATTATACAGTTTTAAGAAGTGTTTTTCATTTAAAGAAAGTACTTGTAGTGCAAATAGGACACTTCCACTGTTTCCACAAACTGGAATTTCTATAACTGGTCAGATGGGGAGTATGAATAACATTGGAAAGATCCTGTAAGTTCTCTGTCCATCTTGACTGGTTGTACAGGTAATTCTGTTCATTGTGAGATTGCTGTCTGTAGCCCCTGTTTCTTCAACACTGGTCGACAACAGACCTAAAGTCACAAAAGTCTAGTTGTATCTTACTTAAGTGGCACCAGTGCTGTACCTAATTAGTTTGGTAACTTGTCCTGTATGTACAGTGCTTTATTGATTTTTATCCAATATTGGGGATTACCAGTTCTGTCCAGTTGCTTTATATCTGTAGTCCAACACATTGTAAAGCAGTTAAAAAAATCATTACTTGGCAGGTTTCCCTAATGTAATGTGCAAAGCCATACATAAAACAAGGCCACATGCTTTCAGTTTTTTTCATAAACTGTGAATGGGAAATTCATTTTAATTGGCAAACCTGATTGAATACCCAATTTAGTAATGAGTTCTGACTCCACGAAAGCCCTTATTGGATCAAAGTCAGTTGAGATAAGGGCGGCTCAAGGTCACAGAGGGAGCTGCCCGGTAGGCTCATTTACATAAAAAATTACCACCAGAGATAGGTCGCTGAGGCAGCCCTGGCGTTTTGATCTCTTGCCCTTTTGTCATGGAGATTCCTGCCAGAGTAGGGGGAGGCCAGTGTTGCCAGATAATGATTAACTGTTTTAATGGCATTCATTCATTCATTCCGCGCTAACTACTCATGCAGAAAAAAGGGTTATGTAAAATGACATTAGAAGAAAATCATTTGTAATCGTTGCATCGGGCTGCAGTTTGAGGAGACATTAGGAGTAAATCCGTGGCGTGGTAGGCTTATGCTTTATCTTCTGATATTTACTGAGTTTACTGGTGCATGAAAAGCTTTCAGCAAGGATAGCAGATGGGATGGACCTTTCATAGGTAATGCTATCTACCAGGTTATTACTTCTATATATTGATAGTGAAGTAATCTCCCAGATATCACCCTACAAATATAGATTATTTAAATGTTTGTAACAAAAAAACTATAACACAGAGGAGCTGCTTTCATGAATACTTTATTTTTCTGCCCATTGCATCCAAGCCTTTAGATAGTTTTTCAGCATGAAACATTCCCAAATAACAAGAATAAATAGAAGTTAAAAGTATTGTGTTTTTATACTCTCTGATAAAGTAATACAAATCAGTACCAGTACTATGAACCAGAAGTAGTTTGGGGAGGTACAATGGACCATAAGTTGTTTTGGGAAACTGAATGGGTCTTTTCCAATACGTGTGTATGTGTGTGTGTGTGTGTGTGATGCTGTACAATGACCTGTTTTGAATAAACCATTTATTTTCATGAGTGGGGGTCAGGATAAATACAATTGGCAGATCCAAGAGTGAATTATTTAAGTCCTTCTCCATCACAAACGGTAGTAAGTGACATATTCTGAGCCAGGCTAGTTACAGTGTATTTTAAATTGCAAAGCTTTTAGAGTAATTATTTTTATGAAGATTTAATTGCTTCTGTATGATCTCACTGCTCTGTTTTTTAGTGCAGAAGATGCCATTGTGACATCATAAGGCTTTGTTCAAGCTGCTGTACCATTGGTTGACAGTTTCTTCGTTACCTGTCTGAAGTGAAGATAAATTATTCACCTTAATTTAGAATGCTTCAGAATACTGGTACAGCCATTGATGAATACTGCACTTGTCGCAAAGCACCTACATCATCACGCACATTGCACCAGCTTAGTAGCGGACTTTGCAAGTGGCCCTGTTGGCCACTTGTGAAGCTGCAGCAGTGAGTGCAGTGTTTGTCATTTGATGACATAACTGTATTCCTTTTACTATGTTATTTATAGTGTTCAAAGCACATGTTTGTAATCTCAATAGTGCTTTAGCATTTAACTCAGTGAGGTTCACTGGAGTTGTGCACGGGGATAGGCAGAGTAAGTATCCAAACAACCCTAGCATAATATTTCCTTACTTCTGTCACTTTAAGAAGAGACACAAACTTGGGCATTAAAGGAAAACACTTTTGAATTAAATAGTCCCATCCCTCGATGGATAACCACCCCAGTTAGAGGTTTCAGTTGAAAAAACATTTTTGTTATCTTTCAGCATCTTTATTTCCATTCATAAATAACCCAGTATGTAAACAGTGGCCACACTGTGTGGCGCCATTTTGAATGTGAGCGGAGCTTGGCATGGCTCGCATGTACTGAATGCATACAAGTGAGCTGCACTGAGCCGCGCTCACACATGAAATGGCAGTGTGGTTATTGTTTACTAACCGGGGAGGGTTTACAAACAGAAATAAAGATGCAGAAAGGTAATTAATTATATCTTCAGCTGAAACCCCTAATCAGGGGGGTTGGCCATTGGGTGGTGGCGTTATTTCATTCAAAAGTGTTTTTCTTGGGGATCCAGTGAAGATGGCAGCTTGAACCTCTTGCTCTGCCCCAGCCCGATGAAAACTCTACACTTACCACTGGAATGATGGACTAAAAGTGTTCTCTCTACACCCGATTGCTCCCCTTCCTACCCCGTGTCACCATCGGTGAAGTATTTTAGGGGATCGCTGCAATTTATAGCGTCGGGTGACCCGCACAGTTACTGACTCGGGCGCTTTTAAACAGGCCGCACAGGCCCAGCTGCAGTTTCTCCAACTGTAGTGTCCCTTGGTAACCCTCTCATAGAGAGTTCACACCCCTCTCCCCCTCCTTATCCTCCTGGCGGCAATTGAGGGCGAAAGAGAACGGTTAACTTCTGGGGCCACCGACTCTGATTCAACCACAGAGCCACTGGTCACCCGAGTACCAGCCTAGTGCTACGCAAAGATCCTTTTGCTGGGATGGCACAGATCACAAGCTACAACGATGGGGCTGCGGCCCAGGGCGCCCCGGATCAAACGCAAGTGGTGGAAGCCCTGGGCAACATTACAAAAATGCTTGAAGCGCTACTTTCCAGGGTGGACAACATCGGCGTTTCACTGACGGGCAATGTTGCAGATGTCCGCTGGCTAGAGGACCAACATAATGTCCTCGAGCAGCGGGTGGGGGAGTTGGAAGGCCAACACCTGAATGTTCTGCACAAACTCAGAGATCATGAAGCCAAGCTGGCTCATTTATGGCAAAGGGCTGAAGTACAAGAGAATCGCATCAGGAGGAACAATATTCATATTCTCGGTGTACAAGGGGGAACAGAGGGCCCCAACTTAGAAAAGTTCATAAACGAATGGCTTCCACAGCTGGTAGGAGAACGGTGGAAAAACCCGGTAAACGTTGAACATGCCTATCGGGTTCCTAGCAACTCAAATCACACTAAAAGCCCTCGAACCATAGTTGCATATATGTTGCGCCTCTCAGTTAAGGAGCATTTACTCAAAGCCATAAGAGACATTGGGGAACTAACTTGGAGGGGGCATGTTATCTCTGTATACAGAGATTTCTCACAGGAGGTTGCAGCTGGGCGAGGTGCCTATAAATCGCTAAAAAAAGTGCTGAATGCTAATTCAGTACAATATAGATTTAAAGGACTTACATCGCTATATCTTTCTAAGGATGGCCAGTCTTTTCTGGCAGACTCTCCAAGAGATGCTGAGGCCTGGATTGGGGACACTGGCCAAATATGCTGGCTGGCACTACATCTCCCAGATGTCTCTGGGAGCCAAGGGGCAGAATAACACATGGAACCAGCAGAAAGGGTATTGTTGTTTCAGAGGACCAATACCGTAGGCGGACGGGTCTGTCCAGTACAGCTCCCCCACTGCAAAGACAGCTATGGACTCCTTCCCCTGATAGAACCAAGTCTCCTCTGCTTCATTCTGCACCTCAACTGACTTCGGAAGTATCTAATGCTGGCCAGATGTCGAAAATGCCTGAAGCAGCTGATCCCCCGCTGCCAGCGAGACAACACTCACGTGCTAGAAGCCCTCGCCCATCAACCCAGAGTAACCTAACCACGTCCACACCAGCCAAGTTCCTGAAGGCAGATCTAACTACACCGGAGAAAAGCAAGCCCTCTGACATGATGGAGGAACCAACGGGGACCCTTGAGAACGATCCCGTCCCGATAGACTGGGCAACAACGATGGATGAGGAGGAGGCAACCAGTTCTGATTTGAAACCTGGGCTGAAAACATATGCAGAAGCTCTGGTGATATTGGGGACCTGAAAAACAGAAGACTCTCCTTCCCAGTATTTGAGAACTGGAGGGTCTAATCTGACAGTCGTGGGGTGAAGGGCTATGCCCCCCCCCCCTTCCTCCTTACTGAACTAGCACATCTAGAGCTAAATGGGGCATTGCCTATAAATTACAGGCAGAGGAACTCCTCTCCCCCCCCCACCTATTTTGTACCATCTTCTTCTGATTGGCATTCTTAAGGCCCATTTGATGCAGCTAGTAACCTGTCCCCCCTCCTCCTCATTACTATAAGCACGTCTCTGTATGTACCACATTTCTTTTAGCGGATGTGCTGTGTCGCCTAATGCTAGTACTCATGAAGCTGGGCATTTAACTCCTAAAGAATTCATATATTGCTTAAATAAATCATAGGCCGGGTAATTTCCAAGTCATGTGAGTATGGTCACCCTCCAATGCACCGTGATGGTCAGGGTAGTGAATTATACTGATGGTCACCGGTTGCATTTCTTATGGGTGGTTATTTATCCCCGTGGACTGGAACCTTAAAGGTACTATATGGCTGACAGATCTCCTCCGTCCCCCAGTCGGGTGTATCGATTGACTGTGCCTCCCTGCAGTTTGGGGCGGCTCCAGACTCGGCTTATCCTAGTGGCTCATAGCAGCTCATGTGGCCGAGCCCTCAGTTTCGGGCTGGGACAGATCACTTAATCTTAATGGTGTGACTCCTTCCCGATTCTGCATTTGGTATCCGAAGCAGTCTGGTTCAGGGGCGCAACTGCCTCTACTCACGCGTCCAACTCGGCACCAATAACTGAGTTATTGCTGGTTAATTTAAAAGTGTGATATTGTTTATAATTAATCAGTTAATTAGCCTGTTGCTTGACAACTGATTATTAGCAGATTTCTGCCTTGTATTTTGAATTTCTAAGGTACATAACTGTGGTTTTCTTTTCACCTTGCACAGGCCTCTCTTCAACTGCAGGTAGCTTGACTGCTATTGTCTCCTCTCAACTTTTTAAACACCTGTCTCTTTTGAGGCTCACCGATGGTATAAGACTTACCATAAATCTCTAGCCGGGTACGTTTTTGCTTTCATTCTTACCTGCTTCCCCTTTCATTATTGGCTGGGTGAGTACACTCTTTTTTTTCCTTGCAACATAATAGGTGGGAATTGTCATTATGGTCCTGACTACGGTGGCACCACGTGATTGGGGATGTGTCTGCTGGAATGTGCGTGGACTGAACCATCCAACAAAATGAACCAAGGTGTTGCAATATCTAAACTGGATCGGTGCGGATTTCGCATTACTCCAGGAGACGCAACTTACCAGCCGCATGGTGCAATGGCTAAAAAAGTTGTGGATGGGAACGGTGCTGGCTAGTTGTGCCTCCACGAAGTCCAGGTGAGTGGCCATCCTATTACGGAGGTCAGGACCATGGACTGTTGAAGGCCAGCGTCAGGACTCACTAGGCAGATGGATAGTGGCTAAGCTGTCATATCCTGGTGGCAGGGCCATAATAGCCAATGTTTATGGTTTTAACACGGATACAGGGGATGTCTATTCTGAATTGAGTCAGGCCCTCACTGAGCTCTCTGGTGACGACCTGGATATTCCAATCCTGTTAGGTGGGGATCACAACTTGGTGTGTGATATTTTTTTAGACAAATCCATACCTACACCTCAATCCCATCCGAAGGTATTAGAAACCCTAAATACTTTGATGTCAGAGTGGGGACTAGGAGACCCGTAGAGAATTAATCATCTGAATGGGCGTGACTACACATATTTTTCCACAGTGCATGGGACACATAGTAGACTTGACTTCTGGTTGGCCAACCATGCTGCAATGCCAGGGATAGTAACTCCCACCATTGGCAGCATAGTCATATTGGACCATGCCCCTGTAATGGTCACTTTCACTCCCCAGGGCAGGGCTCACGCTCCACAAGGTGGAGATGTAACCCGTTACTATTAGAGGATGCAGCCTTTCGCAACTACATAAAAAAGGAAACCCTCTCCTACTTTTCAGTTAACACCCCAGGGAAACAAGTGTGACCACAGTCTGGGAGGCCTTTAAGGCAGTTATAAGGGTGAGAATTATTTCCTTCTCTACGGCCAAAAACAAAGAAAGGGCAAAGCAGATACAAGAGCTTCAGAAGTATCTGGCACTTCTAGAGAAACAATTCAAAATATCTCCCACTAACCCACTTAACTCCCCTCTCCTAGCTGACATTACTGGTCTAAAATACAAACTCAGTGTGCTACTGAACAGGAAGGCAGAGTGGCAACTCACTCGCGCTAAACACAGGTTCTGGGAGGGAGGGGATAAGGAAGGGAAATTATTAGCTTATCATGTACAGAAGCAACAAAGCTCTTCCAGAATGTTAGCCCTAAAGAACAAGGAGGGGAAGGCTGCAACAACACCCAAGGCTATCAATGAGACTATGGAAACATTTTATCAAGGCCTTTCCAGTCCCAGAATACCTTTTCAGATACTGAATTATCTCAGCATCTGCAAAGTTTTTGCCTAGGGGTGCAACTCCCTAAGCTCTCGGAAGAACAGGTCCTGGCATTGGATGCTCCCATAACTCGGGATGAGCTCCAGTCTGCACTATCTCAGATGGCTAAAGGGAAGGCCCCGGGTCCAGATGGGTTATCAGCAGAACTGTACCAAGTGCTGCAGGATGAGATTACCACCCCCCTTCTGCAAGCTCTTCAGGAAGTCCAATTGAACACTATACTTCCTCTCACTATGCGTGAGGCCCTTATTTCACTAATCCCCAAGAAATCTTCGGATGACTTACTGTGTGCAAATTATAGACCCATTTCACTTCTCCTGGTCGATACTAAGATATTGGCTAAAGTCTTGGCAACCAGACTATCCCCAGTGTTATTAAATCTGATTCATCCCTCTCAAACGGGGTTCCTAAAGGGGAAATCTAGTGCAGATAACCTACGCCTTATTTTAAATCTCAAATGGCTGGCACTTCAGTTCGAGGTTCCCATGGCTGCCTTAGTGGTTGATTTTGCTAAGGCTTTCGACTGCTTGGAATGGGCTTATTTGCACCAGATTCTCCGGCTTTATGGCTTTGGATCCCAATTTTGTTCATGGGTATACACATTGTACATCCTACCCTCGGCCAGAATCCTTACTAATAAAGATACCTCTTCTCCCTTTCTCCTCCATAGAGGTACCAGACAGGGGTGTCCTCTTTCCCTGCTCCTGTTTCTGGTAGCTCTGGACCCCTTGATTAGAACACTGACTAACACCTCAGCTGTAACAGGTATCCCTGTGGGGAAAACTTTCTATTTAGTTAATGCATATGCAGACGATATGCTTCTTACTCTTTCTGACCCGCAGTCCTCCCTCCCACCGGTTATGTCAATCCTGCAGGAGTTTGCTAGAATATCTGGGCTTACAGTGAATCAGAAAAAAATTATATTATCCCCTGTAAATAAGAAATGTAGTAGACAATGTCTAGCTGGTACAGATATTTCCTGGGCGCTGCAGGGCTTCCCATATTTGGGCATTAACATCACAGCAGCCTGGAAGGATCTAGAAACGGCCAGTTTCTCTCCCCTCCTAGCAACTTTGACAGCCGAGGTCCACCGCTGGATGAAGTTGCGCTTAACGCTGAAAGGAAAGGTGTAGGCGATTAGAATATTTAATTTTTCCAGGGTTTCTTACCTACTAAACAATCTCCCAGTCCCTCTCTCTCTCTCTTTCTCAAAAAACCATTTCAAGCCTTAGATAGATTAGTGGCACTTTTCCTCTGGGAAGGTGGCCTTCCTAGATGGGGGAGAGCGAAATTGCGTGCTCATTGGGCCAAGGGAGGGCTCGGCCTCTAGCCTTTGGCCTTTAGCATGGCTCAGGCTGTGACGTGGTTTTCCCTTCGCTCTACTCCTCCTCCTCAATGGGCAGTATTGGAGGCCGTGCTGTCAGCAAAGACTTCCCTTTATTCGCTGTTATCTTGCAGGAAACCTACCAATCCTCAACTCACGCCACTTAAGACAAATACACGTGCATTGTAGCCCCGGGCAATGGTCATAACTGGTGTTCCAAGCACCGACTACCCTCCTTCCTTATGCTATGCCCCAATTTGGAATAATCCTCTTGTTAAGGTAGACCATAAATCACTTCATTGAGCTTCATGGGCCTCTAGGAGCATACAGACGGTAGCCGATCTTCTCATACCAAACACGCGTACGTTGATGCCCTTCGAGCAGCTCAAAACAAAATACAAATTGCCATCTCAGGATTTTTGGAAATTTCTCCAATTACGAAGCGGGTTGATCCCTCTACTTAAGATTTGGCCATCCCAGTCCCCTTGGAAATGCCTGAATAACCCAGCAGAGGTGGGGGCCTTGTAGGTGCTATCTATCGAACTCTTAGAGACTCCCAACCGGATGTCACTTTAACTAGCAAAGCCGCATGGGAACAGGATTCCTCTCACACTTTATCCCCACAGCAGTGGTCGGAATGTCTCAGATTGGCCCATACGGCCTATGTGGACTCAAAGAGCCAGTTGATTCAATTAAAAATTCTCCTCAGATGGTATCAAACTCCCTTAGTCCTCTATGGGCGAAAGATAATCCCACAAGACAGCTGCTGGAGATGCCACTTCTCCCCGGCCCACTTATACCATATACTGTGGCTGTGCCCAACACTCCGCACCTTCTGGACATCAGTCCTGAAGGACTGTTCTACTGTAGTGGGTAACTCGTTATCTCTTCAACACTACTCCCTACTGCTGGGGGACACTTTCTCAGTAAATGCACTTAGTCCCTCCAGTAAAGCCTGGGTCCTGGTTGCTGTCATGGAAGCAAAGAGAGCTATTCTGGTGAGATGGAGGCAATCCTTACCCCCCCACACACACATGGCAGGCAGCCATGGCCAGGCTGGCCATCTTTGAGAGACTTACAGCAGCAGCTAGAGGCAAACTAGCTGACTACTACTCAAAATGGGACACCTACCTGCACTCCCACATTTGCAGAGTGTCTCCTCCCCCACTACAAAACGCTCCTATTACTTCTTAGCAAGTTGACCTTGGAGTGGTATGCCAAATACAAGGTATCCCCCTCTTTTGTGTGTAACCCCTGGTATGCTCTTTTTCTCTCTCGTATCTCTAGCTCTTTCTTCCCGTATTTTCCACCTTCATTTTCTTTCTCAATCCTGACCCTGTGGATAGCTCAAGCACTTTATTGTGGGGTTATTGGGTATAAACTAATCATGAGAACTTAGTTGGTATAATTTCATTACATAAATGAGCGGCCTGTGCTGTAAGGTAATGCTTTAATGGAATCTATATCCCTGCACATTTTTGTGTCCAATTAAAGTCTGCTGCAGTTAGTTGAGCTCACATATAGCTTAGGCCTTCTTTAAGGCCAATTGAGATTTGGACTTTGACAAATAGTGATGCAGTTTAGAGTTATGTTGTACTCTGGATGTATCCTGTAAGATGGCAGTATTGTTAGTCATCCTGTGGCTGTTTGTCAGTGATTGAGGCTTATCGTGAATACGTCTCTATGTATTATGTAAACAAAATGGAAAATTGGAAAATGTCAATAAAATATTATATGATAAAAAAAAAGTGTTTTTCTTTAATATAGTTTTTTACAATTATTTTCTTTCATTTTCAGATAGATAGCCATAATACTTTGCCTATGGTGGGCCCACACATACAGGAATCATCTGTATTATCACACACATTGTGCTGGACTTACAGTGGACTTCTCAAGTCCACTCATGAAGCAGCTGCGTCATCATACACATTACAGGGGACCTATGATGTACTTTACTGGCCACTCAAAAATGTATTTATTTAAAACATTCTACCAGGAAAGACATATTGAGCTGGTAACCGCTCATTTCCAGATGGTTCCTGGGAGTATGGGAAATGGAGAGAAGCAATGCAAGATTTGCAAGTGAAAATAGCACACTGTAAAGTGCAGTAGTAATGAAAAGAAAATACAACACAGTAAGAATACATTACAATAAAAATAAATTGCGTCCCAATTGACCCGACACGATGTACAGGCAGATAGTATAGGTAAACAAAATAAAGATTTAACAGCACATTAAGGTGCAACTGCATTTTGTTAAAGTGTAATACAGTACTGGAAGCTCGCATCAGAAGGAACAGATTACTAAGCAGCTGCATCATCACCTCCGTAACGCTGGATCTGTAGCGGACTTCATGGGTCGCTCACAAAACAGCTGTATCATCACACACATTGTGCCACACCTGTAGCAGACTTTCCAAATGTTCAAATAGCCATAAAATGGCCAATTTTAAACATTACAGGCCTGAGCTTAGAGGATTGTGTAGCCAGGCTGATTTTTCAGGACCATATTAATGGTGAAAATTACATCTACCAAAAAGCAGGTTTCCGGGTTAGGTAAACCCACTATTCGGAGGGATTTAAGTTTCACCACTTATTTGGTTATGAGGAAGGGGGCTAGCTAAGCGGTCCTCAAAGTTTAGATCCAAAATGTTTAAAACGGACCAGGTTATGGCCAAGTAAACATTTTAAAGAACCCCTGACACGATCAGGCGGGCAACTCATACACATTAGCTGCCTGTCCATGGAGCTTTTTCAGCCTGTAACTAATTTTTTTTGTGCCTTGGATTTTAAAAGATTTCTCTCATAAAGCCCGGCTCATACCTTCCTGGTACTAGTCGAGTGGCCGAGGAGCACTGCAGCCCTGCCCCAAAAAGTAGCATAATTATTATGCAAGGTCTGGGACGGGGCTGCAGGTCATTTATGGATAATTTTGACTAATCGAGGATGGGACTGCTTAAATGTATAAAGAATGTAATTGCTGGCACGTTTACATTTATTGGGCTATTAGGACCTTACCTCCTACTATGCCGGTGACCCAACTTGAGGAACAAGCATGGGTTGCCAGTGGTCTGCCAGGGTGGGAGAGGATTGAGCGCCTAAAGGGCTGCTCTCCTGTCCCAGGAAGGGACATTTGCATGCTTCGCCAAATGACTGCCACCCAGTGGAGGCTGAATGGTAGTGCATGACGAGGGCAGAAAAAGGGAGGGCTGCAGGACTCAGTGCTGTGTGCATGCCTTCACATCGCTCACCTCAGTGTGGGTAAACAGTGAACAAATAGGGAAGAAAATAGTAGCAGGAGAGGCGTGAATGAAGCCTGCCTGCCAGTCCCCACCTGCTGTACCACCAAACCACCAGAGCCGAAGACTCGATGTGTGTACCTCGGTGGGGGGGGTGGGGAGACAGTCCTCCCTGTCCTGGCCCTGCCATGGGGGGAAGTCTGTGGGGGTATTCAGACTCACAGCTAAGTTCCAGGGAGGTTGTAGGATGATGGGTTCAGTGGGACAGTGCTGAGGGGGGAGCCCAGCCTGTCCTGGCCAGAAGGATAAACAATGGATGAAAAAAATAAGAAGTACTTGTTAAGTACCCTCTTTACTTCCTTCTACCAAACCTTTCTCATTTTTTAACCTATCTCATCTTTTATGTTCCTTTTCTCCCTTATATAACGGAAAAATGCTTACATCTCAGTTTTTACCGCCTGTGCTAGCTGCACTTCCCTTGTAGCCTTTGCCACTCTAACCACTCTGCTCACCTCCCTTGACATACAGTAGCAGAGTATTCCACCCTATCCTCCTCCTTCTCAGTATGTTTGTACCTCCAGAAGGCTGCTGTCTTGTCCCCTACAGTTTTTGCCGTCTCTTTGCTGAAGCAGCAGGGCTTTTCAGCCGTAGTGTTTTTTACTTTTGATTTTGACACACTCACTAGTGGTCTCCATTAGCCGCTCCTTTATTATTGTCCGTTTCTGCTCCATGTCCATCTCCATTCTGATGCTGGGAAGGTGCCCTACTAGAATTGCACCCATCCTACCAAAGTCAACCCTAACTCCAAAATCTTTTCCTGCTCCTGACCATTCCCCTCCCAATGTCCAGGTGGAATCGGACCATGTAGTGGTCACTACTTGCATGTGGTGCTTCCATTTTCAGTTCCTGCCACAGTGCAGTGGCATTCTGGTGTGTTTGTTTGTTGCCCCTTAAGTGTTTCCATAGTGTAAAGTCCTGTAAAAGAAGGCATGGCTGAAGCAGTCCATCCTTTTGTTTGGTGTTCAGGATGGTGCTTGGGAGTGGTGTGGCATCTGTAATCCAGAGTGGTGTGAAGTGTATGATCTTCCTGGACATAAAGTCTCCACCACTCATTCATACTAGTGGGACTACACTAGAGGCACTAAGACCAAGCGGGAGACAAAACTCTTCAGGAGGGCTGACACCGAGGTAGGACCACGCATGCGCAGCGCTACGAGACTGTCTCACGCCTTATAGGTTATCTCAGCGTCGACTCTCCAACCTCCTCAGTTCCTTTTTTCCCCACCATCGTGTACACTTCAGTGATAACGTCGCTCGCCCGCCAGGAATCAGATCTTCACATCTATACGATAGCGCATAGTCATTCAGTATTTGACTAGTTTTTACTATATTTATTTTATTACCCTTCAGTTAAAAAAAAAAATTTATTCTTTTTCAACAAAGAACAGAAGAAGTCTTCTTCAGCCCGCCTTCAACTGAGTCGACCATGAACGGGGCCAGTGATAGTAGGTAGACTTCACTTGAAAGCTGTATTAGCAGCAGGGCTGGGTCTGGTCCATCGCCCTCTTCGGAGGAAGGGTCTGACCAGGGGCAGTCCGGTGCTCGGGAGGAAGGGCGGTCCTTGTGACAGCACAAAAGAAGCAGGCCACTCCCAATCGAGGTCAGGGACCCACCTGACACGCTTGTATGACTCTTCTTGTCCCGATCGAAGAAGAGCGGTACCGATAGAAGTCACCTTCTGGTACGTCTGCATGGAGATGGTCGGTAGCAGGGGACAGGAGGCTGACCCTGGCTCCGTCGGGGTCACCTGTGGCCTTGGTTCCCAGTGGCCGCAATTCTTGACTCCGGAGTCCTTCCCTGCCCCCTGGGAGTTCCTCTCGTGAGCAGTTTCATCATTGGGCTGCCCTTATAGAACAGTGGGTCCGGCGATTATCCCGACTTCCCGTGCCTGCGGAGACCGCCCCCAGTACCTTCGGTCCTGGGGGCTACGGACCCGTGAGCAGAGCGGTTGGGTCAACCTAATCGCACAGCACCTTCTTTAGTGCCGTCGACACCACGCTGTCGTGCTCCCCCCCCCCACTTGGCTGCAGCGCAGGGGCCAGCACAGGTACTGCCTTCTACTACTCCTTCTAGTATCTTCAGGTCTCCAGCCTTGGGTGTTCCAGTGTTGGGGTTTGGGTCTCCAGGCACTCATCTGGCGGCAGTTGCAGCACCGCCCTTGGCTCTGGCCTTAGTGGCACCGCTCCTGGTGCCATGCGCAGCACTGGTGCAGTTTTCGGCACCAGTGCCACCTCGGGTGCTGGAGTTTTCGACTCTGATTCAAGGAGCGCCTCCCCTTGCTCTTTTTTCCTTCCTTCCCTATCTGTACTATCCCTTCTGGGCTAGTAGGAGATAATATTGAGTCAGATCCTGATTTGCGATTAGGGGATGATTTGGATGACGATTCGTCCTTTGGAATGGAAAGTAAGCCCTCTACTTCAGCAGAGCTCTTGGTCGAGGACCCTTCTTTTAAGTCTGTTCTGAAGAATATGAATTCCACCCTTTCTCTCCAGACTTCTGAGGTGGATCCTGGGAAGTCTGTTGCGCCTTCAGTATCTGCATGTTCCCGAAATCCCTGTGGAATTGACACCTCCAGTGCAACCCTCTTTCGAGACTCTTTCACAGATGGTGGTTAAGTCCATTGACAAGAAATATGCTTCCCCCTAAGGATAGGCCAATCCTTGCCTCTCAAGCCTTTGCGGACACCATAGTGGTCTTGGCAGAGAATGACCAAGTTCTTCCTCAGGAATCTACGGCTCGTCCAGTAAATAAAGAATCCTGTAAGATCGACACTCTGGGGAAGTGAGTGTTCACTGTTGCTACCCTAGGAATGCATATTGCTAGCTACCAGGGCTATTTCTATCAGTATGAGTATACCCTCTGACATTCTCTCAAAGCCACTGTGGAGGCTCTTCTGGAGTCAGGCATTAGTTCAGGGCTTCTCCAGACCTTTACTAGAGGCATTGAGTCCAACAATCAGCAACTTAAGGCTGCTATGGATGCCTTTGGCACTGCTTCTAGGGCAGCAGCGGACGGAATATGCACCCAGCATCACTCATGGCTAAGGATTTCAGGATTCATGAATGATGCTCAACAGAGAGTCATGAACTTTTCATTTGATGGAGTTTATCTGTTTGACTCACAGGAGGAGCAGGCACTGGAGGCCACTCAGAAAACTAGGACTGCTATTAAGATGGACTGATGCCCCTCAGCAGGGTGGAAACCGCCGGCAGTTTCATAACCGTCAGTCTTTTCATGGTAAAGGCCTAGTGGCCTTTAACAAGAACCAAGCCCCTCAGCCGCAAAAGAAAACACAGCAAAAGGCATAGGGCCCAAAGGCGCCTAGTGCCTCCCTCTGAAGACCTGGCCCATGTCCCACCTCAGCTGCCCGAGGGGACTCTTCTTCGGCAGTAGGGGGGGAGTCTGACTCAGTTTTACAACCAGTGGAAGTCAGACAAATGGGTCCTCAGGATAATTCTTAAGGATTACTCTCTAAATTGTTTGGATATCCCTCTGGATCATCCACCCAAATGACAGCCCAAACTGTCTTATCACTCAGTCAGACCTCCTTGCTTCCGAAATTCAGGGCAGTAGAAGTGGTTCCGCAAGCAGGAAGGGACACAGGTTTGTACTCCCACTACTTCCCAGTTCCAAAGAACACAGGCAGCATGTGCCCTATTCTAGACCTAATAATTTTAAACAAATACCTCTTCAAAGAGAAATTCAAGATGATATCACTAGGTACGCTCCTACATCTGATTCATCAAAATGATTGGCTGGCTTCCCTGGACATGCAGGATGCCTATTAACATGTCCCGGTGCACCCCAAGCCACCACAAGTACCTACGCTTTGTGGCTCTGGACCAGCACTACCAATTCAGAGTCCTGCCCTTTGGGATGTCCTCTGCGCCTCAAGTCTACAAAGTGCTTTGTCGTTCTCGCAGCGCATCTCAGGAAACTAGGAGTTCAAGTCTTCCCATACCTGGTCAATTGGCTCCTAGCAAGTTCCTCCAGACAAGGGATGCAGGAAGCAGTGGTCACGGCTTCCAAGTTCCTCACATCCATGGGAGTGCTGCTGAATCTGGAAAAATCACAGCTTCAGCCCTCTCAACAACTCCTCTTCATAGGAGCTCTCCTGGACATCTCCAGGGCAAGAGCCAACCTTCCAGAGGACAGGAGAAACGATATTCTCCAGATGGCTCGCTTCATCAAGAAAAACAACTTGGTTCGAGCTCTCTCGATTCAGCAGATGCTGGGTCTCATTGTGTCATCGCTGTTCACGATACCCCTGGCTCGTTTGCACATGAGAACCACACAATGGATGCTCAGTACTCTGTGGTCTCAAACCACACATCCGCAGTCCTTTCACATCAAGGTGACAGAATCTTTAATGATGTCACTCACCTGATGGACTCAGGAGGACAACCTTCTCCAAGGTTTTCCTTTTGCCCCACTGGAGACACACATCACCATCACCACAGATGCACCTCTGATCGGTTAGGGAGCTTAATGTTAGGATCTCCACACCCAGGGCCTGTGAAATCGGGATGAGTCTCAGCTACACATAAATGTCCTGGAAATGAGAGCTGTTCTATATGCTGTAAGAGCCCTGAAGGATATCCTCTGTCACAAAGTAATTCTCCTTCAAACGGACAATACGGCAGTGATGTATTACATCAACAAACAGGGTGGAGCACACTCTAACCCTCTGTGCAGAGAAGCCATGAGAGTGTGGGAATGGTGCCTCGAGCACGAAGCCCTGATCCAGGCGGTTTACCTGCAGGAGTCCTGAATGATCTGGCGGATTGCCTCAGCAGAACGGAGGCAGATCCACACAAGTGGTCTTTCGACTCAAACGTCATGCAGTTGCTCTTCGAAGAGTGGGGCACTCCGCACCTGCACCTTTTCGTGTCCCCACACAACACAAAACTGCCACTGTTCTGCTCCTGAAATCCAGAACCTGGCGTTTTCTGTCAGGATGCATTCAGACTGTAGTGGACAAGACGTTTTCTGTACGCATTTCCTCCTCTTCCCTTAATTCAGAGGGTGCTGCTCAAGCTGGAGGCACCAGGGAGGAGCATGATTCTCATTGCCCCATACTGGCCTCGTCAGATTTGGTTTCCGTTAATCAGCAGATTATTGGATTTTCTACCACGACAGCTACCACTTCAAACGGACATTCTAACCCAGGGCCCAGTGGTCCATCCCAACCTGAGATCCCTTCATCTCCATGCCTGGCTCCTAAGGAGATAAAAGTAGGTAGATTCAACGTCTCCTGTAGAATCTCGGACATTCTCCTAGCAGCGCGCAAGCCGTATACTAGGAAAACCTACACGGCAAAGTGGAAACGATTCTCCATCTGGTGCGCAGAGTCCTCCCTGGACTCCTTTTCTTGCTCACTAAACAAGGTGTTAGAGTACCTGCTAGATCTGTCAAATGCAGAACTGCAGTACTCGACAGTAAAAGTACACCTCTGTGTAATTTCGGCTTACCACAAGCTTATCCACAATATGTCAGTGGCTCAGCTGTCCTTGGGCAAGAGGTTCCTTAAAGGCATCCTCCACACTAGGCCACCAGTCAGGAGACCAGTAGCCACTTGGGATATTAACCTTGTGCTAGACATGCTCACCTGTAAACCATTCGAGCCTCTAGCAGCCTGCGAGTTGAAGTTCCTGACCTGGAAGGCTGCCTTCCTTGTAGCCGTTACTTCTGCTCGCAGGGGGTCTGAAATACATGCCCTGGTCACAGACCCACCATATACAGTATTTCACAAAGACAAGTTGGTTTTCAGAACTCACTCTAAATTTCTTCCGAAAGTGTTTCAGAATTCCACCTGAACCAGCCCTTGGTCCTTCCGACCTAGTTTGCGAACTTTCAGAATGAAGGGGAACATACCCCACATTCTCGGGATGTGAAGAGGGTTTTGCGGTTCTACATCGACAGAACGAAGGAGATTCGCAAATCCAAGCAAGTCTTTGTCTCATTCAGCATAGCCCGGCTGGGTCAGCCTGTTGCCATCAGATGCATTTTGGCATGGCTGGTAGCATGTCTCCACCATTGCTATTCGATGGCGCAGGTCAAGCTGGAAGGCAAGGTGTATGCTCACTCTACCAGAGCAGTCACGGCATCTCTGGCAAATATTCAGAACGTGCTTGTTGCACACTTTTGTGAAGCACTGCACTTTGGATGTCCATGCCAAACCGCATCCATCCTTTGGCAGGACAATCCTTAATGGACTTCTGTCCTGAGTGAGCTCCTTTTTCTCCTGCCGCCCTTCTTGGGGAATTATTTTGGTACGGTTCTCTCCCACTAGTGTGAATAAGTGGTGGAGACTTTATGTCCAGGAAGATATGTAAATTATGTACCTACCGTAATTCTTGATCTTCTTGGACGAAGTCTCCACCACTCATTCACGCGCCCACCCACCATCCCCCGAGCTCACTTATCTTGTTTTTGGTCTTCATTCTCTCGTTGGCTGGGCTGTGAAGACACTGTTGAGCTTACCCTTCTTACACGGGTCATATGAACTATATTATGTCCGACATGGGTTAGTTTTACTAGGTTAGTTTACGCTGCACCTCCTCGGTAAAAAAAGGTACAGAGGCGGTTGGAGGGTTAACGCCGAGATAGCCTGTGCAGCGCGAGCCAGTCTCACAGCACCGTGCATGCACGGTCCTACCTCGGCGTCGGCCCTCCTAAAGATTTTTGGCTCCCGCTCAGTCCTAGCACCTCCAGCGTAGTCCCACTTGTGTGAATGAGTGGTGGAGACTTTGTCCAACAAGATCAAGAATTACGGTAGGTACATAATTTACATATCTGGAGTGGTGGTCAGAAGCATCATGGTGTTGTGGTATTGAGCAGCTGGGAGTCGGCGGCAGCAGAATGGACGCAGCTGCAACAGCATGGAGGGCTTGCCAGTTGAAAAGAGAGCTGGAGAGCCGGGAGACTTGGCTGTCTTGTGAGTGAGCTTAGATGGAGGTGTTTGGTTGATGATAGGATTTTTAGGCTATGCCAGTTTTTATAGGCAATATAAAAAATGATTCGCACCAGAAGAACCAGGAGTGACACTAGTAAAATACCAAAATAGCAACAGAGCAACAGGAAAGCAAGACACACACACACTGAGGTTCGATGGAAAGGAACAATATAACACATCCAGGCCCAGAATGCAGTGGACAGACTCACTTTATTAGTACGCAGATCTAGGAAAATTAAAGTGGTGGACCTGAAAAGAGGCCCTCAGCCTGCCTAACATTTTGTGCAAGCGCATGTTGTTTGTCACAGGCCCTGCCTGCTCTGGCTCTTCCTTTAAGTATTATCACACATACCACTTTTATAGAGCAAAAATGTGGGAACCGGCCCAGTACAATACATCAAGTATGTGCAAAATACAAACATCTGGCAAGTGTAAAGTGCAAGAAAACTAAAAAGGTTTTAAAGCACAGTTAGTATCTGATTCTCAGTCAGACTACAGCTGACTTAATCAAGCATTTATCAGTTTGGCATCCCATTCAGATTATGTGGACACCTATGAATAAAGATTGCAAATATGTGTAAGGATTACATCATAAGTAATTTACCATCTATTCAGAAGCACCTAATGTCTCAACTAATCAGACTAGATCACTTGTCCTTCGTACCGAAAACACGTCCATCCTCTTCATTCCTCTGAAGTGGGGCTCCTTGTATGTCCACTCCCTACTTTCACACCCCACTTAAAGTCATCAAGAGGTAGAGCTTGTTGTGTTGCAGCTCCTGTTTTGTGGAACTCACTTCTGGCTACCATTAAAGGGGCCCCATTTTTGGAACATGTCAGGGATTTGCTGAAAACCCATTTCTTCAGTCAGGAATTTGGGGCCACTTAAATCTAGTGAAATCTTGGGCAGTATGTTCTTATGTTGGTTACCACTTGTACCTGGCCTATTTTTAGTTTTAACATCTGTTTTTATATTTGCTGTCCGTACAGCACTTAAGGACTGGGATAGACGCCTAACAAATAAATTTGCCTTAACAGCTCCTCAAAAATTGTGAGAGATCCAGCTCACAGTTTAATACTGTCCAATATCTAGCTCCAAATTAAAAAAAATTGAAAGAGTCCAAGAAGCCCCTGTCTTTAATATGAAGTTGTTAAAATTTCCTCCTTTTAGTTTAGGGGTCATGTTCTCCAAAGTGTGGTAGAGAAGTGAGTTATGAAGTTCAGACAGACCATGGAAAAAGGTACACAGCATAAACAGCACTGTTTTATTCAAAACACAGCAATACATATATATGTGTGTGTGTGTGTGTGTATATATATTCTTTGCAAAAAAACATTAATGCAGACATTAGGGTTGTAAAAATGCAACACGCACAGAGACGGGAAATTAAAAAAACATTAGGGATTTGGGTCTCCAGAGTATTGGTGCATCAGTGGTGGGTTGTCAAACCTAATGCCCCCCCAGCCCGTAGCCTTCTGTCAGAAGCACAAGATACAGCTCCAGCCTAGTGCCTGCCTAATAGTGATTCAGTATGGCCAGCATAATTTTTCAAAGAGCTTTCTTCATGCAGCACGCCTGCATGAAGACATCACATTTGACCTCATCTGATCCAGGATGGGGTGGGCATTAGGGTTGACAACCCCAAATAAGATCCCACCACTGATTCGCCAGTACTCCGGAGACCCAAATTCCTAATGTTTTGTCATTTCCCGTCTTTGTGCGCTTTGCGTTTTCACAACCCTAATGTCTGCATTAACGTAGTTTTTTGCAAAGAATTTCCCTTCTTTTTGTGATAATGGAACTATATCCTCATTTGCACAGGTCCCGATATTGGAGACAGTCCTCACGCAGTGCATGGCCCCAGCAGACCCCAGCATACATGTCGATACCCTGTGGGTGAGGTTCCCTGACCCACCACAGGGTGTGGTGTCTGTGCCAAAACACTGCTCCATCCCTACCAAGTCTGTAACGGGTGCTGCACGCTGCAGCACCTGCCCCATCAGCTTTGTCCCAGTAAACTGTCTCACTGAGTTCATACCTGAACTTAGCTCACTGGCACAGTAAAGCAGTGTTTTCCCCAGGTCTGCAACAGAGATCCCTGCAAACAATGTTACTTAATAAATTACCTTTTTTTTCCCCTTAATATTTTGACCCCAGACTTTCAACATAATCTTCGTATGACCCCACCTCATAAACCCCGTAGATGAAAATTTTCTAATCCGTGCTGAAACGCCATTCCGTGCCACAGGTACAAAAACATGTTTCGGACAGGATGTGAAAAATGACAGCTGTACTCTTCATGAGGTGGTGTGAAAAAATTGGTATATTGAAAATCTGGTGTCAAAATATTATCAACTACCAAAGTTATGCGCCTCCAAAGAATCTGCACAACACTCGCAACACGGTCATTTTTAGAAATTTTTTCACAACATTTTCAACATGGACTTTTTGGAACCCCACCTCATCAACACTAGCACTGTCATTTCAGTCATTGGTCCCAAAAGGTGATTTTGCGCAACAACTGCAAAATCACCTTCTGGGTCTGATTAACAAAATGACAATGACAGCGTTCACATGGTGGGGACCCAAAAAGGCCATGTTAAAAATTTGGTGAAAAACGGCAAAGATATCACCATATGTTTAAAACGCCTTTGGAAATGCATTATACAGCATTTACCTGTATTCCTCAGTTTGCGGTTCGGCTTTGAAGAGTGTAGATGTGTCTCGGTCCACAGAAGATCACATTGGCCGACCTTCAGATGTAAGTAATAGGGTAAGGGGGGGTGTGGGGTGGTGGGTGCTTGGTGGGAAGGTTAGTTGGGGTAGAGAGATGGTGGCTACAACGAGGGACCGTTTTCCTTTTTTCAGGTTAAAAAAAAAACAAGATGTCGTGGGACTTTTTTTCTTTTCAAGGCAAAGTTAAAAGAAATAAAAGTATTTCAGAACACTGGGGGCCCACACTGCTGTGGGGTGTGTGTAAATGCCAACACGGGACTTGGGCCCCCCGATGTCGGCTGTGGGCATTAATCAAAAAGGGTGCAGGGGGGGAGTATCAGACACCCGGGGTGGGCATCCCGGTGTCGGATAAGACTAGAAAATAATAAATAAATTAAATAAATACATTGTCACCTGGGATTGGGCCCCCTGTTTGCAGATAACAGTTAAGCCACAGTCAGTCTGGCAGGGCTACAGTGACAGTAGCCCTGTCCCTGACCCACTGTAGGAACCATGACAGCAGCAGTATGCACTATAAACGACAGCTGTGTCATGTAGTACTTAAACACAGCTGTCTCGTATGTGTCTTGACCTCTGGAGGCAAGTATAGGGTAAGGGGGTGTGTGGGTGGTGGGTGCTCAGTGGGAGGGTAGGGAGATGGTGACAGGCAATGAGGACCTTTTTCAGGTTAAAAAAAGTCGTCGCAGGTTGGTTTTTGCTTTGCAAGGAACTTCACTATTTTGGGACATTAGGGTGGGCTCCCCAGTGTCGCACACTGCTGGGGGGGGGTAATTGCCGACACTAATTAACCAGTTCACTGCACGGGGGGAATCATCCGATACCGGGGGTGGGCATCCTGGTGTTGGCTAAGAATAATGAATAATAAACAAATTAATTAATTAAATACATTGCCACTGGGGATTGGGACCACCGATGTGCAGATACAGTCGAAGGTCACACCACAGTCAGGATGGTGGGGCTACAATAACAGTAGCCCTGTCCCTGACCTATGAGTGGCGACAGCAGCAGGGGTTGCACTTTACGACACAGCTGTTGTTTACTGAAAGACAGCTGTGTCGTGTAGTGCAAACTGCTGCATTCGCAAAAATTCAGTTATATATAGCACATTTATTTTTTGAATTGCGCATGCTCAGAAACTGAACATTTTTATTTAATATTTAAAAACTATTTAACAGCAGAACCTAAAAACCACAAAAGCACACACATTGGACCAACCTCTATCAAACCTGAAAGTTTCAGGTTTCAAAGCCTTTAATTTTTTTAGTTATCAGACATCAAAAAAAGTCTAAAATTTTCAAAAACTGAGACTTTTGTGTTTTTTTTGCTCCTCTGTAACCTTGCCTCCCTTGAACTGATCTACATGAAATTTACTGGATCAGGAGATCCTGGCTCAAAGGCTGTACTTTCCAAATGTCATGTAAATCAGTTGAAAGGGGGCAAAGTTATTAAGGTACAAAAATTTGAGTTTAACATAGAAGTGCTTACTCAACCCTAATATAATCTATATACAGTATGTTATTGTTAGATGACTGTAAAATGGTGAACAGATTTGGAAAACGGATTTGGCAGCTGCTTTACATCAGTTATAAATAGAAAGTTCAGTAAAGTCTTTTGCATTCCATATGTGCTCTAAAAGTTCATGCTTGTATCAAAATTGTAGACCCCTTTCTAAGCAGTAGGAAGTAATAACATATTGTGTAGCGTTGTTTGACTAGGTAAGCATTTCTTGCACCCAGCTTTTTAGGCAGTCTGCCCTTTCTTCTCAGGGAGTTCGGAGAGTGTAGAGAGCCCCCTTTTCTGAACCTTCCTATGGCTATTAATTGTTTTTCTGCTCTGATCTCCCTGCGTCCTTTTGTTCTCAGCACACCATTTTCAAGTAACTGTCCTTCCTGAGCTTTCTGAGGGGTGTCCTTGGACCATAGGAGGGGTCAGCTCCTAGGTCCTATGGAAATATGGTTGCACATCCAATTTTTGAAATGTAAGAAAGGACGGGACAGGTAGAGGATAAGATAAAACAGGATAGCTTTTTGGTTATTTGATTTGTACTTATAGAAATGGGACAGAGCCCTGACGCTGTCGCACAAACCCACAAATTTAAGTAAGTGCTTTGAATGATCACTCTGAGCATTAATGTGTGCACAAGTGGCATTTTCATCGTTATTATCCCTTATATCAATTGATCAGTTGATATAGAGTCTGTAGTCAGCTTCATTGATGCCATGGTCTTTACACAGTCTAAGCAGGATTGATGTACTGTTGAAATGGTCATATTGTTCGTGCTACTCCCTGAGCTTAATTGACTTGTTTTTCTTCAGTAGAAATGGATAAGTATAAAAACTGTGTAGCTGTGATTGTACTGTACTGTTTGTTGACATGCAAAAGCTATTGAAATTACCAACCTGAGTGAAAATACCTTTACAAAGTGAGCCAGTAGGCACTGAGCTGTATAGATACTCCAGGTGATAAAAGAAAAAAGCTCAAGTGCTGGCACAGGCTTGCTACTGAGGGTGCTCTCTCTACGAGCTAAATTATACATCAAAAGCACTATAAGGCAGAGAAAACCAGGAAATCCAGCTATTGCAAAAATTGCCGGAGTGAGAAACACTTTTTAGTAGATGCACTGCACAGTTGCCTAACATCCTGGTGCGTTATTGCGTAATGCCACTTCATCTTAGTGCAGAGCAGGCATGACAGCAAATTTTGGTGTCACAATAATCATGTTTGACAATAACCATGATCATTTTCACTGCCGATAGTGCTTTCATGACACTTTTCTTATATACAGTAGTGATACCAGTTTTAATGATATAGCATGATAAAATATGAAACCTGAAATTTCTTAGTCACCTACCCTCTTTGGCTCCAGAAATGTAGGGTTTGAAGTATCCTTCAGACGAGTTGCCATAATATCACCAAAATATGATGATCGTGATCATTTTTCAAGGTTATCATACTGTGAAAAATTGTATATTGTGACATCCCTACAGCAAGAAGTGAGAGTGCATTTACAGCATCATTGTAATTCATTTATCAAGTGCATACAAAGACAGTATTGTTTAATCATTGGCATAATAGCCTAAACTAGACTTCTAAAGCAGGCTAGAGGTCTTGCGCAGTGACCCTCACTATGCAGGCCTCATTGTCACTCATTTAGTCTCTCTTAACAATATTTTAGCACTTTCTGCAAAGCATCTACTTACAGCTATAGACCTAATCCTACTCTTTGTCCACCCTAAGTGTAAGCCTTGCACTCCCACCACACTCTTGCTGGATCAGGGCTCTCTGGGTGTGTCCTGTCATTTTGCACAGCACATTGCTGTGGTAGCGCTGCTGTAATGTCATGTTGCGCAGTGCAGTGGGTACTTCTGAGGAGGTTGTACCAAGAGCACACCCCAGGCATGGGACATCACTTGCGCAACAGCAGGGCTGTACTTTGTAATTATGTCATATTCAGTGTGTGTCGACATATCTGTGCTGCATACCAATGTTGCACAAGCTTAGGCACCATGCAATGGTGCATGCTAGCGCAAGCACATTAGCACATGGGGCAAAATTGCAATATTCGGCCAAGGTATGCAAATGAGTCAATTTTGCAATCCACGGCAGACACCCACATATGCATCTTATTACCAGCAGGTATGCATACATTAGCTTGCCTTATTGTGCCAGGAGCAGATAAAGAGGCAGAGTGCACCACCTAGATTCCACAGCTGAACTGCAGATGGATAGAGGTAGGTGTCCTTTGGAATGACCTAGAAAGGGACATGGGTGAGCATTGAACTGTGTGTATACTTTGTACAGTGGAAAACTGGGGGCCGGATATTCAAACTGCGCTATTTTGTGGCGCAAGCCCTTGCGCTGCACAAAATAGTTGCGCAGGGATGTGGCCAGAGCGATATTCAAAGGAGTTGCGCTATTGAGCAACTCTTTGAATCACCCAACCACAACCACTGTGCATGGCGCGAGTGGAACTTCGACGCCACCGCAAGTGGTCAGAGTGGAGCATTCAACTTGCGGTGGCGCAAGTACCATTGCGCCATGCGCAAATTTCCGATATTCAAAAGGTGACGTGGAAATGGAGCCATAATTCATGCAAGGCGCAGGGGGGAGGCCATTTGCATCTGATTATGGCCCCATTTGCATGCCATTAGCATGCAGGTGTGCCAATCCCCGAGGACTTGCGCCTGGCGCCTTACCAGGCAGCAGCCGTCGGGGACCGACGCCCCCTGCAGCCCGATCGCCCGGGTAAAAGGTAAATCCCTCCCCACTGGCCCGATCGCGGGCAAAGCATTAAACTCCCCTCCCCTGACTGGCCGGTGCGTGTCAAGCGCTGAAATAACCTCCTCCCCCACCAACCCGGTCGCGGGCAGCAAAGTGTCCCAGAGCGTATCCCTGGTGATTCAGTGGACGCTAAGCCCATAGCAGGAATAAGTTCAAAACAACCCCCCAAGAACGTGGCACTGGTGGTCCAGTGGACCCTTAAGCCCGATCGCAGGCTGAATATATGTCGCTAACTCATTCCCCGAGCATATCCCTGGTGGTCAGTGAACCGCTAAATCGATCGTGGGCTGGAGATGTCTGAAACAGCCCCAATAATTGCATCCCTGGTGATCTAGTGTCCCCACCCATTCACGGTTTCACCATTTCGCTTCCCCGCAGATGGCAGTATCTTCTTTGCTGATTGCTCGCAGCGTTTTTGTGTGGAGAAGAGCCATTACGCAGCATATCAGAAGAAGATAGTGTCCAGATTTGTGAACAATTTATTTATGGCAATCTGGATTGTCTTGTACGGTGGCGTGCTGCACGCCATTGGCTCTGCTCTGCACCGGCTGGGCGGTATTCCTACCGGCAGTTGTCGCCTGCGGGCGGCAGGCGGTGGGATGCTGCCAGCTGCGGGGAGCGGGGTATTGGGGCTTCGTGGGTGGGTGGTGTGGGGACACCAGATCACCAGGATGTGTTCTTGGGGGTTGTTTTAACATATTCAGCCCGCGATCGGGCAGTCCACTGGACCACCAGGGCTACGCTCTTGGGGGGTTGTTTTGAACTTATTCAGCCTGCGATCGGGCTTAGCGGCCACTGACCACCAGGGATATGTCTGGGGACACTTTGCTGCCCGCGATCGGGCTGGTGGCCAGGGGTTTAAGCTATGCGCCCACGACATTGGGCCAGTCGGGGGTGGAGGGGATGTTTTATACTTTGCCCGCGATCGGCTGCAGGGGGGCACAGGGGAGGTTGAGGGCCAGCCACAGGTGGCAGCTGCTGTTGCGCCCTGCAATGCGGCAAACTCACCTGTGGGTGGCCTCGACTTCATCCTTTTTTTGGCTCAAAATTGTGCGAAGCAGGTTGGGGTTCGCCTGAACTCCGCACAGCCCGGCTGAATATCGGGCTGTGCAGTTTGCGCTGTTCTCCCTCCAGTTCAGCATGCATTCATTTGCATTGCGCTGTTGCTCAGCATGTTTTCAGTGGCGCAACTGCCTCCTGCTGAATATCGCAGAATGGCGCAATTTTTGACTTGCGCAGGCGCAACCCTTTTGCGCATGGCACAACCCTTTTGAATATCTGGGCCTGGGTGTTGAGGTGGTGGACCACACCATCCACATGTAGTGATGGTGGTGTTGTGTCATGGTGGAGGCACCCTCCAATAGTTGTTAATGGCACACAATGACAGAGGATTCAAGACTGTCACTTATGTGCATACATGGTGGTGACCCTGAGTTTCTTTGGGCCCCTGCCCTTTGGAACCCATGCATGGGCAGGCCTGTGTCAGGGAGGCTGCTGGCTGTTTTAGGACTTGCATTGCCAGGACAACGATGTGCTGTTCCGCTGTGTGTAATTCCTGGTCACCTGTATTCCACTCCCTTGTCCAACAGGTACCATGGAGGTGTTGCAGTGGCATAGGTCAGGAAGCATAGGCAGTCCAGGAGAAGTTCTAAAATTCGGAAGTAGCGTTTTCTTATCAGTAACAATAAAACAGAAAAAATTAAATTGTGTAGGATAGCTCTTCATAAAGGCAGTACAAACAAAAAAGAAATCCTCCAGGTGAGTCTCCCCTGGAAAAACATTGTTCTGCTTATATAGGATGTTTATGCCTGGCAGTTAAAACTCTGCATCCTGTTGTTGTAAGCTACGTCTCCTATTTTTTCACAAAACGTATCAAACTTTGTCATTTTCCTGCCTAAAGAGCACATCTAGTCTTAACAGGTGCAACAGAATAATACATTGTCACTGTGGAAGCCCACAACTGTGCAGACCTGGCAAGTGCACGTCTCGGGAAAGCACAGCGGGTCAGCGGAGCAAGGGGACATCACATCGGACAGGGAGCCCAGACATCTGCATATCTACGGGCAGGCCATACAATGGGGCAGGTCTCACTGGACAAAGGAGAACAACAGGGACACACACAGGTGCAGTGCAGAGTCCCTCAGGGATGGTAATCCTGTCATGTAGTCAGCCAGAAGATCACATCTAGTCTTCACAGGTGCAACAAAATAATACATTTTGTCCCAGAGTTGATTTCCTGCTGACAGTTGTGCAAACAAGCTTATGGAGGTCAAAATGCATCTCGAGGTTAACCCCTGTGTTTTTTAATAAACCGAAATAGCTTTCTGCAATCACTTCAACAATGTAATTATATACATTTGCAAACCAAGGGATCCCAGTTTCACATAAAGATGCAGATATTTTTTTTAACCACAGAGAAGCAAGGGGAGGAAGAAAGAATAGAAACAGCAAGTGAAGGAAGGGAGATAATGGGGGAAATTATGGGACCATCAGAGTGGCCAGTTCCTAGATTCCACAAGAAACATTTTACTGCACAGCCACAGGCAAGAGACAGACAAGTGGCAGAATAGAACAGGACAAAACAGAGCCTTGCTTTTAACTCTCTCTGCATAACAAATGGGACAGGGTCTTTCCCAACCCTGTCACAGGAGAACACAGACAGACTACGGGCCCACTGCTTCTCTGAGGGGGGTTGCAAGCGCTGGCACAGGCCTACATGGCCAGGGAGGATGTCTTGTCCTGGAGCAGTAAGTGGACAAAGAAGGTCCTGTCGACGCAACACAGGGAGTTGCATGCCACAGACTGAGGGCCACAGGCATCGGCAGCTGCACGTATCCTGGATCCTGTAGAGGAGGCAATAGCCTTCGCCCTATGGCCCATGAAGGTGATGGCTTTGAAAGCTAAGTGGGACCGGCCTAGTCATGTGAGTGACTGACTATGCAGCATCCCATTGGCCATGTGTGTCTGTATATATATGTATGGGTGCATGCATATGCCAGTGCTGTGTGACACAATGCGTGTGGGTCTCACTACTGTTTCCATGTCTCCCGGGGTGTAGCCCATCAGTATGGTACTCCACAACTGTGCTCTGTGTGTTGTCACCTGTGTACACCCCAGTTCTGGGATAGTTGCTCCCTGAGGATGGGGGTGTGTGTCTGCTGGTGCTGGCATGTGTGCTCCCTGGCGATGGAGTGTGTGCTCTCTGGTGCTTCGTGTGTTCCCACAGGTGTTGGGGAGTGTGCTCATTGGTGCTGGGATGTGTGCTTACTGGTTTTGGGTTGTGTGTTCACTGGTGCTGTTGTACGTGCTCCTTGGTGCTGGGATGGGTGCTCACTGTTGCTGGGGTGTGGGCTCCCTGATGACGGGATATGTGCTCCCCAGAGTAGGAGTATTTGATTTGTATAGACACAGGGGTATAGGCAGTGCACCACACACACAACATAGATGTTTTGTCACTGTACCATGGGCATGCATGTTGCCTCAGCCGGCACACAGCTCTATATGGTACATTGATATATAACTCTCCACTCCTTTCCCAACAGCACACCACATCATACCAGATACTGTGGAGAACACCCCAGGTCTGTCTCAATGGCAGCTGCCTCTGCTGCCCACCCATCTACATATGCTGATGAACAGCAGTAAGGGGTATATAGATGAAGATGACAATGAGACATTTATCAAGGGCTGGAGACAACTGTGGTACTCCCACGACCAGCAGGGGTTGTCTCCCTTGCCAGCCCTCATACCAGTGGGGCCCAGCTGCTGTCACCATGCAGCTTTGTGGTTGCAGAGGTGCAGCCCCCCCCCACTGCCCCTGGCACAGCCACTACCGTGCCACCCCATGACCCCTTCAGCACGGCCATCAACCCTGCTGCTCCAGGTAGATACCACAGGGCCAGCCACTACTGTGCCTCCCCAGAATCCATCCTCCAGCACGACCACAGCCCTGCCATTCTACGCCCAACCCACCAGGCCAGCCACAGCCAGCTCGCAGTACCCACAATGGAGCTCAGCACTGACAGTGATGCAGCCCTGGGCCATACAGTGACCAAGGGTGCTGCCTGACTCTATTCTGATGGACAGTTCCTGGTGACAGTGGGATGCAACTGACAGTCAACAGCTGCTTCAGTCAGCTGTGGGGGCACAGAGTGTCACGCGGCAGAAGCTGACACGCATCTGCCACATGCTGCACAAGGACATTGTAGCTTGCCGAGGAGCGAGTTGAGGCATGTCATGCAGAGCACATGGTGGCCCTACACAGCCTGTGCCAGGATCTGGCCTCCCGAATGGAGCCACTGTGAAAAGACACTACCTCCTGCATGGATCATCTGTGTGCCATTGTGCTGGTGGCTGTAACCATGCTGGCAATTTCCCCAGGTTTTCATCAGTATTCTCAGCTATTTTGTATACTTATTGTCCAATAAGGTTAGTGAGCAGCATCTGCATTTGTAGTTCACCTTAGTCACAAGGAAAGTCTTAAATAGTTGGTGTACAAAAAATGACTGGAATGAAGGTAAAGCCGCGTGACCACCACGATATGGCTCGAAATGGGGAGTGGGATACAGATAACTCACATAAAGGCAAGGATCTTAGATTTCAGAAATGCTGACTTTGTAAAGATGAGAGAGTCTTAAAGAAGCCCTAGCAGAGGGAGAGACAGGAGGGGGCATTGAGGGGAAATGGGCACATATTAAAGAGGCCATTGTTCAGGTAACAGGCCAGTGTTAGGGAGAGAAACAAAGGAAAGGGAAGGAGAAAACCGCTATGGTTCTCAAAGGCTGTAGCGGGGAAGGTTAGAGCCAAAAGGTTGGCCTTTGGAAATATAAGGAAACACAAAGGAAGGAGGATAGGGAGATGTACCAGAATTGTCTGAGGGAAGCTGGAAAAGCAGTAAGGAGTGCAAAAGCACAAACCAAAGTAAGATTAGCTCAGTCAGTAAAAAAGGGGGACAAGACATTCTAGAGATACATAAGTGAAAGAAGAAAGTCCAGAGGGGACTTGCTAGGCTCGGGGAGAGGGGAAGATAAGGGAGAGTGTGCAAAGGGGACCTAGAGAAGGCAGAAATCCTAAATAGATATTTCTGCTCAGTCTTTACTGAGGAGAAGGAGGGACAGGGCCCACAGCTAGACATCAGATGCACATAAGGGGAGGGAGGAAAACACTGGCCCCTTTTCAGAAGAGAGGGTACTAGCAGAGATTACAAAGCTTAGGGTAGACAAAGCAATGGGTCCAGATAGCATACATCCCAGGATCCTAAAGGAACTGAGGATGGAGTTGGCACACCACTGGCAGTCCTGTTTAGTGAGTCTCTGAGCACTGCAGAAGTTCTCACGTGGTCCCCGCTACATAAGAGTGGCAGCAAAGAGGAGGCGGGAAACTACAGGTCAGTCAGTCTTACATTAGTTGTAGGGAAAATCATGGAGGCACTCCTTAAAGAATGGATTGTGGAACACCTAGAATCCATAGGAGCGCAGGATCCAAGGCAGGATGGATTCTCAGCAGGTAGGTCCTGTCATACTAATCTGATAAATTTTTTCGACTGGGTGACCAGGAATGTGGACCAAGGGGGTACAGTTGATGTCACCTACCTTGATTTCAGCAAGATCTTCGACATCGTTTCACATGGAAGGCTGGTAAACAAGCTGGGTAGCCTGGGAGTGGGCCTCAAGTTGGTGAACTGGGTTTGAAACTGGTTGAGAGACAGGAAGCAGAGGGTGGTGGTAAATGGAACCCAGTCAGAAGAATTGAGAGTTACAAGTGGGGTACCTTAAGGGTCAGTTCTGAGGCCAGTCCTCTTCTGTGTCTTCATCAGTGACATTGCAGATGGGCTGAAGGCAACTGCAACAGAGTAGATACTCCAGAGGGTGTGTATAAGATGAGAAGGGATCTAGAAAAGCTGGAGAGATGGTCTGAAGTGTGGCAACTGAGGTTTATCGCAAAGAAGTGAAAAATCATACACATGGGGAGTAGAAACCCTGGGGAGAGCTACAGAATGGGAGGGAAGTTGTTGACAGACAAAGAGGAAGGAAAAAGATTTAGGTGTCATTATCAAAGATGATCTGAAAGCCACCAAGCAGACTGTGAAGGCAGTAGGGAAGGCCAGGGGAATGTAGGGGTGTACTGGAAGGGGTATCACAAGCCGTGGGAGAGAGGTGATACTTCCACTGTACAAAACGCTGGTGAGGCCCCATCTGGAATTCTGCGTGCAGTACTTGAGACTGCATCTGCGCAAAGACATTGACAGGATAGAGACAGTACAGAAGAGGGCAATAAAAATGGTACAGGGTCTGCAGCACAAGACATGCAAGGAAAGATTAAAGGACCTCAACATGTATACAGTGGAGCAGAGCAGGGAGCGCAGTGATATAATCAAAACATTCAAATATCTCACAGGCATAAATAAGGTGAATGAGAGAAACACTTTCTAGTATAGAAACCACTAGGACAAGAGGACATGATTTTAGATTGGAGATGGGCCGTTTAAGGGGAAATGTGAGAACGTTTTTTTTTTTCTCACTGAAAGCGTGGTGGATGCATGGAACAGTCTGCCCCAGGATGTGGTGGGTCAGTGCACAGTGGCAGGATTCAAACATGCATGGGATAGGCACAAGAGAACCATAGAGATGGGAGGGGGTAGCCAAGGCCGATGACTAGGTAAAGTCAGCAGGTGTTAATACAGGTAGGGTAAATGGGCAGACTGGATGGGCCTGGAGGTCCTTATCTGCCATCAATTTCTGTTTCTATGGCTACTCATATTAAAAGGAGTGCTCCATCTAGATCTTTCAAAAGGCAAAATAAATGTCAAAGCAGATTCAAACTGAGGAAAAAATGGTCATCTTACAGTACAGAAAAACAAGGGTACTCTAAAATAAAAAGGTGTAGTCAAAATGCTTCACCATAACATGCACTGGCTGCTTAACTTATAAACAAGCATGTTTAGATTGAATCCTCAGGGTATGGGTCACACATATACTGTACTGTACTCTGTGTCACCTGGAGAGAGCATAAAGAAAAGTCCTGGCACACAACCAGTCGATGCAGTGGTACACCTACTCACGATGCCAGTGACCTGGGCTTGGGAACAGGCCTGGGTTGTTGGGGGCCGACTGGGGGGATGAGAATCATGTGTCCCGTAGGACTCTTGGAGAGGAGGATCACTGTCTTTGCTGCAGCACTGCAATCTGGAAGACCCCAGGTGGAAACGCAGCAGAGGCATTGTGGGACAGGGGACAACTGCCAGGCTTGAGGCAGGCATGCAGATGTGTGCATCCCTGCATTGAGCCCCTTGTGCGCAAACATCCCAGGGGCCAGAAGAAATGAAAGGAAATGGCCCCAACAGCAGTGGGTAATAGCTGGATTTTATGATGGATCCCCAATTCACATTGTATTGCCCTCCCAGCATTGTAGGTCTTTTGTTGCTCTTGGTGGAGAAGCTTTGGTCTAAGAGTGAGTGAATTGGGCACTCATCCTATGATACCTATTTTCCAGCTCCCTTGGCTGCTTCAAGAGTCACGTTCTTGTTGCCCAGGCAGTTACCAGAATCAGTCTGCTACGAGCATTTGAAGCAACTAGTCCCCCCTGAATCTCTGCTGGGGGGCTCCAATTTTAGAAGTGTTGTCAGCAAGTTAGCAGTATACCCACAATGGGAATCGCCATCTTCCTCTCCTGGCGCCACACTGAGCTGAATTTTCACTACTCTTAACAAATTTTCCTAGCTTTCTTGTAGAGGATTTTAATTTTCTTTAACAAAGCCTCTGAAGTGGCTGCTGCACGAGTAAAGATGAGACATCACTCTCCTCAGCTCTTCCTCGCTGTCAGTGGTAGTTAGTCTAACGCTGACTCCTTACTTTTATACCTAACTCTTGAGGCACTTGCAGTATGGATGTGATTATGGGCTTATGATCCTCAGACTGAGTGCTGCCTTGAGAAGTAGAGTGCCCACCATGTGCTCCTGAACCACCCTACTGTATCAGTACATCCTCCAAAAATACTGTGTAACTCAGAAAACCCTGAAAAGCAATTTAAGCTCTGTGAGCTACAGTAGAAAAATGCAGATTTTATTTAAGTGCAAAATGCAGTGCTCCAAAGCTTTTTTAGCCCACACAAAAATAACAGGTATAGCAGGAACCGCCTGCCACATCGCCTCGGTGCTTCAGCTTCCACAAGTCTTCAATATGAGTTATTCCGCTATACCACGCTAAGTCTTCAGGTACAGTAGCAGCAAAAAACATACCGGAGCCACAGTCAAACTGATTTTAATGGCTGCACTCAATCCTCGAGTGAAAAACACTACTAACTGACTTAGGCCTACTCATACTCACCTTCAAAGCTGGAGATGGAAATTAAACAGGACTGTATTTAGTCAGCTCCAACGTCGAGGTTGTTTCTTTTTCTTCTTTGCTACCCTAGAAGGGAATAGTGACTCCTTTCCCAGCATCATTGTTGGTCATTTCAGCATCAACCCCCATCGACCACTGCTCTGCTGAAGTTGAGCACAGTGTCCCTGGATTCTGATGCAGGGCTTGCCCTGTCTCACTAATGAACAGACTGTGCTTTGGATGAGCCACATCAGAGAATAGATGGACACCTACTGTATATTAGGCTGTCTGTCACAACTGTTCCCTTGAAGTCAGCAACTTTGATATCAGTTTTAGCAGCAACAGTTCTGATATAGTGGCATCAGCCACTACCACAGAATCAAGCTGAGAACAGTAGTGCAGGAGCCGACAGCAACAACGTAAAGCCCAGGCCAGAACAGACACTGCCATTTTGCCAACGAACCTGATTGTTGGAGGGTGTATTAATTTAAAAGTATTTCTGTGTGCTAGCTGCACTCTGCTGTTCTGCTGAATCTCATGCCTTGCTGTTTGTTTTTTAATCGGCAGAGTGCACAGATAGGTTTGTAACAGCTGCCTTGTAACAGGGCTAGATAGGGATTTCTGCATGTACTGTAAGAGCCTTTACACAGGCTGTTTTAGCTGTTCTGGGTCATAATCCAAATTGTACAGATTCATTACCTGTTTGGTTTAGTAATCCTGCTCCTCTTGTTCTGGGGGTTGGCGCATGTTCAGTTTCCACCTTGCCCAACTCTTTTTTCAAACTTCTCGCCTCAGGACTCATTCTTTGTTCCCACTGTTGTGGCTCAAGATGCAACCCCACACACACACACACACTGCTTCTCACTCCACATCGGGAGCGCAGCACTGCAGAAGCCGACAGCAACAAGATAAAGCCCAGGCCAGAACAGACACTGCTGTTTTGCCAACAGACCTGATTGCTGGAGCGTATTAGCCCATCAATGCTGTGTGTCAACTGCCCTGCCCACCACTCCACACCCCCGCTCCCGCCACCCCCACTCTGGGTTGTCCCTAAGTGTATAGGGTGGGTGTGGTCATGTGACCTGTCACCTGACCTTCTCCCTTCTGTGACCAAGTCCCCAGTTTTCCATATGCTGGTTATTTTAAATGACCAGTAGGTGTCAGTCTTGAGTCCTCCCTATTCTCAACTTCACCTTAGCCTTGAATACCCTCCCTCCGTACCTCCACTAGCCTCTCCCCCTAATTTCCCAACCCCCTCCTCTGTCCCCTTCTTACCAACCTCCTGCTCTCTTGCTCTCTCCCCCCTCCAACTATAACCTCTGACCTTCTGCACCATAGTCGAGGACCCTATCACTGCACTACCGCATCGGCCTCTCCTCTCCTAGGCCAATTTTCATCCAAATACCCAGCTTATTTAGTCTTCACCTACTATTATGGATTTTCTCCTCTCAACTATGGCACCAGCTCCTATTGGTGCCCTGTCACTACTGCTTCTCATATTTGTCTATCCCTCCCTCCATAATCCCTACCTCCAACCCATCCACCAGCTGCCCCTTATTGCTGCACCAGTAATGTCCACTGTTACCGCCACCACCACCCCTCACCAAGCCCCAGGCCCTCGGCTTCCGCCAGATCACTCCGTCAGCCCACTTAATAACTTCGCACTGCTCACTGATACTCGCATCCCTTCACTACCATTCCTTGTCTTTGACCAAAAATCTGGCCACTGGTAAACACCCTTTAACCTAAAACCTTCCAAATTCTTGATAATTCATCATAGCCTACTCCTTCTTCTGCTCTCTGGCAATGTCCACCCCAACCCTGGGCCAGCCTGATCTCACTACTAGTAACCCAGGTGGCCTTAAGTTTGCCTCTGTCAGCATCCATAGCCTTTTGCCTAAGCTCAACCTCCTTCAAACCTGGACAATGCAACATAGCCTCAATGTCCTTGCAGTCGTTGAGACCTGGCTCTCATCCAAAATACTGGACTCTACTATTGCCCTGGATGGCTACACATTATTCAGGGAAGACCGGCTGGGGAAGAGGGGCGGGGCGGGTGCCATCTATCTAACCAGTTAACTACATGGACAGGTCCTCCCCCCAGTCATAACAGGGCATGACGCACAGGCACTGGCAGTTAAAATTGCCATAGGGCACCAGGGTAAATCCATTGTTGCCCTTTCAGTTTACATTCCTCCCTGTAACACTACTCCAGTTAACATCATCCTTGACTGGGTCTCTAACCTGCCCAATAATACTGAAGCAGTCTTTCTGGATGACTTCAATGTAAATTGGCTGGCCCCTGAATCTGCCCCACTCAGGGTTGCTGCCGCAGCCTTAGACATCTCCCAACTAGTATCCTCTCCTACCAGATTTAACTATAGAACCAGTAACAGCACACTTATAGATCTGATACTCACAAACCATCCTGAGAGATTCTCCAACATCGAAGTCTTACCGGACTCACTCAGCAACCACTCTGTGGTCCTTTGCCACTGGTCTAACTGTTTCCCCAAACTGCATGCTAAACCTATTTACCACTGTATCCTCCAAAAAGGTATGCTAAAATAATTTCAGTTCTACCTCTCCAACTGTGACTGGTCCTTTATTGACAGTGCTACCAATATTGACCTGGCACTAACATATTTTATTACCACTTTTAATAAAGCATGCAATATTTTTGCTACATACTCTAAGCAGTCTATCAGGGGCAATACCCATCCCTGGATAACCCCTGCTCTTCTCAAATCCATGGCCTCGAGGAACAACCTCTGGCTAATAGCCCGGGCCACCAGTCGTATCGCTGACTGGCAGGGTTACAAGGCATCTAGAAACCCCAGCACTCATGATATTCGCCTAGCCAAGGTTGCCCACTTCCAGGAGTGCCTCTCCTCCTTCTGGGGGAATGGAAGAAGGTTCTGGGACAACCGAAAAGACCTCACAGGAAAACCTTCCACCTCTCCCCCCACTATGTTGAACATAGGTGGTACCACCACACTGGACCATTAGCTCATTGCTGACACTTTTAACGCCACCTTCACAGACCTTAGTGGCGTCCTTCCCCCGGACTTCTCCAACACCCCCTTACTGGTTGCCACCCATCACACCTCGTAACACCCCACCCTTTCGATTCAAGATCATCATCCAAAAGGAAGCTAGAACCTACCTGCTGCATGTCCTAGGTAAGTCCAGACATAGCAGTGGCACCTTGGACCTGAAACTCCTACAACTTGCCCTTGATGCAGTACTGTGCCCCCTTACCATTATTATAAACTGATCCCACTGCCTTGGCCAGTTCCCACAACAGTGGAAGGCAGTGGTGGTAACCCCAGTCCACAACAGTGGCGATAGGGCCTCTTGTAGTAACTACCACCCGATATCCATCCTCCTCCCTCGAAAGCACTCGAGAGGATAGTTTCCAATCAGTTATCTGATTACCTTACTAAATACTACCTCTGACCTCCTTGAATTTACAGACTACATGCATAAAGCTCTTGACCATGGTCACCTTGTTGGGTCTGTGTACATAGACCTAACAAAAATGTTTTACATGGTCAATCACGCCCTTCTACTTGCCGCTCTCCCTGCCATCGGTCTCTCCAGTGATGCTACCTCCTGGTTCTCCCAACTACCTTTGTGGGCGTACACAACATGTCAAAATCCATGACACCCTCTCCTCCAGCCACCCCATCCGCTCTGGTGTCCCTCAAGGATCAGTTCTGGGTCCTCTTCTTTTAAGTCTCTTCCTCAGCACCCTCCCCCTAGCCTGCTCCAGCAACATACCCTTATATGCAGATGATGCTGTTATATACTCTAGTCATTCCAGTCCCCTCCCACTACAGCAGTCCCTTCAAAACTGCTTTCACGAAGTGGAAACCTGATTCTCTGACCACAAATTGATAGTTAACTATAAAAAAGACAAAGGTTATGGTATTTGCCACCCCAAAACAAGCATAAGGGAGTCTTTCTCAACATCCAAAATATTCTCTGCCATCCGCTGGAACAAGTCAACAGCTTTAAGTACCCAGGAGTTACACTAGACTGCTCTCTGTCCTTTTGGGAGCATGTCAGCCTTGTCTGCAAGGCAGTGAATATAAGGATCGGATTACTTTATAGGCACAGGCAATGTATGACACCTAATGCCCTCCGATTAGTAGTAACCAGTTCCATCCTCTCAATCATCGACTATGGTATAGTAATCTATGGCTCTGCCTCTGATACCATCCTCAGTAGAGTAAAGGTTGCCCTCAATAAGGCATGCCACCTAGTGACCGGTGCCCATAGGCTCACTCACACCTGCAATCTCTACTCGCTCACCAGTTGGCTAAACTTCAGTAATAGGCTTATTTACCAGTCCTGTCTCCTGGCCAAATAAATCACCCTCGGACTCACTCCCCCCTCCTCACAGTGGCTCCTCTCACATGCATCCATTACCAGGCCCACAAGGAGCACCACCAAAGTTATCTTCAATGACCCTTGCTGCAGAACTTCCCTATGCCAGCGGTCTTTCATGTATAGGGCCCCAGTTTGGTTAAATAGCCTGCCACCAGTAATCCTGGCCATACAAAAGTTGGAACCCTTTAAATCCCAGCCTCGGCAGCAGCTATTGTCCATTGCCAAATGTGACTGCACTTAATCTTGTCCACGTCCCTCTAACCCCCCCATCCAAACCTTGCTCCACTTGTCCCTAATGACTATGTCTGTTTTGACTGTTACCTGTTACTCTTTGTTCAGAAATTAAAGTAACTGAATACAGTATCAATGACTACGTCCACTTAGACTGTTACCTGTAATTTTTTGTCAATACTAGTCTCTTTCCTTACTGCCTGCACTAATTGAGTTTAATATGCCCTGGATCCCCATCAGTTGTTCTACTTTGTCTCTTAATCACTGTCTACTAGTATCCAAAGTTTATTGTTTATAGTGTGCTAGCTCTCTCACTTGACATTATTGCAACTCTTATTCCTCTTGTTCCCCACCTGCAATGTTCCTATCCCCCCCACATATTACTGGCCTGTTATTATTGTAACTTCTGTATCCAGCTGTTAATTGTAATGTTGCTTGTTCTCTGACGTGCGGCCTTTGTAAATGAGTCCCTGACTTAAAGGTTATGTGTTTCTGAGATTTAAATAGATAAATAAAAAAAGTACTAAGCAGACTAAAGGTACATTTACACATACCTGATAGTTGTGCTTTAATCTGTGCTGCATGCCCACCGCTCCACTCACACTGCTAGAGAGTCCCGTTTACACGAGGAGAGTGATGCACCATTGCAGGTTGGCAGACGTCACTTCCTGCGTATTTTATCACAGTTCCACCTGGGCCAGAAAGCAGGTAATCCAGAAATGGCACTTTAACTGTACCCCAGCTGCAAGGGACTTCCTGGTTTTCTACTCACCTGCTTGGTAAACATACTGTCTGCCCAGCCAGGAATAAGTGTTGCATTACAAGGTGCGAACAGCATCTAACTTGGTAATTCTAAACCATTGCAGCTAAATAATCTATTTATGGAGCTAACCATTTCCTCCCTGACCATGATAAAGCACTAGCAAATTCATATACAAACTGCTGCTGCAGGGATATATATATATACAGTGTATATATATATATATATATAAAAAACTATAGATATATGTATTAGTGATTTTTTTTTTTCTTGGTGATGGGCATGGCAGATGTATATACATCTCTGGCAGCGGGAGTGGTGCTGGGTACTGAGAAGCTGTGCTAGTACTGGTGGAGCAGTGTTTACAAGCTTCGAAAAACACCTGCACTGATGCATGATTCCACTAAAACAGGGATTGTGCTTTGCCACAATGGAGGGACTTACAGTGCTCCGCAAGTCATTTATGTGACCTGATCTGCAGCGGTGCAGCCCCTTTTCTTGGCTCGCAGCGATGCAGATCAGGTCATGTAAACAGGCCTTAAGAGTCTTCTACCACCAGTTAAGAGAAAAGGCTGTTCTGTACAGCTGGAGAGTCGGTGTGTGATTCTCTGCCTGAACAAACAAGGGAAGTTCACTCCTATCTGCTATGCAGGAAGGCATTCTAGAGTGTGTGACTGTGCAGTCAAGCAATACAGCATGAGAGTGCATCATTGTGGGATTATGGCACATTTCGGGAAGTGAGGCTCAAGGTGAAGTCGAGTGCCTTATGCATCTGAGAAGGGCTGTTCAAACAACATGAAGTCTGGCTATATTATGACAATTGCAGTTTGTCCCACCATTAGAACTGCTCCGGAGGTGAAAGAGTTAACTACCATTCTAAGAATGGAGTTTAGAGCGCGAGCTCGGTTAGAGAAGCTCTGTCTGGATAATTTCAAACTGAAACTGTCAGATTCTTTACTCCGCCTCACTGAACAGTCACTCCGGAGATTTCTCCTACTGCTCGGTTCATTTTCGGTTTAAACAGTATTTTCTTGGTTAAATTCAACATGAGTATTATTATTTTAACCATAAACCGATCGGTTCAAGCTCTGTCTGTGGTATTGTAAGTAATAGACAGGTTTTTATTTCTGTGTGGAACTTGTAAATGTTTATCGGTTCAGTTGACCGATCAGGTTAGTTAAAACTTTAAAGTATAAGCATTTTAAAGCTTTTTAGAGTGCGGTTCAGTTCTTATCGGTTCTAAAAAGCAGTTTCATTACAGTTTTTCACGACCCGTGACACGGTTGGGAACCAATAAGGGTGTCTTGCCTGGCACTGCCATTAAAAGGGCAAGTTTGTTGGTTAGGCTGGCATCATGTCTGAGAAACCCAAAAGAAAAACCGGGCCCACTGGGTTTCAACACTGTAGTGTCTGTGGGGAAGCCTTTGCCAAGGCTGACCCACACACTACATGTGTTTATTGTCTGGGGTTTGACCACCTCAATTCAGACTGCCAGATTTGTAAAAATTTCCCTGCAGCCACCCTGGATAAGAGGTAGAGGCAGGCTCAGGGAGCGAGAGGCCAAAAGTCCGCTGACCCAGGTGGCCAGCCGGTTCGGTGCCAACCCGAACGAGAGAATACTTTCCCTCTGACCAGAGTCGAGACTTCCTCGGGCAAGCGTAAGCTGGCTCTGAGGAGCCAGTCCCAGCAAAGAAAAACTAAAAATCAGCAGGTATGGAGTCCAAAATTTCTTCTCCAACTGCTGCAGAAATAGCAAAAGCTATACAAATTGTACAGTCACTTTCTCCGGTTCCGTCCGAACCGCCACTGTCTGGTAAAAGGTCGGTTCGGCTGGTTCCACCGGTTCAAGAATATGATATTGGAAATTTTTATGAACTAGAGGAGGATTATGAACAGTGTGAATGTGACTTTGAGAGTCTGGATGTGCCCATTGAACCGGACATCTCCCCAGACAGACCTTTAGAATCTCCCCCTATGCTTTCTGAGTCCCCTTCTCATTTTTTGTTTTATAAAAAGGTTGCTGAAACCCTCCAGCTCCCATTAGAGGAAGCTGTGGATGAGCAAGAGGAACCTGATTTTGTGGAAATGATGGATATCCCAGAGTCTAGGAGATTATCTATCCCCTTACATAAGTCTTTTAGGAAGCAAACAATAAAAATTCTAAAAGCCCCTAATTCTGTGCCTCCTGTTGACAAAAAGATGAACAGGAGGTACACTTTGTCAGGTCCTGATACAGACTTTGTTTCACAGCAGTGCAGTCATGTTGGGGTAGTTCAGGCTGCAGCCTGTGATAAAGCTAACATTCCCCTGGCTTCACATCCTTCTGACAAGGACTCCAGGAAGATTGATGCCATGGCTAAAAACAATACATGGCAGCGTCCTTGGGACTCAGACAAGCAAATTACATAGCTTATGTGGCAAGATACAAAAATCTAGATGGGACACTGTCATGGCGCACAAACAGGCCCTAGCCAGCTTGCCAGAGCTGGAGCAGGTGGCTACTGATGGTATTGAGGCTTCCAAGGTGCAATTCCATGCTGCTGTGGATTCTAATGATGTATCCTCTAGAGTCATGGCTACATCTGTGGCCTTTCGTAGGGTTAGCTTGGCTCAGGTGTACTAACTTGTCACAGGATACCCAGACTAAGGCTATGGATTTTCCTGTGGTGGGGAATTCTCTGTTTGGGGAGCAGACAGAAATTACATGAAAAATGGATGAATACAGAACAACTTATAGGGTGCACAAGCCAGGAGCGGCAAGCCACTCCTCAGAAGCAGACCCCAGGGGTAGAGGTGAGGCCCTTTCACAGGCCTTTTACCAAACCAGGCTTCTTCTGCTTATGCTCAGAGGGTTCTTGAGAGGCAGAGGCAGGCCGGGGTGCAAGTAGATCTGCTCCACCCCTCAGCCTAAAGCCCCTCCCAAACAGGCACCCTGATGGGGTGCCCAGGGCAGTTCTCCACTACCTGTAGGGGCAGGCTGGCTTACTTCGTCAGGACTGAGAGTCTCTAACATCAGACAAATGGGTCCTGGAAGTAGTAAGCCAGGGTCTGTTCTCAGTTTCAAAACATTTCCAAAGATGAGAGCCAGATTTTTCACCTGCAAACCCTCTGAGACCTTTACCTTAGAAACAGAGTCTCAACCCTCCTAGCTCTCAGAGCTGTAGAAGGTTTCCCCTACACCAGGGCAGGGGTCTGTACTCCAGGTACTTCCCTTACCCCAAAAAGACAGGAGAATGGCGGCCCATTTTAGACCTAAGATATCTGAACAAGCACCTTTTGAAACCAAAGTTCAAAATGGTGACTCTGGCAATGATTTTACCTTCTCTAAGGCCAGGGGACTGGCTAGCTTCCCTGGACCTCAAGGATGCCTATTTCCATGTTCTAATCAGAGCTCCCACGAAAGTACCTCAGATTGAACTGCCCTCAGGTCATTACCAGTTCAGAGCAATGCCCTTAGGCCTCACCTTGCCCCAAGGGTATTCACAAAATGTCTGGCAGTAGCAGTTGCTCATTTAAGAAGGCAAAGGATTGCTGTCTTTCCCTATCTAGACGACTGGCTCATTGTAGGCCAGTCTCCAGAACAGGTCAAATCACACCTGCAAGTTACCCAGCAGCTGCTCACCTCTCTGGGCTTCTTGCTCAATCTTCCAAAGTCAGTTCTGGAACCTGTTCAGGTACTCACCTTCATGGTTGCAGAATTGGACACAAAGCAGGCCAGAGCCTTCCTCCCGTAGAGAGGGTAAGGAACCTGGTGGCCCTGGCCTCCTCCTTCACTCTGCAGGTCTCTCGACCAGCAAGGCACTTCTTACAGCTCCTAGGGCACATGGCTGCTTCCACAGCTGTAGTGCAAGGAGCAAGATTTCAGATGAGGGACATTCAGTTTCACTTGAGAGCCTTTTGGTCTCAGAGAAAAGATCCCCTCTCCAAGTTGATCCCAGTGACTCGAACCCTGATCCAGGCCCTTCAGTGGTGGCAGGATCAGAGCAATTTAAGACTGGGGGTCCCCTTCATCCCTCTATCTCATTCCTTGACCCTCACTACGGATGCATCCCTTCTGGGATGGGGGAGCTCACATGGCGACCTCTCCACTCAGGGAGTGTGGTCCCCTCAGGATTCTCTCTCCACATCAATTTGCTGGAACTCTGAGCTGTCTTTCTAGCACTTCAAGTGTTTCTGCATCTGTTCAGAACAAAGTGGTACAAGTCAGAACAGACAACACCACACATGTGGTACATCAACAAACAAGGGGCACTCGGTCTTGGCCTTGTGCCGAAGCAAGAGTTGTGGTCTCTGGCTTATTCCCTGAACACTTCCTGTGTAGCAGTTCACCTCCCAGGAAAGGACAATGTCCTGGCAGATGCTCTGCAGAGTTTCCCAGGCCATCACGAATGGTCACTGGATCCCCAAGTACTGGGATAGTTTTTGCCAGATGGGGCACCCTCAGATAGACCTTTTCGCAGCCCCAGACAATCACCAACTTCCACTGTTTTGTTGCAGGCCCCAGTGATGGGCTCAGTCCCTCTGGATGCCTTTCTCCCTAGATTGGGAAGGAAGTTTCTATATGCTTTTCCTCCCTTCCTCTCCTATTCAAGGTGCTAGTCAAAATCAGATCCTAGCCTTGCAGGATGATTCTGATTGCTCAGATTGGGCCAGGCAGCCCTGGTACCCACTCCTTCTGTCCTTAGCAGTCCATCTCCCCTGTGCCTCCCCAGGAGGCACAATCTGATATCTTGTGCCCAGGGGAGGTTTGGTATCCAATCTCAATCCCTCAACCTCAAGGCCTGGCTCTTGAGGTTAGAGTTTGCTGACCTACACCTTTCTCAAGGTGTTCTCGACATCCTGAAGGCTTCTGGAAGCCTTCCACTAGAACCACTTATAATTCTAAATGGAAAGGTTTTCCATCTGGTGCTCGGGGAAGCATATTTCCCCGGAATCTGCTGATTTGCCCATTGTTTTGGACTATATGGTCCATCTTAATTCTTTGGGCCTGAGACCAGCTACCCTGAAAGTTCATTTGGCAGCTGTCTCTGCTTTTATTTCAGCAGGAAAGCCCTCTTCTCTTTCCACTCACCCTGTTTTTCCAAGTTTTTCAAGGGATTACTTCATACTAATCCACCTTTCAGGGACCCGGCCCCTGCCTGGGATCTTAATGTTTGCATTGCCCAGTTGATGCAACCTCCCTTTGAACCTCTGTCTTCTGCAGAGCTCAAGTATTTGACTTGGAAAACTGTTTTTCTAGTAGTCATCACTTCTGCCAGGCGCATAAGTGAGTTACAAGCCTTGTCAGTGGAGACTGACTTTATTTCCTTTCACAGGGATAAAGTAGTCCTTAGGACTAACAGGAAGTTTTTGCCTAAGGTGGTTTCAGACTTCCATCTTAACAATCTATCTCCTTCCAGTGTTCTTTACTGACCATTCCTCCTCTGGTGAGAGAAGGTTGCACAGTTTAGATGTTAAGAGGGCCCTTAGTTACTATATAGGCGTACAAAGGTCATAGGTTCGAATCCCTCAACTTTTCTCACTTTTGGTGAGGTTGGAAAGGTAAACCTGCCACTAGAGATCCATTGCCAGGTGGATTGTCTCTTGTATCAATTTTGTTATCAAAAACTGGAAAGGTTCCCCATTCAGGCCTGAGGCTCACTCTACCAGAGGTACAGCTGCATCTATAGCTGCTGCCAGAGACATCCCTATTTTAGAGATATGTCAAGCAGCTACCTGGAAAAGCGGTACACACTTTCACAAGCATTATTCCTTGGTTATCAGGCCAGGAGGGATGCTAGATTTGCTTAGCCGTGCTTCAGAGCCTATTCCTAAGTAGGTTCTGTCCCTCCTCCATGGAGATACTGCTGTGTATTCTGCAATTGTCATAATATAGCAAGACTTCATGTTGTTTGAAGAAAAATTACTCACCTTAGTAATGTTGTTTCTTCTAATGGAGTCTTCTATATTAACCTACCCCAACCTGCCTCCCAGAACTTCTACTTGGGTATGGGGTGGGCAGTCCAGTGTGGGCACGGTTATCCCATTATATGTTTTTCACCCCTTTTGGGGTTTTGGGGTGTGGTGTTTTATTCTACCTTATTTTATTATTTTCTGGTTCCCTGACTTGAGTCTTTGTGTTGGGACCAGGAATATGTGTTGATATTTAGGTAGCCAGTTGTCTAGTGTAGGTTACAGCTTCCACACAGAACCTTAGTGAGTTTTTGCTCGTAAAGATCTGACAGTTTCAGTTTGAAATTATCCAGACAGAGCTTCTCTAACCGAGCTCACGCTCTAAACTCCATTCTTAGAATGGTAGTTAACTCTTTCACCTCCGGAGCAATTCTAATGGTGGGACAAACTGCAATTGTCATAATATAGCAAGACTCCATTAGAAGAAACAACATTACTAAGGTGAGTAATTTTTTCTTATCCCCCAGTTATACACACCCTGGAGTGCCTTATTGTGATTATAAAATGGTTCTCACGATTTTTATTTCAAAACTGTGTAATGAGGTTCAGAAAGTCGTTTCTGACCTGTGCTGTTGTAATAATGCATGGTCATGTGATAAGATCGCACCAGTCACAGCACAGGAGTTTTCCCAACACATTTTATAATTCATCACAACACTCTGCAACCTGCTTTGCAGGACCGGTAAATGTTGTGGTGGATGCTCTGAGCCACTTAATAACTCACCCGCATGAATGTTCTCTTCACAGAGAGAACTACAGAAGTGTTTATCATGAAATAGACCTATATTCATCTCCCCCTGCCCCCACTCACTCACAGTGCAGAACTACCTCTACTGCTTTTGAGTGTTTCAGAGCCTTGAGCTTTTTGACAGGGAACAACAGAGCAAGCATGATTCAGGTGACCTTGTTCTGGGTTAGGCAGATCTGATTTCAACGTCACTGGATCCAGTGATCAAGTTCTAGAACAGGTCCAACCTTCTCTCACAACATCAGGGCCAGTTGCTGCTTCCAGATCTTCTGTCGCTGCAACTTCATACTTTGTTCCTGAAAATGTAGAGAGATAGAGATTTCAGGTATTTGTAGAACTCTCTGAAAGCCTCTTAGTATCCAGAGCCTTCTGGTGCAAGCAGGTGATCTAAGCGCATTTGCGTGCCCCAGTCAAAACCTTCTGGATTATCTGCTCCATCTCTTTCAGTAGGGATTGCAGTATTTTTCAGTTAAGGGTCACCGTTCAGCAGTTTCTGATTTTTACAAACCGATAGAGTGGTAAATTCCTCTGAGCCACTCTTGATATAAACCCTCTGGTGCAAATATTTGTACATTACACAATGGGGTATTATAGAGGCTATTGAGAGCTAATCTAGTCAGTCTGTTATATATTGTAAGATATCTAACCTGGTCAGGGGGCTCTTTGGGGCATGGCTAAAGCAAACCTCTGCGCAATCATTGGCAAAATGGTAGTCTGAATTAATTTCAAAAGAGAGTCTTGTGTCAGAACGTTTTTTTATAAAGAAACCTTACTTTACGTCCAAGTTGTTCATTAATGTTTCAATTTGAATGGCACCAGAACAGGTTGGGTGCAGCCAAAACCCCAAATAATTGTAAGATGCATTTTCCAAACACTTTCTGGAGGAGAAAAGATTTTAAGACATTCCTAATGTAAGATATTTCTTTCTCAATTTGGGGGCAGAGGCAAAGGTCATTAATTTTATCTTTTTTACATTTAAAGCTAACTTGGATTCTTGAAAATAATATTCCAAGAGTCCCATATTCAATACCAGAAGAGTGTGTCATACACCCATTAGCAGTGCACTTGGGAAAGCACACGGCCAACCTGGGAGACATGTTCAGACAGGGTGGCATGCCCTGACCGGAGCACGCTGCCTGTCTGAATTTAGAGCTGTGGTAGCTCAGCAGACCATGACTATGTGCGGTGCTCATACAGCTCATATAGTCCCCTGCAGGAATATGTCCTATGAGCCATATTCAGCCACCGGCATGTTGATAAGCCCGTAAATCAGTGCAAGGGAGCCATTTGCATGCCATTATGAGCTCATTAGCATCTCTGTACATTATCACCACATAAACTGCATCAAGGTATTCTGTGGAACTGTGTGGGCCCCCCACCCATTGATCATCATTTAGATGCCCCAACACTGTTAGTTTTGCTGATCCATTGTGCCTTGTGGTCCCCCACTCCATGATCACTATGCTGATCCCTGGTGCCTGGTGTCTTCCTTCCATCACTGTTCAGATGCCCTGACAGTATTGCTTACTCTGATCCCTGGCAGCTAGTTGCCCCCCCCCAATCCTGATCACCAGTTTGAACCCCCCACTCTATCCCACTCACTCAGGTCTCTCTACTCCCACTGGTGGCCCCCAGACTCAACCCAGTAGGCATCCAGCAACACCCGTTGATGGCGACTGGCACAGCCCTTCCACTTAACCACCTTGGCCAGCCACCATCTGAGTAACAGCGAACCCACGATTACTCTATCTCCTTACCAATGCTGAGGCTAGATAAAGTAGCCTGTTGGTAAAACTAGGATCTGCAGCTTATCCAATAGGTAGGGAAATGGGCAGACAGGGTGGGCCAAGCGGTCCTTATCTGCCATCAAAGTCTGTGTTTTCAGCAGTACACTATGCTCCACTGTGTCAGAGACCCATGATAAGTCCACAAAGACAGCTCCCACATAGTTGCCTCTGTCAACTGAAATATTAATATGATGGAGGACCCTTGCAACAGCAGCAACCATACAATGGCCCAGCCTAAAGCCTGACTGGTACTTGTCCTACCAGCTGTTGCAGGCCTATAATATAGGGTGTAAATGATAGTTTAATCAAGTATACTTAGAGCCTTGCTAGTCGCATGGTAGCTTTGATTGGACCTAAATGGACCACAAAAGAAATTTAAATAGCCTTTTAAAACATAACCGTTTTCTCTTCAATGGAATGCTCCCCTGTGCTGTGCAGACTCTGACATCAGAAAACATTTGAGCGTGGGGCAAGCACTTAAACAAGAAGGAGAAGAGATCGGGCAGCTAGGTCTAGGTAGCCAATCCCTTCTCTCCCTTCAAGAATACATTTAAAACTTCAGGAAAGGGGGCCAGCCTGGTGGTGCTGGAGGACTAAGGTGTTGAATGCCTTACCTCCTGCCACGCTGGTGATCCGTGTTTGGGAATCAGCACGGGTTGCCAGGGGTCAGCTGGGTTGGAGAGGATTGAGCATCCCAGGGGCATCTTTCCTCTTCTTGGGGGCGAGTTCCCAAGCCATCTCACCCATGACTGCCACCAGCAGGCGCGAGCGACTAGAACAGGTGGGGCCATGGAGCTACAGAATGTGCATGCCTCCTCGCACACTTACTGAGGGGATGTTGCAGCAGCAGCAGCAGAGGGAGAAAAATGGGGGCCTGGAATTTGTGAAGCCCTGGCCGTGTGCCGGCGGTCCACCCTACTGCTCCAGTCCCGAGGCCATACTGGATTTGTCTGCTAGAGGGAGGACGCCCTCCCCCTCCTGCCATGCTGCAGCAGGGAAATCCACAGGGTAGTTCCTTACAGACCAGGAGGGAGATGAGGGATGTCTGTCAGTCACGGAGACAGGGCTGATAGCCACCCAGACCTGCCTAGAAGGTTAAAAACCTTTGTAGAAAGAAATTCGGGAACAGGGACTTTTTATTTTAGTGGCGATAAGGCAGCTCAGGGGAGCTTTTTGACTGTACCAAAATCGTTATTCATTAAGGACGGTAAACCACTCTACTCTTCAAACTGGATCTCCTAGATGGCAGCTCAAGAAGCCCTGAACAGGCAGTTCGTACTTAAGGCATTTCTTGGATTAATTGAACCTTAAACAGTATATCATCATCTCCCAAATGAGACAAGATGATTTATGTAGTTGCCTTTTGGTAATTTGTAAGTTGGCATTGAAAAGTTTTCAGCAGATGGTACAGTGGGTTGTGGAATTGTCTGTTCTAGTAGAATATTTGAATCTTTCCAGAAGCTGATGCTTTTATTTCATTTTTACTTCTTTTCTTCAGGTCTTGCCAGGGCCACCTGTGAAATCACGTGACCAGTCTGCAAAGAAGAGAGACATTTACTGCTACAACTGTGCTCGGAAAGGACATTATGGGCATGTAAGTCCTAGCAGCTTCTTTTCAGTGTATTAATGTTTCCAAGACAGGATTGGGGCAGTCTGAAATGTGTAGCACTATTATATTCTAAAGCAAAAAGGATATTTAATTAATGGGTCGTGTTTTTTTCTCATTGAAAAAGCCGTGTATTAAATGCCGTAAATACACATATGTGTATTACAGCATTTTTTAATACACAGCACCTTTCAATGTAAAAATGCATGAGCCGTACTGTGGCTCCCGACCACCACAAAGCACTTTCCCTCATCAACGTTCTCCCACAAAAGTACTCACTTCAGCAGCCGGTAAACCGGAAGAGATTTTTCAGTGATGCTTTCGGCAGTTCCGAGAACAGCGAGTGGTTGGGATCTGTGCTGTTGCCATAATGCTGCCCTGTTTTTTTTGTTTTCTTTTTAAAATACTTTGCGACTCTCATCTGCGGTCTCCACAAGTGGAGCCACATACTCGCACTCTGTGTCTGGCCAGCTGAGAAGAGGAGAGTCGAGAGCAACAAGACCCCCAAGTAGTCCCTCCTACTGCCTGTCTCCAGCGCCCATCGCCAGTCAACATCCTTGTCTCTCGGTGAAAAAAAACTGCTATAGAATTAAATAAAATATGGGGTGCAGTGCGTTAACTCGAATTTAACACAAAACCCTCATTGTTGGATGGCTACCATAAAACCGTCAGGCCTCGCCCTCAGGGTTTATGTGCCATCCAACAACTCGGGTGTGTGCTAAATTCTCATAACACACTGTACCCCATACTTTATCCTATATGTAGTCACTAAGGATAAATGACCAATTTTGCATTCCCTGCAGTGCAATAAAATAATTTTGGAAACACATTTTCTTTTGTTGTAACTCAGGTTTATTGATGAGGAAAAAGGAAAACAGACATGGTTGTACATCGCAATCTTTAGATGCCTGGAATACATTTCATAGTGAACTCAAAATACAGTCTAGGTATCTTGTTCCAAATTCCAGACCTGTAGGAGCTATATTCTACTCCCCGGAAATGCATTTTCATGTCAAATCTTACACAATTATTTATTTTCCTTCAATATGTACCAGAAATGCTAAGGTGATTATTAAGTTGTTTTATAAGTCTGTAAAACAAATTACAGTTATATTTTTAAAATACTTTGAATGCAGTGTCAGTGTGTTTTAAACAAGTTGATGCCTTTTAAACACACTGACTTAGTCACGTAATACGCTATGTGTAAGAGACAGCTTTCCTCTCGGCTTCAAGGACCGAGCACCCAAACCATGGCTAAATCTATGGGAAAATGTCTTTCTAGGGACATGGATATGTTGTTCAGTCCACAATTACTGGCAGGTTCCTTGCCACTTTAAATCTTGCCAGAAGGTCTTCAAGCTGGCTCCTCCCACCCACCCAGGTGATAAAACTCTCGGCTCTGCCTCATGATGCCAGATCTTCCTTACCGCTTGGAAGCTCAGGTTCCCCTCCTTTGCACTGTGCGTTTTAGGCCTGGATCCTAACTCTTCGGTTAAACCAAAACTTATCTTAAAATTTACAAGACTTCTGTCTTTTTCTTCCTTCATGGCTGAGATGGACAAGTCGACTCCCAGATTTCAGCGGTGCCCCTGTGGGCAGAAGATGTCCCGGACCGATCTGTACTCCACATGCGTTTACTGCCTTGGCTCGAGCACGATTCGCAGATCTGCGACTTATGCAAATCCTTCTCGGCCACGGTTCTTGAGGATCGTGCTGCCAGATTGCAATTTGGGCGCCCCGAGAAATGTTATCCTCCAGTAAAGTCGAAGGAGGCCCATTGGGCGGTGTCCACGGCGGCAGGCTCAGCTGAACAGCTCGAACAAATGGTCGCGCTTGAGGAGGAGGAGGCGACCCAGGCCACATCAACTTCTTCGGTCGCAGCATTTATCCCGCTCTCTTTGGGCTCCTCCTACACGGCTTCGTTCAAGGAGCTTTGTCAGTCCCTCTCCACCAAGGGAAAGGGCCCTTCGGGACATTCCTCTCGGTCCAAGAAGAAGGACTCCAAGGGTAAGTCCCACAGTCAACGTTCGTGGGAGCGGGAGAGGTCCTCTTCCCCGGATAGTCGACACTCGACTTCAGTCAAGGTTGCAGCTAAGGCCGCTGGCATCACGCTGTCCCCGTCAGGTCAGCCAGCCGAGACACCCGTCGACGTAGTTGAGATTTTCTCAACCCGTCGGACGGGCTGTTGACTGGATAAGCTGACAGCCCTTCTTCACCGGTTTTCCCGGTGGAAACCGAGGACTTGCCTGTGCCTCCTGTGCCAGAGTCCCCGGTTAAGATCCCCGAACTGAGGGAGGTGGGTTTCCCCGCTCCCTCTCAGAACCCACCCTCAGTACCCGAAGGTCTCGGTCTGGACCTCTTCTCGATCCAGCCGATTCCGCCCGACATGGTGATCTAGAACTCTCGGCTTCCGAGAAAGCAGCAGTGCCACTCATCCTTGTCTTCTTCGGAGGATAGGCTCTGGCGCAAATTGCATCGGCGCTACGAGGTTCTGATGTGGCAGCAGCTCCTTTTGACCGGGAACAAGCTGACTCCGTCGCCTTCCCCGGCCATTAAGCAGCTGTCACCAGAGTGGCTGAAACAACCCCTCATTGTAATCGAGGAGCCGAATCCGGCACTGGTTGTTCAGCCGAAACCAGCTGCGCCACCCATTGTGGTGGAACCCCGCCTCCACAACCTTAAACTGGGGCATCGACCAAGGATTCTCAGTTGGGTCAGGGTTTGCCCCATTGGTTGTCAGTCACCCTCACTCCCGATCGACCTCGGCAAGTGGAGAGTGGCTTAGGCCCTCAGCAGCTGTTTGCAGACTCCTTGGAGTCTGACAATGAATCCTCACTGTTCTCCAGGCCCCTCGACCTCGAGTCCACTGGGGGTCAGTTGGTGGACGAGAGCCCATCCTCGTTCTCTGGAATGCTTTGGCTCATCTCAGAGTCTACTGGGATGAAGCTCGAACCCATTTCAAAGTGGGCCAAGTATCCCCTCACAAAGATACTGGACCAAGGGGATTCCCCCACAGAGGCCTTTCCGGTGACCGAAGCCATTGTTGGCCCGGCTCTGGAGTTATGGGAGCGGCCAGCTTCTTGTCCAGCACCTGCGTGGGATGGCCAGTATCCGTTCCACTGGTTCACTCTCCAGACTCTCGGAGCACCCCTCCCGCGGAGGCTTGTGACCCGACAGTGTTTTCAGTGCTCTGGAAACGCTCGGGACGTGGACAAGCCACCCGATAAAGAGTCCAAGAAACTGGACTACTCCGGGCGTAAAGTCTATGCTGTGTCCTCCTTAGGCCCTCGTCAGGCCAATTCGGACGTTCTGATGGCACACTTTTCACACACCCTTTTGGGCTCCCTGGATGAGGTGATTCCTCATCTCCCAGCTGACCTCCAGACTACGGTCAAGCAGGTGTGGGATCAGGGAAGGGCGGTGGCTAAGCAACAGCTCCAAACTGCCTTAGACATTGGAGACTCTTGTGCCCGGTCAGTAGCGGCTGCAGTGGCCATGCACCGCGGAAGCTTGGCTGCGGATCTCCACTTTCTGGCGGATACCCAGCACAAGCGGCAGGCGTTCCCTTCCTGGGTACCGACTTGTTGGGTCCTGGGGTGGAGGTCATCTGCAGAGGATCGAGAGTCAGTGCCACCTTGGACTCTGTCACGTCTGCCAGAAGGACAAAGGCCACCAGCAGCAGCATAAGCCCTTTTGGCCTTCTGCCTTGCGGCAGCGTCGGCCCAGCAACACCAGCATCAGGGCCAGCAGGCTTGAACTTGGCACCCCAAAGCCAAGCCTGCAGCTTCCTCCAACCAGGAAGCCAGGAGGATGGGGTCAGGAGGCCCCTCGGCCAGTCCTTCCTCAAGCCTGCCCAGTGAAGGGTTGAGGGGTGTCACCCCAACCTCGTCACTCCTCCCTGGGTCCCCGTGGAGGATGGCTCCAATCACTTCCTTTCCACCTGGTCTGATATCACCATGGACCACTGGGTGCTGGAAGTGGTAGGAAAGGGTCTGCCTCTGGAATTCGAGCAGGCCCCACCCTATCGAGCAGTCACCCTACGGGGGGGCTACGGGGTCCGCAGCTTCTCTGTCGTTGCCCTGCTCCTCCAGAAGGAGGTGATCAGGGAGGTGGCGGATCCTCCACCAGACCCAGGGTTTGTGTCCAGGGATTTTCTGGTCTCAACACGGACGGGGGCTGGCGCCCCATTCTAGACCTTCATGACCTGAACATGTTCCCAAGGTCTCGAACCTTCAGGATGGTCACTCTGGCTCAGATCATTCCATCCTTGGAACAAGACATGTGGTTCTTTTCTCTGGACCTCCAGGATGCGTTCTTTCACGTCCCAATCCGTCCGTCCCCACCAGCAATTCCTCCGCTTCAGGGCAGAGGGGTCCCTTTATGAGTTCCGGGCCATGCCCTTCAGCCTCTCTCCAGCTCCCAGGGTCTTCACCAAATGCATGGCAGTGGTGACAGCATTCCAGCGGCACCGAAGGGTCCAGGTGTACCCTTACCTGGACGACTGGCTAATAGCAGCCCCCTTCAGACTGGAGGTGGAGCGGTCCAGGGACCTGGCCCTCCAGGGCTGCTCTCAGATTGGCCTCCTCATCAACGAGGCCAAATCGGAACTCGTGCCAATGCAGGTGATTCAATTCATCGGGGCAGAGCTCGACTCTCTTCGAGCCAGAGCACAGCTCCCGGCGGACAGGGCCAAGGGTCTTTCCTCCTTTGCCCAATCATTTCTGGTTGGGCAATTGCGCCCTGCCCAGGACTTCCTGCACCTCCTGGGCCTCATGGCGTCCTGCACCAGCGTGGTCTGTTGGGCCCACTGGCACATGCATCCCCTTCAGTGGGGCTGGCCCGCCAATGGTCACAGTGCTCCGGTCCTCTGGACCAGCCAGTAATAGTGACCCAGGAGATGGGGAACACTCTAGTGGTGGATCATTCCGGCTCATCTGCAGGAGGGTATCCCATTTGTCCGCCCAGAGCCGACGGTCACTCTAACGATCAACGCCTCTCTGATGGGTTGGGGTGCCCATCTGGGGGAGCTCAGAGCGCATGGCCTCTGGTCCCCTCAGGAGTCTCAATGCCACATCAACCTGCTGGAGCTTCGAGCGGTCTGACTAGCCCTCACCGCCTTCGCTCCGTTTGTACGGGGTCAAGTGGTCCAGGTCCAGACGGACAATACACAACCATGTACTACCTAAACCGCCAGGGCGGGACACGCTCCTTGCCTCTGTGCAAGGAAGCTCTCCACACTTGGTCTCTCGTGAGCAGACTGGAGGCGGATCTCCTAGCCATCCATGTGGCAGGAGCCTCCAACACTCTGGCCGATGCCCTAAGCTGGATAGGTGCTGCATCTCACGAGAGGTCTCTCCTGCAGGAGGTAGTACACAATCTGTTCTCCCACTGGGGCACACGTCAGGTGGACCTATTTGCCTCCAGGGAGAATGCAAAGCTGAGGCTGTTTCATGCCCGCCCCCCTCAGCAGGGCTCGCTACAAGGGGATGCCTTTTCGAGACCGTGGACCCCGGGCCTCTTCTATGCCTTTCCCCATTTCCCTTGATCCACAAGGTGCTTCTCAAGGCGAGGAGGGACAAGGCGCAGGTGATTCTGGTAGCCCCAGATTGGCCCCGCCAGTTCTGGTATCCAGATCTCCTCAGCCTCAGCTCCAGGCTCCCGAGGCGGCTTCCAGCCCGACCGGACCTGATCTCAGTCAACCAGGGGAAGGTTCTCCACCCGGACCTTCAATCCCTGCACCTGACGACCTGGTTTCTGAGCGGCTAGAGTTCCATGCCTTGGGTCTTTCCGACGAGGTCCTCAGTGTTGTTGAGGCATCTCGTAAGGAGTCGACCAGAAAATGCTACGCCTTCAAATGGAAAAGATTCTCCATTTGGTGTCAGGACAAGGGGTTGGACCCTTCTTCCTGTTCCTTGGCTAGCGTTCTGGACTACCTGTGGTCCCTTTCTCAGCTAGGGCTTCGGTCGACGACCCTTAAGGTGCACCTGGCAGCCATCTCTGCTTACCGGGCGTGGGCCGGCAAGCAGTCGGTGGCGCAGGAGAAGGTGGTTGGGCACCTTTTCAAAGGCCTTGATCACATATCCCCTCCAGTGCGAGAACCTCCACCTCCGTGGGATCTACTGCTGGTATTGGCTAAGCTCATGGGCAAGCCATTCGAACCGATGCAAAGGTGTGACATATCTCACCTGTCGTGGAAGACCATCTTCTTGGTGGCTATCACGTCAGCCAGAAGGATGGGAGAGCTCCAGGCGCTTTCCATCGAGTCTCCCTATCTGTTCTTCCACAGGGACAAGGTTGTCCTGCGCCTCCAACGAAATTCCTTCGAAGGTGGTGTGGAGTTTCACCTTAACCAGGTGTTGACTCTGCCGGTGTTTTACCCCAATCACACCTCAGAGGCCGAATATAGGCTCCATATTCTGGACCCTAGAAGAGCGCTCTCTTATTATAAGGAGCGGACGGCTGAAGTTCAGGGAGAGGTTCGCCAGCTGTTCGTCACCTACACTGAAGCCGCATCTGGCAGACCTGCAGACAAGCAGATGATAGGCAGGTGGGTCACCTCCTGCATAGATCTCTGCTACAGGTTGGCGGGCATGGAGCCTCCCAAAGGGATACGAGCTCATTCTACCCGCCATACCGCTGCTTCGGTGGCTGCTTCCAGGGACGTCCCTATCCAGGAAATATGCAGGGCTGCTACCTGGAAGTCAGCATACACCTTCATCACCTACTACCACATTGACCTTGAGTCACGCCGGGATGCTAGTTTTGGGACCTCAGTTCTCCAGTCCTTATTTCCCAAGTAGGGGTGTGCGCCTTGCCTCCCTCCTCCCGGAGAACTGCTAGGAGTGTGTCAGTAAGTGTGGATTGAACAACATATCCATGTCCCTAGAAATACAGGTTACTCACCTGTAACAGGAGTTCTAGGAATGATATGTTGTTCATCCACACAACCCACCCGACCTCTCCGGCTTCGACGCACAACCTGGCTTCCAGCGGGCTAGATCTGGCGTCATGGGGTGGAGCCGAGAGTTTTATCACCCGGGTGGGTGGAAGAAGCCAGCTTGAAGACCTTCCGGCAAGATTTAAAGCGGCAAGGAACCTGCCAGTAAGTGTGGATGAACAGCATATACCATTCCTAGAACTCCTGTTACAGGTGAGTAATCTGTGCTTTTTGTTTTTAACTAGCACAGTTCAGTAGAGCACATCGGCAGGATTTGGTGGATATAATCTGTGTAAAAAATGGAGCACGGAGACCCTCAAAAAAAAAAAATTAAGTGAAGCGCTGCCTGTGCCACCTCGTGCCCAGGCAAACAGGCAAAAGCAGGGCTCTTCTCTGGAATCGCCACCCAACACTAATGGTTGGGAGGAAGCGGGAGACAAACTCAAACACTTTTTCACAGAATTCGCCTCAGTAAAAATCACTGTTCTAGAAATGGTCAGTGACATCAGGGCAAATAAGCCGTGGAGTCCCATACAAGGAGGATGAGTAACACGGAAGCCAGTGTCAGCTCCATGAAGGATCGCCAGGAACAGAAAAGCACAAAGCTGAAGGATCTAAGGAGAACAGCAGGCAAGTTGAAGGACAGAATCGAAGACTGGGACAGGAGAAGTCAGCTGAATAACCTGGTCCTTATCAGCATCCCTGAGAAGGCTGAAGGGGGCAACATGCTGGCATTTGTACAGAAACTGCTACAGGAGGTTGTGGAGCCACCTGAAACTGGCGCTGTGTATATGAGGGAGGGCAGATAAAATTGTGCAGGATCTGCATCAAAATCCCTACATGGAGAGACTTGGAGACCTCAATATGTACACCCTGGAAAAGAGGAGGGAGAGTGGGAATATGATAGAGACCTTTAAATACCTCACAGGGGTAAATAAGGTACAGAAGGGAAGTATTTGTTTTAGATGAAAAGGTGCTTAAGAGCCAGGGGACATGATATGAAGCTGGAGGGGGTAGATTCACAAGAAATGTGAGGAAGTACTTCTCAGAAAGAGTAGTGGTTCTAGGGATGTAGATATGATGTTCTATCCACACTTCTGGCAGTGTCCTTTCCCTTTAAAAGCTTGCCGGAAAGTCTTCAAGCTGGCTACTCCCGTCCACCCAAGTGGTAACTCCCTCGGTTCCACCCCATGATGTCAGATCTTCCTTTCCGCTGGAAGAAGCAGGTTCCCTCCTTACCGCTCCTGTGTTGAACAGGCCCTCACGCTTAAATCTTCAGATTTAATTCCAAAACTTCAAAATCCTCTCGAGTTTCGTCTTCAGCTCAATCTCCAAATGCAACCGTCATGGACGATAAGTCAATTCCCGTGTTCCACAAGTGCTCTTGCGGGCAGAAGATGTCTAGGACCAACCCATACGCCATGTGCATTTACTGCCTGGGGCACGAACACGATACCCTGGCCTGCGACTTTTGTCATTCTTTTCACCCGACCGTTCTGGAGGACCGTCTCACTCGCATTAAACTGGGCCACCTGGTGCATCAGAACCCACTGGTCAAATCCGAGGCTGCCTGTTGGGTGGTCTCCATGGCTGCGGCGTCCACTGAACAGCTTGTGGCATTTGAGGAGGAGGCAGCCCAAGCCGCAGCTCACTCCTTTTTGGCTTCTGCTTTTGTGCCGCTCAAGCTAGGCTCGACTTTCACAAGATGCTTCAAGGAATTGTGTCAGTCCCTGCCAATCCTTGGTCAGGAACCCTTTGGGCACAAATCTAAATCTGAAAAAGAGTCCACAACAGAAAAAGAAAGGACATGCCATTGTTCGTGGGATCAGCAGCGCTCTCAGCTGAGAACTTCTGATTCCAGCACTTCTCCGGATCCAACCTCGATCGAATCCTCAGCCCAGGCTGCCAGCTCCACGGTAACCCTGTCAGGCCAGTTGGCGGAAATGCAGGTTGAAGTCCTGGCTGAGATTTTTCTCAAACTGACCGACCAGTTGTCGGCTGAAGAGGCTGACACTTCCTTGTCCAGGACTCCGGTCCTGACTCAGACCATTGGAGGGGCGGATCAGTCCACTGACCCACCATCTCTGGTCAACTACCAAGACCCAGAGGAGCCTCGGTGCTTACCAACTCCCTTTGAGCCCGCCGCCGGTCCCTCCAGCGGTTGAGGTTTCAGTCTTCCTCCCATGGGTCGAGCCGGTCCCATTGACACCGGCGCTGCCGTTCTCAGCATTACATGAAGTGACACCGCCACTAGTCTCCATCCTCGGCCTCCTCTGTGGGTGAGGAGAGGCTTCGGCGCAAATTGCATCAACGCTACGAGGATTTGATGTGGCAACAGTTGGTGCTTACCAGCATCAAGCCAACTCCAGCTTCTATGCTGGCCATCACCTGACTGTCACCCGAAAGGCTGATGCTTTCTCCATCGACGGAGACCACCAAAACGGTCCCGGCTCGGCCTTCCCCATTGGCTGTCGGTCACAGTCACCCTTGACCATCCATGGAGGGTCAGTGTGGACTCGGGCGGTCGACCATTCTTTAACGACTCTTTGGAGTCCGAGGTATCCTCCCTGCACTTCCGTCCAATCGATGTGGAGTCTGTGGGGGATCTCTCAATGGGCCTTCTCCACCTGATCTCTGAGTCGACGGGTATGAAAATGGTGCCCGTCCAGAAGCGGGCTCATTACCTGTTGACTGAGATCCTCGACCAGGGTGCCACTCCTATGGAGGATTTCCTGGTGGCAGAAGCTGTTTTTGGCCCTGCCTTGGAGCTGTGGCAGTACCCCGCCTCCTGCTCTGCACTTTCTGCCCGGATGGCCCGCAAATATACAGTACCCACTGGCTCCCTCTCGAGATTCACAGAGCACCCCTCGGCCAAGGGATTGGTGGCAGACTCTGTGTTTAGGCGCTCTGGCAACACCGGGGATGTTGACAAGCCGCCTGACAAGGAGTCCAAGAAGTTGGACCATGTGGCTAAGAAAGTCTATGCTGCCTCCTCGCTTGGTCTCCAACAGGCGAGCTCAGCCCTCCTCATGACCCACTTCTCTTATGCCCTTGTGGGCACCCTCGATGAGATGCTTCCTCATCTGCCAGCAGACCACAGTCAAACAGGTCCAGCACCAGGGCTGGGCTGTAGCCAAACAACAGCTCCAGACAGCCATGGACATCGGGGACTCTTGTGCCCGCTCCGTGGTGGCCTCAGTGGCCATGTGCCACAGGGCTTGTCTGAGAATCTCGACCTTCACGGTAGACACTCAGCACAAGCTGGCAAATATCCCTTTCCTGGGCACTGACATTTTCGGGCCCTGGGTTGAGAGCCACCTCACCCGTATTGAGAAGTCCAATGCCACCTTGGACTCTGTGCTGTCTTCCCAGAAGGACCCTAAGGGCTCCAAGCAGCAGCAGAAGAGGAAGCCCTTTTGGTCCGCCTCCACTCCTGTGGCCAAACCTGCCCAGTCCCAGGCTGGCCAGCAGGCTCAAGCCTGGCAGCCTCAGCCCAAGTCGGTGGCCTCAGTCATCCGCAAGCCTGGAAGGAGAAGCTCTGGTACGCCTCAGCCGGGCCCTCCTCTCAGCCTGCCCAGTGACGGGATATGGGGTGCCTCCCTCATGCCCATCACACCTCCCATGGATCCTCCTGTGGGGGGCTGGCTCCGCCACTTCTTTTCTTCCTGGTCCGCTGTCACCACAGACAGGTGGGTTCTCGAAGTGTTGAGTCAGGGTCTGCCTCTGTCTGGAATTCGAGCAGCACCCTTCTTGCCAAGCCTGCAGCCCACAGGAGGACTTGGTTTCTGCAGACATGCTGTCAACTCCAAGAGCCAACATAGCCCAGCTCCTCCGCAAAGAGGTCATGGTTCCTGTCGCGGATCCTCTGGAACACCCAGGGTTTGTCTCCAGGTACTTCCTGGTGCCAAAACGGATGGAGAACAGGCACCCCATTCTACATGTGTATGACCTGAACAAATTTCTCCAGTCGCGCACCTTCAGTATGGTAACTCTGTCTCAGATCACACCATCTCTAGAGCGAATCATGTGGTTTAGCTCCCTGGATCTTCAGGACATGTTCTTCCGCATCCTAATCTGTCCGTCTCATCAAAGGTTCCTCCACTTTTGAGCAAAGGGAACCCTCTATGAGTCCCAGGCCTTGCCATTCGGCCACTCCTCAGCCCCCAGGGTCTTCACCAAGTGCATTGCAGTGGTGGCAGCTTACCTGAGGCACCGAGGGTTCCGGGTTTACCCCTGCCTGGATGACTGGCTGATTGCAGGTCCCTCCAGGCAGGAGATGGAGCAGTCCATGGACCTGGCCCTCCAGGACTGCATCTTCCTTGGCCTCCTGGTCATCGAGGCCAAGTTGGAACTCGTGCCTTCACAGGTGATGAGCTTTGTCTGGGCAGAGCTTGACTCTTGCAGAGCCAGAGCCCGGCTCCTGGAGGTCAGGGCAGAGTATCTTTCCTCCTTTGTGTGATCATTTCGGGCTGGGCAGTTGCACCCTGCCTGGGACTTCCTGTGCCTGCTGGGCTACATGGTGGCCTGCACCAGCGTGGTCTGTTGGGCCTGCTGGAGAATGCACTCCCTGCAGTGGGAGCTGACAAGCCAGTGGTCTCAGTGCAAGGGTCACTTTGACCCAGTGGATGTGGGATGCCCTCCAGTGGTGGTTAGTCCCAGCGCATCTGCAGGAAGTGATCCCATTTGTTCCTCCAGAGCGGACGGTCATCCTGATGATCGATGCCTCTCTCAAGGGCTGGGGTGCCCACCTGGTGGAACACAGAGTCCATGGGCTCTGGACCCCGTATGTAGTCCCAGTGCCACATCAACCTGCTAAAGCTCGGCTAGCATGGACTGCATTCACTCCACACATCTGGGGTCAGGTGGTCCAGGTCCAGACGGACAACATCACGACCATGTACTACCTCAACAGACAGGACGGAACGCACTCCCTGCCCCTATGCAGAGAAGCTCTCCATGTTTGGACCCCTGTGTGCAGCCTGGAGGTGGATCTCCTAGCCATCTATGTGACAGTGGCCTCCAGTCAGCTGACGGACGCTCTCAGACGAGTGGGTGAGGCATCTCAATGAGTGGTCTCTCCATCCAAAGGTAGTGTGCACAGATTGTTCTCCCAGTGGGACGCCCCGCAAGTGGACCTGTTCGCCTCCAGGAAGAATACAAAGCTGAGGCTGTATTGTACCCCCCCCCCCCCAGCAGGGAACGCTGCCAGGGATGAATTCTCGAGGCCCTGGACCCCAGGCCTCTTCTGTGCCTTCCCTCCGATTCCCATGATCCACAAGGTGCTCCTTAAGGTCAGGAGGCACAAGGCACAGGTGATCTTGGTGGCTCCGGACTGGTCACACCAGTTCTAGTACCCCAGTCTCCTCAGCCTCAGCAGCAAGCTCCCGAGTCATCTTCCCCTATACCCGGACCTGCTTTCCATCAACCAGGGGACGGTACTCCACCCAGAGCTTCAATCCCTGCACTTGACAGCCTGGTTCCTGAGTGGCTAGAGTGCCAGGCTTTGGGTCTCTCGGAAGCTGTCTTCACCGTTGTGGAGGCATCTTGAAAGGAGTCGACCAGTAAGTGCTATGCCTTCAAATGGAAAAAATTCTTCATTTGGTGTCAGGGCAAGAGGTTGGACCCTTAGTCCTGTCCAGTGGCTAGCATTCTTGATTATCTATTATCCCTCTCTCAGTCGGGCCATCAGTTGACGACCCTTAAGGTGTACCTAGAAACCATCTCTGCTCACTGGGCGTGGGCCGGTCAGCAGTCGGTGGTGCAGGAGAAGGTGGTCTGGTGTTTTTTTCAAGAGCCTTGACCACATTTCCCCTCCAGTGCACGAACCACCACCACCTTGGGACTTGTTGCTGATTTTGGAAAAGCTCATGGGCAAGCCATTCGAACCAATGCACAGGTGTGACATGTCTCACCTGTCGTAGAAGACCGCCTTCCTGGTGGCTGTCTCATCATCCTGAAGGATCAGTGAGCTCCAGGTGCTTTCAGTAGAGTCTCCTTGCCTGGTCTTCCACAGGAACAAGGATGTCCTGCACCCCAACCCAAAGTTCCTCCCGAAGGTTGTGTCAGATTCTTACTTTAACCAGGTGATTACTCTCCCGGTGTACTTCACCAGTCACATCTCGGAGGCCGAGCACAGGCTCCATACTGTGGACCTGAGGCGAGCACTCGCTTATTATAAAGAGCGCACGGCTGGAGTTCGGTTAGAGATTCTCCAGCTATGTGTCACCTATGCTGCAGCCGCACCTGGCAGACCTGCAGCCAAGCGGATGATTGGCAGATGGATCACATCCTGCTTTGACCTCTGCTATAGGTTGGTGGGTAGAGATCCTCCTGGAGGGCTAAGGGCTTATTCCACGTGCCATACCGCTGCTTTGGTGGCTACTTTCAGGGATGTCCCTATCCAGGAAGTATCTAGGATTTGCTACTTGGAGGTCAGCACACACATTCATTTCCCATTACCACATTGACCTAGAGTCACGCCGGGATGCTGGTTTTGGGGCCTCAGTTCTCCAGTCCTTATTTTCTAAGTAGGGGATGTGTGCCTTGCCTCCCTCCTGGAGAACTGCTAGGAGTCTGCCAGAAGTGTGGATAGAGCATCTTATCCACGTCCCTAGAAAAACGGGTTACTCAACTGTAACAGTAGTTCTAGGAGTGGTATATGATGTTCACCCACATGGACCCACCCGACCTCCCCTGGCTTTGGCACACACATCTGCTTCTAGCGGGCAAGATCTAGCATCATGGGGCAGAGCCAAGGGAGTTACCATCTGGGTGGGTAGGAGGAGTCAGCTTGAAAACTTGCCGGCAAGCTCTTAAAGTGGAAGGACACTGCCAAAAGTGTGGATGAATATCATATACCACTCCTAGAACTAGTGTTACAGGTGAGTAACCTGTTAATTCCTGGAACAGCCTTCCAGTGGATGGGGGGGGCGGGGGTGAAAACAGCGGCAGGGTTCAAGAATGTATGGGATAAGTACAAGGGAATCATAGTGGTAAGGGTGGGGTGAGGGAGAAAGAGCTGTTAAATGGGCATTGTCTGCGGTAATAATGTAGGTAGGGAGAAACGAGCAGAGTGGATGAGCCAAGCGGTTCTTACCTGTCATCAAATTCTGTGTTTCTATGTCTGAGGAAAAAGAACATGAATGATGTGTGTCCACTGAGTCCTTCTCTATATCAATCAATCAATCAAAGTCTTTATTTAACCAGGCGATCACCATTGAGCAAGCTCAACATCATGTCTGTCTGATACTCAGTTTACTTTCTTCCTGTTTAAACAGAAGAGACATGTAATACCTTACAGTTGGCAGAGGTTCAGTCAGCCATTCCACTATCCATGAACCCTATTTTGCCTACTTCCGGATACACTTCCAAATCTGTCCCAGATTTTCTACATGTTGAGCAGGTAGTCAACTAGTGATGGAATAATCTCGACAAAAAGAAGCCATTTGTCAAGAGAAGAGCAAAATGCTATCCTTTTCAAGAATCGTGGTTGAAAATATGGAAGACCTCTCCAATCACTGATGCGACAGTCTCCATATAGTCAAACACTACTACTACTGTAAAAGAGGGAGAAGTCACTCTTTTGAGATGGGAATAACGAGAATAAATACTGCTTTTAGACTAGCTTACTCCACTGAAGGATCAGTCATTAGGGTTGTAGCTCACTCCGCTTTGGTGGCTCAGGCTCCCTCTGATTGGGTAACCACGCTGTCACATGGCCTTCCAGAGGGTTCCAAGGTAAAGGATTTCATTCCCCTCATTAACCTAGTCTCTACCTTCTTAGGGAAATTCAGCTATGGATGAATTACAGGTTTCAGCTATGTCCTCTGTGGTAGTTGTTAGGGCTCCAGATAAGGGGAGTACTGACCTGTTTTACTCGCCTCATTTTAGGAAATACTGTTCAGAAAAATGTTTTAATGAGTACTAATACTCGCCCAACTTTCGTAAATAATGCACAACAAAGAACAGTGCTTCATAACATAACTGGTGATTCAAAAGGAGCAGTTTTGTACAGATTTACTGCACTCGTTATGCATCCCAATTTTGTTTTACTCACTATATTTTAAAACTGGTGAGTAAATTACTTCTCCCTGCCAACACTATCTAGAGCATTGTTGGCACATGATCAGTTCTTATCTAGAAAAAAACTAAATTTAAAAAAAAAAAAATATACTCCTCAGTTTGCTCTGTCCAGACATTTGTACACATCTGAATTTGGTTTTACTCACCTCACTTTCAAAATGAAGAGTACAGTACTCATCCCAAAAAAAATTTTATCTGGAGCCGTGGTATTTGTAGTTGCTATGAATGTGGTTTGGTTACATCAATGGTCAGATGATCAGGCTTGTAAGACACACTTGTTCTGCATCCTCTTTTCTGGTGACATGCTATTTGGGCCAAAATTAGAAGAAATCCCTGAAAGATATTAAGTAGGAAAAAGGTCAGCTGTACATGTCTATGAGTCAGCAGAATTCTAGTTCTTCATTTAGAGGCAAAGGCTTAGGTTGTTTACTTAGCTCCAGAGTCTATTTTTGTTCCTTTTTAGGATAAGAAAATCAGTGTGCAAGAGGATCATACAGCGATTAAAAGAACTCGTCACACAGAGTCTCTTTCCTCCGCAGATGCTTCGGTGGTGCTGACTGAAGAGGTGGAGTCTCTACACAGTGATTAATAGGCACATCTTGTCTCCCAGGCTCGGGGCGCCAGCAGAACATTTATGGAAAATAGGCCAAAACGATGATGAACTCCTGGAGGAGATCGTTATCGTGAGGCTTTGCATTAGCGTTCTCTAGCTTGCCTTTCAAAAGCCAGTTCTTCCAATTACTTTTCTCAAATAATCCCACAAAAAGCAAGGCAGTAGACCAAAGTCTGACCCGCTTATTTCAGATAGGATCAAAAAATCCCATGGGCCCCTCAAGAGAGCGATCAGGGGGTTTAATTTATCTTCTTTCATAGTACCCAAAAAGTCAGGGGGTTTATGTCAAATTCTAGATCTTCAAAGTCTGAAATGAGACAACCCAAGTTTAAGATGGAGTCCTTGGGTTCCGTAATCAGGGCTGTTCAACTAGGGGATTACCTGGGCTCCGTCGATTGGTCAGATACTGATTTCCATATTCAGATCCGTCGTTCACATCAGTGGTTATTGAAGATCACTGTTCAAGACTAGCATTTTCAGTACCAGACTCTCCCCTTCTCTCTTGCCTCAGTGCCATGCGTGCCTGTGAAAGTCTTGATAGTGATGGTGGCTGCACTGCAGTTGGAGGGTCACCATGAGTACCACTACTTAGGTGGTCTTCTGATCAGGACATTTTTGGAGAGATCAGCCAGAATCTCAGTACTCTGGACACTGCAAGTCCTGGAGCAACAGATCTGGATAGTGAACAGTTAGAAGACCTTTCTAACTTGGGCTTACCTCCATATGAGGGCCCCTACAAGTACATCTCCTTGCAACTTGGTCACCCACTTCAGAATAGTACCACAAAATATTGACTTGTTATGTAGGATGGTCGATTGCAATTAAATCTAGTTTAAAATGGAGTAGAACATGCACGTCTCTTGTTTTCAAGTTAGGATTCACCGCACAGTGGCAGGTTCCTGTGCACAAGTAGTTTAAAGCCCCCTGAAGATATGAGCAACCAAGAACCCTATTTGGATTTGTTCATTTGTATTTCTACCCACCTTATCCTACACGATATGTGAATGGATCACAGCAAACCTGACCCTATCACCCACTTTTTAGTTTCTTATCCTCAGTGTCTGTCCAGTGAGTCTCTTGAAAGATGATGTCATGAGTCTGTCTGCCAAGATAACTAGGAACATGAATAGGTTTATTGGGGTTTAGTAATATTGTTGTTCATGATATACCTGGGGACAAATGACCTGGCTTATGGGACAGTAGGGAAGGTTAAGAGGAGGTTTGAGGAACTGGGACCTCTGTGTCAGGGAGCGGGCAGATCTGTCACCTTCTCAGAGGTACTTCCCGTTTCCAGGGCAAGCATGGCAAGAAAAGGGAGAATTCAAGAATTTAATGAATGGTTGGGGGCCTGGTGTCGGGGGGGGGGGAGAGGGGTATGGGCTGGTAGGAGGGTGGGGAGACCTGGGAAAACAGCAGTCTGTATACAAAAGATAGACTGCACCTAAATGAGGAAGGAAAAAATGTACTGAAGGCAAGGATAGGGAAGCACATTGAGGAGCATTTAAACTCAGAGAGGGGGGTAGCAGGAGAGATGGTGGTGTTCAGAGACCTAGTGATGTGAAACCAAATGAGCTTACCCCCCTTGATAGCAAGGTAAGGAGGAAGGCAACTACTAAGGAAGCGGACATAAGGGGAGAGAGACAGGGGGAGGGTAGAGACAAGGGTTGGATGGTGGTAACACTAAATGCTAGGAGTCTGGGGAATAAGGGGGTGGAACTACAAACTCTCTTGGAGGAGGGGGGGCGTGGACTTGGCTATAACCGAGACAGGGGCCGCCCAAATCCACAACTGGGACATGACTGTTCTGGGGTACAGATTACACTGGAAGGATAGGGAGAATGGGGAAGGGGGTGGTGCTGTATGTAAAGGAGGGATTAAAATGTGTAAGGGAGGAGGGAGACAAGAGAGATACGAAAGCACTGTAGGTGCAACTACAGGATCCCAAAAATACATCACTAATATTGGGGGTGGTGTACAGGCCACCCTCTCAGACTGAAGGGATGGACAGGGTACTGACAGAAAAGATCAGGAGGAACTGCAGGAAGGGTGGGGGTGGTGGTGATAGTAAGGGACTTCAGTCTGCCAGGGGTGGAGTGGGACACATCTACTACAAATAGCAGAAGGGAGCAGGTAATGCTGGACGCATTCCAGGGAAGCTTTCTAGTACAGTTGGTCAAGGAATCAACTAGGGAAAGGAACACCCTTGACCTCATACTGGTGAACGAGGAGTGGGTGAGAGATGTGAGGTGGAGGAACCACTTTCGGGGGGGGGGGGGGAGTGACCACCAGACAGTAGGGTTCCAGTTACAGATGGCCAAAGAGAGGATGGCATCTGGCACAAAGGTGCTGAATTTCAGGAATGCCATCTTTAAGATGATGAGGGAAGTGGTACAGGGGTTCCTGTGCAAAATTCAACCAGGTAATGACACACAGCAAAGGTGGAAACTGATGAGACAAGGGATAGTGGAGGCAACAGAAACTTGCAGCAGAGCCCAGACTAAGAAGGCTAGGGGGAAGAAACCCAGCTGGATAAGTAAAGGGGTGCTAGACAGGGTGAGGAAGAAAACAGCAGCTTACAGGAGATGCAGAAAATCGTGGAGGGAGGACGATAGGGAGGAGTATCTGAAAGAAGTGAAGGAAGTGACCAGGGAGGCAAGGTAGCAAGGGATCTCCGGCTGGTGCAGGGCATAAAAAAAGGGGAGAACGACTTCTTTGGGTACACCAGGGAGAAAAGAAGCTATAAGGACCAAATTGTAAGAATTAAGGAGGGGGGATGGGTGGAAGAAGGGGGTGAAAAGGCAGAAGTGCTCAACGACTACTTCTGTTCAGTCTTTGTAAAAGAAAAGGAAGGGGCGCTACCCATAGTAGGAGGGAGGACAGAAACAGATGGGGGGGGTGATGGATGGTGAAATCACAGTGGGGAGGGTGCTGGAGGGGTTAAGGGCATTGAGGGTAGACAAAGCTCCGGGACCAGATGAAGTACATCCGAGAGTGCTAAAGGAGCTGGAAGAGGTCCTGGCAGGACCCTTGGTAGACTTATTTAATTCATCTCTAGACACAGGATGCATACCGCAGGACTGAAGACTGGCTCACGTAGTTCCCCTCCACAAGAGTGGACCCAAGGACGAACCGGGGAACTATTGGCCAGTAAGTCTAACGTCCATAGTGGGGAAGCTAATGGAGACCATCCTAAAGGATAGGCTAGTGGCACTACTGGAGATGAATGGGGTGCAGAACAGGAGGCAGCATGACTTCATCAAGGGCAGGTAATGCCAGACCAACCTGGTGGAATACTATGGCTGGGTGGCTAGCCAAATTGTCAGGAGCCATGCGGTGGATATCCTGTACCTAGACTTCACATGGGAGACTTGGAATCAAGCTACATGCCATAGGGGTGGGAGCAAAACTGGTGTGGTGGGTGGAGAACTAGCTAGAAGATAGGCAGCAGAGGGTGGTGGTAGGTGGGGAATACTCATCCCCTAAGCCTGTGGCAAATGGTGTTCCACAGGGTTCTGTTTTGGACCCAGTGCTGTTTGGCATATTTATTGCAGACATCTCGGAGGGCATCAGCAGCAAAATCAGCCTATTTGTGGACGACCGGGGGGCGGTGGCGGGGGCTACAGGAGGGTCTGGCAAGGCTGGAGACATGGTCTGACAGATGGCAGCTGGTGTTCAGTGCAAAAAAAGTGCAAGGTGCTGCACTTCGGAACAAAAAATCCGAGAAGCTACCATCTGGGGCAAGTGCAGCTGGAGGTGACAGAAGAGGAGAAGGATCTGGGGGTGCTCATCACGGGAGCAATGAACAATTCTGCACAATACAGAAAGGCAGCAGTAATGGCCAACAAAATGCAGGGGTGCATTGCAAGAAGAAATACCTCGAGAAGGAGGGGGGTTATTCCACCGTTGTACAGATCATTGGTTGGACGCCACCTGGAATACTGCATGCAGTACTGGTGCCCATACCTACAAAGGGGCATTAGGCTGCTGGGGGGGGGGTGCAGCGTAGGGCAACAAAGATGAGCCAGGGCCTGGGGGAATTGCCATGTGAGGTCAGACTAAGAGAGTTAAACATGTACACACTGGAGGAGAGGAGGGACTGGGGGGAAATGATCGAGACCTTCAAATACATGAAAGGGATAATCAAAACAGACACAGAGGGTCTATTCAGGAGGAGGGGGGGAGAGGCAGTAGGGGCCATGACAAGAGATTGGAGGGGGTAGATTCAGGAGGGAGGTGAGGAGGCATTTCTTTACGGAGAGGGTGGTGGCAAAGTGGAACGCGCTACCAGCTAAAGTGGTGGCTTGTACCACAGTGGAATGCTTCAGGAAGAGGTGGGACAGGGCAAAGGGGAGGTAAGGGGAGGGGCGGTGGGGCAGCTGCTGAATAGGGAGCTAGCTGCATTCACGAGCAGCCTGAACAGACCATGATGACTTTTTGCTGCTGGCAATTTTCATATGTTCATATGAGTAAACCACTAAAGGCAATTGCATGGAACATTTCAGCCGTAAGTAACATGGTTTGAGGGAGTTTATTGACTGCGCTGCATCAGTAAATCATAGGAATTGTAAACAACAGATCTTCGAGGATATCTCTTGCAGCAGGTCATACTTTTGGGTATCCACCAGAGGGTGCTCTTGTCAATGGTAGCTTTCACCAGCAGTGTTGTCTGGGGGCCTGCCCACAATGACTCTGTTAGTGTCTATAAATACGTGGGTGACCCCTAGCGGCCTCAATTCTTTTCCCGCCATCTTCCAGCTCGCTGCATGCATATCTCTTACTGCAAGTGTATTGACGGTTTTTTTTTGTCAACGTGGAAACCAATACCCTAACAAGGTTTTCTTGTTTTACTGTGTTACCACGTGTCTTCTTCACCTTTGTTATTCCGAAAGTGCCACACATCCAAAAAAGCTACTGATACGATAATCATACCGTCTGTGTCCACTGTCTGGGGGCTCCTCACAATGTAAGATCGTGTGCTTACTGCCAAGAATTCAACCAGGCAACTCGTGGGCAACGTCTTCAAGAGCTTGAAGCATTCCTCATGAGGCAGAAGGCAGCTGTCCTTGAGCAGGAGGTCCACTCCCGCTCCGCTTCTCATCCACTGTCGACTTCCTCACAGACATCGCACTCCAAACACTTCTGGAAACATAAACATTGGGAGAAGGAGAAGCCATTGACAAGCACCAGTAAGGAAACCCGTCCATTGACAGCTGCCAACTCTAGTCACCCATTGATGAGCTGGGCCTCTACTACACCTACAGAAAAAAACCAAATGTTTCTAGCAGCCTTGGCCCAAGGTTACGAGGCTTCCCGCGCTAAAGAATAGACTGCTTCATCGATGACAGCTTTACCTGTCTTGTTACCAACGCTCACGCAGGCTTTATCTGTTTTGACCACAGCGGCTCCTCTGCTATCAACGGGTCCCTCATCGTCGATGACCCAGTCCTCCCACATGGACCAGGGCCCCTCATCAACGATGCCTGCCTTCGATCATTCACAGACTTCACCATTCCAGGCCATGTCAAAGAAGTCTTCTAGCATGGACTCCAAGTTTAACCTATTGGTGTTACTGGACTTGCCGCCACCATCAAGCCCGTTACATACTGGATTCGACTTCCCAGGGTTTGGGCTCCCGCCCGAAGCCTTCAGTTTTGGCCCCTTCTACTAGAAGTTCCAAGGGAGCACCTGCTTCTGCTGCGTCGATGACTGCTGCCATCGACGTGGCTTCTGTGGTACAGGCTGTACTACAGGTTATGCAGGCTATGCAACAGCCTCAACCACAACCTCAGCCTTCATCTTCTCCCTTGCCCCTGCACCCAAAAGGTTGCACAGGGGCCCTTCTCCCCCCCCCTGCCTTCTTTAGAAGGGGTGAATCCCGATAACTTTGAAGGAGATGAGAAGGAAGATTGGGTTGAGGGTGATAGGGTTTGCACCGTGTCCAGTACCTCCACTGTGTCCTCCATAGAAGAAGACCCGGGTCTATATACTGCTTGCTCGCCTGCATACGATCCCACTTTTATGGATATCATGGCTCAGATGCAGCAAGTGATGGGCTTTTCCACAAGTGAACATGATAAACACCACCAAAACCTGGTGGATTACCTGGACCTTCTGGAGGACTCAGCAATTGTGGTCCCTCCTTTAATTCAAGCATATCAAGATACAGTCCCTGTGGCTTGGCACATCCTTCTACTGTGCTACCAGTTCCAAAGAAAGCGGATCACCTCTACCAAGCCCCAGCTGATTATCCTTCTTTGCGGCTGCACCACAAGCAGACTCTGTGGTCATTAATGCCACCCATGATCGGACGAAACATCCAAAACATCTCAGCTCCATCCTGCCAGTTAGGGAGTCCTTACACTTGGAGGCATGGCAATAGATAACCAACAACGACTGGGTCCTGCCAATGATTTGCACGGGCCACACATTAGAACTGACCTCCACCCCACCAATCCACCCCCCTCGACTTCTGACGTACCCACCAGACCGCGTTCCAGTCCTCCTGGAGGAATTGCTATCGTTGATTCACAAGTGTGCTGTTCAGCCGGTGTCTCCCGAGGAGCAAGGCATGGGATTCTACTCTCATTTCTTTCTAGCACCCAAGTGAACTAGGGATCTTTGCTCTGTTCTAGACCTCAGGGCCCGAAATTGGTACATCCAATACAAAAGATTCTGGATGGTCACTTTGGCCACTGTACTACCATTGTTAAATCAAGGGGACTAGCTCTGCGCCCTCGATACGAAAGACGTGTACCTCCATATAAAAATCCATCCTGCCCATCGTCAATACCTTTGGTTCCAACTCTTGGGCCTTCATTATCATTTTCGTGCCCTGCCCTTCAGCCTATCTGCAGCACCAAGGGTCTTCACCAAGTGCCTCCCAGTTGTCGTTGCTGCCTGCGCCGCAGAGGCCACTATGTCTTCCCGTATCTGGACGACTGGCTCATCAAAGTGTCCAGCCACGACAGTCTTCAACAATCCCTCACCACCACTCTGTAGTTATTTCAAGAGGTCGGGATCACCATAGCATCACAAAGTCCCACTTGGAGCCCTCCCAATGGCTCCAGTACATCAGGACCATCCTCAATACAACCACCTGTCGCGCCTTGCTGCCCAAGGACAGGTGCTGCAAGCTCGTCTCCCTTGCTAGACAGTGCCAAGTGGCTCATCACATAACAGCGTGCAAGTATATGCACCTACTCAGCCACATGGCCATGGCCCTGTCCACTGTGCTGAACGCACGTCTGCACATGCGACCAATTCAATAGGCCCTAAGATGCCAGTGGCATTAAAAAAACTGGGACTTCAAGGATTCTATCCAGGTAACTCCTGCCCTCAGAAAGGCATTGACTTGATGGATGGTTCCAACCAATTTACAGGCTGGCGTGCCCTTCCGGTCACTTCCCCTGTCTCAGACACTCACAACGGATGCCTCCATCCTCGATTAGGGCGCCCATCTCGGTCCCCATCAGACACAGGGTCTCTGGGACCCCTGTACTTCGTCTCTCCATATCAACCTGTTGGAGATGCGTGCCATCTGCCTAGCACTGCAGGCCTTCAGGCCATTCCTAATTCCAGGACCTCTCCTGGTTCAGACAGACAGCACCAGCGTGGTATATTACCACAACAAGCAAGGGGGCACAAAATCCCAGACTCTGTGCCACAAAGCAGTCCGAGTGTGGAACCAAGTTCTGTCTCAACAACTACATCTAGTGGCAGTCCACATTCCAGGAACAGAATATCCTGGACAATCACCTCAGCCAACATGCCCAGGGCCACGAATGGACCTCGCACATGGACGTGGTCCAGTACATTTTTCCTTCTCTGAGACACTCCAGCACTTGACCTGTTTGCCTCACCAGACAACCACAGGCTTCTACAATACTGCTTAATCACCCGTCCCACTTCTCCAGCATGTTCTCCTCAAACTACAGCTGGAACCTGCTTCAATGATACTAATCTCCCGGTTTTGGCCATGACAGATCTGGTTCCCTCAACTCCAGCAATTGTCAATGGTGGATCCTCTCCCTCTACCCCTACGGCCCGACCTACTGACCTAGAACCGTGGATCTATCCTACACCCCAGCTTCCGCCCCCTTCACCTACATGCCTGGCTCTTGAGGACACCTTCATAAGTAGACAGAACGTCTCTCCTGCCATGGCTGCCATTCTTCTGGCCTCGAGAAAGCCTTTCACCAGAAAAACATACCAAGCAAAATGGAAACGTTTTGCAATCTGGTCGGCGGGCAAGGGTCTCAATCCCTTTTCCTGCCCTGTTCAACCAATCCTTGAATATCTTTCCTCACAAGGACTAAGCTACTCCTCCATAAAAGTCCATGTATCGGTCATTTCAGCCTTTCACGAGCCCATTGCAGACTGCCAGGTGGCCCAGCTGGACCTCACCAGAATGTTTCTAAAGGGCATACTCCACTTAAAGAACTGCACTGAACCTGTAAGTAATTTTTCCCAGTAGAAGCTGTTTTTAAGTACTGGTTAAAATTCTGTTATTGTTCCATCTATACAGGCCTTTTAGTAACCTCAGTGGGTGTTTCTGCTTTACAGTCTGGTGGTAAGTACAATTTTAGAACTGTATGATGTAGATTACATAGATACATAGACAGTGTTGGCAGATAAGGGCCTATGGCCCACCTAGTCTGCCCATTTGAGTTTGTAACTTCAGTTTGTTTTCCTAGAACTCTGTTACCCCTTACCCATGACCTCCAGAATTCCTTTATGTCTATCCCATGCATTCTTAAATCCCGTGATTGTTTCAGCCTCCACCACTTCCTCAGGCAGGGTGTTCCACTTGTCCACCACCCATTCTGTGAAGAAATTCTTCCTCACATTTTCTCTGAATCATCCTCCCTCCAACTTCATCCCATGCTCTCTAGTCCTGGAACATCCTTTTCGCTTAAAAATAGTGTATTCTTGTGCCCTGTTCCTCCCTGTAAGATACTTGTATGTTTCTATCATGTCCCCTCTCTCCCTCCTCTCTTCCAGGGAGTACATATTCAGTTCCTTCAACCTGTTATCATAGGACTTGTGATGCAATCCATGTACCATCTTTGTTGCCCTCCCCTGAACCTTCTCTACCCTATGTCCTTACGTAGGTAAGGTCTCCAGAACTGTACACTGTACTCCAGGTGGGGCCTCACTAGTGTCTTGTATAGTGGAATCATGACCTCCCTTTTCCTGGTGGTGATGCCCCTGCCTATGCATCCCAGCATCCTATTTGCTTTACCTGCTGCCTTGTCACACTGTTTCCCTACCTTGAGGTCATCAGAGATGATAACCCCAAGATCCCTTTCCTGCTTGGTGCATGCTGTGTCCTCACCCCCCCAACTGATATATTGTGCCAGGGTTTTTGTGCCCCATATGCATTATCTTGCACATCTTTGCATTGTATTTCAACTGCCAAACCTCTGACCATTCTTCAAGTTTCTGCAGGTCCCTTCTCATTCTGTCTACACCCTCTGGTGTGTCTACTCTGTTACAGCGCTTTGTGTCATCAGCGAACAGGGAAATTCTGCTTTCTAGGTCCTGCACAATGTCACTGATGAAGATGTTGAATAGGACCGGTCCCAGCACTGATCCCTCTGGTACCCCACTGGTCACTCTTCCCTCCTCTGTGGAGTGGCAGCCATTTACCACCACCCTCTGTGTCCTGCCACCCAGCCAGTTACCTACCCACCACACTACTGTCCTGCCCACACCCATATTCCCTAGTTTGTGTAATAGTCTTCTATGTGGCACAGTGTCAAAGGCCTTGCTGAAGTCCAAGTTGGCCATGTCCACTGCCCTCCCCTGATCCACCTCCCTAGTCACCCTGTCAAAAAATTAAATGAGGTTGGTCTGACATGACCTCCCCCTGGTGAAACCATGCTGCCTTGGATCCTGCAGTCCATTGACAACCAGATGTTCCACCAATCTCTCCTTCAGTAGTGATTCCATGATCTTCCCCCACTACCGAGATGACGTCCCAAACATGCTCAGAGTTCTATAGTAAAACAGAAGTGCATTGTGCCAACAATAGAATTATAGAACAGGGACATAAATAACATCATACAGTTCTAAAATGGTTCTTACCAGCAGCATCAGAAACATCCACTAGGATAACCAACATGTCTATATAGCTAGAGCAATAACAGAATTTTAACCAGTATTTTAAAAAACAGCTTCTACTGGGAAAATGGTTTGTGGATTCAGTGCAGTTCTCCTTTAAGGCCTCCCATTCAGAAACCAGTTCCACCTTGGGACTTTAATTTAATTCTAGAGAAATTGACTCCAGAACCCTTCAAACTGGCTGCCACCTGTGACATGCACTTCCTGGCCTTGAAAACTCTGTTCCTTGTAGCCAGTACTTCCAGGGACGGATCCAGGAGTCCTATAGATGGGGGAGCTCAAGTTAGATAAAAAATAAAAATAATAGGCCAGGCGTCTGGTGGGCCGCCTAGGCCCCCAGAAATTTGTAACATTTTGGAGCATTTTGGAGGGTATTTCTAATGCAATTTCTACTCATTTCCTCCCTCCCCATGCTTTGTTAGTTGCACCCTAGCACCATCCCCAGAGTCCCGACAGTCCACATGACAGTATGTTGCCCAAAATACCCTCCCACCCCACAAAAAAACACAAAATACCAAAAGACTGCAGCTGGGCAGCAGCACACCACCGAAACACATAACAATTAGAAAAGTTGAAAGAGACTTGGTGATAAAGACAAACTGCAGACAAATTAAATGACAATCCAAGTAAACAAGTTCACAAATGTCACTCACTCAAGCACATTATGGCATTACCGTAAAGCCAACCCATCCCAGTGTGTCCTGCAGTACAGATTAACGTATCCCCCAACCTTATCTCCATAAAAAAAAAATACAGTAACTTTAGAAATATGGGAGCAAGGTCACTTTCCTATCTAGTTTCTGAAAATATCATTTCAAGTCTGCTTGCTATTTTTGCAAAACATATTTTATGCTATAGAACAATTTATTCCAAAGAAAAGACATTTTTAAATAAAATATTTTTAATTGTTTTAAAATGCCCTTTACTGGGATAACCCCATGGTATGAGGCATCTCATTTTTATGATAGGCCCAAGAAGTCAGTAAGCAGACAGAAAAACAGTTTTTAAACAAATATAAAAATGCATTTTTTTTTTATTAGCAACAGCACTTGCTTGGGTACATCGCAACTCCCCCCCCCCCACATTCAACACATAGAACTACATAAACTAAATATTTGATTCTATCACTTTTTTTCTGGTTTTATAACTGCCTGGGTCAATGAGCCAAACAAGGTCTTATGACTTCTGTTGGCAATTTTGCTCTCCAAGCATGCAGAAACTCCTGCACATGCCATAATATATAGCAGAACACATTCAAAGTCCCTATGTCTATTAATTCCCTCTGTGCTTATTCACACAGTACAACCACGACTGAAAAGACAACACAGATTAAACATACAGTACATGCTGAAGTTTTTACCTCAGTTCAGAGGTCTCATGTACCAGTTTCTGCCTTTCCTGGTTCATGCTGTTACTGAGAACAGACCTGCCCCAGCATTAGTTTTGTACCATTCCTAGCATGGTACAGGAGGGCACTACTCTTCAACTCCCTCTCCTGTAAATACACACAAAAAATCAATTTGCCATGTAGGACAAAAGAAAAAATTACTCACCTTAGTAATGTTGTTTCTTCTATTGGAGTCTTGCTATATTATGACATATGCAGTGAGTCCCAACCTTCGAACTGCTCCGGAGGTGAAAGAGTTAACTTTCCATGCCAGGCATGGAACGCTGAGCTCGAGCTCGGTTGAAAACTCTGCCTGTTGTTCTTCAAACTCAAACCGTCAGATCTTTACGAGCTACACTCACTGAGGTCCTGTGTGGAAGCTGTAAACCTACACTAGCCAACTGGCTACTAACATAATAACACATTTTTTGGTCCCAAAACAAAGACTCAAGTCAGGAGACCCAAAAAATGAAAAACGCAACACCAAGTCACCCCAAAAAAGGGGGGGGGGTGAAAAACAACAAGGTGGGCACCTAGTAAGTGCCAACACTGCACTGCCCACCCACATCCCAAAAACAGGTTCTGAGAGGGGCAGGCAGGGGGGAGGTCATAATATAGCAAGACTCCAATAGAAGAAACAACATTACTAAGGTGAGTAATTTTTTCTTCAAACAACATGAAGTCTTGCTATATTATGACTTATGCAGACTACAAAGCAGTACCTCCATGGAGGAGGGACAGAACCTACTTGGGAAATAGGCTCTGAAGCACAGCCATGCCAAACCGGGCATCACTCTTAGCCTGGATATCCAGGTAGTAATGCTTGGTAAAAGTATGAACTGTTTTCCAGATAGCTGCTTGACATATCTCTAGAATAGGGATGTCCCTGGCAGCAGCCAGGGAAGCATCTGTACCTCTGGTAGAGTGAGCCCTCAGGCCTGAGGGAGGAACCTTTCCCAGTTTTTCATAACAAAATTGGATACAAGAAACAATCCACCTGGCAATGGATCTCTTAGTGGCAGGTTCCCCCTTACCAAACTCACCATAAGTGAGGAACAGTTGGAGGGAGTCAAACCTGTGACCCTTGGTACGCTCTATGTAGTAGCTAAGGGCTCTTTTGATATCTAAACTGTGCAGCCTCCTCTCGCCAGAGGAGGAATGGTCAGTGAAGTACACAGGAAGAGACATAGATTGATTACGGTGGAAATCTGAAACCAGCTTAGGCAAGAACTTCCTGTTAGTCCTGAGGACCACCTTATCTCTATGAAAGGAGATAAAATCAGGCTCCACTGACAAAGCTTGTAATTCACTTATGCGTCTGGCAGAAGTGATGGCTACCAGAAACACAGTTTTCCAAGTCAAATACTTAAGCTCTCTGAAGACAAAGGCTCAAAAGGGGGTTGCATAAGCTGAGCAATGCAAACATTAAGGTCCCAAGCAGGGGCCGGGTCCCTGAATGGAGGGTGGTGAGAAGCAATCCCTTGAAAAACTTGGAGAATACAGGGTGAGCTGAAAGAGAAGAGAGCTTACCTGCTGAAATAAAGGCAGACACAGCTGCCAGATGCACTTTTAGGGTAGCTGGTCTCAGCCCCAAGGTATTTAGATGGACCATGTAATCCAGGACTGCGATTAAATCAGCAGATTCTGGGGAAATATGCTTTCCAGAGCACCATATGGAAAATCTCTTACATTTGGAATTATAAGTAGCCCTGGTAGAAGGTTTTCTAGAAGCCTTCAGAATGTCCATTACACCTTGGGAAAGGTGTAAATCAGCAAACTCTAACTCTTCAAGAGCCAGGCCTTGAGATTGAGAGATTTGAGGTTCGGGTACCAAACCCTCCCCTGAGCACAGGTTAACAGGTTGTGATTCCTGGGAAGACAGAGGGGAAGATGGACTGCTAAGGACAGCAGGAGTGGATACCAGGGTTGTCTGGGCCAATCTGAGGCAATCATGATCATGTTGCAGGGTTGAGACCTGATTTTGACTAGCACTTTGAATAGCAGAAGGAAGGGGGGAAAAGCATAGAGAAACTTCCCTTCCCAATTGAGGACTAAGGCATCCAGAGGGACTGAGCCCAACACTGGGGGCCTGCAGCAAAAAAGGGGAATTTGGTGATTGTCTGGGGCTGCAAAAAGATCTATCTGTCGGGTGCCCCATCTGGCAAATACCACCTCCAGGACCAGGGGATCCAGTGACCATTTGTGATGGCCCTGGGAAATCCTGCTGAGAGCATCTGCCAGGACATTGTCCTTGCCTGGGAGGTGAACTGCCGTAAGGAAGGTATTCAGGGAGTAAGCCAGAGACCACAACTTCATTGCTTCGGTGCACAAGGCCGTAGACCGAGTGCCCCCTTGCTTGTTGACGTACCACATTGTGGTGGTGTTGTTGTCTGTTCTGACATGTACCACTTTGTTCTGAACAGACTTGGAAAAAACTTGAAGTGCTAGAAAAACTGCTCTGAGTTCCAACAGATTGATGTGGAGCAGGGAGTCCTGAGGGGACCACAACCCCTGGATAGTGAGGTTGCCCATGTGAGCTCCCCATCCCAAGAGGGATGCATCTGTAGTAAGGATTAAGGAGTGAGACTGGGTGACAAAAGGAACCCCTTGTCTGAGATTGCTCTGATCCTGCCACCATTGTAGGGCCTGGATCAGGGTTCGAGTCACTGGGATCAGTTTGGTTAGAGGGTCTTTCCTTTGAGACCAAAAGGCTCTCAAATGGAACTGAATGTCCCTCATCTGAAATCTTGCTCCCTGCACCACTGCTGTAGAAGCAGCCATGTGCCCTAGGAGCTGTAGAAAATGCCTTGCTGGTCGAGACATCTGCAGGGTGAATTAGGAGGCCAGAGAGACCAGGGTCCTTGCCCTGTCCAAAGGGAGGAAGGCTCTGGCTTTCTCTGTGTTCAGCTCTGCACCTATGAAGGTGAGGAGCTGAACAGGCTCTAGAACTGACTTTGAAAGATTCAGAAGGAAACCTAGAGAGGTGAGCAGTTGCTGAGTTATCTGTAGGTGTAACTTGACTTGGTCTGGGGACTGGCCTACTATGAGCCAGTCGTCCAGGTAAGGGAAGATGGCAATTTTGCCTTCTTAGAGAAGCAACTGCTACTGCCAGGCATTTTGTGAACACCCTTGGAGCAGAGGTGAGGTCAAGGGCATTGCTCTGAACTGGTAATGGCCTGAGGGCAACTCAACCTGAGGTACTTTCATGGGAGCTTGATGAGAATATGGAAGTAGGCATCCTTGAGGTCCAGGGATGCTAGCCAGTCCCCTGGCCTTAAAGAGGTAGAATAATTCCCAGAGTCACCATTTTGAATTTTGGTTTTAAAAGGTGCTTGTTTAAGTATCTGAGATCCAGGATGGGCCGCCATTCTCCTGTCTTTTTCGGGTGAGGAAGTACCTGAGTACAACCCCTTGCCGTGGTGTAGGGGTGGAACCTTTCCACGGCTCTGAGCAGGAGGAAGAGACCTTTGCCTCTAGGGCAAGTGCCTCTGGAGGATTTGCAGGTGGAAAGGATCTGGTTCTCATCTTTGGAAAATTTTGAAGCTGAGAACCAATCCCTGGCTTACTACTTCCAGGACCCACTTGTCTGATGTGAGAGTCCCAGTCCTGGACAAAGTAAGCCAGTCTGCCCCTACAGGTAGTTGAGAATCGGCCCTGGCAACCCCATCAGGGTGCCTGCTTGGCAGGGGCTTTGGGCTGAGGGGTGGAAGCAGGTCTGCCTGTACCCCGTCTGCCTCTCCCTCTAAAGAACCCCCTCTGGGCAAAAGCTGAAGAGGAGGCCTGGGCTTGGTAAAAAGGCCTATGAAAAGGCCTGCCCCTGCCCCTGGGAAGCTGCCTTTGAGGAGTGGCCTGCCTTTCCTTGGCTTGTGCACTCCTATAGGTGGTCCTATACTCATCCATTTTCTTCATGTAATTCTCTGTCTGCTCCCCAAACAGAGAATTACCCACAACAGGAAAATCCATGGTCTTAGTCTGGGTATCTTGTGACAGGCTAGTACATCTGAGCCAAGCCATCCTGCGAAGAGCCACAGATGTAGCCATGACTCTTGATGAAACATTTGAGTCCACTGCAGCATGGAATTGCACCTTGGATGCCTCAATACCATCGGCAGCCACCTGCTCCAGCTCCTTGGCAAGCTGGCCAGGGACCTGTTTTGCAAGAGCCATATCAGTATCCCATCTGGATTTCTGGTATCTAGCAACGTAAGTCATATAATTTGCCTGTCTGAGTCCCAAGGATGCTGCCATGTATTTGCTTTGGCATGTACTTTCCTGGAGTCCTCTGTCCGGGTATGAGGCGTTGGAATATTTTTTTTATCACAGGCTGCAGCCTGGTCACCCCAACATGGCTGCATTGTTGTGTATGAACTCGGATCAGAGCCTGAGCATGTGTACCTTTGTCCTTCTTTATCTACAGAGGTAGTGAGAGTTTTAGAATTTTAAAAGTCTGTTTCCAGATTTATGCAAGGAATAGACAATCTCTGGACTCTGGGATATCCATCATTTCCACATAGTCAGGCTCCTTCTGATCATCCACACTTCCTCCATGGGACTGTAGGGTTTCAGCCACTTTTATAGAAAATAAAATGAGAAGGGACTCAGAAAGCCTAGGAGGGGACACTCCTGAAGGTCTGTCTGGGGAGATGTTCGTCGATGGACACATCCAGACTTTCAAATCCACATTCACTCCCTCCCCTTCTTCTCGCCCTCCGTTCATAATATTCTCTAAATCGTAGTCTTGAACTGGTGGAACCGGCCGAACCGGCGCGCTTACTTGATGGCACCGGTTCTGGCTGGAACCGGAGAAAGCGACTGACAATCTGAATCGCTTTGGCTATCTCTCTTCAGCGGTTGAGAGGAAAGTTTTGGCCCACACTAGCTGATTTCTAGACCTTTGCTGGAACCGACCCTCAGAGTCGGTCTCTCCTTGCCCGAGGAAGTCTCGCCCCTGGTCAGAGGGCACTCCTCTGGTTCGGTTGAAACCCAACCGGCTGGCCATCCGGCCAGCAGACTCTTGGCTTCCCTTCCTGAGCCTACCAACTCTTGTATCCAGGTAGCTGCAGGAAAATTTTGACAAATCTGGCAGTCTGCATTGAAGTGGTCAAACCCCAGACAATAACACGGTGGTGTGGGTCAACCTGGCAAAGGCTTCCCCACACACACTGCAGTGTTGAAACCCAGTGGGCCCAGTTTTTCTTTTGGGTTTCTCAGACATAGTGCCAGTCCTAACCAAACTTGCCCATTTATGGCAATCCGCCAAGTAAGACCCTCTTATCAGTTCCCAACCGTGTCACGGGTCGTGGAAAAACTGTAAGAAATTCCGTTTTTTTTAGAACCGATAAGAACCGGTAACCACACTCTAAATGAAGAATAAAATATTTTTAAACGACCTGATCGGTTCAAGAGTGAACCGATAACAGTTTACAAGTTCCACACAGAAGAGAAATAATGTAAACCTATCTAGTACTCACAAATGCCACAGACAGAGCTTGAACTGTTGCGGTTTAAATTCAGTCAAAAAACCGAGAAACTAATACTTTAACCGACAAAATGAACCGAGCAGAAGGAGAAATCTCCGGAGCGACTGTTCAGTGAGATGGAGTAAAGAATCTGACGGTTTGAGTTTGAAGAACAGCAGACAGAGTTTTCAACCGAGCTCGAGCTCAGCGTTCCATGCCTGGCATGGAAAGTTAACTCTTTCACCTCCAGAGCAGTTCGAAGGTTGGGACTCACTGCATATGTCATAATATAGCAAGACTTCATGTTGTTTGAACTAGCAGTGACCTTAAACAATTTTAATGTCATGAATTTAAGCTCCCCATACTAGAAATTAATAACACTAGTACTACATTTATTACACACCCAGTTTAATGGAACACTAATGTTCTGTCCAATCCCAGCAGCTGCCCCCCTGCTAGTGTAACCAGCATCTTTTAATTAGTGCCATTGACTGCATTGAATTATTTGACTTCTCCATTGGAAATTAATCTGAGCCTGGAGCAAGAACTTAAGTAAGCACGGTACTATTACCGTATTAATTTCTGTAAAGACAGGGACATCATCACATGGGAGATGGGAGGTCATAAAACGGGGACTTCATGGGGCAGTCAGGACCTGCGCTAAGGTGAAACGTAAGGGAACAAGGTCACATAAACCATGCTGGTGGACCAGTGAGGTTCAGGTAGCGGTCAGAGAAAAGAAGGTGGCCTACAATAAAATATAAAACAACAAGAGGGGATAGGGATAAGGAAATGTACCATCTTGCATCTAGAAAAGTCACCGGATGGTGAGGGGGCAAATTCAGTAAAGCAGCGATGGCAGGGACATATGGAGGGAAAGGGGTTCTTCCGGTACATTGGGGAGCGGAGAAAAACTAAGGGCCATCTCAGCAGATTGAGATCAGAAGGAGGGTGGGTGGAAGAGGCGAGGGACCAGGCAGAGGTATTAAACGAGTACTTCGCCTCTGTGTTCACTAGGGAGGGGGATGGGATATCTACAAAGCAAGGCATGATGGGGATAGAAGCGGCAGTGAGTGGGATCAGGGGAGCAACAGAAATGGAGCAAGAGGGAGGGAGAGGTACCCAAGGGGTGTCACATCAGGATAAGGATAAAAGGCCATTAAGGTGGAGGGATGGATGATGCTATCTCCACCGAAGGGTGTGGTTAGCCCTCAAGACCCTAAAAGAAGACAAATCTCCTGGGTGGGATGGCATTCATCCGAGTACTATGGGGTGGCGGACATACTGGCTGCACCTAGCGGAGCTCTTCAACGGGTCGCTTGAGACAGGGAGGTACCTAGGATTGCAGAGCACATGTGGTGCCATTCCATAAAGGGGGTCAAGAGAAGTACCAGGTAACTATAGATCCATCAGTTTGACCTCGTGGTGGAAAATTAATGGAGAGTATACTAAAGGAACAATTGGGTGTACTTGGAGGAGGTGGGAGGTCTGGATAGTCTGCAACTTGGGTTTGTGCCAGGTAGATCATGTCAAACCAATCTTGTGGAGTTGTACGAATGGGTAACATCAGAACTGGACAGGGGAAAGCCTGTGGATGTATTATTCTTGGACTTCAGCAAGGCGTTTGACTCTGTCCCCCACAATGGTCTGGTGGAGAAACTGATGGGGTTGGGAGTAGGCCCTTTGATGGTCAGATGGATTGAAAACTGGCTAGCTGGACGCACCCAGAGAGTAGTGGTCGGTCGGGAGCTCTCGAACCCTAGAGAGGTCGGTAGTGGGGTACCGCAGGGCTCGGTCCTGGATCCGGTCCTGTTTAATGCATACATATCGGACATCAGGGAGGGTATAGGGTGTGAAATGAGTCTCTTCGTTGATGACTCCAAGATGGGAGCAGTAGTTGAGGGGGAAGAGGGGAGGTTGGCCCTGCAAGGGGACCTGGACACCCTGGAAAGCTGGGCTCACACATGGAAAATAAATTTAAATATCACCAAGTACAAAGTGTTACATCTTGGGCGGCGAAACCCTAAACACAGGTACACCCTGGGAGGGGAGGCAAAACGACTTAGGGGTCATGGTGGATGCATGTATGAATAACTCTGAGCAGTGCAGGAGAACGACTAGCAAGGCAAACAGGATGTTGGGATGCATCGTAAGGGGGATCACCTCTAGGAGCAGGGAATTGATTCTGCTGCTGTACAATGGACTGGTTAGACCACACCTTGAGTACTGTGTACAGTACTGGAGACCAGGCTTGAAGAGAAGCTCCTGGAGAGGGTACAGGGAAGGGCAACTAAGATGATACGAGGACTAGGGGATTTGACATATGAGGACAGACTTGAGGAGCTCTGCCTGTTTTCATTGGAGGAGAGGAGAGACAGGGGGTACATGATTGAGGTATTCATGTACCTCAAGGGAATGAATAGGGTAAACATTGAGGGGATCTTTAGACTAAAGCAGGGAGGTATCACCAGAGGGCATGGTTTGAAGTTGGAAGGGTGAGGGGGAAAAGAGGAGGACGTTTTTCACTGAAAGGGTGGTGGACCCTTGGAATGCACTGCCTGGCGAGCTGGTTCAGAGATCCACAGTGGAGGGCTTCAAGAGAGGGTGGGACAGACACAGAAAGTGGATGTATCAGATGATGGCCTGGCCCGATTAGGGTGGGGATGGATGATAGGGGTTTCTGGAACACAGGGGGGAGGGGGAGGGCCTCGGCACCCAACTAGGGATCTGAGGTTCAAGCAGACTCGATAGACCGTAAGGCCTAATCTGCTGGCAATTAGTATGTTAGTATCACTGGACACTCACACCTCAGATACTCTGATTTGCAAACAAGTTAAACAACTTAAATTTTCTAGAGGTGTGAGTGAGAGAGAATAAAGAGGATTATCATGGGACACCAGTAAGGTTGCCACCTGTCAGTTTTTTTACCTGGCAATCAGGTTTTCGGGGTCCCTATCAGGAAATCCAGTTTTGCTCTGTGCTTGTCAGGTTTTTAAACCATTTTGAGTGCTCACATACTTTTGAAACATATTTTGTCATATCATTCATTGTTTCACCTACATGTCCAGGTTGCAAACAAGTTATCTTGTCAGTATAGCCCTTTGTTTGTGAAAGTAGTCAACCTGAGAGGTGTAAAGTATGGCCATTAACACCATTAGCAATTACTGAACCTTATCTTTTCCACTGCATCAAAGCTGCACCCACCATTTGTAACAGTAACAGAGCCAGTTGTCTTCCACTTTCATTTGCTGGTAAACATTTTCATGTCTAACAACATATAGGCATTTTTACGTGTTTTAAATTGTTTTGTTTTTTTTTTCCTCAAGAAAAAAGCATGGGCCCCCAAGGTGCAGGGGCACAATTTGCACCTAGCTAAGGCCAGCTCTGCTGGAGGGCAGATCAATCAATCAATCAAAATCTTTATTTAGCTAGGCAGGCACCACTGAGCAAGCTCATTTTCAAGGTGAACCTGGGGTAGGGATGAGACCTGTGTGGCTCAGGTAGCTTTCATGGAGGCATTAGTGCATACTGATAAAGAATGCAGCACAGTGTGTTACTAATAGAGGAGCACCATGATGGGGGAGCTATAGCACCCTTAGCCCCCCCTCTAAATCCGCCTATAAGTACTTCTGCTCATCGGCTCTCAGAGCTCCAGGCCCTTATGTGCTCAGAGTCTTACCTGGTCTTCCACAAGGACCAGATTTCATTTCATACCAATCTGAAATTTCTTCCAAAAATGGTTTTAGAGTTCACACTAAACCAACCTATCCATCTGCCTGTCCTCTACCCGGATCATTCCAATCCCGCAGAATCTCTCCTGCACACTCTAGATGTTCACCGCATCCAGCGCCACTATCTCGCATGCACTAAAGCTTCTCGTAACTCTAAACCGCTTTTTGTTGCCTTCACCCATGGCAAGGAAGGCCTTCCTGTTGCTGAGCAAACCCTATCCAATTGGCTTGCCCATTGCATAACATATTGTTACACCATATATAACAAACCTCTTCCTGGAACTATACGTGCCATATCCCACAAGAGCCCACTCTACCTCCACTGCCTTCCTCTTTGGTGTATCCATAACAGACATCTGTGACGCTGCCACATGGTCAACTGTACATACCTTCACTAGACATTACAGTCTTGACTTGGCCTCCAGACGCCGCACTACCTTTGGCCGTGCCAATCTGCAAGGCCTTCTGTCTTGACTGCCCTTCATCCTCAGCTACTTGGGAATCATCCCAAGAGTGTGACCTGCTACAGTAGATACCCTTGAAGGAGACAGTACAGTTTCATACTTACCATAACGGTAGATCTTCAAGAGGATCTCTTGCAGCAGGGCACGTTCCCTCCCTCCTTCCCCCTCCTTCTTGGGGAGAACTATCTTCTGCTTCTATCCTCCTTATTTCAGTGGGAGGCACCTCTGGACCCCTCAGTTCCCCTCAGTGTCTTGTCTTGCTCTGCTAGCTGGTCACCAGCGGGGAACTGAGGCCGCTAGGAGCCGCCCACGTATTTATAGACATAAACAGGGTGACGCATTGTGTGCAGCCCCAGTCAACACTGCTGTTGAAAGCTACCATTGACAAGAGTACCCTCTGGCGGAAATCCTAGAGTATGACCTGCTGCAAGAGATCCTCTCGAAGATCTACCGTTACGGTTAAGTACGAAACTATACTTTCTTCTGCCTGTCTCCTCCCAAGTATTACCACTTGCCATTTCCCCTTCGTCCCTCAGTCACTGAGTGCCATCTCATTCTTGGGTACTCTCATAAGACAATAAACACCACCTTACTAAATCTGTCTACTCCAGCAGGATCACACAGCAGCCTCTTTCACAGTCTGCTGTCATTATCCAAGCACATGCTTCCTAAATTTATACTTGATACCATTACTACAGTCACAGCAATATAAAGTGAACAACCCCCATACACCCTGCATTAACCTGCCCAACAAGATGGTCCACATAAGTACTCTCTCACTGTTAATTTAGCTCTTGATCAAGCAGAACTGCTGGTGTGCAGTGCTTGCTCCATCAAAAGGATGACCATCATTATTATTTGTATTAAAACATTTTAGTCACCCTTCAGGGAATTGTTTCAGGGTGACTTGCACCTAAAATAGAAACAAGCAGCATGGGTAGAATCTCTGTGCCGTGATAATTGTGACAGTAAGCTGAAGCCAGGCAGACAATGAACTGCTGCAGTCAAGAGACCGAACACAATGCTGGGATGCACTAGGAGGGAGGTGTGGAGGAGGCTAAGAGAGGTGATCTTCCCCACCCTGTACAAGACCTTGGCCATACCATGCCTGGGGTATAGCATCCACTTCTGGTCACCACAGTGCAGAGAGAACATTGAAGAGATCAGCAGGGTCTGGCACAGGGCCTTAAAACTACAAGCTACAATGAGAGGTTAGAGATATGCAGATTCAAATTATTTAGCCTAGAGAAGAGAAGGCAGAAGGGGGACATAACCATGGTGTTCCAAATAAAGGGGATGGACAGGGTGGAGTATACAGAGATGTTTGAGCTAGTGCGTGCAAGCAGAACCGGGGGCATGTTGGAGGGGGGCAGGATAAGGGGGAAAACATTAGAAAGTATTAATCCACTTGAGGTGGTCAACATGTGGAATAGCCTGTGTGTTCAGGGTGTGAAAGCTAGCAGTTTTCCGTCTTTCAAAGTGGTACTAGATGCAGTAGTTTCCTAAGGGAGAATAGCCTTGCGAGTTACACATCATGCATAGGGGCAACATTCTAGCTGATATAGATGCATAGAATTTGTGGGCAGAAAAGACACCATGGCCGATTGAGTTTGCCCAGCCCTACCTGTCTTTATTGATTGTGAGTTCCTTAGCCTCCCTTCAGTCCTCCCTTCGTCCCCTTTAGCCACTGTCTTAATCAGCCAGATATGCCTGTTCTACTCATGTGTGAATTCTGTCACTGTCTTTGCACAGACTACCTCCTTTGGCAGTCTGTTCCATCCTCGACATCCTTTTCCTTGAAGAAATACTTTCTGATTACCTTGGATACATGTCCATACTCATGTCCCAGGATACACATAAAAACAAGCTGATCTCCGCTCAGTGTGCCCTCCCGGCAAAATATTATAAATACTCAGATTAGGTATCGTCACTGCTATGCAGCAGAAGGAGCAGCCAACATGAACCCTAAGTGCTTTCCGTCATAACACTGTCATGCTATTTTACGTTGTAATGAATAAACAGTAAAAATGTTTCCAAAACCCCAATTTGACCCCCCTGTGGTGGTGGTGGTAGCCACTAGTCAGCTGAGTCTGAGGCGTGCTGAAAAGAAAGAATGTTCAGATGGGGGGAGCAAGGAGACCCAAAACATGAGTACAGTCTGTGACAATTCTACATTATGAACATGGCTGCATGGATGACCTTGGCCTGCTTACAGGAAGTATACTAGTAGTTGCCCTCATAGCTGTGGGAGTATAGTGGAGGACAGGTCTAGGGAGAAAACATAGGCTCAGACAGATGCCCTGTAGTGGCCTCTGAGGGTCCATTCTGGCCTGTCTCTCTCACCCCACTCCCTGGACCAGAGGAGCGTCACCTACTGGTCTTCCCATCTTCAGAGGAGTCACTCACCCAGCCCCCAGAGTATTTCCATCCCTACTAAAGAAAGCAGTGATAATTAGGCAAGGGGAGTTTTAGTCCACTAGGGTGGAATCCCACCCTTCACCATGGTGTCTTTTCATCCCCAGGATGCAAGGATGGCTATCTGGATGGGTAGGCCATGGAGGAAGAAAGAGAAGAGCCCCTGACCAAGCTTGTTAAAAAGAGAAAAGAAAGTCAGGGGTACCCCTTCCCCCCAAGTTCCCCATTCATGGCATTGACACCGCTTCCCTAGAGCCTATACTGGGGAGACTTGTCTATTCCGTGACCTAGTAGTAACCATGAATAGGGGCCACAACCCATCCATGAATGTCACATTTAAACCGACTTTCTATACATTAAATTAAAATTATTTAATTGTGATGTCACTGGGCAATACACCCTAGCATAGCCATGTAGTCACATCTCAAGAGTGTTCTAAAATATTTTAAATCTGTCTCTAGACACCTCAGCCTAGTAGCCCCCTCCAGTGTCACGTAGAATTGCTGCATACCATCACCACTATTCAAGTGGCATGGTGAGCCTGATTAAATAGGGTCTTGTCTACATAGGGTGTAATAGATTTTAAGAAAGAATTTGGTTTTCCTAATTTTTTTCTAATGTCTGGATTCAAACCCACAACCTCTTGTTTATGAGGCTGTAGTACTTTCCATTACACCACAGAGCTGACACAAATAGACATTAGCACCTTGCCTGACCTGGAATCAAACCCAGGCCGCGGCAGTGAGACTGCCAAATCCTAACCGCTAGACCACCAGGGATCCCAGGGCACGTCGTATTACGTTTTGTTATTCCCTACATTACCACCTTCTTTCGGTGCACAATAAGGTCATACACATTACGCAGCAATGAGTACATCATGCTAGTTGTACCATGCGTCTGTTCTTGCTTCGGAGGGATGGCCATAAACCATGCCCTTCCAGTGGCCTGGAACAAAGTCCAATATGTATCAAACTGCAAAAACTAATCCCCATACATAGCTTCCAAAAACTGGTCACCAGTAAACTCAGAGGTTGCTGCATTTGCCACTGATCTGGCTAAGCTCACCCACTACTATCTCAACTAATCCTGCCCTTTACACTCCTCACCGTCTCATTACCCTCCCTTTGCCCGCTAATCTCCTTCAGGCAAGTTCCACCACTTACACTCACCTTGCTTCTGCCTTCTCCTACCCAACCTTGATCAACCTCATTCCACCCATTCCCCACCTAGCCACCCTCCTGTTCTACCAATTCCCCCCTTTTTCCCACCCACTGCCTCCCTCCCCCTCTATGCCTCAGATTCCACCCTTATACTCTATGCTTCTCCTAGCTGAAACCCTCCAGTATATACTGACCCAAATGTATTTAATGTATTTAACTTGCATTATTGTATGTGTTCCCTGTACATAATTTCTTGTATATTTTATTTTATTTTTATTTAAAATGTTGATGACTGGGAAAAGCACACAGAGCCGAGGCTCGTTTCCAGGTGCTACCCGGGTACAGAGTGTACAGTAAAGAGAAAAGAGAGTATCATATGGTGAAGAATACAAAACAGCCTGTACAGTCAGTATTTACAATAAAATAAGATACATATACATAAAAAACAAAATTGCGAGCATACAGAGTGAGTGAGATGGGGCAGGGATTGCAGTCGGGGGCTAGAGTAAGTGAGTAATCACTGTAGGTGGCTTCGGGAGTGAGCTGGGACCGTTGGTGCATTTAGGGCAGGGTGGGGAGGGTAGGAGCTCGAGGAGTTGAGAGAAGGCGGAACGAGAAGGGGCCTGGTAGAGTTCGGGGGGAAGGTTGTTACAGAGATGGGGGAGACAGTAGGAAAAGGCAACTAGGCCATTGAGAGTGTGTGGTCGGGGCAGGTGAAAAGTGCGAGTGTCCCTGTGGCGAAGTGGGTAGGTTGGGGGGTGGCTGGTGCAAGGAGGGAAGCGAGGTGGGGGGAAGGGAATCAAACCAAAATTTAGCTATGAAGGAGGTGCTGTGTATGACTCTCCAGTGGGAGAGCGGAGCAAGGGTGAGTGCAGTGTAGAGTAGGCAGTGGTGAGTGAGTGGGGGGGAGGCAGTGGCGAAGCGGCAGAAGGAGTTGAAAAGGATATCTTATATGGAGAGAGAGGATGCTGGAGCCGTTCCGTAAACATTGTCAGCATATTCTATGACAGGTGGGTTAATATATATACGAGCTCGCAACGGGTGGGGACAGGCAGGCTGGCTTTATGGCAATAGAGGATGGCGAGCTTTGGCGTAGTTTGGAGCAAATGGTATATATTCTAAAGAAACATGTTTATATATATATATTGTTAACCTGTTACTTGCTTGCTAATATGTTGTCAGTTCAGGACCTCCCTGTAAATGAGCAGTTCTTTCCCGTGTCGCCTCAGTACGTTCGGCACGTGACAGAACAGCAATCTAACGCCCGCGTTAATTTCTGTCGAGTTTTCTTCACCTCATATTAGTATTTTTCTCAAAAAAGTACTCTTCAAATTGATGTCTTCTAGACAGAAGAAAAAGTGCTCTAAGTGCGGCACCCAAATTCCGCATGGGGCCAACCATTTCTGCTGCCTCCTTTGCCTTGGTTCAAAACACGACGTCCAGGAGTGTTCCAGCTGCCAGGCCTTCAACCAGGTGACCAGAACCAGGCGTAAACGGTCCCTCGAGGCCCATCTTCTGACCCAATGCTTGGTGTCTATGGAAAAAGAGCTCCAAAAACTGAGGGAAAGGTCATCATTGCCGGCCCGGAAAAAGAAGAAAAGTAAAGAGAAGCGCCGGGACTGGAGTCTGTCGCCATACGAGAGGCCTGCAACTGTGAGTACTTCTTCGGGTGCCCCATCCACTTCTTCGGGCCGGGCCCCTTCTCCCCCTTCTGCCGAGGTGAGCGGGTAGCCGGGGGTAGCCTCTCTGGAGGTTGTAATTTCTTCGTCTGATCCTACCAGTAAGACACCCCTCGCTCCTAGCGAAGGGCACGCGGCTCCCGCCGATCAGTCTTGCGGCAGCCTTCCAGCCACCTCTAGCCCGGCTGGATCCACTGTGTCAGACAATGGCTCCTCCGATGTCCGCCCGGATTCATCCACTCTCCCGTCAGGCTCCAGTTTGGCCCCTGACGCCGGACAGAGTGAGGGACAAGTCGACCCGTCGTCCCATAGGGTTCTTCATCCCAGGGACTCGCCACCCGATCCCTCTACTTTTCGCAGTAGCCAGATCACATTCCGACTTGCCGTCAGGGGACTCTCGGGTCTTGCCCCCCTCACCAGGCCTTCTGCTGTCCCCGGACAGGAGTCCATCGCCGGCTGGGGATCCCGCCATGGAGCCTCCACCCTCTGGTTCTTCGGGCACGCTCCCGGATCCCGTGCCATCTGCTGGCGCTGTGGCGCTTCCCCAGACGGGCCCTTCGGTGAGGTTCCCAGAACCAGAACCCTCCTTCCCGCTTCCAGGTAGCCCTCCATTGGCTGCTCACTACCCGACGCCAGGCCATGTGCCTGCGATGCCAGGCTTCCCAACACCGGGTTATCCGACGCCAGGTTACCCGACGCCGTCATATCCGACGCGAGGGTATCCCACTCCGAGACACCCGACGCCGGGTTATCCTGGGTGCTCCTATTATCATCCTTCTTGGCAGTACCCTCAGTATCCGGGGTATCCGAGCTTCCAGCCACCTCCAGTACCAGACCACAAGTCCATCCGCCTTTGGTGGAAGGATGCCAGAACGCAACTTCTGTCAGAGATTAGACAGTCAGTGGGGGAGGCACCCACTCCCAGGGTCACCTCTCTGCCGCCTTCTCGGACCAGAGCTTCAGGCTCCTTAAGAATTGGCACCACGGGAGCAGACCCTTCTGTTCCCAGTGGCTCTGAGCCCTCTGACACCGAGTCCAACTCGGATCCTTTGTACCCCAGGTCTCCCATAGAGGTTCCCCCTAAAGACTCTCCCAAGTCTCCACCGGAGGACCCCTCTTTCGGAGACTTGCTGCATTCTGTTCAGGCGGCTGGTGGCTGGCTGACTAAAGAGGTGGACCAGCAAAGAAAACGCCTTGCGGAACACCTGGATCTGGCCACTTCTGGCCCTATACCCATTCCCCGGTGGATGGGGCCTCATGAGGACCTAGTGACCACGATTTGGCAACAACTGTCCTCCATACCAGCAGTCTCTTGCAAAGCAGACTGCACCTATGACCCCCCTGGAAGGGATCCCCCATCTTACTTCCCATCCTAAGGCTGACTCTATGGTCATTACGGCCGCTCACGACCTTTCAGCCCAGCCCAAACACCTGAGCGCTTCGCCTCCTGACAAGGACTCGCGCCAGCTGGATCAGTTTGGGCAAAAAATCTGTTCTTCTTCCTCATGTGCAATATGATCCCTTAACTATGTATTGCACATGGTCGCTTTCCAAAAATCCTCCCTTTTGGATTTGGAAAGAGACCTCCAAGAGGTTCAGGATGAAACCATGAGAAAGAAGCTTTTGGATAAAATTAGGATGGGGACATCATCGTGTCGTCACGCTCTATGGGCTACTTACGACTTGGTGGCTAGAGCGGCAGCCTCGGGGATCTGTCTCCGTCGCCTTTCCTGGCTCCATATAGCAGGCTTGGCGCAGGATGTACAGTCCTTCCTTTGGGATGCCCCTTTTAGGGGTTCCGTCCTCTTTGGCGGCGATGCCAAAGATGTTATCACAGGGCTGCAGGAGAGCAGACATTCCTTTCGGGATGTCCGTTCCTTGTATAGGATGGGCCAGAAAAAGCAGCCTTTTCACCACCAAAGAAGGTGGAACAAATCCCAGGCTAAGCGCCAAGCTGAGAGACGTGCCCCTGGCTCTGGAGCTCAAACCTCAAAGGGCAGGTTCCCCAAACAAACCCCTGGGGCAAAAGCTCCCCTCCCCTCGGCGTCCTGACTCCTTTTCCCTGCTTCCGCTCCCTCCAGTATCACAAGAGGAACTGGTCGGAGGGAGGTTCGGCCTCCACCTGGACAGTTGGAGGTTCGTCACCGCAGAAGCTTGGGTGCTTCAGCTCATCCAACGAGGTCACTCGATAGAATTCAGCAAGATTCCAGCCCCTCTACCACCGGGACAGTCCTTCTGTCCTTTGGATGAGGTCCCCATTGTCTCTCAGGAAATTCAGGCACTTCTTCTAAAGAGGACCATAGAACCTGTCCCAAAAAAACAAATAGGAAGGGGATTCTACTCCCACTTCTTCCTGGTGCCGAAGAAAACAGGTGACCTGAGACCGATCCTGGACCTCAGCACACTAAACATCTTCATCGAGTACAAGAAGTTTCGTATGTTGACTCTTCAGGGGCTCCACCCCTGCTCCATCCCAAATCGTGGCTGTGCTCCCTGGACATGCAGGATGCTTACCTGCATATTCCTGTCCTCCCAGCCCACCGCCGCTTTCTCCATTTTGTTTTTATGGAGAACCATTTCCAATTCCGAGCACTCCCCTTTGGCCTCTCTTCGGCCCCCAGAGTGTTCATGAAATGCCTAGCGGTAGTGGCGGCGTTCTTACGCCGTCGGGGCATTTATGTCTTCCCGTACATGGACGACTGGCTCCTCGCAGCACCCTCTTCTTCCAGTCTGAAAGAGTCTCTCTCTTTCACTCTGAACTTGTTCTGTTTTCTGGGCATAACAGTCAATTTTCCCAAGTCCCAGCTAGTACCATCCCAGAGACTCCAGTTCATTGGAGCTGTACTAGACACGGTTCAGGGCCAGGCTTTTCTGCCATCGGATTGAGCCAAGACCTTAGCTTCTCAGGCCACTCTCGTGGCCCAAGCTCAATGGATCCCAGCACATGCTGTGCTCCGTCTCTTGGGACTGATGGCAGAGGCCATTTCCACAGTCCCCCTGGCCAGACTTCACATGAGGGTCACCCAGTGGTCTCTCCGAGTCCAGAGTCCAGTGGGACCAGAGGACGGACGACATGAACCAAAAAAGTCATAATCTCCACCAACCTTCAGAGAGATCTTCGCTGGTGGCAGGATCTCTCCAACCTTTCAAGGGGAACACCTTTTCATTCCCTTGTGCCTACCCAAATCCTCACCACGGACGCCTCGGACTTGGGCTGGGGAGCCCATCTAGGGGATCACAAGACACAGGCATCTTGGTCCGATCAGGAGCGCATGCTCCACATCAACGTTCTGAAGACCAGGGCGGTTCTTTACGCTCTCCAGACGTTTCAGTCCCTTCTGGTACCCGGGATCTCTTCTGGTCCAGACGGACAATATGTCCACAGTCTGGTACATCTACAAACAGGGAGGAACCTGGTCGTACCCTCTTTGCAGGGAAGCAATGAGGGTTTGGTACTGGGCGATCCAGCACAGCCTTTACTTGACAGCAGTCCATGTACCAGGAGAAAGCAACGTCCTGACGGACAGTCTCAGCCAATCAGTGGCCAGGGCCCACGAGTGGGAGATAAAGTCAGGGGTGGTTGAAGAACTCTTTCTTCGATGGGGCCCCATTCAACGCGAAACTACCCAGCTTTTGCTCGCTCATTCCCGGGCATGGTGCTTTTTGGCAAGACGCACTGTCTCTCTCTTGGACAGGGAGGTTTCTTTATGCTTTTCTTCCCTTTCCTCTCTTTCCTGTCATTCAGAAGGTTCTGGTGAAACTTCAGCAGGAGGGAGCTCATATGATTCTTTTCACTCCTCTCTGGCTACACCAGATTTCGTATTCTGTTTTGCAACAACTGGCACTGGAACCTCCAGTCCCTCTGCCGTTTTCCCACGACCTTCTGACCCAGGAGCAGGACGCCCCCCGTGCACCTGAACCTTCAGTCTCTCCACCTTCATGTGTGGCACCTGTGGACATAGCAGTTTCCTGTTATGGTGTCTCCTCGCAGGTTGCTCATATCTTAGTAGAGGCCAGAAAACCCTCTACTAGATCCACTTACACCATGAAATGGAAAAGATTTTCGATCTGGGCCCTAACAAGGAGCTGGGATCCCTTTTCGTGCTCAGCAGCCCAGGTGTTAAGTACCTCGCACATTTGTTTGAGACAGGCCTTAGTTACTCTTCCATTAAGGTCCATCTCTCTGCGGTGTCGGCCTACCACCTCCCAGTGGAGGGTAAAACCTTGGTTCAGTTGGAGGTTGCCAAAACCTTTCTGAAAGGCATCCTTCACTTGAAACCTCTGATCCAGAATCCCTGTCCCCCCGGGACCTGAATTTCATGCTCGAGAAGCTGACCTTACCCCCGTTTGAGCCAGCTTCTTCTTGTGACTTGCGCTTCTTTTCCTGGAAGACTTTATTTTTAGTCACAGTTACTTCTGCCAGAAGGGTCTCTGAGCTCCAAGCTTTCGTTTGTAAAGAACCCTATTAATTTTTCATAGAGACAGAGTAGTCCTCCGCACTAACCCTTCTTTCCTTCCCAAAGTCGTCTCTGAAACCACTCTGAATCAGAGCGTGGAATTGCCAGTCTATTATCCCCAGCATCCCAACGGGGGAAAGACCTTCTGCACACCCTAGATGTGCACTGGATTCTGAGGTACTACACGAACCAGACTAGGGGTTTGTAAATCCAACCAACTTTTTGTAGCCTTTGCTCCCCAGTGCCAGGGCAAGGCCATTTGCAAGCAAACCATCTCCAGATGGTTAGCTAACTGCATCCATTTTTCTTACAAGAGGTATCAGAAGTCACTTCCAGGGGCAGTCAAAGGCCACTCCACCCACAGCGTGGCTACCACTACTGCCTTTTTTAGGAATGTGTCCACTGCAGAGATTTCTACAGTGGCCACCTGGTCGTCTGTTCACACTTTCACCAAGCATTACAGTCTGGACATTGCCTCTAGGTGCAGAACAGGCTTTGGTCTCGTGGTTCTGCAAGGCCTCCTGTCATGATTTCCTGTGGCGACTTCTTCTCCTCCCGGATGCACCTCTGTTTAGTTTTTCTCAGGGACTGCTTGGTATTCAGTCCTATGTGTGAAGACCTACTGCAGGAACCCTCTTGAAGTAAGATATAGCAGTTACATAAGAACTTCACCGTAACAGTAGGTCTTGAGAGATTCCTGCAGTAGGTCTAGTGTCCCACCCTCCCTCCCCAGTTTCTGGATGTTTTATCCTTATTTTCCATTCTACCTAGTCCCTCCGGCTAGAGTGGAAGCAGGGTCTGAGGAGTTTTTGCTCCAATTTTCTTCTTAGCTTTCTATAAGTCTCCGTTGGAAAAGAACTGGAGAGCTGGCGCGGGACCGCCCCCTTTTATAGTTGGGCTGACGTCAGGGAGCGGTCCCCGCTGATGATTGCTATCTACAAGTTTGCCGTTCGGATCTGATGCCAGGTGGCGCAGTCTTATATGGGAAGACCTACTGCAGGAACCTCTCTCAAAGATCTACTGTTACGGTAAGTTCTTACGTAACTGCTATTTTCTACCAAAGGTAGTATGTGAATTTACATTGAATCAAATGGTACACATTCTGTTTACTATCCTGAGCATGCCAGTCAGGGTGAGGCACTGCTCCATACTTTAGATGTACATAGAATACTGAGATGCTATATAAATCATACCAAGGACTGCAGAAAGTCCTCTTAGCTTTTTGTTTTGTTCGCCCTTGGGAAAGAGGGTGCCCCTGTGTCTAAACAGTGCCTGTTCAAATGGCTGGCACATTGTATTATGTTTTGTTGTAGGAAGTACGATAAGGAATTTTCTGGTGCAGTTCATGGTCACTCCACAAGAGGGATGGCTAGTTGTACTGCTTCTTTCTGAAATGTTTCTGCTGCTGACATTTGTGCTGCAGCCACATGGAGCACTGTCCACACCTTCACTAAACATATCAGTCTGGGCATTGTCTCTGGTAGACGTGTTGGCTTTGGGCTTGCTGTGCTGCAAGGCCTCCTGTCTTGACTGTATCAGACTGTACCAACCTCCCACTGCTTTTTGGGACTACCTGGGACTCATTCCAGAGGTGAGACCTAATGGAAGAGATATCTTAGAAGAAGACAGAACAGATCTTACTTTGAGTGGGAGGTCTTGTAGCAGGCAGTTACCATTATGATTAAGCCATCAGGCGCCAGGACCCTACGGAAATCTGCTCGCTACAGTAGCAGCCTTCAGCAGGGGACCACCCCTGACTTCGGCCAGTGGTATAAAGGGGGCGGTCCCCAGCCCCACCTCAGTTCTTTTCCACCGTCGACCCGCAAGTATCGGCTCTTCGGATGCCAGCTACCTTCAGTTCAACCACCAGTTTCGTGTTTACAACATTTATTCTTCATTTTCCTTTAAAAATATAAATTTAATTTCCGCATGTCATCTTCTCCAGCTTCATCCGTTTTTCGGAAAGGAGAAAATCGAAGTCTACTTATGCAAACTTGCTTCTAAGAGATGGCCCCAAGGCCTGCCTTTTGCTTAGGCCAAAGCACACCACCTCCTGTGAGCACTATTGGCTGCCTAAACTCCCGGACTCATATCTGCCGCCAGAAGGCCCTTAAGGTGCACTTCCATCAAGCAGCAGCTTGCTGCCATGCAGGCCCAGCCAGCGGGGAAAAGCCCCTCTTCCTCCTCAACATGCTCCATGGCTTCCACCTCAAAGACCTGCAAGGACAAGAAGAAGGACTCTGGAAAGAATCAGTCCCAGGACAAGGATCAAGAAAAATCCTGGGAACACTCCCGCTCCAGGTCCCTGCTGCATAAAAAGTCCTCTTCAAACAACATGAAGCCTTGCTATATTATGACATATGCAGTTTGTCCCAGCCTTAGAACTGCTCCGGAGGTGAAAGAGTTAACTTTCCATGCCAGGCGTGGAATCTTGAGCGCAAGCTCGGTTGAAAAACTCTGTCTGTTGTTCTTCAAACCCAAACTGTTAGATTCTTTACTCCGCCTCACTGAACAGTCGCTCCGGAGATTTCTCCTTCTGCTCGGTTCATTTTGTCGGTTAAAAAGTGTAATTTCTCAGTTTTTTTAACCGCATTTGTCTTATTTTAACCGCAACCGGTCGGTATCGTAAGTAATAGATAGGTTTTACATTTTCTCTGTGTGGAACTTGCAAACGTTATTATCGGTTCGGTTTGAACCGATCAGGTTGTTGTTAAACTTAATTAAATTGCATTTAGAGTGCGGTTCGGTTCTTATCGGTTCTAAAAAACGGATTTCATTACGGTTTTTCCGTGACTCGAGTTGGGACCGATAAGGGTGTCTTGCTTAGCGATTTGCCGTAAAGGGCAAGTTTTGTTAGAGCTGGCATTATGTCTGAGAAACCCAAAAGAAAAACCGGGCCCACTGGGTTTCAGCACTGTAGTGTCTGTGGGGAAGCCTTTGCCAAGGCTGACCCACACACCACATGTGTTTATTGTCTGGGGTTTGACCACCTCAATGCAGACTGCCAGATTTGCAAGAATTTCACTGCAGCTACCCTGGATAAGAGAGTTGGTAGGCTCAGGGAACGAGAGGCCAAAAAGTCCGCTGACCCGGATGGCCAGCCTGGTTCGGTGCCAACCGAACCGGAGGGAGTGCCCTCTGACCAGGGCGAGACTTCCTCGGGCAAACGAAGAGCTGACTCAGAGTAGCCAGTTCCAGCAAAGAGGACTAGAAAATCAGCAGGTGTGGAGCCAAAATTTCCTTCTCCAACCGCTGCAGAGATAGCCAAAGTGATCCAAATTGTCCAGTCGCTTTCCCTGGTTCCGACCGAACCGGCACCATCAGGTAAGCGGTCGGTTACACCAGTTCAAGAATGATATAGAGGAATTTTATGAACCGGAGGAGGGGGAGGGGGAGGAGGATTATGAAGAGAGTGAATGTGATTTTGAAAGTCTGGATGTGCCCATTGAACCGGACATCTCCCCAGACAGACCTTCAGGAGTGTCTTCCCCCTAGGCTTTCTGAGTCCCCTTCTCATTTTATGTTTTATAAAAAAAGTTGCTGAAACCCTCCAGCTCCCTTTGGAAGAAGCTGTGGATGAACAGGAGGAGCCTGACTATGTGGAAATGATGGATATCCCAGAGTCCAGGAGATTGTCTATTCCTTTACATAAATCTTTTAGGAAACTGACAATAAAATTTTAAAAGCTCCTAACACTATACCTCCTGTGGATAAAAAATGGACAAGAGGTACACATTGTCAGGCTCTGATATGGAGTTCCTTTCACAACAATGCAGCCATGTTAGTAGTGCAGGCTGCAGCCTGTGATAAGGCAAATATTCCTTGGCTTCACACCCCCACAAGGACTCCAGGAGGATTGATGCCATGGCTAAAGAAACAATACATGGCAGCATCCTTGGGACTCAGACAGGCAAATTATATGGCCTATGTTACAAGATACCAGAAATCCAGATGGGATACTGTTATGGCTTTAGCGAAACAGGTCCCTGGCCAGCTTGCCAAGGAGCTGGAGCAGGTGGCTGCTGATGGTATTGAGGCATCCAAGGTGCAATTCCATGCTGCAGTGGACTCTAATGATGTATCTTCAAGAGTCATGGCTACATCTGTGGCTTTTCGCAGAATGGCTTGGCTCAGGTGTACTAGCCTGTCACAGGATACCCAGGCTAAGGCCATGGATTTTCCTGTTGTGGGTAATTCTCTGTTTGGGGAGCAGACAGAGAATTACATGAAAAATGGATGAGTATAGGACCACTTATAGGAGTGCACAGGCCAAGGAGAGGCAAGCCACTCCTCAGAGGCAGCTTCCAGGGGCAGGGCAGGCTTTTCACAGGCCTTTTACCAAGCCCAGGCCTCCTCTTCAGCTTATGCCCAGAGGGGTTCTTCAGAGGGAGAGGCAGACTGGCTAGGCAGGCCTGATCCCACCCTCAGCCTAAAGCCCCTGCCAAACAGGCACCCTGATGGGATGCCCAGGGCTGATTCTCCATTACCTGTAGGGGGCAGGCTGGCTTACTTCGTCCAGGACTGGGAGTCTTTAACATCAGACAAGTGGGTCCTGGAAGTAGTAAGCCAGGGACTGGTTCTCAGCGTCAAACAATTTCCAAAGATGAGAACCAGATCCTTTCCACCTGCAAATCCATTAGAGGCTCTCACCTTGGAAACAGAAGTCTCAACCCTCCTGGCTCTCAGAGCTGTAGAAAGGGTTCCTCCCCTACACCAGGGCAAAGGACTGTACTCCAGGTACTTCCTTACCCCAAAAATGATAGGAGAATGGCGGCCCATCCTGGATCTCAGATACCTAAATAAGCACCTTTTAAAACCAAAATTCAAAATGGTGACTCTGGGAGTTATTTTACCCTCCCTAAGGCCAGGGGACTGGCTAGCGTCCCTGGACCTCAAGGATGCCTACTTCCATGTTCTCATCAGAAGCTCCCACCGAAAGTACCTCAGATTCGAACTGCCCTCAGGCCATTACCAGTTCAGAGCAATGCCCTTCGGCCTCACCTCTGCCCCAAGGGTATTCACAAAATGCCTGGCAGTAGCAGTTGCTCACTTAAGAAGGCATAAGATTGCCATCTTTCCTTACCTGGACGACTGGCTCATAGTGGGTCAGTCTCCAGACCAAGTCAAATTACACCTTCAGGTTTCCCAGCAGCTGCTTACATCTCTAGGTTTTCTTCTCAATCTTCCAAAGTCAGTTCTAGAGCCTGTTCAGCTACTCACCTTCATAGGCGCAGAACTGGCACAAAGCAGGCCAGAGCTTTCCTTCCTCTAGAAAGAGTAAAGACCCTGGTGGCTCTGGCCTCCTCCTTCACTCTGCAGGTCTCCGACCAGCAAGGCCTCTACAGCTCCTAGGGCACATGGCTGCTTCCACAGCTGTAGTGCAAGGAGCAAGATTTCAGATGAGGGACATTCAGTTCCATTTGAGAGCCTTCTGGTCTCAAAGAGAGATCCTCTAACCAAATTGATCCCAGTAACTCGAACCCTGATCCAGGCCCTGCAGTGGTGGCAGGATCAGAGCAATCTGAGACAGGGGTTCTTTCATCCCTCAATCTCACTCCTTGACCCTTACTACAGATGCGTCCCTCTTGGGATGGGGAGCTCACATGGGCGACCTCCACCCAGGGATTGTGGTCCCCTCAGGAATCTCTGCTCCACATCAATCTGTTGGAACTCAGAGCTGTTTTTCTAGCACTTCAGGTTTTTTCTGCATCTGTTCAGAACAAAGTGGTGCAGGTTAGAACAGACAACACCACTACAATGTGGTACATCAACAAGCAAGGGGGGCACTCGGTCTTCGGCCTTGTGCACTGAGGCAATGAAGTTGTGGTCTCTGGCTTATTCCCTGAACACTTCCCTCATGGCAGTTCACCTCCCAGGCAAGGACAATGTCCTGGCAGATGCTCTCAGCAGGATTTCCCAGGGCCATCACGAATGGTCACTGGATCCCCTAGTACTGGAGTTAGAATTTGCCAGGTGGGGCACCCCTCAGATAGATCTTTTTGCAGCCCCAGACAGTCACCAACTTCCGCTTTTTTGTTGCAGGCCCCCAGTGTTGGGCTCAGTCCCTCTGGATGCCTTCCTTCTCGACTGGGAAGAGAAGTTCCTCTATGCCTTTCCCCCCTTCCCTCTCTTGTTCAAGGTGCTAGTCAAAATCAGATCTCAACCTTGCAAGATGATTCTGATTGCTCCAGATTGGGCCAGACAGCCCTGGTATCCACTCCTTCTGTCCTTAGCAGTCCACCTTCCCCTGTGTCTTCCCAGGAATCACAATCTGTTAACCTGTGCCCAGGGGAGAGTTTGGTATCCGAATCTCAAATCCCTCAACCTCAAGGCCTGGCTCTTGAAGAGTTAGAGTTTGCTGACCTACACCTTTCTCAAGGTGTACTCGATATCTTGAAAGCTTCTAGGAAGCCTTCCACCAGGGCTACTTATAATTCTAAATGGAAAAGGTTTTCCATATGGTGCTCTGGTAAGCATATTTCCCCAGAATCTGCTGATTTGCCCACAGTCCTGGATTATATGGTCCATCTAAATACTTTGGGGCTAAGGCCAGCTACCCTGAAAGTGCATTTGGCAGCTGTCTCTGCTTTTATTTCAGCAGGAAAGCCCTCTTCTCTTTCCTCACCCTGTATTCTCCAAGTTTTTCAAGGGATTGCTTCACACCAACCCTCCATTCAGGGACCCTGCTCCTGCCTGGGATCTTAATGTTTGCATTGCTCAGCTAATGCAACCCCCCTTTGAGCCTTTGTCTTCAGCAGAGCTTAAGTACTTGACTTGGAAAACTGTGTTTCTAGTAGCCATCACTTCTGCCAGGCGCATAAGTGAATTACAAGCTTTGTCAGTGGAGCCTGATTTTATCTCCTTTCACAGAGATAAGGTGGTCCTCAGGACTAACAGGAAGTTCTTGCCTAAGGTGGTTTCAGATTTCCACCTTAATCAATCTATATCTCTTCCAGTGTACTTCACTGACCATTCCTCCTCTGGCGAGAGGAGGCTGCACAGTTTAGATGTAAAGAGAGCCCTTAGTTACTACATAGAGCGTACCAAGGGTCACAGGTTTGACTCCCTCCAACTGTTCCTCACTTATGGTGAGGTTGGTAAAGGGAAACCTGCCACTAAAAGATCCATTGCCAGGTGGATTGTCTCTTGTATCCAATTTTGCTATCAAAAACTGGATAAGGTCTCCTCCAGGCCTGAGGGCTCACTCTACTAGAGGTACAGCTGCGTCCCTAGCTGCAGCCAGGGACATCCCTATCTTAGAGATATGTCAAGCAGCTACCTGGAAAACAGTACACACTTTCACCAAGCATTACTCCCTAGACATCCAGGCTAGGAGTGATGCTCGGTTTGGCACAGCTATGCTTTAGAGCCTATTTCCTAAGTAGGTTCTGTCCCTCCTCCATGGAGGTACTGCTGTGTAGTCTGCATATGTCATAATATAGCAAGACTTCATGTTGTTTGAAGAAAAAATTACTCACCTTAGTAATGTTGTTTCTTCTAATGGAGTCTTGCTATATTATGACCTCCGCCTGCCCCTCTCAGAACCTCTGCTCTTGGGATGTGGGTGGGCAGTGCAGTGTTGGCACTTAGTGATGCCCACCTTGTGTTTTTCACCCCTCCTTTTTGGGGTGTTTGGGTATTGTATTTATTTTATTTTATTTTTTGATCCCCTGACTTGAGTCTTTGTTTGGGACCAAAAATTGTTAATATTTTAGTAGCCAGTTGGCTAGTGTGGTTTACAGCTTCCACACAGAATCTTAGTGAGTTTTGCTCGTAAAAGCTCTTTACAGTTTGGGTTTGAAGAACAACAGACAGTTTTTCAACCGAGCTCGCGCTCAAGATTCCATGCCTGGCATGGAAAGTTAACTCTTTCACCTCCGGAGCAGTTCTAAGGCTGGGACAAACTGCATATGTCATAATATAGCAAGACTCCATTAGAAGAAACAACATTACTAGGGTGAGTAATTTTTTCTTCCAGCACTTCTTCTCATGGGGATCGGATCATACTTCCAGGCCTTACCCTCCCTCTTTCGGGGCAGGCTCCAGCAAAACCCTCTGCCCTTCCCTCGGCATCCGGCGTAGGTATGTCGGGGTCGTGGGCTTTGGCCTCCTCCCCGGCATCCCTGAAGTTGCAGGCAAAACCTCCTGTGTTGTCTTTCACCTCAGGGACCGGTCGCAAACAGGGCTGCGATGCTTTGGCTCCCCTCCATTCATTCCAGACGCCAGTGACATCCAAAGCCTTGGACCAGTCCTTCTGTCAGGAGCAGGCGTCGGGCCCATCCGAACGCCCAACACTTCCGCCCCGGTCTGTGGCTACTTCACCCAAGACGTCTCTTAGGTTCACAGCCTCTTCCTTATCGAAGCCGCCATCAGCCACAAGGACGCCTGCTCTACCATCGGCCTGGGTGTCACCATCCTCGTCGTCGGCTCATTTCCCGTCCCCTGTAGAGGTGGACTCCCCTCAAGGGAGATCTCAGCCGGCTGACTGCAGATGTCAGGCAACCCCCTCTTGTCCAGCCCAGTCTACTGCTGTTCCACCACCTTGGTCGCGGTCACCTTGACCTCGGCTACTCCAACACCGGTTAAGCAGACGCCGGTTAAGCCAACACCAGACCCTCAGCCCCTGGCTGGTCCATCGGCTCCACAGTTTACTAAAGATGAGATACAGGAGCTGTTTTCATTCCGGTGGAGCCAGGTCAAGCAAGACATGCTCCCACCGAAAGAACTAGTTACAGTGGAGCCGGATCTGACCCAGATCCCCTCGAGGAGGGGAATCTGGAACCCAAGCCACAGACTCCACTACCAAAAGAACGTACGCCCAGCCCAGAGGACTTCCATGACAGACCCCCTCACAGAGGCCAGCATCACCACAGGTCTTCACACTCCCTGCGCCACCGCCGTCTGTCCTCTAGCCGACATCGGTCTAAGGGTTGTCGGTCACTTAGCCGTTGCTGGTCCCGTGACCGCCATCACTCTAGCTCTTCCTCGTCGGCCTCTTCTGTGGAATCTAGTGAGAGCTCAGAGTCCTCGAACTCGGAAAGTTCTCACCCAAGGGTCGCCATTTGTCTCCTGACAATAGGGACACTCCCAGGTCGCCTCCTGATGATCCATCGTTCAAGGACATCATGAGGTACATCCAGGCCACCAATGGATGGGAGACTGAGGACCAGGGTCCCGAGTGGCAGAGGCTGGCTAAATACCTGAGGCAAAAGGAGCCAAAGCCTCTAGTGGTCCCTCCTTTGGTGAACACGTTCCAGGACCTAATGAGGCTCACCTGGAAACATCCATCCTCCACCTCTGCCATCTCGAAGAAATCGGATAGGCTGTACAGAGACCCTAGGGAGGAGCCTTTTTTGGCGGAACACCCTACCGTGGACTCTATGGTCATTACAGCAGCTCATGATAGATCAGAGAAGCCAAAACATCTTAGTACACAGTCTCCTGATCAGGAGTCCAGATACATTGACTAGATGGGCAAGAAAGTCTATTTTTTGTCTACTTGCTCCATACAGTCTCTTAACTTTCTCACACATATGGTTCAGTACCAGAACACCTTGTAGGGGAAAGGGATGGAATAGCACAGGCTCTTCCGGACTCTACGTAGAGGTCCAAGCTCCTGGACCTTTTGAAATCTGGGTCAGATGTAGGCACTAATGTATTGAGGGCCTCATACGACACTGCAGATATGGCAGCCGGGGCAGTGTCTTCTGGCGTTTGCCTCATGTTCCACGCCTGGCTTAGCATCTCAGGATTCTCCCAGGATCTGCAGTTGGGCATCCTTGACCTCCCTTTTAAGGGTTTGGTTCTCTTCGTAGACGAGATTGAAAAGCTCATTACTCATCTCCAAGAATCCAGGAAGTCCATTTGGTCCGTCCAAAAAATGTATAAGGGGGACCAAAAATCCTTTAGGAAACGGCCCTTTCAGAAGACCTCAGGTCAGCAGCCCCAAAATCAGCCTCAGCAGAGGGGAGGCTATAAAAGAAAGGCAACCTCCCAGACTCCTGGCAGCTCTGCCTCTCATGCTACAAAGTCCTCCTAGGCCCCTCTGCCCACTCCCGGATCTGCACAGTGACTTCTTGCCCAACCCCCCCCTCTTCCAGTGGAGGAAATGGGGGAGTCAGTAGGGGGTCGCTTCTCTTTCTACCTAGAGAGAGATGGACAAAGCGTAACATCAGACGTTTGGGTGTTGCAGCTCATAGAGAGAGGCCATACTCTGGAGTTCGTGCAGATGCTTCCAGAAACACCACCAGTATCCTCCCACTATCCTCCTTCTCACATTCCTCTGATAGAAGGGGAAGTTCAGGCCCTCCTTCAAAAACTGGCTATAGAGCTAGTCCCCCCCGTCCCAGCATGGAAGAGGGTACTATTCACAATTTTTCCTAGTGCCAGAAAAGACGGGAGATCTTCGTCCCATCCTGGACCTCAGCTCTCTGAATCAGTTTATAGAATACAAGAGGTTCAGGATGGTGACACTTCCAGTTCTCATCCCCCTCCTTCATTGAGGGGACTGGCTCTGTTCCCTAGACATGCAGGATGCATACCTGCCCATTCTAGTCTTTCCACCCCATAGGAGGTTCCTGCTCTTCCTCTTTCAGGGTCAGCACTACCAGTTTCAAGCCCTGCCTTTCAGCCTGTCCTCCGCTCCCAGAGTCTTCACCAAGTGCTTTGCAGTAGTGGCTGTGGCTGTACGACGAAGGGGCCATTACCATCTTCCCCTTCGTAGATGACTGGCTTCTGATGGCTTCCACAAGGGATCAGCTGGTTTGCAGTCTCGGAAACACCTTTACGCTTTTCCGAGAGCTGTGGATTACCCTGAACCTTCCCAAGTCATCCCCAGAGCCCAGTCAGAGACTCCAGTTCATTGGAGCAGTCCTGGATACCGTACAGGTCAAGGCCTTCCTACCCTTGGACAGGGTGGATTGCCTTTGAGATCAGGAACGTCTGGTGTCTTCAGCTTCTCAGGTTCCAGCTCGGATCCTCCTGAGACTCCTCGGCCACATGGAGGCAGCCATCCCTATGGTTCCCATGTCTCGCCTGCACATGAGGGTCCCTCAATGGATGCTCAGGGTACAATGGGACCAGAGGTCTGACGACCTCAGCCAGCCAGTTCGAGTCCAGACACAGTTAGCAGGACACTTTCCTGGTGGCTCAACCCCTCCAGTCTCTTGGCAGGGGTTCATTTCCAGCAGGGGCCCCCGAGGTGGGTTCTCACCACGGACACCTTGGGTTTAGGATAGGAGGCTCATCTGGAGAACAGGCAGACCCAGGGGATCAGGTCTACAAAAGAGCAGTCGCTCCATATCAATGTCCTGGAGATGCGGGCGGTCCTCAATGGCTTGCAGGCCTTTCAAGTGGACCTCATTCCGGGCCCTCTTTTGATCCAATTGGACAATATGTCGATAGTGTTTTACATCAACAAGCAGGGGGGAACTCATTCGTACCCCCTCTGCATGGAGGCAAAGAGGGTCTGGTACTGGGCACTAGAACACCACCTAAATTCACCGCTGTTCATGTTCCAGGCATCCAAAACGTCTTGGCCGACAGCCTAAGCTGGTCTTGGTCCAGGGTTCATGGGTGGGAGCTGGTTCAGTCAGTCGCAGACCAGCTGTTCGACAGATGGGGCCATCCAGAGTTATACCTTTTTGCATCCCCACTCAATGTAAAACTGCCCAATTTTTGCTCGCTAGATCCAGGGCCTGGAGTTTTCTGGTGAGACGCATTGTCCCTCTGCTGGACAGGGAGGTTCTTTTATACCTTCCCTCCGCTTCCTGTTCTGCAGAGGGTTCTTATGAAGCTTCAGGCGGAGGGGGCAGAGATGATTCTCAGTACCCCTCTTAGGCCTCGGCAGATTTGGTTCCCACTACTGCAGCAGTTGGCAGTGGAGCCTCCACTTCCTCTGCCTCTCAGCTCACACTTGCTTTCCCAGGATCGGGGTACACTGGTACAACCAGACCTCAGGTCCCTGCATCTTCATGCATGGCTTCTGCAGACTTAGCTATAGATAGGTATGGGGTTTCGCAGCAGGTGGCGGATGTCCTAGTGGCCACCACAAAGCCCTCCACTAGATCCACTTACGCTATGAAGTGGAAGAGATTTTGCTTCTGGGCTTCTACACGCCAGCTTAATCCCCTTTCCTGCCCTCTGAATTCCATGCTCGAGTATCTCCTCTCTCTCTCTCTCTCTCTCTATATATATATATATATATATATATATATATAAGCAGGGCCTAAGCTATTCTTCTATCAAGGTGCATTTATCTGCCATTTCAGCATATCATGCCCCGATGGAGGGAAAAACCATCACTCAGTTGGACATGTCCTGTACTTTCCTGTGGGGCATTCTACACTTAAGACCTCCCAGCAGAGATCCCGTTCCTCCTTGGGATCTTCTTTTTATGTTGGAGAAACACATGCTCCCCCCGTTTGAACCAGCCACGGATTGTGAGCTCCACTTTGTCGTGGAAAGCGGTATTTTTACTTGCCATTACTTCCACTTAAAGAATTTCAGCACTCCAGGCTCTAATGTGTAGAGGGCCTTATTTGATTTTTCTTAGGGACAGGGTGTCCTTACGCACAAATCCTAAGTTCTTGCCTAAGGTGGTGTCTGAGTTCACTCTTAACCAGGACATCAACCTCCCAGTTTATTATCCTGAGTATTCCAATCGGGGGGGGGGGGGGATTGTTGCATACCCTTGATGTGCACAGAACACTTCATTATTACTTGACCCCTACAGCTCCTTTTCGATCTACAGATCAGTTTGTCTCTTTTGCCTCCAAATCTCGGGGCACCCCAGTCACTAAGCAAATACTCTCTAAATGATTGGCGAACTGTATTGTTTTTTCGCTCCAGCAAGCCCCTACCAGGACCAGTAAGGGGGTCACTCCAGCAGGGGGATAGCAACCTCTTTCGCCTGTCTCCGGAACGTTTCCATAACACACACCTGTGCAGCGACTATCTGGAGCTCAGTTCAAGCCTTTATCAAACACTACAGCTTGGACATTACTTCTAGACGCAGAGACGGGTTCAGACTGGCAGTCCTTTAGGGCCTTCTGGCCTAAACAATTAGTTGGCAGACTAGTCTCTAGCCTCTTCCCAGAGTTTTCCCGTCCCTTGTCTTCTTACTGCTTGGGACTCGGTCCTAATGGTTACTGCTTGCTGCAAGAGCTCCCACTCAAAGTAAAATTGTACAGTTACGTAAGCACTTGCCATAACAGTAGATCTTTGAGAGGAACTCTTGCAACAGGTGTTGCTTTCCTCCCTCCCCCCCTCCCGGCTTGTGATCTGCCTTTACATTTGGAGAGAACCTGCCCAGTTCTCCTTCTACCTCAGACTTTGGGTCTCCCGCAGAAGAACTGAGGTGGGGCTGGGGACCATTGACTGACATTGGGGTGGGCCATGGGCGGTCCCAGCTGAAGACTGCTTGCTAGAAGGTTTCTGTGGGGTCCTGGCACCTGACGGCTTAGTCCTAATGGTTATTGCCTGCTGCAAAAGCTCCTCTCAAAGATCTACTGTTACGGTAAGTTCTTGCATGACTGTACTTGACTTGCTTACTGCAACAGTAGATCTTTGAAAGAATCTCTTCCGTTGGGCCATGCGTCCCTCCCTCTGTCCCCCTTCTGCTTCAGTGACAATAGCATCAGATATTGTTCCTGATCTTAATCCATGCCTGTTGTATCCAGCATCATATATCACCTTGTATGCTTGATGTTGGACTGATCTCTTGGTTCCCCACGAGTCGCGGTCCTCCGAGCCTCATCTCCAGCGGGGAACTGAGGCGTGACGGGACAGCCCATTTTTATGTAGACACTGATAAATGACGTCATCATGGGCGGCCCCCAGCTAGGAAAAAAGTTTCTGTGTGGTCCTAATGCCTGGTGGCTTATAGTTCCAAAGGTGTGGCCTAATGGATGAGATTCTCTCGAATATCTATTGTTACGGTAAATATGTAACTGTTCATTCTGTCATCTCCTTCATTCACACAGAGCTCTATCTCTGTTCACTTTTTAGCTGCCCTCCTCTTTGTCCCTGTTCTTCTACCTTTTTTTCTTTTCAGACATGTATCCCTTTTTCCACTCTCTTCATCTTCCAGTACTATTCAGTTTTCTTTACTGCCTCCTCTACTTTTTTTTTTACTATCCCAGACACCGTTCAGTGCTGCACATGAAGCCCTGTGAAACTTGACTGACATCTCTTTTTTTCAAGCACAAGTTCCATGCATCAGACAAGGAACATAGAACAGATTGTTTTACAGCACTGCAGATTCAGGAAGGGGCACCCTCTCAATCAGTCAGTCAAACTTTATTTAACCAGGCAAGTCATCCTTGAGCAAGTTCATTTACAAGATGGCCCTGGACAGGATAGTACAGAAACAGTGAATGATGCAATTAGTACACAGTGCAAGGCTGATGCATACAGTGAAGAATAGTAACATCATTAGCTAATGCAGTGTGAGCAGAGAGGTAACGAAATAAAATAAAAGGCATAGTCAATGGAATCTCTTGGATGTGATGCAGAGTCATTGTCTCTGTAGGTTGCATATAAAGAACTGACACTATATTGCTGCACTCGGTAGGAGTGATGCACTGCTGAGGTGCCTTCTTTTGGATGACACATTAAACTGCGGACACTTTTACCCATCTCTGGTGACTATCTAGCCCATGTCTCTTATAAGAGTAGTGGATTTTCTCTGGTATTATGGCCAGTGTTCCCTGTGTCAGTAAAATAGCTCCATGTAACCTATGCCTGGATACACACATGGAAGCAAGCTGTCATGACTCAGTGTGCTTTTCCATGGTCAAAAACTACAGGTAAGATAGCGAGACACATGATTTCTGCCTGAGCTGATGCAACTTCTACAGCTCCTGCTTCTACACCTGAATTAAAGCAAATTTTCTATCAACCTGTGATTTCGGACCGCAATCCTGGCACATCCTTTGTTCCTGAGATCGGCTAAAACTTCACTGAGCAAAAAATTCTTTAAAATGGAAGCAGAGATGCGAGATTCTCTACCTCCACACTCCGCCACCAGCATGGCCGGGGACAAGAATCACGAGAGCTCTCTAAAGGCACAACCGACAGGGACTCCTATTATGCGAGCTCCCCAGTTAGCCTCACAGAAGAGAAATTCTTAGAGGGCCTATCCCCATTAAAGGCCATGCTGGACATACTTGCAACTGATATTCAAAATATGCGATCCTTCCTTGATATTCTGACTTGTCGCACTGGAGACAATAAGGTGCGTATTTCCTCACTGGATGACTGGAGGACCCGAGCAGAGCCAGAGCTGGTGCAGTTAAGACAGAGAGTCAAATCTATGGAGGGCAAGCTGGAAGATTTGGAAGGGTGCTCCCGCAGAAATAACCTGGTTATTCTGGGTTTGTGAGAGGGCAAGGAGGGGTCGTCACCAATACATTTTGTGCAGAAGCTTTGCAACAAAATCGCTGGCTCCTCTCCATATGGCCCATTGTACATCATGGAGCGAGCCCACAGATCACTCCGTCTGACTCCCTTCCCCCCCCAGGTGTCCCTTCAAGGCCCTTAATGTTCCATTTGCTGAACATTTTGGACAAGCAACACATTCTGGAGAAAATCTGGGAAATACAAGAGCTACAGTGGGAAGGCCAAAAAATCCGCATAGCCCAGGTCCTACTGAAGTCAGTGAGGCAAAAACGAGCAGAGCTGCATCCGTCGGTAACCAGGCTGATAGTGGCTAGCATAAAGTACCAGATGAAATACCCGGCCACACTTCCAAGTTCAACATCGGGAGAAATGACACAGCTTTGAGTCAGTTAAGCACACTGCCACCATGCTGAAATCCTTTTTCCCAGACTTGTTCATATGAATGGAGCTCAGGTTTCTAAATTTTGGTTTACTGCAGAATTTATTAAACTGAATCTGTGCTTCCATTCATCGCTGGTAGCCTACCTCAGATGAGTCTGTATGGATATGCATTTGGGAACCGCTGGAAGATAGAAGTATTTTGTTTTGGTCTGAGGTGTTAGGGGAAGGCCTGCCTATATTTGAGCGTTCTTATGGTGTTGCCATAGCCTTGCATTCAACACCTTTTTCTTTAAAGTACCTTAAGCCCCATCTAGTGGAGTTCTGAAAGAATTGATCTCTGCCAGGGGTTTTAGCTGCAATGCAGGTCAAAAGGGGATAAATCTTTTGCTACCCAGACTACTACTTGACTGACTAAGATGTACTCCTTTAAATACGGTTTGATTTACTTGATCCAAAGAACTGCAAGTTTTTTTTTTCTTTGTTGTTATTTAGGTTACCCTCAACAAAGATGGTTTTGTTAGAAATATTGAGTGGGGGCAATATTGAGGGCGCGTATCAAGCTTAGCCCCTCTCATACCCCCATGTATCAGCTTTCTGAATTTCATGCTTATTTGTTATACAAAAGGAGTACAAAAACAGTGAACATAGTTTTACTTAGCAAACTCAGTGGAGATAGCGTACGAGGTGCTAAATTACATTATTATAGGTGCCCTTAATATCCATGCTCCAATTTCTAAGGTACGCATCAAAAATAAAACCTACCGTTGGTTCACTCCTGACCTTAAAGCCACCCTCCTTGACAGAGACAAGTTATGGAAAAAGGCACGGAAAACTAAGATATCAACTGATTGGGAGCTGTTCAAAAAAGCCAGGAATATCTGTACCAGGAAAGTACGAGATGCTAAGGCTGCTTATTATATGTCTGAACTAGACTCCTCCTGCCACAACCCTGCCAAGTTCTGGAACACCATAAAAGACATAACAGGATACGATCCAAGTAATACACTCCCAGCCAAAATACACAATGGCAAGGGAACCATCTCTGATAGACTGGAAGTCCTGGAATCATTCAACAATCACTTTACAACCGCTGGTCTAGCATTCGACATCTCTTGGGCTAACCAAATGCGTTCCCAGTTAGGTATCAAGAACACTGAAGCACGGGTAACGGAGTCCACCTTCTCCTTCATACCAGCCACCCTGAAGCAGGTGGAAGAATTAATATCACAGCTGGACACCAAAAAAAAAGTGCAGGTGCAGACTCCCCTGATCCCTATTTTTTAAAAATTGCCATACAAGTATTAGCAGTACCAATAACACACCTATTTAACCTCTCACTACAACTAGGATCTATTCCGTTGATCTGGAAAACAGCCCAAGTTATCCCGCTGCTGAAAGCAGGGGACCCCATGGATCTCAACAACTACAGGCCAATCTCTATCCTCCCTGTGCTATCCAAGCTGCTAGAAAAAATTGTAAGCACCCAACTAAGAGGATATCTTGAAGAGGCTAATCTTTTTAAATCCAGCGCAATCTGGGTTTAGAACCAACGACAGCACCATCACAGCCCTGGCTAAAGTAACCAATGATTGGCAACTTGAACTGGACAAAAGAAATTGTGTCTGTGCTGTATTTTTAGACCTGAGTAAGGCATTCGATACGGTTGACTACGAACTGCTCCTCTCCTCCCTGAAATCCATAGGACTCGACTCAACCTCCATTAGATGGTTTAATAACTATCTCACTGGAAGGACCCAGCAGGTGAAGGCTGAAGGAGACCTATCACCACTCAAATCTCTCCAAAGAGGAGTTCACCAAGGATCCATCCTTGGCCCAATCCTATTTGCCATCTATTTCAATAGCATCGACAGTAACCTCACCAAAGCCACTGTACACCTGTTTGCAGATGATACCATATTGTATGTCAGTCACCCCTCTCCCGTAACAGCATGCATAGAGCTACAAGCAGAATTGAACCTATTACAACACCAACTACTGGAAAAAAAAAATCCTGCTAAATGCAAAAAAAACAAAGGCAATGTTTTTCTCCCCCCAAACACAAGCCGGACGCTCCTTCCCAAACAATCTCCCCCACATATCCATTGTCCTTGGTGAAAATCTTGAATATGTTACAAAATTCAAATATCTGGGGGTCTGGGAAGACAGTAGACTCGACTACTTAGATCATCTGGAAGATATGCTAAAAAAACTCCGTCAGAGGCTTGGGCTGTATTACAGAATAAAGCACTTTCTCACAAGTGATTCTAAAAAGAAGCTGGTCCAGGCCACATTTCTATCAGTATTAGATTATGCAGATTTCCTATACGGTCGTTGCCCCAACTCATATCTGAGCAAACTGGACACACTTTACCATAGAGCCTTGAGGTTTATTACAGATCTTCCTCTTAGCACTCACCACTGCTCGCTTTATGCTGCAGTTGGATGGACCTCACTCCAATTTAGAAGAGACAGGAATGCCACACTATGGACTTATAGAGCGATGTCAAAGATGCTACCAAATTACATCTCAGACTGCTTCACACAAATTACATCAATTAAATATGCCCTAAGAAGTCTAAACTTCATCATGCTTAAAGTGCCCACATTCATTTCTCGATATGGTAGATCTGCTACCAGCTATGTCTTATCTGCCGTATGGAATACGATGCAGAAGACCCTGAAAGTGAACAGATGCATCTCATTTACATCCTTTAAATATCTGTATTCGAGGCTTATCAAAGAAAAATGTAATTGTTTCCACAAACAGTAGAGTATTCCTAATCTTATCCATCTCCCTCCCCAGATAGCCAACTCACGGAAGGTATCCACCTTTACTAAGAGTCACCACCCCTCTCACTCCATGCACCCCTCCTTTCCATCCGCCTCCCCTTAATCCCTTGTCATATATCACAGCCCTATACCCCTGTTATACAAACCCCTCAGTGCCACCCTCCTGCCCTCTTCATAAGGCCCACAGTTTATCCGTTCCACAGTATAGGCCCCCACCATCTTCCTCCTCCCCCACCAGCCAGGCACACCACTTCCAGCTCCCCTTCCCTCACCCCTTATTACCACTACACCTGAATTTAATGTATAGTCTGATTAGAATGTATCCTTAGACTGTGTGTATACTGAATATTCTATGTAGTATCCTAGAGTGTGTGTATATTGAATATTTTTTATGTATCTATGTAAATTGAACCTTGACCTTACCAGGTCCATCTTGCAAATGAGCTGTGCTCAATGATGTTCGCCTGGATAAATAAAGATTTGATTGATTGATTTCATTTTGAGTTAACAATGGGGCACACCAAGTTTACAGCGAATGTTCTAGTTTATTCGAGGTTACCAATACCTCTTACTTTCATGGTTCATGGTTGGTAGATATAGAAATACTGTATTAATTTTTGGGTGGGGGCGGAAGCTGAAGCTGTTTGAGGAGGTCTTAAAATATCATGGCCCGAGAGGATTTGGAGGGTCAGTTATATGGACTAGGTATATGGGGGATTTTTTATTTTTTGGGGACACGTTTTACAGGGACTAATTTTTGGGGACTACTGGGATTACTGAATGTATTGGATTGGGGAGGCCTTAGTTGGGTTTGATCACAAGCTATTACAAGTTTGGGCTCAGTTCTCTTGGTATACAGTATAATGCCCTGTTCTTGTTATGAAGGGAAGTGCTCTCAAGTGTGGTATGAGGTAGGGGTGGGAGGGCTTGGAGATACTGGATTTGGTTACAGGGAATGAATTCCTGTTTAGACAGGGCTTTTTTGGCTTATTTCTGTTATTTATTCTTATATGAGGTACTTAACTTGGAAAGTTAAAGGCACTCACTCTAAGGGGAAGAGGTACCAGATTCTAAAGCACCTTCAATTACTTCACTGCCAAATTGCCTTTCTCCAAGAAAGCCACCTTCTTGTCATGGACAAATTGCTTTTCTGTAGACTGATGGTTGGGCAAGTATTTGCTGCAGGAGATTCCACTACCCAGAGAGGAGTAGCAATACTGATCTTTAAAGGAACCAATTTTCAAGTAATGTAATACATTGAGGACCCATGGGGCGGTACCTGTTTTTACATGGCATGCTAGACCACTCTGAGGCACTAATGGGTAGTATCTACAGCCCCAATACCATGTCACCTGAATTTTTCTCCGAATTGATTAACTTGCTGTCCTCTTACACTCACCTTCCTGTCATCCTGGCCGAGGACTGAAATGTCACCCTCACATCACACATTGATAGGTCTGGCCACCGACCCCAAAGTGCCTCTCCTACCCAGCATTCACTACATGAGTTACTGGAAATGGGAGGGCTTTGTGACCCATGGAGAATACTTCACCCCTCTGATCGATTCTACACCTTCTACTCCCTGGTACATAAATTCTCCTCTCATTTGGACTATTTCCTGGTCAGTGTCAGTATTATGCAAGGAGTGGAGGATGGAGATGTCACCCCTAGAGTCCTCTCAGACCACTTACCGGTTTGGTTAGAGTATACCCTTCTCCCAAATGTTAATAGGGATAAAATCTGGAAATTGAACACCCAATTTTTAAAAGATCCTCAAGTCCTATCCAGAATGCAGTCTCTTATTGCTCAATTTTTGGAACATAATATGGGCTGCATTCCTGACATAGATAAAATATGGTGCCCCTTAAAATGTGTACTGCGAGGAGAATTCATTCAACTTGCATCCACCAAAAAAAAAGAAATATGAACCCTCCTTGTGTACCCTAGTGGAGCAGATTAAAACTCAAGAAAGCAGTCCAACTCTGGACTCGTCTGCAGAAGAGCAGGTCATTTTAACCGCTTTGAGAAATCGATATGCGGAGAGTCGGAGGGAGCGAGCAGAGTATTCCCTTTTAAAAACCCACTCAAAATATGTAGATCAGGGTGATAAAGCTGGGCACTTTTTGGCACTTTATTTAAAACAGCAAGAAACCTCCCATCTGGTCCAGTCTATTTCTTCTCACGTTGATGGAACCCTTAAAACATCCCCTAAGGAAATTGCCCAAAATGTGACCATTTTTATTGTCAGTTATACAGCCCCCCAGTCAACCCTCCCTCCTTAGCTGAAATTCAGAAATACCTGAGCTCAGTCCCACTTCCTACATTAACCCCAACACAGCAAGCTTTCCTCGTACGGCCCATTTCTACTCGGGAAATCCTTACCACTATCCAGTCCCTTCCTTCAGACAAAGCTCCTGGCCCAGATGGCTTCACCTCTAACTTTTACAAAGCTCTAGCAAACGATTTAGTGCCTATTCTTCATCAGCTTTTCTCTTTTCTCTTTCATAATGGTCTCTCGGACTTCTCCCTTTTAGAGGCCCTAATAATAGTTCTACCCCAGTCCTCCACGGACTGTACTGGCTGCCAGTCAGGTGGAGGATTGTCTTCAAGGTAGGGATCCTGACCTATAAATCCCTACACGAAATGGGACCTGTCTATCTACAGGATCTTCTTGCCCCCTACCATCCACCTCGAGCACTTCGTTTTGCCGGGGAAGGCCTCCTTGGAGTTCCCAGAGTGAGGTTGCAGCATTCTGAGGATAGGGCATTTTCGGTGGTGGCACCCACTCTGTGGAACTCCTTTCCTGGTTATCTAAAGGAGACTCCTCGATAGAAGCCTTTAAGAAGGCATTAAAAACGTATCTATTCCAGCAGGCTTTTAATGATTGATGTTGGTTTTAATGGGATGGATTGAATTTTAAGTTTGTGTTGAGCTGCTGCCTATATGTATTTTGTTATTAAATTGTCTGTACAGCGCCAGAGTCTATGGAAATGGGCGCTTTGTAAATAAAATATCTATCTGCCTAAGCCCAATAAACCCAAAGATAAAGTGACTAATTACTGTCCCATTTCTCTCATGAACTATGACATGGAGCTATTTGCAAAAATTCTGGCTACCAGAATTATGCAAATTTAGGAGTGACTGATAGGACCAGAATAGGTGGGCTTTGTGAGGGGTAGATCCTCGACTGACCACTTAAGGAAATTGGCCCACATTTGTTTGGCGCTGGTCTACCGGATGTGGAAAAGGCATTCGATCGGGTGTACTGGACCATCCTATTCGCAGTACTAGAGACATTTGGCTTCCCTTCATCTTTTATACAATGGATACGAGTACTATATTACAAACCTCAAGCTAAGGTCTGTTGTAATGGAGTACTATCAGCCGGTTTCACTCTCTCTTCAGGAATGCGTCAGGGTTGCCCCCGACTCCCCTGCTCTTCAGTCTTTATTTGGAACCCTTAATTTATTTGCTGAAGTCCTCTCCCGGTATTCAAGGTATTCCCATTGGTGATCTGGATCTCAGACTCTCCGCATATGCAGATGACATATTGCTACATCTGTCAAACCCCACCACCTCTATACCTAAGGTCCTGAGTATTATCTCTGAGTTTGGTAAATTTTCTAATTACAAACTCAACCTTGACAAAACCACTATAATGCCACTGAACTCTAGGATTTTTCCCTATGATTTTGTACAGTTGGGTATGGTCTGGAAATCCAAACTGATGTATCTTGGGATTATCCTCTCCCAGAAATGCTCTCTACTTAAAAAACTAAACCTGTATAAAGTGGTTAATACCATTCAACAGGACCTTCATAGCTGGAACTCTCTCCCCCCTTATCTTTGCAAGCCTGTATTAGTATTATCAAAATGAACGTACTTCCCTGTGTTTTTAACCCCCTTAATATGCTAAATCTAAGTCTTCATGTTAACTGGTTTAAGAGACTTCACAATATTATCTCTCGTTTTTTTTATGGAAAAGGAACACTCCACGAAGAGCTTATACTAAGTTAGGTGCACTGAAGCATCTTGGGGGGCTCAAACTGCCCAATTTTTATATATACTATCTGGCAAGCCACATCTCTAAATATGTGAGATGGCCCAAGCCTCCTACATTACAAGGAGCAGCTAAATACATCCCACTATGGCTCCAGATAGAAAGACATCAAATAGCAGATGCTGGTATTTCTCCCGTCAGTCTCTTCTTTATTTCCCCTCAAAATCTACTATCTCAGATCAAAGGCACGTTTATTTATAACTCAGTAAGAGTCCATGCATAGTTATGAAGAACCATGCACTACAGTAACTCGAGAGACATTTCCCAACCACTTTGCTACATTGCTAATCTTAAAGTGGGAGGGTGTATTTTATCCCCTCTGAGGTTCCCTGAGCTAAGGGGTAACTTAGTCTCACATCTTCTTGTGGAAGGTCATATAGCCAGGAGCTTCTAGCTCATCTTAACCTCCCAGCCACGCAGATATTTGAGATATTCTAATACATGCTGATTAGCTGGTTTGGCACAACACATTGGAATATTGACCAAAGTGAATTATCATAGGTAGTTACAAGTTAGTGTGGACAGAAGTCCGTAATTCTTGCCAAAACAGAACTTAATTAAGACAAAATCTGACGTTGTCCTTAGTTGCTAAATCCAAATTTAGTTTGAAAAAGTCCATATTTGGGCTATCCACAACTTCAGCTGGGAGGTAATTCCAAGTTGGGACAGCCCTGAGGCTGAACCAGTTCTTTCTTCTCTGAATATTCCATTTGCCTGGATGTAATTGTTTGGAATGTCTTCTATTGCTGACTCTATTGTCGGAAATAGCAATTTCTAGTCCATTACTGAGGGTAGGGTCCCTTAGTGCACTATAGATTACACACATATCATCTCTCAATCTTCTATACTGGAGTGTGTACATGTTTAAGAGTCTCAGCCTTTCCTTATAAAGCCTATCTCCCATCCCTGAGATGGCCCTAGTGAATCTATGCTGTACCCTCTCAACTCTTAAAATATCCTCTTTGCAGTATGGGGACCACACCTGGACACAATATTCGAGGTGCAGCCTAACCAAAGCAATGTATAAAGGGAGCAATACCTCACTCAAGCGACTGGCTACATGTCTAAAGATACAATTTAGGTTTTGATTTGCCTTGTTGGTTTGGACTCTGCGGTGAGTTCTGAATTTTAGATCTGGGTTGACAGATATCCCTAAGTCTTTGTCTTGATCGGTTTCAAGTAAGGTGTCATTCCCCAATTTATATTTAAGGTGTTGGTTGTGTATACCCAAATGCATAATTTTGCATTTAGAAGTGTTCAGGACAAGCTTATTATTACAAAACCAACTTAGTATTCTATCTAAAACAAGCTGAAGGGCAGAGCTGCCTATTGTGTTGTTCACCACGGTACCTATGCAACAATTGTCGGCAAATTTTAACATCCATATGTTGGGGTTATCGATAGTAAGAGTAGAGACATATATATTAAAAAGTCAGGCACCCAAAACAGACCCCTGTGGGACTCCACTCGTGACAGACGCCCAACTGGAATATTCTCCATTAATAATGACTCTCTGTTTCCTTCCCTCCAACCAGCTAGCAATCCAATTTATAATATTGTTTTTTAGTTTAAATGCTCTCAAGGTGGCTAAGAGCTCTAAGTGTGGTAACTTGTCGAATGTTTTGGTGAAATCTAGGAACACCAGGTCCACGGAATTACCCTGATCTACTCCGTCCATGACCTTATCATAAAAGGTCAGTAGATTTGTTTGGCATGATCTAGATTTAGTGAACTCCTATTGAAGAGGGTCGGATAACTCGTTTTTGACAGAGGGAGTCCAGGATAAGATCTTTAATAATATTTTCTAAAATCTTCCCAATTAAAGAAGGTCTGATGGTCCTGTAATTCTCGGGGTTGTTTTTTGGACCTTTCTTAAGAATGGGTACCACGGTTGCTATTTTCCAATCATGTGGAACTTCCCCAGTGCCAAGAGAATGTTGAAAGACATTAGTTAAAGGTAAGTAAATGGATTCAGCAAGTTCTTTTAATACCCTGGGATGAATTTCATCAGGACCTGGTGATTTATTAATGTCTACCCTCTTTAACCTAGCCAGAACTTCACCAGGTTTAATGGTGAACTGTCCAGGGGATGAAGTTTCTACTATACTCATTGAGCCAAGACTGTTTTTATTAAACACCGTACAAAAATATTGATTCTGTTATGTCAGCAGCCACTTGGTTACTAGCTATTTTTCCAGAAGCAGTAAGAAAGGGTCCTATAGTATTTGTTCTACCCTTGATTTTATTAACATGTGCAAAGAAAGCTTTTTTGTTATCTTTAACCCTGGTAGCCAACTGCATCTCGTATTGGGATTTTGCTATTTTGATCTTGGCCATTACATTTTTAACCACAGCCCTGTACTTGGAACTTAAGTGGGTTAAACCCTTTTTTATGTGCTTGAACAGTTTGTTTTGCTTGTTTAATCAAACATTTTATTGTAGAGTTCATCCAGCCAGGTATATTTTTATGTTTGGTGCCATATTTTTTTATTGTTGGGATATTATCTTTTATTAAGTTTTTTAATTTCCTGAGCATGAGGCCCCATTTGGATTCAACAGGGAGATTGGTGAATAATTTAATCCAGTCCCACTGGGCTAAACTATTTTTAATATTATTAAAGTTAGCTTTGTTAAAGTTCAGGGTTTCAGTAACACTGGTAGCTGTCTGGTTTTTGCTTCCTATGACTAGAAAACGAACAGTATTATGGTCACTATTTCCCAAAGGTGCATTTATAGTGATGTTAGATATACAGTGTACAGTATTAGCTAAGATAAGATCAAGTATATTATTGCTCCTGGTTGCATGTTGTACTAATTGTTCTAACGAGAGTTCATTAAATAAATCTAAGTAGAGACTGTCAGTTCTGCTGATCACAGATGCCAAGGCCCAATTAATACTAGGTAGGTTAAAGTCACCGAAAATCATGATGTTATTGGACGGATCAAGGTTCCCAATATAATTTAGTAGTTTAGCATAATTTTCGGTGGTTATTGAGGGTGGTCTATACACTAGGCCTAAAATGAATGGGGGAACCATATGAGGGGATAGTTTAACCCAGAGAGTTTCTAGATTGAGAGTGTCTCCAGGAATTTCCTCTCATACGATTGTTTCATGAATATAGATGGCCACACCACCACCTTTTCTGTGGTCCCTACTTTTAGAGTAAACATTGTAACCTTGGATGGTTTTGTCCCAGGGATCATTAGCATCCCACCAGGTTTCTGTAACAAGGGCAATTTGGATGTTATTAGTAGCTAGGAGGTATTTAAATTCATCAAACTTATTGGTTAGACTTCTAGCATTTATTAGTACGCGTTCTAACCATAATGTTTAGGTTTGGGAATGTTGTTACTTATTTTTCGCGGGTTCCTAAAAACCCAGAGAACCTTCCCCCCAGATTCCAGTTTAAATGGAATTTTAAGTCTTCATTGATTTTTTTTCCCCCCCCTCATAATCCTAGTACCAACATGATTAAGGTGCAAACCATCCCCTTTGTAACAAGCTAAGTTGTTAAATGTGAAGGAATTATCCATGAAACCGATGCTTTCTAATAGGCAATATTGTCTAAGCCAATTATTTAGTTTTTGAATATTATAGTTTTTTTATGCATATTTCCAAAAAGTGGGCAGAACCCCAAACAGTATGATTTCACCACCCTTATTTTTAATCTGTTTGACTATCTTTTCATAGACATCCTGGATGTCAGTCATATTACATGAAGAAAGATCATTTACACCCACATGTAGGATAACCAGGGGCCTAGTAGTGTTCTCGAGTAAGCTGTCCAGTAGATCCACAATGTCCCTAGTCCGTGCCCCGGGAAGTGTGCAAACTGTTGTGTGAGCTTTACGCCCCTCGCAAACTGTAGTATCTACCCCCCTTAATAATGAATCCCCTATAACCACGATATCCCTGAGTATATTAGTTGTATTATCAGTTAAATATGGTTCTGGGGGAACAGTTGGAAGTGAGCAAGGAGTTTTAGGTGGCTCTGTGGTGTTTAGGGTGAAGTTTTCAATACAGCCATCAGCATCTAATTTCAAACCTTTAAATTTATTAGAGAGGGCAATGGGCAATACATCGTGTTTATGTAAACCATAAGGGTAGATGCACTGAGTTTGTGTATTAACCTGAGGAGAGAAGTCAGGAATTTTAGTTCATCTTTGTTTACACAGTCAGTATGGATTATACTAGTTTCCCAGACTGCTTCATCAATAAAGTTTTCCAGTAGTGTAATCTCTTTCTGGGTTTCTAATCTTATGTGCAGTTGACAGATTTCCTCCTGCAGTGTAGTGATTAGGATACATTTGTCACATACAAATTCCTGGTTTGGTGCATTGTCTGTATACATATTACACTGGGAGCACATTCTTTTCTTGATGTTTTTACCTCGCTTCCCCTTTGCCTGAGTCATTATACTTAAACAGTGTACCCAAACAGAGTTTTAATAAATTACCTGTTTCTCTTGGCCCCCGGTATGCAATGCCGGCTAATGTAACTGCCCAGATCCCCAGGATCCACAGCAGACACCGCACACTGCGCCGCACACCCCGCTTGGCTCACCCCACTCGCAGCAGGGCTCGCTAAGTAGCGTGAATTGCCCCGGAAGTGAACCGCGGGGGTCAGAAGTATTACGAGTGGAATATTTAACTTAAAAGCTAAAAAGCCTCAAAATACAGCCATGATGTGAATACCTGGTGCACAGGACTCACACCGTGTATGCAGGCTCTAAAAGTAGCTAAAAGGCAGCATAACACACAACTGCAAGTCATACTGCAGGCAGTCTCTCTTCCTGGACACCGAAAGGTAGCAACCAGGGCACTCAGTAAACAATTATACAAGGTTCATTTAAAACAGTTTAGTTTCATTCAAAATCACTCCCCAGGTTATAATCTGCACCTCTTTAATCCAGTCCCACTCCTGACAACCCCACTCAGTATCACAGTTAGTCTCCCTCCTATTCTCCAAACTATTTCCCACAGTTATGGGTTATTCTGGCTACTGGGCGTCTTCCCTCCCTAATATAACGGCCAGTTGGGATCGTATATGGATGGATGTTTATCATTATTTATCCAATGATAAATTATGCCTTACCCAATTTTATATACCGCATAATATTTACTTTACCCCTGCCCATCTGCGGAAGATGGGAATACTCCCTTTTTCCACATGCTCCAGGTGTAATCTGGTGAAAGGGTCCCTTTTGCACATCTTGTGGGAATGCCCCAAAATTGTCCCCCTATGGGAGAGGATTAAATTATGTCTTCACCCCTTACTTGGCTTAGAAAACTGCTTTTCCCCTGAAATTTGCTTAGTAGCGACTTCTCCATGATCCCAGTAAGGGAAAGGAGGTGCTTTATTTTTCTAATATCTCTCTCAGTGAAGCAGTTGGTGCTGCGCCACTGGATGGATCAAAACAAGATTACCTACCCGGAATGGCTCAATGAGATACTGTATAACCTACGGACTGAAAAGATGATAGCCAGTATTCGGAACCGCATGACGGCTTATAATAAAAATTGGGGTAAATTAAAAACCCTTCTATCTATACAATCTCCCCCTTAGGCGAGCTATTCACTGTCTTATTTCCACATGTATACCATTTTGATTGCTTTTCTTAATAATTAACTTACTGTCCATCTACCTGTAAGTCCTGTATCCCTAGTCTGTCTTAAACAATTGTATATTATATTACTCGATCTGTGATGGTATCTCCGGGGGACAGGGGTAGGGAGCATTGTTTCTTCAAACCCCAGAAAATCTTACTGTATTCTGGCAAGTGCAGTGTGGTCTCACCATAGGACTGCCCCAGAATCGAAATGGTTAATAGAACCTATGCTAATAGTGGGATGTTATGCTCAAGCTCGGTTTTCAAATCACTGTCCCTGGTTGCACTTCCTGCAACCATCAGATTCTATATTCCGCTTGCCTCAGTAAGACATCTCTGGAGAGCTCTCCTTCACTTTGACTGAGGAATATTATTTTCTCAGTTTATTCGAAAGTCTGTTTAATTTATTCGATTTTTGAAGCACTGTCCTTGATCACAAGTAAAATTAGTCGAGATTTAGAGTTAGTTTGGTAAGTTTCTTTGGTTCCTCCTCGGTTCTTTCAACCGGGAAGGAACCAATATTTCTTACTCTTCTCTGTTTAAATAAATATACTTTGGACCATCCGGTAAGGTGGTTTGCTTAATTTCTAAATTTTTGGATTTGTTTACCAGGGTATTTCTCAGTTTGTTTCGGTGTAACTAACCGATAAATGTCACAGGCCAAGAAACGAACAGGACCCACTGGTTTCCAACATTGCACAGAGTGTGAGGAACTGTTCACAAAGGCAGATCCTCCTCTTATTTGTGTATTTTGCCTGGGGTTTGACCACGTCAAGGAGGACTGTGAGATTTGTAAAAACTTCCCTCAGTCAACGCTTGACAGGTGATTTAAATGACTGCAGAAGATGTCTGAAAAAGCCACTGGACCAGCAACAGACAAAACTGCTGTGGGCCATAAAGAACTGGAAGATCAACCCTCTGACAAGGGTGATAGCTCCACCTCAAAGAAGAGACCTGCCGAACCAGCCGCTAACCTGGCACCCACAGAGAAACGAAAAAAGAAAGAAAAACATTCAGGGGTTGAACCGCAACCGAAGGCATTAGTTCCAACCGCTGAAGAGATAGCAAATGTAATTCACATTATTCAGTCACTTCAGTCGGTTAACCTGAATCTGGTTGAAAAGAGACCACGCTTCACTACCTCTGGCTCTACCTCGGTTCCCAGTTCCTTGGAACCTGAAATAGAGACCTTTGAGGAAGAATCTGACAAGGATGCAGATGAGGATGAGAACTACGGGGAACTGATTGAACCGGATATTTCCCCTGATAAGGGAGCTGAGGACTTTACCTCACATTTCCAATTCATCAAGCAAGTAGCCCAGTCCCTGGACCTCCCTACCCAGGAATCAACCGATGAGGAGGAGGAACAGGACAATAGGGAAATGATGGAGGTACCAGCCTCTAAAAGAGTTTTGTTGCCCATCCATAAATCCTTAAAGAAGCAGGCTATGAAAGTCCTGCATACCCCTACTTCTGTACCACCAGTGGAGAGGAAGGTGGATAAGAAGTATTGAGTGGCTAAGAGTGGAGCGGCATTTTTATTTGGACACCTTAGCCATGAGGGGGTGGTGCAGGCTGCAGCCTGTGATAAGGCAGGCTTTCCTTTAGCATCACACCGTCCAGACAAGGATTCCAGGAAACTGGATTCCATTGCCAGGAAGCAGTACTTGTGTTCCTCTCTGGCCATCAGGCAGGCCTCTTATATGGCATATGTGGCCAGATACCAGAAAACCCTATGGAACACTGTGATGGTGATTACTAAGTCGGTTCCAGCCCCTATGGCAGCAGACCTGGAGGAGGCTGCAAAAAGGGGCATAGAGGCTTCTAAGGTCCAGTTTCGAATGGCAGTGGACAGTAACGACACTGCAGCCAGACAGATGGCTTCTTCAGTGTCATTAAGAAGATTTGTTTGGCTCAGGACTACTAACCTGACCCGGGATACTCAGTCAAAGGCCATGGACTTCCCATGTGAGCCTCTGTCTCTATTTGGTGAGCCGACAGAGGCTTACATGAAGAAAACAGATGAATACAAGACAGCATACCAGAGTGCTGCTGCAAAGGATTAGACTCCTATACCCCATAAACAGCCAGCCAGGGGTCATAAGGGCAGACCTTACAGACTATTCTTCTAGGCCCAAGCTTACCCACAGTATCAACAGCAAAGGGGCTACTTCAGAGGCAGGGGCAGGAAAGGTGGTTAAAAAACAGTCCCCAGCACTCAGTCAGCATCCCAACCCAAGCAGACACCCTGAGAGATCTGCTCGGTTCGCCTCTCCAGTCCAGGTTGGGGGCAGGCTGGCCCACTACCTCCAGGAGTGGCAATCCATCACCACAGACAGGTGGATCCTGGAGGTTGTGGGCCAAGGCCTGACTCTCAGCTTCAAACTCAGACCAAAGCTGAGGTCAAGGGTTTTTAAACCCTCTTTCCCATCAGAAACACTGCTGTTAGAAAAGGAAGTATTAAATCTCCTTTCTTTGGGAGTAGTGGAGCCAGTTCCTCTGCTACAGAGAGGAAAGGGCCTCTATTCAACATACTTCCTCACAACCAAGAAAACGGGAGTGGCGACCCATATTGTCTATCAGGCACCTAAACAGGCATTTGCTGAAACCAAAATTCAAGATGGTCACCTTGACTACAATTCTGCCAACACTAAGGCAAGGGGACTGGTTGGCATTCCTAGATTTAAAGGATACATACTTCTACATCCCAATAAGACAGTCCCACAGAAAATTCCTCAGGTTCAGACTGCCATCAGGTCACTATTAGTTTAGGGTAATGTCTGTCGGACTTATTTCTGCTCCCAGGGTGTTCACAAAATGCTTGGCTGTGGTTGTGGCACACCTAAGGAGACAGGGAGTGGCAGTTTTTCCCTATCTGGATGACTGGCTAGTGGTGGGACAGTCTCCCCAGCAGCTCATGCAGTCCCTGGGGTTTACACAGGAACTTTTGCAGTCCCTGGGGTTCTTGATAAACCTAAAAAAGTTGGTGCTACAGCCAGTTCAACTCCTGGAGTTCATAGAGTCCAAACTGAATTCAGTGAGAGGAAAGGCTTTTCTTCCACAAGAGAGGGCAAACACTTTGGTACAGCTGGCAGGCTCCTTGAAGCTTCACAGTCTCAGGCGAGCCAGACACTTTCTTCAGTTGTTGGGCCACATGGCAGCTTCAACAGTTACAGTGTCAGGAGCAAGGTTTTGGATAAGGGATATTCAATGTCACCTCAGGCAATACTGGCACCAGAAAAAAAGATTCATTGTCAAAGCTGGTTCCAGTTACTCAAACTTTTCTGCAAGCTCTTCAGTGGTGGAAGGACATAGAAAACCTCAGGCAGGGAATTCCATTCCTCCAGGAGCAACCCTCTGTGATGCTCACCACAGATGCATCCCTCCTAGGCTGGGGGGCACACCTAGGGGAGCATACTGTTCACGGTACATGGTCCGGACAGGAGTCTCTTCTTCATATCAGTCTGCTGGAGCTCAGAGCAGTCTTCCTAGCACTGCAGGCATTTGCCAGCATACTTCAGGGAAAGGTGGTCCAGGTCAGAACAGACAACACAACCACAGTGTACTACATCAACAAACAAGGAGACACAGGTTCCACACCCCTGTGCACAGAGGCCATGAAAATATGGAGTTTGGCCTATTCTTTGGACAGTCTATCCGCAGTTCACCTGCCAGGGAAAGTCAATGTGTTGGCAGATGCACTCAGCAGGATAAATCAGGACCATCGCGAATGGTCCCTGAACAAACAGGTACTGGAGGTAGTATTCAAAAGGTGGGGCACCCCAGAGATATATCTGTTTGCATCCTCAGACAACTACCAGCTCCCAAAGTATTGATGCAGCCCCCCACTGAGAGGTTCAATACCTCTGGATGCTCTGATTCTGGACTGGACAAGAAAGTTCTTGTATGCCTTCCCCCCAATTTCCCTTGTTACTCAGAGTCCTGATCAAGCTCAGATTCCAGCCGGCCACAATGATACTCATTGCTCCAGACTGAGCCAGCCAGCCATGGTACTCCCTGGTTCTGGCACTCTCAGTAGCCAAGCCAATCAGCCTTCCCAGGAGGCACAACTTGCTAACTTTATCCCAGGGCAGGATCCTGTACCTGAACCTCCAGTCTCTCAGGCTCAAGGACTAGTTCTTGAGGACCTAGAGTATGCCAACTTGCATCTTTCAGAAGGTGTTATGGAGGTCCTTAGGGTTTCTAGAAAACTACCAGGAAGATTTACACTTCCAAATGGCAGAGATTTTCTACTTGGTGTCGGAATAAGAACTTGGACCATAACCTGGCAGGATTGCCTGTGGTCTTGGATTACCTAGCCTATCTTCATTCCCTGGGCCTAAGACCCTCGAAATTGAAGGTGCATCTAGCTGCGGTCTGTGCTTACCTGTCAGCAGGTAAGGCATCATCTCTGGCCTCCAATTCCGTGTTTAGAAAATTCTTTAAAGGGTGGCTACATTTGCAACCCCCCCCCCCCAAAATAGAACTCCTACTCCAGTGTGGGATTTGAACATTTGCATAGCATAGCTTATGAAAACTCCTTTTGAGCCCATGTCATCAGCTGATCTTATGTATGTAACTTGGAAGACTGTGTTCCTAGTTACCATCACCTCTGCCAGAAGGATCAGTGAGATTCAGGCCTTGTCCATGGAGGCTGACTGTGGCTTTTCATAGGGACAAGGTGGTCCTTAGAACCAACAGTAAATTCCTTCCTAAGGTGGTTTCTGACTTTACATTAATCAGTCCATCACACTGCCATTCTTCTTTACTGACCATTCCTCATCAGGTGAGCATAGACTGCATAGCTTGGATGTTCAAAGAGCTATTAGCTACTACCTAGAATATACAAAAAGTCACAGAGGGGACAGGACCCAACTTTTTCTGACTTATGGAGAAGTGGGGAAAGGTAAACCTGCCACCAAGAGATCCATAGCAAGATGGATTGTGGCATGTGTCCAATTCTGTTATGGTAAACTGGGCAAACAGCCTCCTCTGGGTCTTGGGGCCCACTCCACCAGAGGGGCATCTGCATCAGTAGTAGCTACAAGAGACATCCCCTTTGTTGGAAATATGTAAAGCAGCTACCTGGAAAACAATTCACACATTTACCAAGCATTACTGCCTGGATACCCGGGCCAGGAGTGATGCCAGGTTTGGCACAGCAGTTTTGCAGAGTCTGTTTCCTAAATAGGTCCTCTGCTTGCCACCCAAAAGCACTGCTTGGGTAGTCTGCACTTGTCAGAATACAGTAAGATTTCCTGGGGTTTGAAGAAAACATTACTTGCCATAGTTGTATTGTTTCTTCTAAAGGAATCTTACAGTATTCTGAGCTCCCACCCTTCCTCCCCTGCTGGGACCTACAGGGCACTGCACACTGTCTGTACAACTATTATGGAAACCTGTGGGTACATATTAGTCTCTTGGGCATCTGTTGACTTGAGTCTTAGAGATGCCCCCCATTATTTAAGAGGTTTTTTACCCTAAGGAAGGGTATTTATGGTTAGTTAAGCTTAGATTAGTTAATTTATATTATTAGCTTCTGCATGCTTCGTAAGAATCTGACAGTTGCAGGAAGTGCAACCAGGGACAGTGATTTGAAAACTGAGCTCAAGCCTAACATTCCACTATTAGCATAGGTTCTATTAACCATTTCAGCTCCGGGGCAGTCCTATGGTGAGACCATACTGCACTTGTCAGAATACAGTAAGATTCCCTTAGAAGAAACAAGATTACTATGATAAGTAATGTTTTCTTTTATGTTAATATTTTGTTTACATGTTCTGTGTGGTATGTGTTGGTTTGTAAACTTTTATAATAAAGCATATTAAATGTAAAAAAAAAAAAAAAAAAACCTACAACTAAATAAATCCCACCCTGACCTTGGGAGAAGGAAGCAGGTTCACTTGCTTTAGTAGCGCCTCCTATGGTGTAAGTTGGTACATAAATGATGCTGCCGGTGAGCACAGAAGGTCAGCAGCCCACAGGGATAACGTTGTGGTAGCAGTGCCTTTAAGGGCGATGGGAGGGCTTAACAAGTGGAGAAATGGACATTGCTGTATGTGCATAAGAGCTGCATCTCACCTGCTCACCTCATAATCAGCAACAGCTCCTGGGATCCCCACTTGTCTCAATAACTGGATCCATGTCACAGCTAGGCTGAGAACTGTGGTCTGAGCCAAAAGAACCCTGTTACAGGATAGAGATGCCATGATCTAACTAGATAATGTTCTGGATAAATCATGCTGCTCACCAAACACAGGATTTTTCTTTAATTCAGGTCCATATTTGTCTGTATTTAACATTTCTCGATGTTTTACAGCTCTGTTCTTGCTGCTTCATCAGGAGACTACTGACTTTTATGTAATAAATATTCAGATTATTCACACATCATATACATTTGAAGACCATAAAATGAATATAGTTTTTCTATAAAATAATTGGTCTCACATATTCCAATTAATTGTATAAATACATTTTCAGTATCATCCTAGTTAAGTTCTTGTTCAATCATTCAATATTTAATACTGCTTCTAGTTCAAGCTCTTTAAATCATGCTTAAAACGTTAACGAAAATGTCATACCCAACGCCCTTTGGTCAGGTTTAATTCTTCCCTTTATATGTTGTAAACCAGAAATCTAGTCCTTTGGCAAATAAATATTTCAATCAGTTTTTATACACATTTCCATTCTTGCTTCTCTAATTGAACATTTGTTTCATATCTTTTACATGCTGCTCCTCTGAGGCTGCGTTATCTGTATTTGTTCAGTCCTGCTGTCGCTCACTGTATTGGTGCAATAAGAATAAACTTTTTAGTTTCTTTATGTATAGTTAGCATTTTTTTTTTTTTTTACTTATTCTGCTCAGTTTTGCAACTCACCCAAGTGGCATTCTGCAGGAATGACGGACAGCACCATGCTGCTCACATAGCTCTCTTCTGTGCCGTGTTTCTTCCTGGTAGCTGAACCGAGCAGGAGGCGCATGTAAAAGAGATGAGTAAAGTAAGACAAATGTTCGATTAGAAAGAGAAACAAATGGAAATGTGTATAAAAACTGACTGAAGCATTTATTGGGCACAGGACTAGATGTCTGGTTTACAAGATTCAAAGGGAAGAGTTAAACTTGACCAAAGAGCATTACGTGTGACATGTTTGTTAATGTTTTTGGAAATGGTATTAAATATTGAATGATAGCATGTTCATAAGTCTGCCAGAACTTGTCATTTGAGGTTAATTGTAAACTAAAGGAATTAATCAAACTGAGACATACTGTAAGTACTGTAACTGCAATACTGAATAGTTGTAATTTGTTAATACAATTAATCCGAATATGTGAGCCTAATTATTTTGTAGAAAAACAATATTAATTTATTTATGGGCCTTAAATGTACATGATGTGTGAATAATTTGACTTATGTTTATTATATAAAGGTCAGTATTCTCCTGATGAAGCTGCAGGAGTAGAGCTGTGAAACTTTGTTGAGAAATTTTAAATACTGAAAAATGTAAACCTGAATAAAAAAATAAATCCTATATATTTGGTGAGCAGCATGATTTATCCAGGGCATTATCTAGTTAGATAACGCTTTCCTAGTCTTGGTGCACCCACCTCCTGGTTGTTTTTTTGATTTTAGAGGTATCTTGGATGCAAGTGCAACAGATTGATTCTAGAAATGTTATGGTACCAGTAAACCATATTCAAAGTACCATTACTGTTTCATAAGTCAGAGGTACCTTGGGTGCGAGTGCAGCAGATTGATTCTAGAGATGTCATGGTACCAGTAAACCATCTCCAAAGTACCATTACCATTTCATAAGTCACAGTATTGATACCATGGGTGCTTTCCAGTACCATCATAAATGTGGTTCATGGTATACCATTGTTTTTAGACATTTCAGATTCTTTTTGGGGTGTTATTAGGAGCAGCTCTCCTGTCTGCACCAACCCTTCCTGACATAAAAGTTCAAGGAGACTTTTTTGTGCATTAAGAACTACCGGTACTTCAGTAATACCATGACATTCAGTATGACCACAATATTATGTGTCACAGTCATCATACTATCAAAATGTGATACTGTGATCTTGCTGCTGCAGTTCAACTGTGAAAATACTGAGGTTCAGGGGTCCTGGATTGATGTCCTCAGGCAACTAAAAGCAGTGCTGGATGGGTGCTTGGAGCAGCGGATCAGCCCGAGATGAGGAGTGAGGAGAAGCAGTAGCTAGGGGAGAAAATTTAGCAAAAAAAAAAATACTTAACACCCACTTGACAGGAATCTGACCTGCATTGGGGTGGGTGCATAGGTGTGAATTTCAGACCATGATATTGTTTTGTGATATTGCTCAGTGATCACTCTTCCCTATTTCTAATCTTATAGCTGTTCCATTTAACTATTATGACAAATACTTTCAAGATACATAATGGCCTGGCTCAAAATATGCAATTTTAATTGATTTATTTTATTTATTTGAAAATTAGTAACAGGGAGAGGCACACTGAGCCATGGCTCTTTCCAGATGCAACCTAGGGGAAAAGGGACATGGAGTACATTAATACAGGTTACACAGCATCAATGTGACAGTACAGGTGAAATGCAAAATGTGTGTAAGTTAATATGAATACATGTACAATAACAATAGGATGAGCCAAACTGTGGTACAGTAAGCAGCACTGAAGTGCAAATGAAGTGCAGGTAGAAAAAGAGCAGCACAGTAGTTGTGGGAAGCAGACTGAGTCATGCAGAGTCTGGAGCCTGGTAGGAGCCAAGCACAGGAATGGTGTGGTGTCACTGGGGATGGTCAGGTAGATGCCTGGCATGAGCTGGGGGGCAGGGAGAAGTTTTAGCTGTTGCTTAAGGGAGAGGAGGAGGAGAGACGAGGGGACCAGGTTCCAGAGTGAGAGAAGACAATAGGAGAATGTGGACTGACCAGCCAAGGAATGTGGGTGTAGAAGGGAGAAGGTACGAGTGTCCCTAGAGCAGAGCGAGTAGGAGGCGGGGGGATGGGAGAGAGGAGTGAAGAGAAGTATATCTCCAAGTGTGAGGGGGGCAGTACCATAACTCACAAGTGGCAAAGCCTTGAGTGAATTATGAAAGTCTTGTCCCCTCACAAGTGGAGATAAATTGTGTATTTTATGCCAAATCATTTAAATATCAGTTTAACAGTTATAAGTTTTTAAATCGGCTTTTTGTGTGAAGATTTTACTGTTTTTCTATTATTTGAACTGCTTGCTTCAGTGCTGCACAGACCTATGATGATGATTTCAACACTGTGATTGCTGCTGTCTGATTCTGTTATCAGCATTGCAATAGCTGCTCTATGATTGATTCTATTCTGTGCAAAGGTCAAGGAAAGTGATTTTGATGCATTTTACCTCTAGATAAATGTTTAGCTGGAAGTTAGGTAGCATGAAAAATTAATTTATTAGGGAAAATCATCACCACTGGTGTTTTATAGATTTTTGTCTTGTCTCTGTGATGTATTTTTGGATATAGCTATATAAAAAACACTACAATATAATATTGTATTATTTGTAATATATGGATATTGATATCAAAAGCTATACAAACAATGTGCCGAAATACTATCATTGGATCTACAATGATAGTATTACAAGATATTGTAATACCATGATACAGGGGCCTAAACAATGGTTTTTATGATCAAGAATATTACCGCATGATACACGCAGTCCTTCAGCTGGGTGTGAGCTGGCTTTCACTGTAACCGTCCTTTACTTTAAAAGCCGGCTTGGTACTGACTCAGAAACCCGCCAGGCTCTGTCATGGTACCAGTTACTCATCTCTCGGCATTTCTCTTCTCTCTCTCTCTCTTCCAACCTCTGCAGAAAACATATACACATTTTAAAATAAAATGGAGAAGTTCATGGAGGATGGATTTGTCGCTTGCTCTTCGTTCCCACTTTCTCATAGCCCCCACTGCTCACATCTCGCTCTCTGCTCACTCTTCCTCTCTCCCAACCTCTGCATAAAAAAAGACACAAACATTTAAATGTAATAAAAGGAAGCTCATGAGGTCTATTTCAACAGTACTTGGAGTTTAAATTCTCAGACTTGAATAATTGGCTAACCTATTGATGAGTACAGTCATTTTTACAATAAAATTAAAAAAGTGAAAAATTCTCAGATCCATATATTACAAAAAATAAATGGGGAACGGGTTATGTCTCAGCTATAATACCATCTCAAGGTACTGGTCATGTATTGGAACCTCTTGAGCTTTGCTCTCGGAAAATCTCATGTCACCAGACCCTCGTGATTGTATTATAGCTTTGTAATACACGGTCCCCTATTATTCTGTTTGTATTGTAGACTGTAGTTATGTGTTTTTATCTGAAGATAATTTTAACAGAAACCTACTTTGTGATTTACAGGACTGTTCTGAGAGACGAATGGTTCCTGGGTCCTTCCCAACAAGTCCATTTGTATATTACTATGATAACGAGTATGACATAATAAAGAGGGAGAGAAGAATTTGCAGAAAAATTGAAGGTAAGTGTTTGGTGAGGTCAGCATCGATGTGCCATTCTCCTTTGTTGAGACTCACAGAATATGGTATACTTACTAGGAGAATTTGGGATTATTCAGTCCATACCTGTAAGAAAATAAGAAGCAGAATCTTTGGATGATATAATCTTTCAGCACACAGTATGAATTCCTCGGTTCAGCTTCATGTCTTTCAAGGAGGAGCCCTGCTCTCAGGCACTATTTGTATTCCAGGTGTGTGTGTGTGTGTGTGTGTGTGTATATGTTTGTGTGTGTGAGAAAATCGTCTTACTACTTTTTATGTTTTCTTGTTAAAGGCAAAGTAAACATATTGGGATGAGTTTAAGGGCTTTGGGGGATTTACTACACTATCAGCCACGCACAGAGCAAGAAACTGCATCTCTTCTGTTATGATGTTCACTAGCCAGCAGCCACTGAATGTCTTGTGGGCTTGGTATATCTTCATACAGAGAGAAAGCAAAGATGGTGACTTCTAAATTTGTAATATCACAGGTAGTTAGCGTGCCCTGCATATGACATCAGGTACTTCCTGATTTGTGTCATTTCAGTTTTTTTCCGTTGTTCCTCATCAATGTTTAATAATTGCTTCTTCAACACAGGTATGTCTTCTAATTTGGGAGCCACAGTGCTGCTATGTGTCTCAGTTAAAATACTGATATAATATGTAGTGATGTCACTTAATGGGAGGGTCACTCGTATCCCTGCAACCTGCTCTGCCACACTCCTTAGTTCTTCTGCTGTAGATGTCATTCACAGCAGTATAACATAAATAGAACAGTGGATGAGCTGTCATGCACAGCAAGCTCAGGATTCCACCAAGGGCTTCTGATGAAAATCGATGACCACGAGAGTGCCACCCAAGTGGTCCCTGTTTTGATCAGGGGCCCGAGATGGAATCCCAAGCTTGTGCATGACAGTGCATCCACAGTTTTTTATAGTATAAAGACAGCGTTTGCTCTCCCACAAATTGTAACAAAAAAATGTACTTACAATTTGAAGAGAGTCGGGGAAAGCATCAGATGTCATGCAGCAAGATCTGGTGCACAATCAAACAGCAAAACGACAATTTGAAGCAAAAGCAGACAAGTTCAAATCATTGGGGGGAAAGTCTAAACAGCTGCAACACAAACACAAACTGGCAGAAACACGAAACAAGTTTTTGGTTTTTCTTCAAGTTACAGTATGACTCTGTATCTGTGTCTGAGTCATCTATAACGTTGATTTGTGGTATCTCTGAAGGCGTGATGTAGCTGAATATTTTCAGGGTTATGCTCTACTGCAGCATACAATGATCCCCCAAAAGATCGAAATTTGTCAGGGACTCCAGCGGATTTCTTTCGGGTAATGGTTGATTTTACTTCAAGAGGGTTCCTGCAGTAGATCATTACATATAGGACTGCGCTTCCTGGCGTCAGGACCACACGGCAAACTTCGCAATCCATAGCGGGGAACCGCCCCCAGCATCACATGTCTTCTCCGTCGCATCGTCTGAAGAAGAAGTGTGACAAGTGTGGCGCCCAGATCCCTCACGGGTATGAACACTTCTGCTGTGTCCTCTGCCTAGGCCCCAAGCATCGGGTCCAAGACTGTGAGGTCTGCCAGTCCTTCTACAGGGGCACACGAGTCAGACGCCAGAAAGCTCTCGAAGACTACCTGCCTAAAAAGCACCTGGCTTTGATGGAAAAAGAGCTGCAGGAGCTGCGGGAACATTCCTCCTCCCCCACCGCCATAAGCAAGAAGTAGGAGAAGGACCGGGACTGGTCCCCTTTCGTCCAGTGTTGCCAGACTGACGAAGCAGCCTCCGGTGGGGCTTCTACTTCGGTAAGTACCCCTCCTGCCCTGTCTCCGTCCACCCTGGTGGATCGGTCACAGGCTCCCACTCCCACCATGATCAGAGGGCAGAAGAGGCGCTCCTCGCAGGAGGGTTCTTCCTCTGGGTCTGTGGTCAGCTGTCCGTCTGGTAAGTCGCCCTCCAGTTCCACCGAAGAGCGCTGGGCTCCGGTCAATAAGCCGGACTCCAGTTTGTCTGTCATCCGCCAGATCTTGATCGATAAGTCGGACGTCGGTCCTTCCAACGTCCGCTCGTTCATGGTAGATCAGTCGGTGGCCGGCTTGCCATGACAACTGCTCAGCCAAGGCTCTCCCGGCGGACTCTTCTGACTTTCCTGACAGTGGGCAGAGCCAGCTGCCAGATCCACATTCTTCCCTCGAGGTTCTCCCTCCCAGGACTCATGTCTTCCTCTGACCCAACTGACCCCTCGCTCTCCCGTGATTCTCACCAGGAGGCGAGTGCTGTTACTCTGGGGTTATCTTCTCTGTCATCAGGTCTGTTTACTGCCGTGTCCCCCGCTGCTCCAGTGGGTTTGTCGACGGGGGTCACCTCTCCTAGCTCCCCCTCATACACTTTGGACCAGGCATCTGGTTCCTTGGGGCCCCCCCGACGCCCGATCTCCTAGCATCGGATCCCATTCAGACCCCACTCCGAGGAGCTCCTCACCGGTCGACATCCTTCCCAACCCGGTATGATTTGTTTAGTTTTATTCACACTGGACTTAAATTTTTGCCAGTTATTGTGAGATGGGATCTTCTTATATTTTCAATATTTTTTTTTTTGTTTCTCTATACTATTTTTCCACCATGGTGGAATCCGTTTGTAGTTATGATATTTATTTCTTGTGGGGACCCACCTATTTATACAGTAGGAGATATGTTTATGTAGACTTCTCCAAACATTCTCCAGATTTTGCCCTTCAAGGTCTTCTTTCAAATTCTATTCATTTAGATAGATCTTCATGCTATTGTAGTCTGCTTTATTGTAGCCTTTTATTATGGTCTTGCCTTTTGTGTTATTATAAACAGTTTTATATTCAAAATAAATCATGTTATGGTCATGATCTCCTAATGGGGGCAGTATAAAATCAAGTCCAGTACATTGTTCCCTCTAGTTGCTTGTGTCACAAGTTGATCGAAATTATGAAGTGTCATAATATCAATAAATCTGTTTTTAACTGGATTTGTTCCTTCATATGTATTCCAGTTTATTTTTGGAAAATTGAAATCCCCCATGAGAATATGGTCCCCAGACATGTGTCTGGTTTCAAGTTCTGCTAGTAAAGTATTGTTTTCTTCAGCTAGTAGGTTTGGGGAGCAATAAACTAAACCTATAGTGAGAGTTTTAGGGGGTATTTTGACTTGAACCCATATAATTTCATTTTCTGTTGATGAATTTTCCTTTATTTCATGAGCTTTGTAAGTTTCTTTTATATATAAAACAATACCACCTCCTCTTTTGGCACTCTGATTTTAATGTATGTTACAGTACCCAGGAATCTCAGAATTCCAGTCTCCATCTCTGGACCACATCTTGGTCACCCCACAGATGTCTATATTATTTTTTCTTAAGGTATAATTTAATTTGTCAATTTTAGTTCTCAAGCTTCTGGCATTTAGAAGTATTTTTAGTCCTCTGTTTGTGGAAATTGTGTTTCCTTGTTGGACATGGTTAGGTTGTTTGGTTTCAGAGTTATTAGCAGTTATGTTGTTGTTATTCCTTAGACTGTGTCCTACATTCAGGGAGGAAATAACAATATTCCTCTCCCCCCGATTTATTAGTTTAAATTCTCCTAAATAAAGGTGACGATATGTTTCCCTAGAAGTGAGTTACCCCTCCTTCTGAGATGCAGTCCATCCCAGCAGTATAACGCTGGTCTGTTATCAAATTCCTCCCAATGCGTGATACATGCAATATCTTGATGCAAACCCCAGACCCTCAACCAGTTGTTTATTTCCTTAAGTTTCATTTGTTGACCATGTGTTGTTTTGGGAATGGGGAGTATCTCAGATATTACAGTCTGACATCCATGTTCTATTAGCTTGCTGGTAAGCGAGACATAGTCTTGTTTTATTTTTTGTACAGGTTCATGAAATATATTATTGGCTCCTGCATGTATTACAACTAATGAGTTTTCCTTGGTATTATTTAAGAAAGTACTTAGCATCCTGGTGATGTCAACCAGAGCTGAACCTCTTTGCCTCCCCATCCAAAAAAACTGCCCAATTTTTGCTCGCTTATTTCCAGGTGTGGTGTTTTCTGGCAAGACACACTGTCTCTTTGTTGGACAGGGAGGTTTCTGTATGCCTTTCCAATTCTGAAGAAGGTCCTGCTGAAGCCTCAAACGGAGGGAGCACACATGATCCTCATTGCTCCTCTCTGGCCTTGGCAGATTTGGTTTCCCCTGCTACAGCAGCTAACGTTGGAACCTCCAGTAACTCTACTTCTCCTTCACAACCTTCTCACACAGGAGCAGGGCAACGTGGTGCATCCGGGCCTCAAATCTCTCTCCACTTGCACGCGTGGCACCTCTGGACGTAGCTGTATCATGCTTCGGGGTTTCCTCACGAGTAGCCCAAGTATTGGTGGAAGCCAGAAAGCCTTCCACCAGAATGACATGCGATGAAGTGGAAGAGGTTTACTATTTGGACAACTGCCAGGGGTTTGGACCCTTTTTCATGCCCGGCACCCCAGGTCTAAGAGTACCTCTTGCATTTATGTGATTTGGGTCTCAGCTATTCCTCGCTGAAGGTCCATCTTTGTGTGATCTCTGCCTATCACCTTCCGGTGGACGCCATAAATCTTGCTCAGTTGGAGGTCTCCAAAATCTTCCTTAAGGGGATCCTCCACTTGAAACCTCTGGTCCGTAGTCCGATTCCTCCCTGGGATTTGAATTTCGTTTTACATAAAGTTACTTCGCCCCTTTTGAGCCAGCAGCAAGCTGTGATATGCGCTACTTGTCTTGGAAAGCACTATTTTTAGTTGCGATCACCTCAGCTCGAAGGATTTCCGAGCTTCAGGCCCTCGTTTGTAAGGAGCCTTGTTTAATTTTCCATGGAGACAGAGTGGCACTGCGGACTAACCCTTCTTTTCTACCAAAAGTAGTATCTGAGTTTACGTTAAACCAGGATATTCAATTGCCTGTTTATGACCCTGAATACTCCAACAGGGGGGAAACACCTTTTGCACACTCTGGATGCGCACAGGATTTTGTGGTATTATTTTTCACGGACTAAAGAAGTGCACAAGTCCAATCAGTTATTCGTTTCTTTTGTGACCAAACGTCAGGGCATAGCTGTTTCCAAGCAATGCCTCTCTAAGTGGTTGGCTAACTGTATCACTTTTATTTACCAAAAATATGAGAAACCCGTTCCGGGGGAAGTAAAGGAGCACTCGACCCACAGCATGGCTGCTTCTGCTGCCTTTTTCAGGAATGTCTCCGCCTCTCACATTTGTGCTGCAACCACCTGGAGTACTGTCCATACTTTCACCAAGCATTACAGTCTGGACATCGCCTCTAGGCGCAGGGCTGGCTTTGGACTGGCTGTCCTTCAAGGCCTCTTGTCCTAACCTGGGTCTCGATTTGCAGGCTCTTCCACCTCCCGGGCCTCAGTCTCCAACTGTTTCTTTTTGACTGCTTGAAATTCAGTCCTCTGTATAATGACCTACTGCAGGAACCCTCTCGAAGTAAGATGTTACAGTTACATAAAAACTTACTGTTATTTATTATTTCATTTAGCTTTTGTTGACCAGGTAAGTACACTAGACAAGTTATATGCCTTTTTTCAGGCATGACCCGGGAGAGTACAATGAGATACAGATATAGTGAGATACAGGTTCATACAGAGAACAACATGACACAAGTTAGGCAGTATACAGAGTCAAAATAGAACCATGTGAACATAACCAGTAGACAGTAAACACAGTTAAGATATGTACAGGAATATATATACATAGAGACACCAAGGCTAAGAACAGTACAATTTTACAAGGTATACACGGCTCCAAGCCACAGACAGAGCCACAGTCTGAGTATCTCCTGAAACAGAGAAAAAATACATTATATGCACCTCAGAGTCCAGTTAGACAGGCTGCGTCAGCAGGAGCTGTAAGAGGTGTGCCAGGAAGGACATGCGAGTCCGGTACAGGGGACCGGAACTAGCTATGGAGGTCTAGGACACCCACATGCAGAGGAGAGCTTCAAGTGATACCACAGGGAGTTCCGGAGGCACGAGTGGGAGGAGGGGGAGGAGCGGACTTGAGCAGGAAAGGAGTTCCATAGCCTAGGAGCACATGAAGCAAAATCCCCGTCCCCCATTTGCATGTGGGTGATAGGGACTTTAAGAACGTCAGGGCCCAGAGACCTGAGGGAGTTGGTAGAAGAGACAGCCGGTTTGAGAAGCTCAGCCAGCCCTGGGGGAGTGCCAGTACTGAGTACCTTGCCCATGAAGCAGCCCAGGACAAAGTTCATGTGGTTGGGCGAGGAGAGCCACGCAGGTTTGTCATATAGGTCACAGTGGTGGGTTAGGCAAGGGCAGCAAGTGCAAAGCGGAAAATGTTATTGTAGGTTGTGTTCCATCTAGTGAGGTGAACTTTGGAGGTGTGTGCAAACAGGAGAAGCCCATAGTAAAGAGAGGGAAGCAACACTCCTCTGGCCAATGCAAAGCGAGCAGCAGATGTAAGATTTTTATTCACTCTGTAGGCCAGACCCAGTTTGCTGTTGACAGTTCTGCATACATGTTGAATATGGCACCCAAGGTCAAGTTGGGGGTCCAATGTCACCCCGTGGTATTTGATGGAGTCAGTGGTTAGAAAGTACCATTGATACCAGTAGCACACAGAGGGGCAGGGGAGGCCTTAATCTTGGCCAGGGACCTAAAAAGCATGGCCTGAGTTTTTTTTTTTATGTTGAGGACCAACTTATGAGTCATTACCCAGGACTGGATATTTCTGAAATCCTCACTCAGTTGATGGTTGATGACCCCAATGTCCCGGGAATGGGTGAGGATGACCAGGCCATCCGCGTATAGAATAGTACTACAGTTGGTAGCAGTAGCTGGTAGATCGTTGACAAATATAGAGAAGAGAAGGGGCCCCAGGACTGATCCCTGGGGGACACCGGAGGTCACAGGAGTGGTGCCCGAGAGGACCTTGCTGAATCTGGTAAGTTGCTGCCTGCCCTGGAGGTAGTTACTGAACCAACTCAGGACAGGTGGGGACAGAACAAGGGACAGAATTTGAGAGCAAATTAAGACATGGTCAACTAGGTCGAAGGCCTTGGGTAGGTCAATGAATATGGCACCTGTGAGTTTGCCCTGGTCCATGACGGCCCGGATTCCAGAGGAGACAGTGACAAGGGCCGAGGACATACTGTGCCCTTTTCGAAAGCCATGCTGCTCAGAGGACAGTAGCTCATGGGCCTGGATATAATCCATGAGTTGCCCAGCCACAACTTTCTCTAGAAGTTACTGATAGCCGATAAGATGGCTATCGGTCGGTAATTGCCAAGGATCTTAGGGTTGCCCTGTTTGAGAACAGGGACAATCCTCGCCACCTTCCCGATGTCATGGATGACACCAGAGGCAAGGCACATATTGAATATATGGGCCACTGGGAAGGCTATAAAAGGGGCACCAAGATGGAGGAGCTTAGGTTCCATGCCATCGTGGTCAGCACTAGAATGTGGGGAGAGACCAGAGAGAAGTCTCTGCATCTCCAGTGCCATCACAGCCTTAAAGTAAAATAACGGATGGGAGGTGAGGGTCACCTGTGGGGTGGAGGCCAGGAGATGGCTATCCACTCCCATCAGCAGAGAATAGGGAGGTGAAGGCGGACAGGTCCGAAAAGTGGGAGTTGAATGCATTGGCAATAGTTAGTGGATTGTTACAATTAGACCCGCCCATGAGCAGGTCAGAGACCCCACAGTTGGAGGAGCCACTAACTATATTTTTGATGTTCCTCCCGAAATTTCTAGGGTCTTTAGCTAAGTTGAGTAAGGCAGTTTTACAGTATTCACTTCTGGCTGCCCTGATTGCTTTTTTGCATTCATTTCTGAGCCTCCTGTATTGCTGAAATATGGCATGGTCCATTGTGGCCTTGAAGTTGGCCCAACACTTTCAAAGTAACAGTTCAAAGTAACTGCCCCAGTGCCTTGACCACACGAGTCTTGAAGATTCATGTGGTCGAGGTGCCAGGGGCAGTTATTTTGAACTCCTGCTCTAATTTGTGTTTTGCACACTGTGAAAAGTAAACTGCATTTTGCTTAAATTTTCTTTGTGCTTCGATTCCTTTGCGCACCACTTTGCTGGGATGTGTTTGTTGTGTGGAGGTTTGCCACCTCTGAAAGTGGTGCTAGCAAACAGCCGAGACGCTGGAGATGCGGTGGAGCTCTGTGCTTTGTTTAGTCTTCTGGTGGGAGAACTGGAGGGCAGGCGTGGGGACCACCCCCTTTTAAGTGTCACGCTGACGTCCAGTCATGTGGCGCCGGGGGCAGTCCCCTGCTATGGATTGTTAGCTAGAAGTTTGCCGTGTGGCCCTGACACCAGGGGCGCAGTCCTATATGTAATGACCTACTGCAGGAACCTCTCTTGAAGATCTACTGTTACGGTAAGTTCTTACGTAACTAATTTTCTTCTGCATGGAGAGAATGTGGTTAGTTGCTTTTCCTTCTGTGTGAGGACTGCATCTGGAGCTGACTGCGGGGTTGTGACTTCAGAAGTACGGGGCACAGATATGTGGGACAGAGTTTCAGGCAGGAATGACATGGAAGTGGCTGTGGAAAGGTTGCTTCAAACAACATGAAGTCTTGCTATATTATGACATATGCAGTGAGTCCCAACCTTCGAACTGCTCCAGAGGTGAAAGAGTTAACTTTCCATGCCAGGCATGGAACCTTGAGCGCGAGCTCGGTTGAAAACTCTGTCTGTTGTTCTTCAAACTCAAACTGTCAGATTCTTTACTCCGCCTCACTGAACAGTCGCTCTGGAGATTTCTCCTTCTGCTCGGTTCGTTTTGTCGTTTAAAGTGTTATTTTATCGGTTTTTTGACCGAAATTAAACAGCAACCGGTCAGTTCAAGCTCTGTCTGTGGTATTGTAAGTAATAGATAGGCTTACATTTATTTTATTCTGTGTGGAACTTGTAAATGCTTTTGGTTCGGTTTGAACCGATCAGGTTATTCTCAAACTTTACTAGTCCTTATTTAGAGTCGGTTCCTGGTTCTTATTGGTTCTAAAAAGCAGATTTCATTACAGTTTTCCATGACTCATGACACGGTTGGGAACCGATAAGAGAGTCTTGCTGGCGGATTGCCATAAGCGGGCAAGTTTGGTTAGGCTGGCACTATGTCTGAGAAACCCAAAAGAAAACCGGCCCACTGGGTTTCAGCACTGTAGTGTTTGGGGAAGCCTTTACATAGCTGACCACACACCACTTGTGTGTATTGTCTGGGGTTTGACCACCTCAATGCAGACTGCCAGATTTGTAAGAATTTTCCTGCTGCCACCATAGAAAAGAGAGTTGGTAGGCTCAGGGAAAGGGAGGCCAAAAAGTCCGCTGACCCAGATGGCCAGCCTGGTTCAGTTCCAACCGAACCGGAGGGAGTGCCCTCTGACCAGGGCAATACTTCCTCGGGCAAATGAAGAGCCAGCTCTGAGGAGCCGGTTCCAACTAAAAGGACTAGAAAGTCAGCTAGTGTGGAGCCAAAAGTTCTTTCTCCAACCGCTGAGGAAATAGCTAAAGCAATTCAAATTGTCCGGTCACTTTCCCCGGTTCCCGAACCGACACCATCAGGGAAGCGCTCAGTTCGGCCGGTTCCACCGGTTCAAGATTATGATTTTGAGGATTTTTATGAACCGGAGGAGGGGGAAGAGGAGTATGAGGAGAGTGAATGTGGTTTTGAAAGTCTGGATGTGCCCATTGAACGGACATCTTCCAGACAGACCATCAGGTTTCTCCTCCCAGGCTATCTGAGTCCCTTCTCATTTTATGTTCTATCTAAAGTTGCTGAAACTCTCCAGCTCCCTGTTGAGGAAGCTGTTGATGACCAAGAGGAGCCTGATTATGTAGAAATGATGGATATTCCAGAGTCTAGGAGACTGTCTATTCCTTTGCAAATCTTTTCGAAACAGACAGTAAAAATTCTAAAACTCTCACACTATACCTCCTGTTGATAAAAGGATGGACAAGAGGTATACATTATCAGGCTCTGATACGGAGTTTCTCACACAGCAATGCAGCCATGTGGGGGTAGTGCAGGCTGCAGCCTGTGACAAGGCAAATATTCCTCTAGCTTCGAACCCCCCTGAAAAGGACTCCAGGAGGATTGATGCCATGGCAAAGAAACAGTACATGGCAGCATCTTTGGGACTCAGACAGGCAAATTATATGGCTAATGCTACTAGGTACCAGAAATCCAGATGGGATACTGTGCTGGCCCTGGCAAAACAGGTCCCTGACCAGCTTGCCAGGGAGCTGGAACAGGTGGCTGCGGATGGTATTGAGGCATCCAAGGTGCAATTTCATGCTGCAGTAGACTCTAATGATGTGTCATCAAGGGTCATGGCTACATCTGTGGCACTCGCAGAATGGCTTGCTCAGATGTACTACCTGTCACAGGATACCCAGTCTAAGGCCATGGATTTTTCCTGTTGTGGGCAATTCTCTGTTTGGGGAGCAGACAGAGAATTACATGAAGAAAATGGATGAATATAGGACCACCTATAGGAGTGCACAGGCCAAGGAAAGGCAGGCCACTCCTCAAAGGCAGCATCCCAGGGGCAGGGCAGGCCTTTTCATATGCCTTTTTACCAAGTCCAGGCCTCCTCTTCTGCTTATGCCCAGAGGGGGTTCTTTAGAGGGAGAGGCAGACGGGCACAAGCAAGCCTGCTTCCACCCCTCAGCCCAAAGCCCCTGCCAAGCAGGCACCCTGATGGGGTGGCCAGGGCCGATTCTCCACTACCTGTAGAGGGGGCAGGCTGGCTTACTTTGTCCAGGACTGGAAGTCTTTCACATCAGACAAGTGGGTCCTGGAAGTAGTAAGCCAGGGACTGGTTCTCAGCTTCAAAAAATTTCCAAAGATGAGAGCCAGGTCCTTTCCACCTGTAAATCCATCAGAGGCACTTGCCCTAGAAACAGAAGTTTCTACCCTCCTGGCTCTCAGAGCTGTGGAAAGGGTTCCACCCCTACACCAGGGCAAAGGGTTGTACTCCAGGTACTTCCTTACCCCAAAAAAGACAGGAGAATGGCGGTCCATCCTGGATCTCAGATACCTAAACAAGCACCTTTTAAAACCAAAATTCAAAATGGTGACTCTGGGAATTATGTTACCCTCTCTAAGGCCAGGGGACTGGCTAGCGTCCCTGGACCTCAAGGATGCCTACTTCCATGTTCTTATCAGAAGCTCCCATCGAAAAGTACCTCAGATTCGAACTGCCCTCAGGCCATTACCAGTTCAGAGCAATGCCCTTCGGCCTCACCTCTGCCCCGAGGGTATTCACAAAATGCCTGGCATTAGCAGTTGCCCACTTAAGAAGGCAAAAGATTGCCATCTTTCCTTACCTGAACGACTGGCTCATAGTAGGCCAGTCTCCAGAACAAGTCAAACTACACCTTCAGGTAACTCAGCAACTGCTCACATCTCTAGGTTTCCTCTTCAATCTTCCAAAGTCAGTTCTAGAGCCTGTCCAGCTCCTCACCTTCATAGGTGCAGAACTGAACACAAAAGTGGCCAGAGCCTTCCTTCCTCTGGAAAGAACAAGGAGGACCCTGGTCTCTCTGGCTTCCTCTTTCACCCTACAGGTCTCTCGACCAGCAAGGCATTTTCTGCAGCTCCTGGGGCACATGGCTGCTTCTACAGCAGTAGTGCAGGGAGCAAGATTTCAGATGAGGGACGTCCAGTTCCATTTGAGAGCCTTTTGGTCTCAAAGGAGAGACCCTCTAACCAAATTGATCCCAGTGACTCGAACCCTGATCCAAGCCCTTCAGTGGTGGCAGGACCAGAGCAATCTGAGACAGGGGTTCCCCTTCACCCCTCAGTCTCACTCCTTAATCCTTACTACAGATGCATCCCTCTTGGGGTGGGGAGCTCACATGGGCGATCTCACTACCCAGAGATTGTGGTCCCCACAGGAATCTCTGCTCCACATCAATCTGTTGGAACTCAGAGCAGTTTTTCTAGCACTTCAAGTTTTTTCCACATCTGTTCAGAACAAAGTCGTACAGGTCAGAACAGACAACACCACTACAATGTGGTACATCAACAAGCAAGGAGGCACTCGGTCTACGGCCTTGTGCACCGAAGCAATGAAGTTGTGGTCTTTGGCTTATTCCCTGAACACCTCCCTTACGGCAGTTCACCTCCCAGGCAAGGACAATGTCCTGGCAGATGCTCTCAGCAGGATTTCTCAGGGCCATCACGAATGGTCACTGGATCCCCTAGTACTGGAGGTAGTATTTGCCAGATGGGGCACCCCGCAGATAGATCTTTTTGCAGTCACAGACGATCACCAACTTCCCCTTTTTTGCTGCAGGCCCCCAGTGTTGGGCTCAGTCCCTCTGGATGCCTTCCTTCTCAGTTGGGAAGGGAAGTTTCTCTATGCTTTTCCCCCCTTCCCTCTTCTGTTCAAGGTGCTAGTCAAAATCAGATCTCAACCCTGCAAGATGATCCTGATTGCTCCAGATTGGGCCAGACAGCCCTGGTACCCACTCCTTATGTCCTTAGCGGTCCATCTTCCCCTGTGTCTTCCCAGGAATCACAACCTATTAACCTGTGCCCAGGGGAGAGTTTGGTACCTGAACCTCAAATCTCTCAATCTCAAGGCCTGGCTCTTGAAGAGTTAGAGTTTGCTGACCTACACCTCTCCCAAGGTGTATTGGATATCTTGAAGGCTTCTAGGAAGCCTTCCACCAGGGCTACTTATAATTCCAAATGGAGGAGATTTTCCATATGGTGCTCTGGCAGGCATATTTCCCCAGAATCTGCTGACTTACCCACAGTCCTGGATTATATGGTGCATTTGAATACTTTGGGGCTGAGACCAGCTACCCTAAAAGTGCACCTGGCAGCCGTGTCTGCTTTCTTATCAGCAGGTAAACCCTCCTCTCTTTCCGCTCATCCTGTATTCTCCAAGTTTTTCAAGGGGTTGCTTCACACCAACCCTCCATTCAGGGACCCTGCCCCTGCCTGGGATCTTAATATTTGCATTGCTCAGCTTATGCAACCCACTTTTGAGCCCTTGTCTTCAGCAGAGCTTAAGTACTTGACTTGGAAAACTGTGTTTTTGGTAGCCATCACTTCTGCCAGGCGCATAAGTGAATTACAAGCATCATCAGTGGAACCTGATTTTATCTCCTTTCATAGAGATAAGGTGGTCCTCAGGACTAACAGAAAGTTCTTGCCTAAGGTGGTTTCAGACTTCCACCTTAATCAATCTATGTCTCTTCCTGTGTATTTCACTGACCATTCTTCCTCTGGCGAGAGGAGACTGCACAGTTTAGATGTCAAAAGAGCCCTTAGTTACTACATAGAACGTACCAAGGGTCACAGGTTTGACTTCCTCCAACTGTTCCTCACTTATGGTGAGGTTGGTAAAGGGAAACCTGCCACTAAAAGATCCATTGCCAGGTGGATTGTCTCTTGTATCCAATTTTGCTATGAAAAACTGGGTAAGGTTCCTCCCTCAGGCCTGCGGGCTCACTCTACCAGAGGTACAGCTGCATCTCTGGCTGCTGCCAGGGACATCCTTATCCTAGAGACATGTCAAGCAGCTACCTGGAAAACAGTTCACACTTTTACCAAGCATTACTCCCTGGACATCCAGGCTAGGAGTGATGCTCAGTTTGGCACAGCTGTGCTTCAAAGCCTATTTCCTAAGTAGGTTCTGTCCCTCCTCCATGGAGGTACTGCTGTGTAGTCTGCATATGTCATAATATAGCAAGACTTCATGTTGTTTGAAGAAAAAATTACTCACCTTAGTAATGTTGTTTCTTGTAATGGAGTCTTGCTATATTGTGACCTCCCCCCCGCCTGCCCCTCTCAGAACCTCTACTTTTGGGATGTGGGTGGGCAGTGCAGTGTTGGCACTTAGTAGATGCCCACCTTATTTTTCACCCCTCCTTTTTGGGGTGTTTGGGTGTTATGTTTTTAATTTTTGGATCCCCTGACTTGAGTCTTTGTTTTGGGACCAAGAAAAATGTGTTCTTATATTTAGTAGCCAGTTGGCTAGTGTAGGTTTACGGCTTCCACAGAGACCTTAGTGAGTTTTGTTAGTAAAGATCTGACAGTTTGAGTTTGAAGAACAACAGACAGAGTTTTCAACCGAGCTCGCGCTCAAAGTTCCATGCCTGGCATGGAAAGTTACCTCTTTCACCTCCGGAGCAGTTCGAAGGTTGGGACTCACTGCATATGTCATAATATAGCAAGACTCCATTAGAAGAAACAGCATTACTAAGGTGAGTAATTTTTTCTTCTTGTTGCTGAAAACATTAATAAATTATGCTGCTGCTGCTTCTCCTTGGATAGCATGTGGTAGTTATTTATGCTTTGAATGTTGCAGTGCCCAGATACCTGGGTGATTTCAGTGGGCGGAATATTGTGACTGATCAGTTTCTGAATACTGATCTTTCTTGTGGAATGATCCGTGATTTTCCTAAATTCTGGTAAGCCAACCATGGTTTTTAGTTACTTCATGATGGACCTGGTTTTGTTCTCGCCCACTGTCATCGAGCAATACCATAGAGAAACACTCAGTTTGTGGTTTAAATTGGGTGCAAGATAAAAGGGTGAATCTTCTGTTTCCATTTGTGGTGGTCTGTGTGAAGCTTATTTTTTATAGGTTACGATAGGGGCTCTCTCTGGGTTTTGGGTGTGATTGAGTACATTCTCAGTTTAACTGGACGAACATCTCTAGGATTCACTCCAGTCCTAGTCTTTATTTACCACTCGTTATACTCCAGAAATTCATTACCAGAATTGTCCTGCCCCAAAGTCAGATCCCTGCATCTCAGACTGTACTGCTGCATGGTGCATAACGTGAAATACAGCCCAGTATTAAAAAAATATCTCGTGGAGGAGGTAAGTGAGGTTCTGCAACCCAGCTGTGCCAGTGTTATACAGTTTATCAGTATCCTTGTTGGTAAGGGCCTCCTCCTGATTTGGTCTGTTGCTCTTCCCCATGTTTTTTTTTATATATATATTTCTGCTTTGCCAGCATGGTCGCTAATGTTTCTTTAAAATCAGTTTTATTGCCATGATAGATTGGGTGTGGGTACTTTAGTTTGGATAGGTGTCTGTCCATACTTAGTCCCCTTATGGTGCTTGGATCATACTCCAACCCATCAATCCATTTTAGTAAGAAAACAAAGTCTGCCACCAGCTGATCTAACTTGCATACAGGGATTTTATGAATTGCTAGTTTTTTGACTATCTTTTCCAGAAAGGCTAACAACATTTTTACTTCGGTCACTTTTTTTTTTTATGGTGCCTTTGTTTTCCTGCTCGGCTATGAATTTAGTGTGATTGCTGCAGGTGTCGCTGCCAGTGACAGCTACCATTTTATTCATTTGTGAGTTGCACTTCCTCTGTCTTGAACAGTGACAGCTGTAATGTTGTTTATTTGTTTATTGTTTTCATTGTGGCACATGCTGCTGACTGCATCTTGTTGTGGTACCATTGATCTGACGTCGTATCAATGGTACAGCAGCAGGCTGATGTCAAATCAATGGTACGGCAGTGTTTCAGCTGTCACTGAAGTCTACATAGAACAGACATTGTCCATATACTGTAATGTAATCTCAGATAACTACCATACCCACTGGGCTGTCAGTCACTGGTATGTTTGCTTTCCACAGATGACAGCAGTTCTCACATTTCAGTTATCAGTTTTAATTGCTAAAGTTAGTAGTCGGTATGCGTCAGGGCACTGCAGAAGTACACTATCCAATATAAAAAACGAGAGTGAAAGTTAGACATTGCTAAAATGAGTATGCAGAAATGTACCAATGAACTTCTGTCAGAACAACATTCTCTGTGTCTTAGACACTGTACGTACTGTATGCCCCTGCCTGCTTCACAGGATGTGACTTTACCTCTGCTTCACAGGCTCTGCCACTGTAGCCATAGAAGCTTTGGTGCAGTGGATCTGTGACCAATATAACAGCAAGTAAGCAGAAGACAGGCGTTTGAATCTTATTTATATGCCAAATAGTTTTCTAGTTTTTTTTAACCGGGACTTGAATATGTCAAATTTATTTTCAGTTCAGTTTTCACTTGTTTGTAATAGTAATAAGGCTCTCTTGCCCACCAGGAAGTGATAAACAGACTGTTAGTCCAACCATTGGTCATGCCTTAGTGCTAAGTTCTAAATCGAATCCAGAAGCAAATGATTTGATACCTTTTATTGTACCAACATAGATGTAACAAAAATAAAACAATGTCTAAGCTTTTGGACCAACCAGACTTAGCTCTGAGGAAAGACTTGGTCTGAAAGCTTAGATATTGTTTTATTTTTGTTACATCTATGTTGGTCCAATAAAAGGTATCAAACTGTTTGCTTCTAGATCTGTTCTTACAAGGACCAATACAGCAACTATTCTATTTCTGTAGTTCTAAATCAGTGATTGTAAATGGAGTTTTCTGACTGGCTGACAGCATTCTAAAAGGGTTAAATTAATGGCTGAGAATCCCTCATATACAACATAACAATTAGAATTTTAACTATAAACTATCATTTAAAAACACAAGCAGAAGAAAACTAGATACATGCTGCTTAAGGTTACCACCTTGGGTTACCATAAATCAGAACATTTTGTACCGAAACATGATTTTTCCCAGGGTAATATGTAAACATGTCCAGTGCAACAGAGTTCTTTTCTCTGAATTAGAAATAAGTGTTTCAGTTTTTGGTTATTCCTATTGTTTTCTGTCACTTTGAGTTATTTTCTTTAAGATAACCTATTTTTCTGCAACATCTAGAAAAAAGTAATAAAATATCTTTTTTAGTTTAAGATTTGGATATTTTGTATGTCTCGTGTTTTTTTTTTTCAGTCAGAGTACAGCCCCCCAACCCAACCGCTGTCTCCACTTCTTGTGTGAAAAAGTTTCTTCTCATGTTAGTTCTGAATAGTTCACCATTAATCAGTAGAGCATCCTCTCTTGTTCTGTTTCCATCTGGTTTTAATGTTAAATTTAGACTGTCTAGTAAAGAAAGATTCTTTATGTCATCACACACAAGAATGAGGGCCCCCTTGATTCTTCATTTTGCCAGAGAAAATGGTAAACATAAGATCCCAGTGGTCCAAGATGTAACTGAGTTGCTATCGATATTGTGGATCTTCATCAAGGATATCTCTTGCATCAGGCCACACCTATGGAACTATAACCACCAGGCACTAGGACCACATGGAAACATTTTCACCAGCAGTCAACTAGGAGCCACCCACGGCGACATCAGCCAATGTCCTTCCCATATAAACAAAGGCAGCCCTGCGCCCTCGTCAGTTTTTTTCCCACCATTGACCATCACACGTCGAACTCCACGGAGACACTGCCACTTCAGTTGACTGCCAGATATTCAGTTTCTGTCTTTATTATCTTTCCTTGCCCTAGTTTATCAATCACTTTATTTATTAAAGTGATTTTTCATCTTCGTTTATGCTGACCGACCCCAAGAAACTCTTCAGATACTGCGGGTGCGGTAAGAAGATCTATGATAGAAACGACCATGATGCCTGTGTCTTGATGCGGACCTCAACGTTAAGGCCTGCAAGGTCTGCTGCAGATTCAACCAGGCTACCCAACGGTGCTGTCAGAAGGCCCTAGAGTCCTTCCTGTTGGAACAGAAGGTCACCAAAATGGAGAAGGAGCTCCAGGCAAGAAGCTCCTCCACGTCGCCAGCTCCATCCATGGGCTCATGCTCCCCCAAGGCCCAGGACAAGTCGGCTGGTAAACACAAACACCAGGAGAGGGATAGGACTAAGGAGAAATCCTCCCTGGTGTGCTCTCGGTCACCACTTCAAGTGCTGGTCGCTGCTGGGTCATCTGCCACCTTAGTGGTGACCCCCACTGCTGCTCACACACTGTCTTCCACGGGGTCAGCCCTGGCAGTACTTCCTGCCAGTCCTTCATTGGCCGGTGATGGCTCATCGACATGGGGCCTCCAGACACCCCCGCTGATGTTTCGACCCCTGCCCTTCAGACCCCTTCATGCTCGGGGGGGGGGGGGAGACAGACATGGAGTTCCACTGAACCTGCTTTGGCCGGTGCTGAACTGTCTACGCCAGTATTGTTGCCTCCCCCATTTATACCTTTGGCCATTTCATTGACTCTAGGGATTCAGTCTCAGGCCATCTTGCTGATGCTGGGTCCTCAGCCTGTAAATATAAGGTTCTTGGTTAGTGGTCCCTGGTAATCCAATAAAGCCACCTGACACCAAATGTTGTTTTAAATCAGTTGCAATTTATTAATACCAAATAAGCCCTAACAATTTTACCTCTAACATGATCAAATCTAAACAGCTGATGGCTTATTACCACCAGGGCTACAGGTGTTCACAGAGAATGAAGCAACATTCCTCATTCCTCTGGGTGACCCAAGTATCTATGGCAGCCCTGCTGGCTACTCCCCTTGGACACACTGGGCAGAACATTTAGGTCCTGCATTTATACACAAAAAAAAATGCATAGTGGAAATTTCCAACCTGTTAAAGCAAATTTTAGCCTAGACATAACCTCATTTAATAACATCATGAGACAAGATTTTAAAAGTACAGTGGCCATGAGATACCTCGGTCATAAGATACATTTGACACTTTGCTGAGACACGTGGTTATCTTTAGATGGAAAAACAAGTGATTAGGGGATATCAAAAAAATAACTCGCTTTAGGATACAGAAAACATGTCAGGGGATGTGGCTTTTTTTTAAAAAAATAACTGGCTTCCAGATAGAAACCAGACAGTGGCCAAATTACGTATATCATTATTTTTATATCAATTCCTTGTAACACATATTTTTAAACACTAGTAATCACAATATGAGAAACTTCAATCATCAAGGCCAGTTGCGGTTACCAGCAGCTGCGTTCTTATCTTGGCCGTAACCTTCAAAAAGACATGTTTTGGTACACAGTGTTTTTCTGCTGAACAGGGTAATTCCAAGTTAGACCTTGGCTTTGCTTTTTGAATTATTTTATTTTCTACATTTACAGAGTTTCAACCATTAACCTTTTAAAGTCTTACACATACCTACATATTAACTGGCATGGTGGTATCATTCATTTACTTAGCCACTTGCAGCCTTTTGCAAGCCTTTTCTATGTTTTCAACCTTTTGGTTAGCCAACTACATATAAATGTTGTCTTTGATAAACTTATATAGAACTTTGGTCACTGGTCACTAGACTTTGGCCACTGGGCACTTTCAACAATCCCCACCTCGAAGGTAAGAGGCCCCTGAGGGACTCGAACCTTCGCAAAACTTGAACATAAATGTAAAGACATTAGTTATTAACTGAAAGTTAAAATAAAAACTAAATAAACATTTTTACTCTTAAACTGTTAGTCTAGGTGAATAGGTATATGATTTAAAACTGGTTGCCAGCATACAGATAGTCAAGGCATTCTGTTCTGGAGTTGGTACAGGGGTGGTTACAGATGGAGCACAAATAGTGAGTTTGTAAAACATAGTGCAGAACTCAGGGATGTCAACACCACAATTGAAATATGTGAAAAGATGTTAACATGTGATACCACATATAACACAATATGACATAATTTTGTTGATGAAGAAGAGTTCATGGAATCCACTTTGAGAGTGGATAAGGTAGATGCTACCTGGTGTTGAGGTGTGGCACACCCTTGGAGCTTGATTGAAGAATCTGTTGATAATGTCTCTTGTTATATAGGTCATTATAAAAGGTATATGACCAGTTTAGAAAGTTTATACAAGTAACAGTCCATGAAATTAACAGTTCATAAGTTCATATAAGTAACCACAAGTTGGCGTAGTTACAGTACAGGTGAAATGTTATTTGCAGAAAGGTGGTAACCCCACAAGGCACATGGGGCAATGCAGACAGTAATTTAAAAACAAAACACCAGCATAGTAAGAAAGTCAGTGTTTTTATTGCTGGCTGCTGGATGGCTGGATTGGCAGATTCATGGGCCAGGGGGTGCATTAGATTGTGCATTGAGTCCTTTAAGGAAATATCCACACACACTGGTGTAGCATTTGTGTTGTGGTAGTTGATGACACCCTGGCACAAAGATTAACAGTCTATAAAAAGGTAACAGTTTACAATAAACCATTAAGAACACAGTCCATAATAGAACAATAGGTTTGTATAAAGTACCAGCCATGTTTGGAACAAGCAGCAGTGAAGAAAGTGGATGTCTTGCTTGAAGATCAATTGAAGAAAAATGTTCTTGCTGAAGTTAGGGGATTGCCCCTACCCCAGACTATACTTCATAGTAAGCAGAAACAGTAGGCTTGATTGTAGAGTCTGAACTGACTGGACCTTCTTCAGTTGATTTAAATTTCTACAAATAGGTGTAATTTTGCTGAAAACATTACACTTGCAGAGGTAATAATAACTTGATTCATGTAATAGTCTTTATATGGAACCAGCAGGCACAAAGATGGTGATGACATCAAAGCTGTGGCAGTTGTTTTCTTTTCAGGAAAAAAGATGAAGGTCTTGGCAACTTAGATGAAAGTATTACTGCTGTTGAACGTGGAGATCTTATGTGTGCCACACCATGAAAACCTGCAAACTTGCAAAGTGTGTTAGAAACTGAGTTAAGAACACATAAATAACAATCTTTTAAACCAGTGGCTTTTTGTTTTGTAAAGAGTGGTGTGACAGAGCCTAAATTCTGGTAATTGTGGAAAGAGAAAATAAAAATGGGATGTCAACCGCATACCTGAGGGTGCAGGCTGAGGTCCAATTATACCATTTGACCATCTGTGAATCCATGACAATGTTATGGGTACACCCTGCATTTAAATCGCAGAAGAGGTTATGACAGTGAAGAACATGATTTTCCAGTCTGTTTGTTGCTGGCAGGCCTAACTGAGACCTGTGTTATAAAATGTTGTAATTTTACAATAACACACTTTAAACATATAGTTTATGGCAATATGCCTGTTACACTATGCAATAGTGGGACAAATATATTTCTAGGGACATGGATATGTTGTTCATCCACACTTATTGGCAGGTCCCTTGCCGTTTTAAATCTTGCCGGAAGGTCTTCAAGCTGGCTCCTCCCACCCACCCGGGTGGTAAAACTCTCGGCTCCACCCCATGACGCCAGATCTTCCTTACCGCTTGGAAGCTCAGGTTCCCTCCTTAGCGCTCTGCGTTTTTGACTGGTTCCTGAAAAGTTCAGTCTTCAAATTTATTAAAAAGTATTGAATCTTCGATCTTTTCTTCTTCGCTGCAGCGATGGCTTTTTCCGGCCCCGAGAAACGTTCACTTAGTTCCTCCAGGAGGGACTCGCACTCCACGTGCTCTTTTTGCCTGGACTCGGATCACGATCCTCGAGCTTGCAATTTTTGTTCTGACCTTTCGTTCAGCTCTCCGGAGGACCGCGCGGCCCGTTCGGGGCTCGGACATCCGGTGGTTTTCTCCGCTCCGGAGTCTCCATCGGACCGGCGGGTGCCCGCCTCGACTGTTTCTCTGCAGTCTTATCCTGCCGGGGAAGGGATGGGGGTTCCCCTTCCCTCTCCTTCGGTTGCGGAGCTTATCCCGCTCTCCTTGGATTCTTTACATTCAGCTTCGTTCAGGGAGCTTCGTCATTCCCTCTCCTCCAAGGGAGAGGGAACCTGGCCTGTCTCTCGGCCTATCTCTAAAGGGCCGCGAGCGGGGTCTCTTCATTGGGAGCGGGAAGTTTTCCCTTCCTCATTGGCGACGCTCAACCCGGTCGAGGTTTAGCTTTGGCCTCTGGCCTCACGGTACCCCGTCAGGTCAGCCGGCCAAAACCCCTTGAGAGTCGGCTGAGGCCGTCTTCCCGCCGCCTTCAGCGGAAGTCGAGGCTCTGTCCTCCACTTCGGGTCGACAGCCCTCGGTCCATTCCGAGCCGAGGGAAGAGCGGGTGCTCCCCGTTTCTTCCCAGGCCAGCCCTCGGTTACCTCGAGGATTTGGGTCTCGGTCTCGGTCTACCTCTCGGTCTAGCCGCTCATGCCGATCTCGGCGTTCTCGGTCGGAGCACCAGGTTAAGTGGCTTAGCCGTTCTTCCTCATCCCCCTCCTCGGATGAGGATTGGTTTCGATGCCGTTTGCGTTGGTGTTTCGAGGAACTTATGTGGCGACAGCAGTCGTCTGGGTTTCAATTGACCTCGATTCATTCCCCAGATAGCAAGCAGTCGCCGCTTGGTCGGCAGTCGTTTGTATCGGTCGAGGAGTCTTCTCCAGGACCGGTTGCTCGGCCGACCCTCGCTGCCCCTCCGCCTTTGGCGGAGCCCAGGCCGGACCGTGGCCTGTCCTTCAGGTCTCTCGGTTCCCTCACTCCTGCCCGCCCCCGCGGACGGAAGAGTGCCTCGGGCCTGCAGCAGCTTTTGCAGACCTTCGAGCCTGGAGCAGGCTCTGCCATGTTTCCTGACAGAGGACCCTGATCTTCCCAGGAACATCCAGTAGACCACAGCCCATCGCCTTCTAAGGGTCTGCTTCGCTCATTTCAGAGTTTACTGAATGCAACTGAAGCCATCTCTGATCGGGCTCCTTACCCCTTCTGGAGATTCTGGATCGAAGGGTTCTTCCACGAGCCTTCCCGATGGCTGAGGCTGTGGAGGCCCAGCCTTGGAGCTATGGCGGCGGCCTACTTCTTGCCCTGTGCCTTCGGCCAGGGTAGCTCGGAGGTATCCTATCCCGGTCGGTTCTCTGCCCGGTTTCTCGGAGCACCCCTCGGCTGAAGGGGTTATTACTGATGACGTTTTCCAATGTCTTGGAAACGCCAGGGATGTGGACAGACCCCCGACAAGGAGTCCAGAAGGATGGACTATGTTGGGCATAAGGTTTACGCTGCATCCTCCTTAGGCCTCCATCAGGCCAGCTCGGTTGCACTGATGGCACATTTCTCTCACACCCTTTTGGGCTCCCTGGATGAGGTTCTCCCTCATCTCCCAGGCGACCTGCGGACCACATTTCGACAGGTGCGGGACCAGGGTTGGGCGGTGGTGAAGCAGCAGCTCCAGACTGCTCTGGATCTAGGCGACTCCTGTGCCAGATCGGTGGTGGCCGCAGTGGCCATGCGCCGCAGGGCATGGCTGAGGTTAACATCCTTCTCCTTGGAAACCCAACACGAGTTGGCGGACATCCCCTTCTTGGGGACTGACCTTTTCGGCCCTGGAGTGGAGGGATTCATCCATGGGCCCGAGAAGTCCGCTGCCACTCCGGACTCAGTCACTCTTGCCCACGGGGTCAAGGGCAGCCGTCAGCCTTTGCGTAAGCCCCTTTGCCCCTGAGCCCTGGGGCCCCCCTGGCCCAGCATGAGGGCCAGCAGGCATGCGCTGGGCAACCTGTTGCCAAACCAGCGTCTTCCTCCAAAAGGAAGCGGAGAGGTAGGAAACTGAGGGGCTCCTCGGCTCCCTCCTCCTCCTCTAAGCCTGCTCAGTGATGGGCCAAGGGGCACTGCCCTGGCCCCGTCGTCCCAGCCCAGAGTTTTCCTGTGGGGGGACGGCTCCACACCTCGTTCTGGAGTATTGGGTGGATCCTGTCTGAGTTGCGGCGGATCCCCTTTGAGCCACCTGCCCACAGGGAATTTGAGTTTACTGCCCTGTGTTGGTCTGTCCATCATGCCTGGCTCTCTAGTCAGAGATGCTCAGGAAGGCCGTGGCCCCCCCCATTCAACCCTGGGTTCGTATCCAGGTATTCCTGGTCTCTTACGGACGGGGGCTTGCGCCCATCCTCCCGCACGCCTGGATGGTCTCTCTTCTGCAGATATTCCATCCTCAGGACGTGGCGAGTAGCGGATTCCTGGTCTCCAGGATGTACCTACTCCTCGTTCCGTCCGTTTTTGGGGGAGGCTCCACCCCTTCTTGCGGGAGAGCTGCTTACGAGTTCTTAACACTTCCTTGCTTAGCAGTCTCTGCGGCATGGAAGGGTCCGGATGTCACCCCACCCGGAAGGCAGACTGGTCTCCCGCTCGGGAGCTGAGTGAGAACTCGTATCTTAGCGGTGAAGCTTCTTCGGGACTAAGCTCGACTTTGAGTCCGAGCTCAGCTCCGGGCGAACAGGGCAAGGTTTTTCCTCCTTTGCAGGTCGGGTTGGCCGGGGAATTACGTCCTGCCAGGACCTCCTGCTCCTCCTGGGCCTCAGGGCGGCCTTCCCTTAGTGGGAGCGGCCAGTCAGAGGTCACAACACTGTGTCCCGTGGACCAGTTCGTGACTTACAGCCCAGGAGTTAGGAGAATGCTCCCTTGGACCGTTCTAACTTCGGCAGGAGACTATCCTGCTTGTTCGCCCTGAGTTGCCGGTCTTCTCCGGCCGGTGCTTCTTGGATGGGTGGGGTGCCCATCTTGGGGAATGCAGAGTGCGTCGCCTCTGGTCCTCTTGTGAGTCCCGATGTCCTTCCCGCTCGCTGGAGACAGACGGTCCGATTAGCCGGCACCCCTCGCTCCGCTTGTACGGGGTCTAAGTCCAAGTTGGATTATTCCAGGACCATGTGCTACCTACTCTGCCAGGTTTGGTCTATCCCCTTGTCTCGGTGCAAGGAGGTTCTCCGCATTGGGCGGTTACGAAGTCGAGGCTTCCTAGCCATTTCATGGCAGGAGCCCATTTCCTAGGCTGCAGCCCTGAGCCGGGCATAGGCTGCGCCTCATGAGTGTCTCCCCTGCCGGGGGTAGCACAGGATCTTCTCCCTTTCCCTCTGGGGAGAATACTAGGTCGAGACTGTTTTTGGCCCGCCCCTCAGCAAGGCTTGCTGTAGGGGATGCCATTGGGGCCACGGACCCCGGGCCCCTCTGTGCCTGTCCCCCATTTCCCTTGACCTACGGGCAAGGCGAGGAGGGATTTGGCAGGTGATGCTGGTAGCCCCAGACTGGATTGCCAGTGCTGGTATCCAGCTCTCCTCAGTCTCAGCCCCAGGCTCCCAAGATGGTCTCTAGTCCGCCGGTCCTGTCTTTCTTTTCAGGGGAAGGTTATCCATCTGGACCTTCAATCCCTGCATCTGTTGGCCGTCCCCTGTGCGGCTAGGGGCCAGGCCTAGGGTCTTTCGGCAAGGTCCTCGACCTTCGAGGCATCCTGCTAAGAAGTCGGCCAAGATGCTTGTCCTTTGGGAGAAGTTTCCTTCTTCCGATGATGGGACAGGGCGGTGCCTTCCCCGTCCCTGAGCATTGCATTCCGGACCTTTTTGCGGTCCATCCTTATACCAGGGCTTCGGTCAACAACCCTCTGGGTGCCTCTACGGTCACCACTATCTTCCGGGCGTGGGCCGGAGGGTAGCTGGTGGTCCGGAGAAGGTGGTACGGCACTTCTAGGCCTCAACCATGCCTCCCCCTTTGGGAGAGTATCCGTTCCTGTGGGATCCTTGCTGGTATGGGCTTAGCTCATGAGCAAGCCATCCGAACCTTTGCACAGGTGCGTTTTCCCCCCCACCTGTTGTGGAAGAACACCTTCTTGGGGCCACTCCACCATCCAGAAGGCTGGGAGAGTTCCAGGCGCTCCTTTAACCTCCCTATCCGGTCTTCCACAGGGACTAGGTTGTCCTGCGCCCCACCCGAAGTTCCTCCAGGAGGTGGTGGCGGAGTCTTCCCTTCGGGGGTTGCCTCTGCCGGGGTTTATCCCCATTCACACCTCGGAGGCCGTATTCAGGTTCCGTGGGAACCGTCTTAACCCTCACCTCGTGAGAGCGTGGAGCTTAAATTTGGGAGAGGTTCGCCAGCTGTTCATCACCTTCACTGAAGCCGCATCTGGCAGATTGCAGCCTAGTGGAAGACAAGCAGGCGGGTCACCCCTGCAAGGTCTCCACTGTAGGCGGGCGGGCATGGAGCCTCCCTGAGGGATAAGCGCTCCTTTTAACCTGTCCTTCCGCTGCATCGGTGGCTGCTTCCGAGGACACTCCGGTCCAGGATATCCGCAGGGCTTCTGCCCAGAAGCAGGCTTTACCATTCCCCTTCCACATCGACCTTGAGTCGCGCCGGGGTGTTGGTCGGGGCCTCGGTTCTCCAGTCTTTCTACCTAGCAGGGGTGTGGGCCTTGCCTCCCTCCTCCCGGAGAACTGCTAGGAGTCTGCCAATAAGTATGGATGAACAACATATCCATGTCCCTAGAAATACAGGTTACTCACTGTAACGGGAGTTCTAGAATGGTATTATTTGTTCATCTACATGCCCACCGCCTCCCGGCTCGACGCACAACCTGGCTTCCAGCGGGCTAGATCTGGCATCATGGGGCGGAGCCGAGAGTTTTACCACCCGGGTGGGTGGGAGGAGCCAGCTTGAAGACCTTCCGGCAAGATTTAAAGCAGCAAGGGACCTGCCAATAAGTGTGGATGAACAACATATACCATTCCTAGAACTCCTGTTACAGGTGAGTAACCTGTATATATTGTTGGCCTCTGCCAACTAATAATAGTGCCTGTTGCACCTTTGACAAGTGAAAGGGTCTACCTTCTTTACCCCGTATAATGAAATACTCTAAAGTACTAAATGAGGTAAAGCCTACTATGGGACCGTGAAGTATAGGTTTTGGAGCAGAATCTAAATTCTGCATATTATAATTGTTAAGATTTAAAATTACAAAACCTGCATAGAGTGCACTTATTCTTCAGGGGTATCTGTGAGTAATAAGACAAACAGAGCATTAATTTGTCTGGGGTTTTGCTTGGAACATATTATAGGGATGAGTCAGCAATGTTGGCCCCAGTATCTAGGTTTGGTTATGGGCATTAAAAACATTGATAAATGTGCAGCAGTTCTCTAAATACACACTTGATACAGTGTAGCAAGATGCATATCAAAACATTATAACATAAACATAAAACAAACATTTTTGCAATAGAACAATGTCAGTATTGAGCATAATGCATAAAGTACATTTTAAACAACAAATATAGACAGCAAGTTTAGAGTTCAGGAGTCGTAGAGCATTGTAACTTTACTTGTTGAACATAACCGTGGAATAAGTTGCAGAAGGTGGGGCACAGTTTAGTTTATAAGTTGCAGTCCTTGGTAAAAATTACTTAGTTTTGGTTGAAATAATTATTTGAACAATCCACCACTTTGTTTTTGTTAACTTGTAAGACTTTTTCAGGGTCTGCGATGGTTTAGAACTCTGAAATTATAAAAACCTGTTTATGCTTATAAAAGGCAGATTGCATCCATTGCTGTAAGGCTATGGGAAGTTGTTTTATATTTGTCTGACAGGATAAGAAAGCTGAAAAGACAATCAAAAGATATGAATATGTGTGGAAATACATACACAATCCCCCCTCCAGCTTAACTGATTACTTTCTGAGGGCAGAAGCCCTTGTACCAGTGATAGAGATGAGGTTTAACTGTTTGCACTAAAAAAAAACAGAGGGACTGAGCTAGGTTATACTGTTAAATAATTATTGGCAAATACACATTTTCTTTATTTACCCCTTTGGGGAGACAGTGATGTACCTTGCAACCTTTGTGGGTATTGCACTGGGAGGAAGGATAGTATGCCCCCCCCCCTTCCAGATCCTACTGGTGGAAGAGGCAGCTCGAATACTGTACTGATAAAAATGTTAGCTGTGGATGGTGACGTGGATATTGAACTAGAAGTGGTCTGGCAATATTAGTAGCCAGTCGTGAAACGCCTTAAAAAAAATGTGCACTGGATAAATGGTAATTGGGTGGCCCCATTGCCGTCCCCACCTAACACACTTCAAATTATAACAGAATTATATGCAACTAGTTTAGTAAGTTTCATATCTTACTACAAAGATGGGGAACTTCTTTTTCTCTTGAAGAAAGAGAAGAAACACACAGACAAACAACAAAAACAAACATACACAAGTCTAAAAATAAAACAAGATTATTTTCATAGGATAAAAGAAGCCAAGCGTCCCTGGGTTCCCTTATCCTAAGCATGACAAAAATATCAGCTGAGTTTATAAAAGATCCGTATTGATGGTAATACTGTACGTACGTACGTATCTCTTAGAATGCATTTTAAAAAGAAAAGAAAAAAATGATTACACCATGGTCACACATAAAAACAAAAGTCATTGTTTCTAACTGTAGATGGTAAACTCTCAAAAACAGCTGCAATAGTCCTTTTTAACAGTGTACTGTGTGTGTGTGTGATATATATATATATATATATAAAGTAAAAAAAAAAAAAAAGTACGGGGAGATGAATAATTCCCCCTTCCAGCTCGAGTGCCTTGCATAGTATGGGAATCATGTGATATTGTTAAGGAACAAAGGAGTTGTACTTGCAACCAGATGTTTGTGGAGGAAGGCTTTGAGCATTGCCTGTGTTGGCTGCAAGCCCAGAAAGAAAAAAAAAATGTTTGTTCCTTTTTACTTAGAATGCCAGTTCTCTAATAAAAAGTCAAATTGTATGGTTCACTCTTGGTGTGCTTTCATGAAAACATACATTTTGTGTAAAAAGTTATGCTTTAAGTAGGGAATACACATCAAGTTTGAACTGGTAATAACATAAAATGTTGAAACACAAGAAGGACAAATAATCCTGCAAAAGGTCACACAGTGTGCACGCAAGGGTCGCTCAAACCCGGTTATTTTTGTAGTGTCCTTGAACACAACTGATATTAAAGTATCTTTTAATAACAAAAGAGCACAAAATAAAACTGCTGGCCAAGACAGTACACACACATATACACATACACAAAAAGAAATACTTAACACAAAATAAGACTGGCATTATTTGATACCAATTTGCTGAGGTAATGCCCAAAGTTTCATTAGAAAACTGTCAGTGTTTTAGACATGTGCTGGCTACTGCCTGTCTTGTAACACTACAGCTTCTCAACCAACAAATTTATATATCTTCATGCTACATCTTTTCAGAACAAAACATTTTTAAACACCTTCCAACTCCTTTAAAATACAGCACAACATACCATATGTAAGTGGACACATCTAGTATAACATGGTTACACCTTTTGGCGCATAGCCAAAATATGGCACCCTGCCATTTTTAAATCTTTGTGACGAACATTTTAATTCCCTTTAGCAAAAAGTTTCTGGTTTTAACTAGAAGTATGATAAAGCCATTCATAGCTGTTAACACATTACATTTTCACCTAGCAGTGGCTTGGCACGTGGCCTGCAAACTACAAATCTTTTTGCACATTGCAATCTATGACATCATATCTCTTCACCTTCAACACTACCTGCTCCGACCAACAACTACATACGAAAGTTCTTCACTGACCCTATCTAGGCAGCACAAATCTTTTATTAAAAATAAAACTAATTAAAATAGATATGAGGAAAAGAAGCTTTTTCTTTTTTACTGTAACATGTTCTGCGCCAAAGGCAGTCAATGCTATCTTGCAACCTTGACAACAGAACATAATTAAAGAACACAGATATACACTGGAAAATATGAGAGAGAGAGAGAGAGTCGGAGCATTACCTTGTTTAGTATATGTATCACAGAAATAAGACAGACATAAAAAAAAAACTTTAAATAAAAAAATTCAGACTTACCCTGTGCCAAGGTATTTTCCTTCTTCTTTTCTGTTTCAGCCTCAATAGGAGGGAAGGGAACTTGAAATTGATACAAAAAAAAAAAACTTGAAACTGCACAGATAGGGAACATGGGGGATTTTCAAATCAACCCGTCTGTAGTCACACCTACTGTGTATGCATCCACAGTAGTTTATTTTTCTTTCTCTAAATGTTGCTTATCTAACGTTACATGATTAGACACCGCTTTTCTTCTAAAAGCAGCCTGAACTGTGAAAGCCATCATCGGCTCTAACAGTATATACTTCTAGCAAGCACAAATTACAAGGGCAGTTGCCCTTACTTGTTTGAGAGACTTTTCCTTAATACATCTCTCCACATATCCTTAAACCTGGGGTCCTCAGAACCCCACATAAATATACATTATCCTTACCCAGCTTTTAGCTGCACCATAGACCTTTTCCTGTAGGTTCAAGTCCACTCAAACACTCAGAGTCCATTAGACTGTTTTTCCCAGCCCCACAGTTAGGTTATGACCCTTACCTGCACGGACTCTGTTTAGAGTAAATACTAGGCTTTACCAGATTTACCAAGACCAGAACCAAAACCACCTCCTGGCTGGCTCGCCAATTCGTAAAACATAAGGTTCTTGGTTAGTGGTCCCCGGTAATCCAATAAAGCCACCTGACACCAAATGTTGTTTTAAATCAGTTGCAATGTATTAATACCAAATAAGCATTGTTGAAAGTGGCCAGTGGCCAAAGTTTAGTGACCAGTGACCAAAGTTCTATATAAATTTATCAAAGACAACATTTATATGTAGTTGTCTAATCAAAAGGTTGAAAACATAGAAAAGGCTTGCAAAAGGCTGCAAGTGGCTAAGTAAATGAATGATACCACCATGTCAGTTAATATGTATGTATGTGTAAGACTTTAAAAGGTTAATGGTTGAAACTCTGTAAATGTAGAAAATGAAATGATTCAAAAAGCAAAGCCAAGGTCTAACTTGGAATTACCCTGTTCAGCAGAAAAACACTGTGTACCAAAACATGTCTTTTTGAAGGTTACGGCCGAGATAAGAACGCAGCTGCTGGTAACCACGGCTGGCCTTGACGATTGAAGTTTCTCATCTTGTGATTACTAGTGTTTAAAAATATGTGTTACAAGGAATTAATATAAAAATAATAATATACGTAATTTGGCCACTGTCTGGTTTCTATCTGGAAGCCAGTTATTTTTAAAAAAAAAACAACCACGTCCCCTCACATGTTTTCTGTATCCTAAAGCGAGTTATTTTTTTGATATCCCCTAATCACTTGTTTTTCCATCTAAAGATGACCACATGTCTCGGCAAAGTGTCAAATGTATCTTATGACCGAGGTATCTCATGGCCATTGTACTTTTAAAACCTTGCCTCATGATGTTATTAAATGAGATTATGTCTAGGCTAAAATTTGCTGTAACAGGTTAGAAATTTCCACTATGCATTTTTTTTTGTGTATAAATGCAGGACCTAAATGTCCTGCCCAGTCTGCGTCAAGGGCGTGTGCTAAACTGCTGCATAGATACTTAGGTCACCCAAAGGAATGAGGAATGTTGCTTCATTTCCTCTGAACACCTATAGCCCTGGTGGTAATAAGCCATCAGCTGTTTAGATTTGATCATGTTAGAGGTAAAATTGTTAGGGCTTATTTGGTATTAATAAATTGCAACTGATTTAAAACAACATTTGGTGTCAGGTGGCTTTATTGGATTACCAAGGACCACTAACCAAGAACCTTATGTTTTACAAGCCCCTCTCATCAATGTTTCATGCCATACTATGCTCTTCTCCTTTTGGGAGTTCATGCACAGCCTTGCTGCTCCTCTGGGCCCATCTAAGCCGGGGCCTACTAGGCTAGCCCCCGTGCTGACACCTTCCACGTCAATGCCCCTTGCTCACTCTTGGTCATCACCATCTTCTGTGCCCTATTCAGAGCAACTCAATGAGGATAAATACTATCCTGACCACCTCCCACATGAGGAGGAGGAGGGAGAAGAGGGAGCTAGAAGCCCCTCCTGTTCTGCCTCCACAGTTTCCTCCAGGAGCGAGGACTCCTCCAAATATACCCCAAGGTCCCACCCGATGACCCCTCCTTCATCTCAATGAAGATGCAGCTACAAACAGCCATGGGGTTTGATGCTGAGGAGCAGGACATTACCAGGAGAAATTTGGACCAATATTTGGAATTTCCAGATTCTCCTCCTCTGATTAGTCCTCCTCTACTGGCTGTGTTAGAGGATGCCACCAGGGCTGCCTGGTTCTGGCCAAATATAATCCCTGTGATGCCCAGAAAGGCAGACAGATTGTACCAGGCTCCCTCAGGGAAGCCTTTTTTCACAGAGCAACCACAGGCAGATTCAGTGGTGATAAATGCTGCCCATGATCGGTCCAAGAGATCTCATCACCTCAGCTCTGTTTCCTCAGATAAGGAGTCCAGAAAGCTGGATCTTATGGGTAAGAGGGCCTATGCCTCTGCTACGCTGACCCTCAGAATTATCAGTTACATTGTCCATGTGGTCAAATTCCTGAACACTCTGCAAAAGGCCCATAGCTGCAGCTAAGGCCCTTCCAGAGGGTCCGCAGACGCAGTTTAATGTCCTCCAGTCTGGGGTAGATGTGGCTTTACCATACCCAGTCAAGAAGTGGGTAGAAGGGAGGGCGCTGTGGAACCCTAGCTGAATAGCAGCAAGTTTTACAACTCCTCAAATTTTGGCAAAAATTCTGTATTTTTTTACTGTTTGGACTCCACTTTGAGTGAAATTCCTCCCAGAATCGGGAAGAACACCTCGTAGAACATCACAGTGGGCAACCCAAAGAAAGATAAAAGAGGAGGAACAGGGAAAACCGGCGGGCTCTCCCAGTCATCGAAGGCAGACTCGCTTACACAGGCCTCAGCTACCGGTGAAGCAGAGGAGACATTGATTAAGTTTCATACTAAGTTTTTAATAGGAGTTAGAGAGCCAGAAAGGCCCATGAGTTACTCCTATATGTTAATAATAACTAAAAATTGAACCAGCAAGGATAAGTTTATCCAAGCATGTTTTATAAGTATGTTTGGAATTACTAATAATCACCTTTAAAGGCAATGCATTCCGTAACTTAACAAACCGTACTGAGAAAAATAATTTCCTCGGAAGAAAATTAAATTTCTTAAGTTGCAACTGTAAAGGATGTCCCCTTAGGTTATGAGATACATCCTTAAAACGAAAGCCCAAATTAACTATAAGATATGGATCATTTATAATATTGTACATAAGAAGGAGATAGACCCTTATGTGTCTTATTGATTAAGTTTCATACTAAGTTTTTACTCCACTGGAACCAAGCTACAGAGATTCTGTTGTTTCAGATTTAAATACTAAGATGGACTCCTTTGGCACTTGCTTAAATCTGGTAGAGACCTCCATTGATGAATTAAAAACTGTTGTCGACGATGTAAAACGCCAACTTGAATCGGCATCTGCAGGTACGGCGAACCTGGTAAAGGAAAATGTGCATTCTCGGGCTAGACTGGAAACCCTAGAAAATCAAGCTCAGTCTTCACACATACAGATACTGGGTCTACCTGAAGGAATCGGGGCGACCACTCTATCATGTTCTTGTAGGATTGGCTTCAGGAAAAATTGGCACCCGAGGAGCCCCTGATCTCTTTTGCCCTCCAGAAGGCCTATTGAATTTCCTCCCGAGGTCATCAAGAGGACTCTGCCAACCTACGAACCCTTTTGCTGGTGACGGATGGTGTGGGGACAAGGGACACTATCATGAGGCTGGCCAGACGTGCGGGGACTATAAGTCAGGATGACCGCATGGCTTATCTGTTTCCTGACCTTCGTTACACCACTTGTTTACAGCGTAAGAAGTTCGATGGAATGTGGCAAAAACTTTGTGAGACCGGGGTTTCTCGTGCCATGAACTACTCGGCTCGGCTGCGCATAATGTTCGAAGGGAAGCTCTGGTTGTTCTCGGACCCGGTTCAAGCCGGGAAGTGGACATCCCGAATGCAGTCCCAGCAGCAGACTCTGAGCTCGGCTGAGGAGGAGGAGAGACAAAATCTAGAGGAGGACAAGGGGAACTGACATAACGGAGTGAGTCTTTTTGTTTTTCCCCTCATTGACTGTATAAAATTCTGAGAGAACTCAGGGGACTTAATATCTTATTTGATATTGTTTCATTGTACTTTAAACTTGAACGTTGCAAATCTAGTTCCTGAGAGTCTACTGGGTTAAAGCTGAGAGTGGTTCTGGAAATACTTAAACAGTTGGTTGTTCCTCTCCATAATAAATGTTTTTGTGTATCCTTGGCCAAGGAGCTGTTTATAGTTTGAGTTTTCTACAACTTATACATCAGTACTTTGCTGTCGTTAACAATAAGTTATATTGTTACTTTGTGAAATAGTATGATGCCATTAGCCTCTAGGGGGCATGCAAAAGCTGGACTTTTGTTGCAGTGGACTTCAGTTTCAATGTAATAAGTCATACTGCTCATGGACTCATCCACGCAGCATTTAATGTTGGGACTTTGAAAATGTATTGGTTGTTTAATGGCAGTTACCTCCCAATGTGGTATCAAAATGTTAAAAATGCACCATACCTACGATTAAGGAGTCTGCGACCGCCAGTTGGTATTTCGTGTTATTTCATGGTTGTGTTAGACATGGTATAATATTACTATGTTTCATAGTATGGAAAATAATAAAAATAAAGTATAAAAAAAAAAGTGGGTAGAAGGTGCCTTTTCTTTGGGTCTCCCACAGACCCGAGTCGAGTACCTGACAGCCAGGCAAGCGCTGAGCAGTAACACTCCGCCTGCCTCTACCTCCACCACCGGAAAGGCCCCTAGAGGTGGGGGTGCATTCCGCCTCAGCATGACTCCTTGCTAGACCTCCACCCTCCAATACTATAGGAGGCGGTGGTAGGGAGTCGCTTCTCCTTCCACCTCAACAGGTGAAGGGAGATCACAACAGACAGTTGGGTCCTGCAGGTAATAGAGCAAGGCCACACTCTAGAACTCCTGGAGTGATCTTGAGATCTACCTGCAGTTCATTCAAGCTACCCTCCAGACCACATTCCAGTGCAACTTGAAGAAATTTGCATGCTGCTGCTGAAAACAGCCATTGAACCAGTTCCCGAGAATCAAAGAAACAGAGGGTTCTAGTCCCACTTCATTCTAGTTCCCAAATCCACAAATTCCACAGGGGATTTGCAGCCCATCCTGGACCTGAGAAACCTGAATTTCTACATCCAGTACAAGAAGTTCAGGATGCTGACCCTACAAGGCCTGCTGTCTCTACCTCGTACTGCATAAGGGAGACTGGATATGCTCCCTGGACATGCAGGATGCATACCTGCACATAAAGATTTGTGCTTCCCACAGGAAGTACCTTAGGTTCCTTTTCCGGGGGAGCACTACCAGTTCAAGGCATTGCCCTATGGCTTATCTTCTGTGCTATGGGTCTTTACCAAATGCTTGACAGTGGTGGCAGCAGCCCTCAGGAGGGAGGGACTGCACGTCTTCCCTTACCTGGATGACTGGTTGCTCAAAGCTTAGTCTGAAGGGCAAATGCTGCGCACCCTAGCATGTACCAGACAGCTGTTCCATGCATTAGTGTGACAGGGTTGAATAGGACCCTGTCCCAGTTTTTATGGAGAGTTGGAATGCAAGGATCTGTTCTGTTCTTTCCTTTCCTGTCTCTTGTCTGTCTGGTTGCACAACCAAATTTTCTTGTGAGACTTAGGATTTGACCACCCCGACAGTCTTGCAGTTCTTTGCCTCTCACTGTCTTGCAGCCTTCCCTTGCTGTTTGTCTTTTCCTCCCTTGCATATCTGCTGGAATAAAATATATGCAGATCATTATATGGAAATGTAACTGATATCGGGATCCCTTTGTTTAGAAATTACATAGTGTTACTGTTGAAATGTATATAATTATAGTTTGAGATGATTGCAAAAAGCTATTTGGAACTCAAGGGGTTAACCTGAGAGCAGTTTTTAAGCTCTCTTTCAGAAGCTGTGGAGAAGGGGCCTCAGTTCTGGGACAGTGTGTTCTTGCTGCACCTGCCTGAAATTTACAAGAACATTAAAAAAAACAGGATGCTTGTTTGGGGGGGGGGGTTGCAAAGACTTATAAGACAGAGCTGCAAATTCTTGCAAGAGTCACACAGAGATTGAAGGAAAATGCAGATGGATCTTCTCTGTTTATTCTGCCTTTGTAAATAGTTATTCTGAACAATTTGTTTTTTTATGTTACTGCTAGTACTAATAAACGCTTTCTGCGAATTCTACAACTGCTCGTGGTTTTTCCTGTGCTTCCTGACCTGTGCCTCGACAACAATTAAGGATCACAGTCAATCTGCCCAAATCAGTCTTGACCCTCCTGTCAGCTTCTTCAGTACATAGGACCTATATTGGACACTGTCCAGGGTGTAGCCTTCCTGCCCCAAAACAGGGCAGAATGCCTGAGAGCACAGGCCCAGCTGCTTTACAGCAACCAGTATGTCACAGCCAGGACATTCTTGCAGCTGCTGGGCTTGATGGCTGCAGCCATTGTCATGGTTCCCTTGACAAGGCTGTATATGCAGATCACCCAGTGAACTCTCGAGTCCAATGGGATTAACACACGGATGATCTAGAACAGGAAGTTCTAGCAACTTCCACCAGTAAAGAAAGTGTTGCAGTGGTGGATGGAACCCAGCAGTTTACTCAAAGTGGTTCCTTTTCTGATCACCTCCCTTCATAAGATCCTCACCACAGACATTTCGGGATGGGCTGGGGTGCACACCTGGGCCCTCGTCAGAACTAGGGTACTTGGACTGCAATGAATAATTCCCTCCACATAAACGTCCAAGAGATGAGGGCCATTCTATACGACCTGCAAGCCTTGCAGGACTACCTGTCCCTGGGACCTCTGCTAGTGCAGATGGACAACATCAGTCTGTAGTGCACTATATCAACAAGCAAGGAGGGGGGCATTCATACCCTCTGTGCAGAGACGCGGTGGGGTCTGGTACTGTGCTCTAGAACACGGTCTAGAATTGTTGGCAGTCTATGTCCCAGGCACTCAAAACATCTTGGCAGACAGACTAAGCAGGTTGCAGCCCAAGATGCATGAGTGGCAACTGCTGACCTCGGTTGTAGAAGACCTGTTCGACAGGTGGTGCTGTCCAGAGTTGGACTTTTTTGCATCCCCACTCAGTGTAAAACTGACGCTTTTCTACTCACTCTGAGTTTTATGGCAAGACGTGTTGTCCCTCTCTAGGAAAGGGAATTTCCTCTATGCCTTTCCTCCCTTCCCACTGATTCAGAGGGTGCTGATCAAGCTTCAGATGTAAGGCGTGACTATGACACTCACTGCTGCTTTCTGGCCTTGTCAGATCTGATTTTCCCTTACTGCAGCAGTTAGCAGTGGAACCTCCAGTACCACTGCGCCTGTGCAAAGGCTTGCTGTCACAGGAACAGGGCATCCTGGCCCATCCAGACCTCAAGTCACTACACCTCCATGCCTGACTCCTCAAAACATAGCCATTGCTAGATTTGGGGTTTCCCAAAAGGTGGCTGATGTCCTGGTGGCTACTAGGAAGCCATACACCTGGCCACTTATTGCATAAAGTGGAAGCGCTTTGCTCTGTGGGTGGCTTCCCATCATTTGGATCCTTTCACTTGTCCAGTGAATCAGATTCTGGAGTACTTGCTGTCCCTCTCAGATTCTGGCCTGCAGTACTCCTCTATTAAAGTGCACCTAGTAGCTGTTTCAGCTGTCCATGTGACTGATGATGGGCATACGGTGGTACAACTGGTGGTGTCCTGTACATTTTTGAGAGGCATTATTCATCTGAAACCTCCTATCCACAATCCAGTCCTGCCTTGAGACTTATATTTTGTGTTAGAGAAACTTATTTTGGCTCCTTTTGAGGTGGCTGCGACATGCGAGCTTAGTTTTCTGTTGTGAAAAGTGTTATTTTTAGTTGCTATTACTTCTGCTCAAGGGATTTCCAAGCTTCAGGTTCTGATGTGTGAGTCTCCTTATTTGGTTTTCCACACAGACAGGGTGTCTTTGCGTACCAGCCCTAAGTTTTTATCAAAGGTGGTGTCTGAGTTTACCCTGAATCAAACCATCCACCTGCCTGTTTATCTCCCAGGGTATGCCAATCCAGGGGAAGCACTGCTCCGTACTTTAGGTGTTCATAGAATACTCAGATATTATGTTAATCGCACAAACTACTGCAGGAAGTCCTCGCAGCTGTTTGTTTCTTTCACCCCTGGGAAAGAGGGCGTACCAGTTTCTAAACAGTGCCTGTCCAAATTGTTGCCCAACTGCATTATTTTCTGTTAGAGGAAGTATGGCAAGGAACTTTGTGGGGTTGTGCATAGCCATTCCACCAGAGGCATGGCCACTTCTGTTGCCTGTTTCAGGAATGTGTCAGCTGCTGAAATCTGTGTCACTGCCAATTGGAGTACTGTCCACACTTTCACTAAACACTACAGCCTGGACATTGCCTCTAGAAGAAGGGCAGGCTTTGGCCTGGCTGTGCTTCAAGGCCTCCGGTCGTAGGTCTATAGCCTCTAGCCACCCAGACTGGCTCTCTGTCATTATTGCTTGGGACTCATTCTATAGGTGTGATCTGATGCAAGAGATATCCTCTATGAAGATAGTACAGTTACGTAAGAACTTACTGTAACAGTAGATCTCGAGAGACTCTCTTGCATCAGGCCATGACGTCCCATCCTCCATCCCCCTTAGCCTCAGGGCTTCTCACTTCCTGTCTGTCTCTCTCTCTCTCCAGGACGGTCTACCTTCTGTTTCACATTACTTTATGACAGGAAACTCTAGCTCTCCCTCGGTTCCCCCAGGAAGAGGAGGTCCTCTGCATATGATCTCTGGTGGGGGGGGGACTAAGGAGGGAGTGAGGCAACTCATGTTTATATGGGAAGGATGTCGTCGGCTGACATAGTCGTGGGCGGCCCCTAGTAGACTGCTAGTGAAAAAGTTTCCATATGGTCCTAGTGCCTGGTAGCTATAGTTCCATAGGTGTGGCTTGATGCAAGAGATTCTCAAAGATCTACTGTCACGGTAAGTTCTTATGCAACTGTACTTTATTATCCCTGACTTTTAAGCTAGAACAAGGTTGAGGGTCATGGGTCGATAAACTCCTCATCGGGGGAGTTGTATCCAGAGTTTAAAATGATGTGCGCAGTGCCTCCACCCATAGAAAATTTTAAGTGGGCCTAGTGTAAGTATGGTACAACCCCTGGGATGCAGTACCTCTCCACCTCCCCAATGGTAGCACCCCACCCATGAATCAGTGTAGTGAAAAGCAGTTTCCTAATACGCATACAATGTATACTCTATAAAACAAATGGCAGCAGATAGGTAATTTCAAACAAAAGAACAGGTAACTTTATTTAGGGTCTGCAAGGCCCTAAATGGGGAAAGGGGTTGGTTGGCAAATAAAGTAGTCAGTACAGGATTCTGGTCTTCCAGTGCCCTCCAGGTCCAGCCTGAAAGCAAGTGTGTATGATCTTCAGTGCCCTGCTTAGGTGCAACCAAATTGCTTCCCTGTGTTGTAACTGAAAATGCCCATCCAGGCAGAGCCCACCCACAGACCACAGTGCACAGCACAGTATTATGATCTTGTTCTACTCTACTGGAGGCACTGCCCTCTTCCCACTGGTACCTGTGCTTTTGCTTTTTTATATAGTTTTAAGGAACTGCAACAATGTTTCCGGGTACTCAAGTGTAGAATCAACGTAGGCCCGATGATGATGTACTGCATGTGGTTGGCCAGTGGAGGTGCAGTTCAACAAATAAAGCAAAGCTTTTTGAATTAAACCCCAAACCCAAAGGCCATACGTTCGCATAGAGAACCTCAAACAGAGGTATTTGTAAATCCTTGCTGGGTGACCAAGTCCATTAACTGATTTTCCAAACTATTTTACAGGTTGCAAGTTGCAGGGGCAAGCCCCTAGTTTATTCACGGCTTCCTAGATCAAGGGAACTCCCTGCACACAGTGATAATAGCACATTTTGCAGTGTCCCTCTCGGGCAGGATTCACTCTCTCCTTTCTCGATGGTTCAAACTTCTAATGTCATTCAACAGACAACTGTTATCTCCAGTCCCAGTCAGACTTCTCTCCTCTCTCACATTTATCTGTGATGGTGTTCTGTGTCGCAGTACTTCAGTTATCCCTCCAGTGGTATTCAGGGACTCTTCCAACTTCAGCAGTCAGTCAGAAATCACCTTCTTTTGCAGTTCTTGTTACTGACTTGAGGAGAGAAGGGACATGATTGAAACTTCAAGTATTTGGAAAGTATAAACAAGGTGGATATTGGGGAAATTTTGGGTTTCAGTGAAAAAAAGACCACAATGCGGCACAGTTATAAACTGGCAGGGAAGGTTCAAGAAGGAGGTCAGGAGACGCATCTTTACAGAACATGTGGTGTTGGAGTGGAATGAACTCCTGTCTGAGGTTGTTGCTCAAAAGACATTAAAGAGGTTCAAGAGAGGGTGGGACAGGGTGAAGGGGAGGATCATGGTTGATGAGGAGTGTGGCAGGGGCGGGGCCCGCTGTAATGTCTGGATCAGGGGCACTGCAGCCACGCAGACTGATAGCCCGTAAAGTTCTTCTGCCTATTTTGCAAGTTCGTGTAGTTTAACTTAATCTAGGAACCCAGGGGCCACACATCCAATACACCACTTTGTCCTGGCATCCAGTCCCTAGACTGTAGCGATAACCAATGCCTGGCTGTAGGACTGGGTGGTCGGATTTGCAGATTGATTGCTGAGTCTTCAGGTCAGTTGTGGCTGAGCTGAAGCACAGCAGTGTCTCTCAAGCTGCAGCTTTCAGCTTTATCATTTGTGCTGCTCTAACACGATTATATTCTTTTTGTACTGTAGCAGTTCTGCCTCTCACTTTTTTTTTTTTTACTTTTTATTTGTATATTTCATTAAAGAGCAGCTGACACCTTTGGACAAACTTTGAAAAACATAACATTCAGACACAGTTCAGCTTGTATTTCATACACATATATATATATAGATATATTTATTTTACAGATGTCTCCCCTTCATTATTTATTACTCAAGAAATTCCCACAAAAACAAGTTTTTTATCCTTCACAGTTTATCTGCCTCTACAGCTTATTCCCTACTTCAAATTATAATGCTCTGTTGCGACATCATAGTCTGCTGCCATGGGAATAACTATGATGTCACAAGCAGAATATTATGACATCAGGTTGGGAAGGTGCAATAGGATCTGATGAACCCTCAAGGAACAACTCTCCTGTTTTCACACATATGACCTCAGTAATAAATAATGGGAATAAGAAATACAGAGCTAATAAGAAATAGAAGCCACTTAGAAGTTTTTGAGGTGTCAGTGGCTCTTTAAGTATCGTACAAATAAGCAGTCGATACTGGACATTGCACAAGTAGACAATATTCAATCACAAAGACTTTGCAGATGTTAACTACAGTGTATAGGAGATTCGAATGCCTGCTTATGTCACTCAGTAGGAGGAGAATAATCATCACCCATGGAATGAAACTGTTCAAACCACATTTACAAAACCGTTTAACAGTAGCTGTGTTGCTATGATCTTGGCTCTTACTGCGTTAAAAAACGAAGGATATCGGTAGGGTGCACAAGGCCCTATAGCTATATAAAAATGTAGCCTTTTAGCCAGGTAAGAATAACATAAATTGGAGAATTAGTGCACACTTGTCTAGGCCCCAGCCACAGGCCATACTTCCATCTGGAACATAAAATTACAATAAAAGAAATAGCACTTTAAACCATTTTTAATCATAAATATAAGAACAAACTCTTTCAGCATACAGCATGCTGGGTATATACTTCACACAGGAAGGAGTCAGCAGGGCCATTCTTTTATATTTAACCCCCAGTGATTGACTGAACGTACTAACGTACTAAAATGCCAGCAGAGTAGACCTAATGGTCTTTCGTGTCTGCTCATTTGGTCAGCCCCAGTCTTGGAGCTGATCTTGCTGTCCCCCCCCACCCGGGATTCTCCATTTCCACCCCAGGATATCCCCCTTGTATTGGGATTTGACAGCACAGCCCTTCTCCTATACCTTTCCCAACCCCTCTTGAACCCCTCCACAGTCTCCACCTCCACTAGTCCTCCGGGCAGCACATTTTATGGTTCCACTACCCTCTCAGTGAAGTAGCACCCCCTCCTTTGCCCCTGAGTCTCCTCCCCCATGAGCTTACACCCGTGCCCTCTAGTTTTCCCCCCTACTTCTTTTGGAGCACCCTGACGGAGCCTCCCTTATTTATCTCCTTCACGTACTTGAAGACCTCTATCATGTCCCCCCGTCCCTTCTCTCCTCCAACGTGTACATATTGAGTTCCTCAAGCCTCTCCCCATAGGTCCTTTTCCCCAAGCCCCAGATCATTTTGGTTGCCCTCCTCTGGACCCTTTCCAGGAGTGCTTTGTCCCTTTTTTAAATGTGGCCTCCAAAACTGCACACAGTACTTGAGGTGCAGTCTAACCAAGCAGTTATATAGAGGGAGTATCATTTCCCTCCTTCTGGAGGCAATTCCCCTAGCGATGCATCCCAGCATCCTGTTGGCTTTGGCCGCTGCCCTCCTACAAGTCTGAGTTGTTCATCTTGACATCCACCACCACCCCAGGTCCCTGTCAGCCATCGAGACTTGTAGCATTCAGCCCCAGGAATACGCTTGTCCCAGGTTTCTGATGCCTGGGTGCAGAACCTGCATTTCCCTGCATTGAACCTCAGTCCCCACTTCCTTGACCACCTCTCCAGTGCATCTAGGTCCCCCTTGCGGGGCCACCTTCCCCTCCTCCCCATCCACCACTGCTCCCAGCTTCAAGTCATCCACAAAGAGCCTCATTTCACTCTTAATACCCTTCCTTATGTCAGACATAGGCGTTGAACAGGAGGGGCCCTAGGACTGATCACTGAGGGACCCGACTAATGACCCTCCTTGGAGATGAGCCCAATCCCCCAACCGCGACCTTCTGGGTACGCTCCGAGAGCCAATTTCCTATCCATCTGATCATCTGTTTCCCCACCCCCCATTCCACCAGCTTATCCAACAGGCCCCCATGGGGAGCCGAGTCAAACGCCTTGGCTGAAGTCAACAAGGGGACGTCCACCAGTTTACCCTGATCCAGGGCACTCATCACCCAGTCGTAGAACTCCACAAGGTTTGTCTGACACGATTTCCCCGGGATGAAGCCATGCTATCGTCCAGGTACCCCGACTTTTCCAATACCCCCCCAGCCTTTCCTTGATAATACCCTCCATCACCTAGCCCACCACTGATGTCAGGCTGATGAGCCTGTAGTTCTCCGCTTCCTCTCTTGATCCTCCCCTGTGGATAGGCATGATATCTGCCACCCCCAATCCTCGGGCACCCACCCCGTCATCAGAGAGCTGTTGAAAAACTCCACCAGGACATCTGCCAGCTCCCTCAGTACCCTGGGATTTAATTCATCCAGCCCTGGTGCTTTCTCCATCTTGAGCACCCTGAGGGCTTCCCTCACACTCTCTCTACCAGGATTTCCACCTCCACTTCCTCCCCCTTGGCCCCCTGTTCTGCCTTCCCCCCTCCTGTCCTTGATGTCACCCCCCAGGCATTCCTGGGCTCCTGATCGGTAAGGGTCCCTCCCCTCCTCAGTTACACAGACCCCCCATTCTCCCTCATAAACACTGAAGCAAATACTAATTTAGTACCTCGGCCTGCTCCTCCGGGTCTTGTGCCCGTCCCTCCCCTGTTCTAATCCCACCGATCAGCCACTTCAGTCTCCTTTTTTCCCCAGTGTATCTAAAGAACCCCTTGTTCCCCCTCCTAATTTCTCTGGCCAGGTTCTGCTCCTTCCTTGCCTTAGCTGACCTCATCACCCTAGTGACCCTTCTTGCCATCAGCTCGTACTCCCCTCAGTCCCTCTTGCTCCTTGAGCGTTTGAAGCACCTATAGGTAGCTTTCTTTTCCCTCACCGCCTCCTGAACCTTCCGGGTCCACCAACAGGTTTTTCGGGCCTTACCGCATTTGCGCCTCACTCCTGCACAGGTCTTGGTAGCCTGCTGCACCCCCCTTCTAATGATTTCCCACCTACTGGCGGCATCCATGTCTGGCTTTATCCCATCCAAATGTTCCTTGAGGATGCTTCCCGTCCCCTTCAAGTCCGCCCCCCTGAAGTCAATTACCATCTTTGTGCAGCCATCCTCCCCCTCTAGGTCAAGGCAGAACCAGACCGTGGCATGATCACTCCCTGCTAATGGGTCCCTCACCTCCAGGCCCCTTATCTGGTCACTGTCCGCCAGGAATATGTCCAGTATCCGGGCCTCCGTAGTCGGCTCACCCACCTGATGGGTTAGGAACGCATCCTGGAACATATCCAGCAATCTCTGCTCCCTGGCCACCGAGGATGTCAGAGTCCCCCAGTCTGTCCCTGGTATGTTTAGATTACCCAACACCACCACCGCCCTTCCCTTGCCCAATCTACAGTGTCTCATAACATTTGCCACCAGACTCTTCCAGTTCCTCCGCCAGCACAGGGGGTCTGTACACCACTCCTATTTTTACTCTCTTGGCCCCCTTTGTTTTCAGGATGACCCAGATCGACTCCATGGTCCCCTCCGCCTCCTTCACCCCTCCTATACCAATGCCATTTCTGACTATCATTGCTATTCCCCCCTTTCCCTCCTCCCTGTCCTTCCTGAACACAGTGTAGCCCTCCAGGTTCAGGTCCCAGTCGTGCCCTGGGGTGGCCCAGGTCTCAGTGACAGCTGCCACATCCACTGCCCCCTCAGCTAACATCATCTGAAGCTCGGGCATCTTATTTCCCAAGCTCCTGGAATTTAGCAAGACCACCCTCCACCCCTTTCCTACCCTACCATTCTCTCCCCTGTTCCCGTGTCACCACAGTCTCTCTCTCCCCCCCCCGCACCCTACCTGTTGGCCTTTTCCCATATTCCTCCAGACCCTAGGCGGTGGAGACCATGTCCCTCTTTATGGACCCCTGCAGCAGCTCCCTCTCCCAACCCTCCCCTTTCACAAGTTTGAACCCGCCTTTCACTGGCGAATCCCTCTATTTTCAGCTTAAGGATTTCCCTCCCTTCCAAATTGAGATGGAGCCTATCCCTAGCATACAGCCCTTTATCCTCCCAGGTTGCCCCCCAATCCCCTATTAACCCATACCCCCTGGTCTCACACTACTCCCCGAGCCACTGATTAACCACCCTAATTTTCTGCTTGTTCTCCCCGCTAGCCCTCGGCACTGGCAGGATTTCCGAGAAGGAAATCGAGCATCCTATGGAATGGCAAACCCAGGCTAGCTCCCCGAAACCGTGCCTGTATCTCTAGTTCACTATTTCCCTCTATGTCATTCGTATCCAAGTGCACCAGTATGTCCAGGGAACCAACACATTCCCTTGCTAGTGAATATACCTCGTGCTTGGCCTTGTGCACCGTCTGGCCAGAGAAGCATTTGGTTTTGACCAGGCAGGCTTCACCCTCCCTTTCCCATTTGATACCCCTGATCATGGAACCCCCCAACAGGAGCACTCGAACCACCCCCTTGCCCCCATTCTCACCTCCCAGGTTTCCCCTCCTTCCATGTCCCTCTTCGTCCTTTCTTCCATCCCTTCCCCCCAGCCGACTTCTTGCTCCTCCCATTATCCGGGTGTCATATGCTGCCCTCTCCCTAGTAACCATGGCCCCCTCTCTCCTCTGATTGCTGGCCTCCCCTCCTCCGAGTATCCTTTTTGCATCCTACCCCCACCCCACCCGTCCCTGCTTGTGCCTGATCCTTCCACCCGTCTGTTAGCCTAACTGGCTCATTCTCCCTCCCGTCCGTCTGCCTCCTTGCCACTCATGCCCCCCGCCCAACCCTTAGCTCCATTTACCATCCTCCCCTTGTACGCCTGGTCCTTCTCCTTGCCTTTTCTCCCTGCTATCCCTCTTCCTCAGCCTGCTCAGATCCCCCGTTTTCTAGCACTCCATGCTTCCCCTATTCTTTGCCACCCTCCCAAAGATGCCAGCTCTAACAACGTATGGTCCCATCCCCCACCTGGTAGATTTTTCTCGTTGAACCTCCAGGTTTCCCAATGCTCAGAACTACAGCACCTACACAATAACAGGGTTTCAGCAGCTAAATGATCTACCACCAGATCAGGCCACTCCTATCTCTAGACTCCACCCCCTCTGACTATTTAATAGAGGTCAAGGTCAGGGCCAGGGTGGGTGGTGTGGGAAACAGTCACAGCTGTTCTGTGCTTTGGTCTCTGAGTGTGGCTGAGCCTACCCTTTATAGCCCAGCCACGAGTTTGAAAATGTCGCCCTGGCCTCCTATTGGCCCGCAGTCCTCCAGGCTTTGGCAGCCCCGCTCCCCCGAGCCCTAGCCCACTGCCGACTGCAACCGCCGGGAATGCCTTGGTCCACTCCGGCTCCTCCTGCCACAGTCCTCCAGGCTTTTAGCAGCCCTGCTGTCCCAAGCCGTGGCCCACTGCCGACTGCAGCCGCCGGGAATTCCTTGGTCTTCTCCCGCTGCCAATGCAGCCCTGGCTCCTCTTGCCACCAGTGCGGCCCCCGTGCGCTTGTCCTTGCTGCCGATGCAGCCCCTGGTGCTCTTTCCTCACCGCCGATGCTGCCAGCAACTGCACCTGCTCCTCCGGCACAATCACAGCTCTTCTGTGCTTTGGTTAGAGTTACTTAATTAGAATAAAAACATCTTACTCCACTGAGCTAGGATATACATGTCTAAATGTACAGAATAGTATAAATGTTCTAAGTAAAGTCTCTATGGAATGAGTTTAAAAACATAGTCTACAAATGCTGGAGTCAAAGTTTTTTTCACAGTGCTGAGTCACACAACTCTGATTACCTTACTGTGTCCCTGTTAGAGCACCGGTGCAAGAAATCCAAACAACGAATAAGTTAAGCAGGCTGAGGAAAATTCATGGTGTATTATCTTTATTTATTTTTTATTTTAGTCTTCAGTAACCGGGTAAGGCCCACTAGGCACAAGTGCCTGTTTTCATGGGTGACCTGGGAGCACTGGGCAGTTAAGTGACTTGCTCAGAGTCACACAGTATGCAAGTGGAGGTTGTGAGAATCAAACTCAGGTCTGGTCTGCTGGATGTACCAAGCTCGTTCACACCTCGTTCCTCTAACCTCTAGGCTATACTGCCAGCAGCTGCTTCTGAATTTTCTGAATCTGAATCTGAGTGAATGTCTGACTCTGTTGCCAACCTCTCCTCTTTTTCTAATGCCAATAATCCCTCACTTAATGTTTGCACTTTATGCAGTCACCTTAGCTGAGTGTCGTTCCTGAGAATAGAACCTAAGAATGTAGTTTCAAATTTGCATGCACGCTCCACACTGGCCATTGCTCAGATCTGTTTCTGTGCCTGAAGAGAGCAGTCTCTCTGTAGTGAACTCCGGTAGCAGCTGGCCGTTTGTTTATTTTCTAGTTTATTTAAAGTGTCATCTTTCAGTTATTCAATTAGTCTGCGTTAGCTAAGGGTGATTTTAGTATTTATGGTCTCTCCGGTTTCTGATTGATTCCCAGGAACCAGAAATTTCCCTAGCTGGCTGCTGTTTCTATTTTGATTAGTTTTGCTAACTTTTTACCTAATTTCACTGTTTAGTTTTTTATCCTGACACAAGTCACACAAAATGGAGCGCTTTCACTTTCCATTTCTTTCTGTGCCTTTTCACCTTAATCGGTTCCTTCCTGTTACAAGAACCGCAATTTGACCTTTGACACAGTTTCCCTAGTACAACAACATTTTTTTACTGTTAAGGTTTTGTAGTGTAGCATTTTTGGGAAGCACTTGAATCATTTTAAGGTTCTTTCAGATTGGTATGTCCAAGAGCACTTGTGGACCTACTGTATTTAGAAATTGTAAAAATTGCTGCCAGCTCTTGGCAAGGGCAGACTACCACAAGTTTTGTTTTACAGTGACTAGGTCAAGAACATGACTTTGTAAACTGTAAGTCCTGTTTCTTTCCCAAAAAAAAAACTTCATTAAAAAGGGTAAAAATGTTGACAGGAAACATGACTTCTCAGTCTGTCTCTATGCGGCCAAAAATAATAAAAAAGCTCTGATGGAGTTCCCAGTGATGGAAAGCAGCATCAGAAGGGTCCATCTCCTGATGTTCAGCAGCAAATAATGTGAAAGGTGACAAGAAAAAAGAAAGCCACACAGCCGTCAGAAAGGCTTGGTAAAGATGGTTCAGGTATCAGTTCAGTTTAAGAAGTTAACAACTTTGAGTATACAAGTCAATTTTAATAAGTGCTGCATTGATGTTACTTATTTATTGTCTTGCCTCTTGCTTCTTATCATTTCATTATTATTAAATGAACTAATTGGATTATGAGTATTCCTTTTAAGTTGGTATGGCGATCATGCCATTATATTAACCTAAGTAGTTTTTAATTGAGCATTTTATGTGCATGGGCACTTTAAACAATTTCTCAAGTTAGGTGTGCTTAGGTAATAATGCACTTTTTTCCATGATGATTAATTAGTGAACAGTATTTAAAGATGTCTAGAACAGAGAGCTGACTATTCCCTGATGAAGTCTCACTGTTAGGAGGCAAAACACTGGGCCATTCTTTGTAACTGCCTCAATGTTGTTTAGTTTGCTTGCTGTATCATGTTGTCAATGCACCAATTTTTTGGATGCCACTTTAAAGGTGACGTGAAACGAAGCTCTGCAGCCTGCTTCCATCCCCACATACCTTACAATGCTGCTTCAGGAGTCAGGGGCTGCATTGATCATTATTTTTAATCCAAAGGTTATATTTTAATAAATTGCTGAAACTTTCGTCCGAACGCAGAAGCACCACGCAGGTCCCGATTGAGCGTGCACAAGTGCTCATGGGTATTCCACCCATTTAGTAATGTCTCTCCCACCACTGCTCTTATTATAGCAGTAGTGGCGGTAGTTTATTATACTTATTTTATGGCTTCCCTGGAGGTATTGATACCTGAAATATTACTTACAGCAACACCTGCTGTAAGTAAAGTCTCCACCACTCATTTACACTAATGGGAGAGTACCGAGCTAATAATCCCCCGAGACTGGCGGCAGGAGATAAAGAGCTCACATACTTAGGACAGAAGTCCGTTGAGAGTGGTCCTGCCAAATGACAGATGTCGTCTGGCATGGACATCCAAGGCGTAGTGCTTAACGAAAGTATGCACTGAGCTCCAAATAACTGCATTGCAAATATCTGCAATGGGCACGTTGTGGATTTCCGCCAGAAATGCCGGAACTGCTCTGGTAGAGTGAGCGTACACTCTGCCTTCCAGCTTGACCTGTGCCATAGAATAGCAGTGGTGAAGGCATGCCACCAACCACACTGAAATGCATCTAATAGCGACAGGTTGACCCAGCCGGGTCTCGCTGAAGGAAACAAACAGTTGTTGAGACTTGCAAATTTCTTTAGATCTATCTAGATAGAATCGCAGTGCTCTCTTAACATCCAGTGAATGAAGGGTATACTCTCCTTCATTCTGGAACTTCGCAAAGTAGGTAGAAAGGACTAAAGGTTGGTTTGGATGGAATTCTGAGAAAACCCTAGGGAGAAACTTAGGGTGAGTCCTAAGAACTACTTTGTCCTTGTGAAATACAGTGTACAGGGGGTCTGTATGTATTTCAGAAACTCTACGGGCCGAAATGATGGCCACCAGGAAGGAACTGCAAGTCGCAAGTAGCTAGAGGCTCAAAAGGTTTATGAGTGAGCATGTCTAGCACAAGGTTAATGTCCCAGGCTGCAGCTGGACATCTGATAGGAGGTCTAGTATGCAGAATGCCCCTAAGAAACCTCTTAACTACAGGTAACTGAGTCAGTGACATGGAAAGTACCGGCTCATGATATGCCGAAATGGCACAAAGATTAACTTTGACTGTGGAGTACTGCAGACCTGTATTTGAGAGGTCTAAAAGGTACTCCAAGACTTTATTTGGTGGGCAGGAAAAAAGGTTCCAAGAGGATTTTGCATGCCAGATAGAGAAACGCTTCCATTTGGCTGTGTAGGTTTTTCTAGTGGCCAGCTTACACACGGCCAAAAGAATATCTGAAACCCTACTAGAAACATTGAACCTATTCACCTCTATCTCTTCAGGAGCCAAGCGTGAAGGTGAAGTGACCTCAGATTGGGATGGACCACAGGACCCTGGGTCAGAAGGTTCATCTGAAGGGGAAGCGTCTTGAGAGGGTTCCGACAGACTGTTGAGCAGCGGGAACCATATTTGCCGAGGCCAGAAGGGTGCAATTAGAATCATTCTGCCCCCCCCAGACTCCAATTTGAGTAGTACTCTCTGAATTAGGGGAAGAGGAGGAAAGGCGTATAGAACGCACCCTGACAAAAAATGCCAGGTCCTGGATTTCTGGAGCAGAAGAGAGGCAGTTTTGCATTGAGTGGGGACGCAAAAAAGTCCATGTCTGGAGTTCCCCACTCTTTGAAGAGTGACTGAACGACGGTTAAGTCGAGAGACCACTCGTGAGGATCCGTCTCCGTTCTGCTGAGATGGTCTGCCAGCTCATTTTGTACTCCTGGCAGGTAAACTGCCTGAATCAGAGCCCTGTGTTCCAGGCACCACTCCCACACTCTCATAGCTTCCCTGCATAATGGGTAAGAGTGTGCGCCGCCCTGTTTGTTGATGTAGTACATCACTGCTTTGTTGTCCATTTGAAGGAGAATGTTCTTGTGACAGAGTATGTCCTTCAAGGCTCTGATTGCATAGAGGATGACTCTCATTTCCAGTACATTTATGTGGAGTTGGGATTCGTCCTGAGTCCACGTACCCTGGGTGTGGAGATCCTGGCAGTGGGCTTCCCAACCCATCAAGGATGCATCCATGATAATTGAGATCTGATGATCCAGAGGGCCAAAGGGGTATCCTTCCAGAAGATTGTCCTCTTGTGACCACCAGGCGAGCGACCTCTTCAGAGGTTCCGTCACCTTGATGAGAAAGGAATGAGGGTGAGTGGTTGGGGACCACTGAGTACTGAGCATCCACTGAGAGGTTCTCATGTGGAGACGAGCTAAGTGTACAGTGAACACTGAGGATGCCATGAGCATCCATTGCATCGAGATAGCTCGAACCGAGCTATGATCTCTGATGTATCGGGCCATCTGTGTAATATCACTCCTTCTGTCCTCTGGAAGAAAAGCCTTCACACAGGAGGTGTCCTGAAGAGTTCCTATGAAGAGGAGCTTTTGGGAAGGCTGCAGTTGTGATTTGTTGAGGACTCCCATGGACGTGAGGAAGTCTGAAGCCATGGTCACGGCCTCCAGAGTCTCTTGCCTGGAGGGACTTGCCAGGAGCCAGTCATCCAGATATGGGAACACTTGTATTCCGATTTTCCCGAGATGCACCGCGAGAACTGCACAACACTTTGTAAAAACTCGAGGTGCTGAGGATATCCCAAAGGGCAGGACTCTGAACTGATAATGTTGACCCAATGCCACAAACCTAGGTATTTGTGGTGCTTTGGGTGTATGAGAATGTGTTGGCAGGCATCCTGCATGTCCAGGGAGGCTAGCCAATCGTGTTGATGAAGCAAAGGTAGTAGGGTACCTAGTGATATCATCTTGCACTTCTCCTTGTGAAGGAACTTGTTTAACTTTCTGAGATCCAGAATGAGGCGCATGCCACCGGTTTTCTTCGGGACCAGAAAGTAATGGGAGTAGAAACCTGTGTTTCGTTGATCCAGCAGAACTAGTTCTGCTGCCCTGTTGTTCAAAAGGCCTTGTACCTCGGAAGCAAGAAGGTCTGACTCTACTGCCGACAGCCTGGGCTGTCGTTTGGGAGGATGATCCGGAAGGGTTTCCGAAAGACTGAGCGAGTACCCCTCGCGGATTATCCAGAGGACCCATTTGTCTGATGTTATAGATTTCCACTGGTTGTAGAACTGAGTCAGACGTCCTCCCACTGCTGAAGAAGAGTCCCCCTCGGACAGCTGAGGTGGGACCTGGGCCAGAAACTCAGAAGGTGGCACTGGTCACTTTGGGCCCTTGTGCCTTCTGCTGCGCTTTCTTTTGTGGCTAAGGGTTGTGGTTTTTGTTAAAACCTCCTCTGCCCCGAAAGGACTGACGGTTGTGAAATTGCCGCTTGTTCACACCCCGGGGCGGGTGCAGGTCTGCTCATCTTAATGGCAGACCCTAGACTTCTGTGTGACCTCCAGAGCTTGCTTCACCTAGGACCCAAACAGATACATACCGTCAAAAGGTAAAGCCATGACCTGCTGCTGGGCGTCATTCGTGAAGCCTGAAGTACGCAGCCAAGAGTGACGGTGAGTGCAGATGCCAGCCGCCGCCGCCTGGGAGGCGGTATCGAAAGCATCCATTGCAGCTTTAACCTGTTGGTTATTGGACTTGATACCCCTAGTTATGGTTTGAAGTAGCTCTGAGTTAACTTCCGATTTGGGCAGAGCTTCTACCATTTCTTTGACCGAATGCCAAAGGACATACTCATATTGAGAAAAATAGCCCTGGTAGCTGGCAATGCACATACCCAGGGTCGAGGCAGCAAAGACTCTCTTACCTAAGGTGTCTATCTTGCGAGATTCTTTGTTCATAGGCCGGGCTGTAGATCCCTGAGGAAGGACAGCCTTATCATTTTCTGCCAGGACTACAGTGGCATCAGCAAAGGCTTGAGAGGCCAATATGGGGTGAGCCTTGGAAGGGGCATACTTCCTATCTATGGACTTGGCCACGGAAGGAATGAGAGCCGGATTCTTCCACACCATCTGTGAGAGGGCCTCAAAACAAGGCTGTACCGGAGGTGTTAAATTCATAGGGATTTCCAGGACATGAAGATATTGAAGTCATAAAAGCTTCCCAGGATCAATTTCTTTGGCTTGGAGAGAAAGAGTATAATTAAAATTTTTGAGCAGAGACTTAAAGGAAAGGTCTTCAACCACAGGCTCTGCAGAAGGATTGATCCCTGCTCCCAGGGCAGTGTCATCAACATCATCACCCAGGCGAAGATGTGGGTCAGGCTCAGAATCATCTCCTGATAGACCAGGAGGGACTGTATGGATAGGAAAGGAGTGAAAATCAGGAGAAAAAACAGAAGAAGAAAGAATCGGAGTCGAGAACCCCTGAAGACTGGTCAGCGATGCACCAGCCCCCAGCGCTGAAGAGGAAAACGGCGCTGTGAACAGGGAGGGAGGCACCAACCGAAGCGGTGCCACGTACAGTGCCGACAGAGCCCCCGGTGCCATGCACGGCGCCGACAGAGCCCACGGCACCGAGAGTGTTCTGGAGGTCAGAAAACTGCAATTTGAAGAAAAAGAGGGAAAAGTGGTAGGAGATAGAGGCATCGGTGTGGACCCCTGTGCTGCAGCCATGTGAGGGGGGGATAAAAACCGGAGCGCGGAGTCAACGGCACCGCGCGACTAGGAAGGCCCAGCTGCCCTACCCGTCCCTCTGGGGCCGAATGGCCCGAATGCCCTGGCATTGGAGTGACCGGTTCGGGCAACTGGACCAACCTCCGAGCCTACTGCTCCATAAGAGCAGCCCACTGGTGAAACTGCTCATCGGAGGCTTCTCCAATAGGCAGGGAGGAGCTCTGGTGTCAAGGAGGTCGACTACCAGAGACAGAAACCGGCGACTCCAACAGAGGTGGAGACCGGTGCCTGGCCCCAATAACTGTCCGCCTACACGCAGACATACCAGAGGGTGACCTCGAGTGATTTCTTTTCTTCTTCGACCTATGTGTCAAAGAAGAACTTGAGGCCGAACGGCGCGAGAATGGGACCGTTTCCTCTTATTCTTCAGAGGACGCCCATCCCACAGCGTTGGACCGTCCGTTGTCAGAGCCCCCTCCAGAGAGGGTGGCAGACCGGACCCGGCCCAGCTGACTGAATAGCTTTCATATGAAGTCTCCCTACCGTCACCTGACCCGCTCATGGTCGACTCCATCAATGGAGGGCTGAAGACTTCTTGCAGAATTGTTAAAATTAATAATATAATCAGTACTGATTTGAAATAATCTACAAAACAATAAACTGAACTATTGCTGCTAGTTAAGTTTAACTCCCGGTGGGCGAGCGATATCATCACTGAAGCGCACTCGACGGCGGGAAAAAAGGAACTGAGGCAGTTGGAGGGTCGACACCGAGATAGTCATCACCGCACGAGCTGGGGCTCGCGGTGCCGCTTCCTCGCAGCTCCATCTCAGGCGCCGACCCTCTTGAAAAGGTTTGCTCCCGCTGGGTCCTAGCGCCTCCGGCAAACTCCCATTGGTGTGAATGAGTGGTGGAGACTTTATGTCCAGGAAGATCTGACCGTTAAAGAGCAGCTGACACCCATAGGGCAGGCAGCTCTTGGCAAGGAGCTGCCTGTCTGAGGACTTCAGCCTTGCATAAATGAAATTTTTTTGTGCCAACAATATTAAGATATACTTTAAGCCCGATTAGACTTCCTGATAGCTTCTCAGATGCCAAGTGCCTGATGTAATGCTGCCCACAAAACCACATTTTAATGACACCAGGTAGGGAAGAGGCTGCAGTGCTATAGATCTTTTTCAGGGATATCTCTATCATCAGGTCACACCTATGGAACCTAGCTGTCTGGCACTCAGATCCCACGGAAGCTTTTCTGCAGCAGTCTAGCAGGGACCGTACACGCCAATGTCAGGCTCGAATGTCACAGCTCTATATAAGTGTGGGCGACCCTGCTCCCTCCTTAGTTTTTTCCTGCCGTCAACCATTTGTGCACAGACTCTGCAAAAGCTTCAGTTCGACTACCAAACTCTACTTGCTTTTTCTTTTATATATAGCCTTTGAATCACTTTATTTTAAAGTGATTCCTTTTATATTGGTATGTCAAGAACTACTCCTTCATCAACTGTTTTCCATTGCTGATACTGCAGAAAGATTTCTTCAACTGACAACCGCAAACTCTGTGTCTGTAGTCTCGGGTCTTGTCACAGCGCTCTTGCCTGCGAACTTTGCCTGAAGTTCAACCTCACCACCCGATGATGACACAAAGAAAGCCCTGCAGAAATTCCTCATTTAGCAACAGGCAGCCATCAGAGATCAGGGGTTGTCCGGGGCCCCCTTCCCAGTTGCCGTCGTCCTCTTCGGGCTCTCAAGCCACCATGGCTCTGGACAAGTCCTTGGGGAAACTCTCTCGTGGGGATAAGGACTGGCATAAGGACCGCTCACCCCGACAGCGATCCCGATCCCTATTGTCCTCCTCTTCTCCTGGGATCGCACCACCGAATGCTTCGGCTTTGATGCCTCGCTCTGTTCAGGTCTTGGCTCCTGTCAGACCCCCCATGGAAGAGAGTTCTCCCAGCCTTCTCAGGGCTGTGGAAGGGCCGCCAGCCTCTGGATTGTTGGTCCAAGCTCCGCCGTCGAGACCTCTTGAATCACGATGTCCACAGGTGCTGGGCCCCACCGCCTCTACTACTGCTAGTGGTGGTTTATTTGGAATAGGGTTCTTCACCCTCTCTGTCAACAGCTGTGTCAACGATGCTTCCCTATCCTGCCGTTGACCTTAATGCCATTCTTACTTCCATGACCTTGGCTGTCATAAAACAGTTTGCTCCAAGGCCTGGGCCTTTGTCGCCCTCGCCATCAGGCGCTGCTTCAGTGTCGATGCCAGTTCTACCTGTCCTCCCTGCACCCTCTTGAGAGCCGTAGGTCCCTGCTGTGGAACAGGCTGACGAAGAGGAGGAATGTCATCCTGATCTCAACCTCCCTGAGGAAGAGAATGAGGAGGAAGACATTGAGGTTGACTCCTCTGACAGGTCTACTGTCTTCTCCAGGAGCGAGGACTCAGTCAAACACACCCCAAAGGTCCCCCCCCCAAAAGGCCCCTATTTCCTTAACATTATCAAACAGCTCTCCTCCACTATGGGGTTCCAGACTGAGGAAGATGATGTCACCAGGAGGAACCTGGTGGATTTCTTGGAGATCCCAAAATCTCCACCCAAAGTTATTCCTCCTCTGCTTCCAGCATTGAATGATGCTACCAGTGTTGCCTGGCATAGGCCCAACATGGTACCTGCCATGCCCAGAAAGGCTGATAAGCTTTATCAGGGGCCTCAAGGACTGCCTTTTTATGCAGCCCAGCCGGAAACGGACTCGGTGCTAATCAAGGTCGCTCATGACAGGTCAGAGGTGCCCAAGCACCTTAGTTCCCTCCTCCCTGACTGGGAATCTCAGAGGATTAACCTCTGAGGCAAGAGGACTTTTGCCTCCACTACTTTGGGCATTAGAATTGCCAACTATTTGGCTCATTTGATTAAATCCAAATGAGAAGGGCAGCTCCTATACTGACATCCCAGTGTTGATAGCATATGCATACACAAGAAAAACATGGTACCGTCCACCATGTAGCAAAACACTATAAAGTTTTATTGACTCACAGTAAGATGAAGCTCCCAAATAAAAACTCCAGTGCCACATAGGTGAAACAACCTCTCTCACATGAAGGCCCGACCATTTTTGCATATGCATGCTTCCTCGGCTGCACTAAAGAGCCATAGAACCAGTGGCCAGGTGGCAAAGAAACAGAGGATCTTACTTCGAGAGGGCTCTTGCCGTAGGTAATAACCATTAGAACTAAGCTGTCAGGTGCTAGGACCACATGGAAAATTTAGCTAGCAGTGTCTGATGGGGGCTGCCCACCTGACATCAGCATGATGCTATATAGTGAGTGGTCCCCACGCCTGCCCTCCAGATTTTCCCTTGTTAATCTTCACCATTCATTACTGTTGGGCATAAGCTGGAGGCACACACCTGTATGAGTGTTTTTTGTTTGTTTGTTTGTTTGGAAGGTCACCAATGGCGCCACCCACAGGCATCGTTGCGTTGGCGCGAGGTTGGCCGTTAGGCGCCTCAAACTCCTCCTCCACCCCAGTTCTGTTTCTTCTGCTGTTGAGGTCGCATCTGCTGCGCGAGTTACCAGAAGTTTTCCTCTGCGTTTCTAGGCCTTCGCCATTTGACACCATTTCCTGCCTTCTCCATTTCCATCCCGGTTCTGAATACACCCGACGCCGTTGGAAACCAGTAAGCCCATTCCTTTTATTTCTACCGATGGCTCCGGGTCCTTTTTCTGTGAAGTTTCTTAAATTTCTTTCGCGTCATGTCTGGTTCAGGGGCTAAGAGAAAATCCAAAGCGGGCCGGCATTTGTCTGTTACGGACTGACATGATGTTTGTTTGCGTTGCCTGGGTCCCAACCACGATATGGACAACTGCGACACCTGTTTCTCCATGGACTGCTGCATTCTTGAGAACCGCGCCTTTAAAGTCGGCAGGGCCCCTTGGACTTTCGGAGGACGGCGGTCATTCTAGGATGCCATGGCAAGGTCTCTTGCTACCTCAAAGAGTCCCCTCGGGTCTGCTGCGACCAGTGGGGACACCTTCTCAGATTCCAACCTTGCCATCGAAGAGGTTTCTTTCGCAGTGCCGGAGGATCGTCTCTGTTCCCTATGGAGCCGGGTTGAGGGCATTACTATGGCAGTCACCTCCTTTGAGATGCAGGCTCCCCTAGTGTTGCGGCGTGGCACCAGCTGACCCTCAGTGCCACCTTATGGTGCCGCTTCAGATCCCAGCACCATTCGTGGTACCAGTGATCGAGGTGGCACCACGGGCGGTGTCATGTCCCCCAGCAGCACCGTTCATGGTGCCATTGGTAGGACCGCTCCTGGGGTCGCTAGTCTGGTGGTTTGTGTGGTCTCATCTTCTTTGGAGGCAGATGACTCGCTGGTCAATCCGAACTGACTCAGGGAGTCCTCATGGATGCAGCACCAGGCAGCCTAGTGTTCGTCTCCCGGGCTCCCCAGAGTCAATGTTCTCTGCAGCCCCCCACACCAACTCCGGTGTTGGGGGCAATGTGGTTGATATCGGTCTCAGGGGTGCCTAGTATGGCGGTCTCGACCGCGGGGACTGAGCAGCTGCGATTTCTGGTGCTACCATGGCCTCCTTGGTGGGAACAGGGACCTCCTCTTCTGTGGCCTCCCTCGGGGGGCCTGCAGGTTTGAGGGACTCCTTGTCGCTGAGTTTGAGGAAGAGGGTGGCTTCAGAGTCTGAGGTGATGAGGTGCGGAGGCCTTCTTCCACTGCCCAGCAGGGGGTGGGGAGGAGCCGCAGTGTTGAGCCCCACTTCTCCTCCTCTGAGACTTCAGGGGCGCCCTTAGTGGGCAGCGCTGAGGGTTGCCCATCTGGAACCATGCATCATCAGTCTCACCACTGGGGAGATTCTCTCCCCAGGGCTCAGCCAGGATTAATTTTCACATTTGCAGCGTCCGCAGACTAGATCGACCCTCAGATCCCCCCCACATGGGAGGATCTACTGTGGGGTCTCAGAGGCTGGGCACTTTTAGTGAGGTGCCCTTCCCCAATCCCTCTGCAGACACCTCCCCCCTTCTCCCAGGCCATGTGGGCCCTATGGGACCTTTAACCTGAGAGACATTCAGGGCCACTGCAGCGGCCTTCCCTAGGTATGTTAGAGCTATGGATGAGAAGGTCTTTCGCCTGTCTCCCACACCACAGGAGGACTCTGAACATCCGAGCTCCTCTACTTCCTCAGCTTCCTCATCTGATGAAGAGGAAGATTCTGTCCACCTTTCCTCTGACACTGATTTCACTGAATATCAGCGATTACTTTCAGGGTTAGTTCAGGAGCTCCACATCTCCCATGTGGTAAGATGCAATACCGAGCGGGAGACATGCTCTTTTCTGAGCGAGTTCAGTGCCAATCACCTAGTGGTGCCTTCATGGCGTATTCCCTTCCAGGAAGCGTCTGTCTGTACCTGTCAGTCCCCAGCTGCCTTGTCCCCAGCCCCAGCGAACTGCAGGAGGAGATATTATGCTCCCCAATAGTCTCTTGGTTCTCCGCCTCACCCACCCTCGGGGCTGATGGCTTTAGACACTCCTTTGGGGCTTCAACACCCGGCATACGACCAGCCTCTGGATCCGGATTCCGCAGAGTTCGTCCAGTGATGTAGAAGAGTTTTCTCTTCAGCTTGTGTGTTACTCTGCATCAGCTCACATCAGGCTCACCATGCTGCCTACAACAGGCACCTGTGGTCGATGCTGGCATAGGTTTTAGCATCCTTGCCTGATTCGGAGGAATCTAGGCAAGCCAGTGCCCTCTCTGCACAGGTTCTGGAGCTTGCAAGGCACGGGTATCGTATGATGCCAGTGAGGCGGCTTCCAGACTAGCAGGGACAGCAATCTGCATCAGGCGGATGGCATGGCTTCATCTGTCTAGATTGTCACCCATTGCCCGGCATGGGGTGATTTCCTTCGCTTTCCGGTGGACCCGTCTTTTCTCTCACAGGGCGAGGAGGAATCTTCAGGGGTGTCTCCCATCTCTCTAGCCATGGGGGGCACCTCCTCGACCTGACCAGCCTTAGGCCATGTTGACCTAGTATGGCAGAAGGGTCTCTCCCTCCTGCATCTCCCCTGAAGGAGGCTGAGGGAATCTGTTCCCTCAGGGCAGTGCCAGGTCCCCTCCGGGGCGCTTGGTACTCACCCAGCAGTAATGAATGGTGAAGACTTGACTAGGGAAGATATGAAAATTATGTACCTACCGTAATTCTTGATCTTCACCATTCATTACTGATTCCGGCCCACCTTCCCCTCTTGGGCCTCAGCTCTTGGGCGCCGCCTCCACCTTGCTCACCCTCCCCCTGTTCGAGGCCAGTTGGGGGTGGAGTCCTCCTGGTACCTCAGGGCCCTCTGTTTCCTTCTCTAAAAAGTCACAGAGTGTCCATCCTAGGAGGGTGGCAAGTAGGGTCTTCACCCTGACCTCGGAGTGAACTCCCTGGGATTCTCAGTGGGGTGCACTCTGGTATCCTCCATATTTTGACATGGATGTTCTGCCTGTTTTCATATTCTTGAAGTGGGGACTGCGTTAGTGCATTTTGTGGGAGAACCCATAGGGATTTTCCTCCCCCTTTCTCCTTTATCGCTTCCTCTCTACCTTTAGAGGTCTTTCTGGACAGAGTCCTCTCCTGTTTAAGGTTTTTTCTCCCCCCCCCCCCGACAAGGCCGTCGGGTGATAAACTGTGGAGGGCCATGCTCCAGAACTTTCATCCTGAATGTGGATTAGGAATGGGAAGAGGGGGCTGACTCCACAATGTTTTATATTCTGCAAGACCATTTTGAATTCTCTTGTTCTGGATCTCCGTCCAGTGGTCCCTGAAGTTGACAGAATCTTTGTTGCTGTATCTTCATACCTTTCAGGTTTTTGTGGCTAAAATAAGCCAATGGTCTTCCAGGCCCCATTATATTGTATCTTTCTGCTCTGCTTTTCCTTTCTCCTGTACTGCCTCAAGGGTTGAGGCCCTATGGCCCATAGGGAAAAAGTCCAATCCCTCTGTCCTCTAGTCAGCTTGTTCCTTTTTCAGTTTATATCCTTTCCTTTTTCCTATCCCTCGGCTCTCTTGCCTCATCTTGGTTTTCTTTTCTCTATCCCCCTTTGTTTCATCCTCTCCGGCAGAATAGAACTGGGGTGGAGGAGGAGTCTGCGGCATCGGGTGTATTCAGAACCAGGATGGACACGGAGAAAACAGGAAATGGCATCAAATATAGTGAAGGCCTAGAGACGCAGAGGAAAACTTCTGGTAACTCACGCAGCAAGTGCAACCTCGACGGCGGGAGAAACAGAACTGGGGTGGAGGAGGTCTGGATGCCTAACAGCCACCCTTGTGCGCCATGCAATCGTCAGCCTCATGGGCGCATCATCGACTCCTCCCCCGAAAAGCTCCCGTACAGCTGCGTGCCTCCGGCTTACACTCAGCAGTACTGAATAGTGAAGATACAAGAGAAGCTCAAGAATTACGGTAGGTACGTAATTTTCATTTCTTTCCCACAGTCAGCCTGCGCACATCTGACCTTGCGGAGAATGTTGCTTCAGTCGACCGCCATTTTGGATGAGTATTTCTATTCGTTTTTTCTTTATTTCTTAGAGTGTTCGTTTTTTCTACGCCTCGTGCATGTCGTCTCTGATGCCTCCCGAGTCGCTTAAAAACAAGTGCAACTCCTGTGGCTCCCAGTTCCCTCACAAAGACGGCCATTCCCTCTGCCTCTTCTGCCTGGGCCCAGAGCACAAGATCGAGGACTGTGAAGCCTGCCAGAGCTTCAACCTAGCCACACAGAAACACCATCAACTGGCCCTGGAAGCCCATATTCTGAAGCAGAAAATGGCCTCCGTGGAGAAGGAGCTGCAGAAACTCAGGAGTTCATCCTCCACCGGAGGGCCATTGCAAGAAGAAGAAAGACAAAGAGATATCAGGACTGGGATAGGTCTCCTTCCCGCCTGCGGCTCCCTCCTGGAACTGTAGATGTGAAAAGGCCCCCAAGGGGAGTGCCCCTCCAGCTAAGACTGTCTCTGCTGCCGTGGAACAGCCATTGGCACCCCCACTGGAGCAGGTTTCGGTTCTGGTGGGAGTCTCTGGGAAATCAGAAACACCTGCTACGCTTAGCCCCATCACAACCACAGGGTCTACAGTGAGTGAAAAGGCTGATAAGTCAAATGTTGGACCCTCCGACGACTGCATGGCTGTGGCTAAGTCACATGTCGGCCTCTCCGGCGTGTGCCTAGCCCCGGATGCTCCGGCAGGCCCTGACAACAGGCCTGATATTGCAAATCCAGTCCAGCTGCTGCCTATGCCACAGCCTTCCCCAGGGGGTTCCCTCCCTCGGAATTCTCCCCCCCCCACCTCTCGAGGTGGTCCCTCTGGCTTCCCCTGAGCACCGGGATCCGGAAGGGTGTGAGCGACCTCCGCTCTGCACAGTTCCACTGCCGATGCCGGATTGCCCAATACCTGACCTGTTAACAGGCCCGATGCCTCTTCCTTTTGACGTCCCGCAGGGTCCTTTGGGTCCCTCTGGCCCTCCGTCAGACCGGCCACCGGCTGGTCCAATGCTGGACCTCTCTTCGGGTCCTCCCAATATGCTGCCATGTCACACCATTCGGGTTCTTCGGGTCCCCGACCAGGCCCATCAGCCCCACCATTGGGCCTTCAGTCAGGTCCAGCAGCCCCTCCATCAGGGCCTCTGCCGGGCCCTTCAGGTCCTCTGCTGAGCTACCCGATGCCCAGCTACCCAGCACCGCACCACCCTTCCAGGTATCTATTGCCAGGCTTTTTGGCTCCGAGTTACCCGATGCCTGGGTACCCGATGCTGAGTTACCATCATTATCATGCATCGGGCTATCCCTCGTCAGGTTTCCCGATGCTTCACTACACTGTGCTGGGTTACCCGCCAACAGGGTATGGACAGGTTTTTCATCAACTTACACCTCCCCAGTCTCAGGTGGACTTGCAGGTGATGCTATGCTCTTGGTGGGAAGAAGCCAAGACCCAGTTTACCTCCGAATTGGACAGACGTCAGCTAGTGGATACCACCATGTCGGTCATCACACAGCTGACACACAGATCCCTACCATCAACTGACTCCCAACCATCGATGTCAGGAGATCTGTGGAAACCCTACCTCAGCCAGAGTGGCCTAGGGACCTCTCTAGGACCGTGGACGTACCACTCCCCAAGCTGAGAACCCATGACGAGAGCCCAGTGTTGGAATCTGAATCTGACTCGTCTCATTTGGGATCGGATTACAAATCCCCTATCCTGAATGAACCAAAACAGAAGGAATCACCCAAGTCTTCTCCCGAGGATCCTTCCCTTCTGGAACTCCTCAGGAAGATTCAGGCAGCTTATGATTGGAAAACAGAGGAACAAGATCCTCAACGACAGAGGCTTGTGGAGCATCTGGAACTATCAGACCAGTCTCCGACTCTCATTTCTCCTTGGATAGGCCCTCATGAAGATTTGGCCACCACAATACAGAAGCAGCCTGCTTCTCTGGCCCCTGTAGCCAGAAAAGCTGACAGGCTGAATCAAACACCAGAGAGTAAGGATTATCTTAGCGCCCATCCTAAGGTGGATTCTGTAGTCATCAGTGCCGCCCATGACCAAAATGCCTCAGCACATCGCTTCCTGACAAGGAGTCAAAGATGTTGGACCAATTTGGGAGGAAATTTTATTCGTCCTCCACTTTAGCCATTCGAGCACTTAAGTATGTTACTAATATGGTGGTCTACCAGAAATCCAGTCCTGGGCAGCTAGAGTCCAAACTGAGAAACTACCTGACTCTGAGCTTAAGGAGGACATGGCCAGTACACTCTAAGAGCTACCCATGATGCAGTGGATGCCTCTGCATAGGGTACAGCGACTGCTGTGAGCTTAAGAAGACACTCATGGCTAAGAATCTCTGGCATAGCACCAGAGGTCCAATTGGCCATTCAGGATGCCCCCTTCTGGGATCCTGTCCTGTTTGGCGGCAATGTCAAGGACATCATCACTGACCTACAAGATGAGAGCAAAGCTTTACGCTGTGTCCAATTCATGTTCAAACCTCCTCACAAGCCTAAGCAGCCATTTCGTCGGCAGCATCGGTGGCAACAAAAACCACAGCAACCCTGACATCAGAACAAATGGGCGCCATCGGCAGGTATGGCACTCCTGGCCAAGTCTCACAGAGCCTTGGGAGCAGTGCCCACCAACCTCCCTTCCACCTCCTGACTTTCGCCGGTCCCTCCTGCCCCCCAAGCAAGATCAGGGGAAACCGGTAGGGGGCAGATGTGCAAACCAACTACCGGGTTGTGAGGCCGTCACATCAGACGTGGGTGCTTTAGCTCATAGCCCAAGGGCGCACATCCAAGTTTTTAGAGAGAAAATCCTCCAGGCCACTGTTATTACCCTCCGGGACACATTCACTTGGTCAGAGAGGAAATCAAGTCTGTGCTGCAAAAGGCAGCCATAGAACCCGTTCCTCAGAACCAAACAGGCAGGGGATACTATTCCCACTTCTTCCGAGTCCCCAGAAAGACAGGTGATCTCAGACCAATCTTGGATCTCAGCAGTCTTAACCTCAGTGGAGTACAAGAGGTTCCGCATGCTAACCCTCCCAGGTCTCCTTCTCTTGCTACATCAGGGACACTGGCTTTGTGCTCTGGATATGCAGGCTGCATACCTGCATTTCCCCATTTTTCCTACCCACTTCCTCAGATTCGCTTCTCAGGGAGAACATTTTCATGTCAAAGCTGTCCCATTTGGCCTTTCGTTGGCACCCAGGGTGTTCACGAAATGCCTAGCATTGGTAGCTGCAGTGTTACTCAGACAGGGCATCCATGTGTTCCCTTACCTCGATGACTGGCTCCTTTCAGCACTGTCGAGGGACAGTCTTAACAGAATACCTGTCCACTACCCTGGACCTCTTCCACCAGGTGGGCATTATGGGCAATCTTCCCAAGTCCCAACTCATCCCATCACAAAGCCTACAGTTCATTGGGGCAGTGCTAGATATGGTCCAGGGCAGAGCCTTCCTCCCACCAGACAGAGCGGAGACTCTACAAAGACAACCACACATTGTGGCTTCTCAGAGATGGACTACGGCAAGGTCTGTCCTACGTCTGCTAGGTCTTATGGTGGCAGCCATCCTGACTGTACACCTGGCCAGACTCCATATGCGGGTCACGCAATGAACTCTTGAGTACAGTGGAATCAGAGATCAGACGACCTGGACTACATGATCCTAGTTTCCAACCCGATGGCTCAAGACCTACAATGATGGCAGAACCTAGACAACCTCTGTGGAGGTGTCCCCTTTACAGCCTCCTTCTCCCCACCCAGACCCTAGCGACAGATGCCTCAGGACTAGGCTGGGGAGCTCATTTAGGAGTTCGCAAGACACAGGGAACCTGGTCGCAGAGGGAACTTCCACTTCATATCAACGTGCTGGAGATGAGAGCAGTGCTGTACTCTTCAGGCCTTCCAACATCTCATCAATCCTGGTTCAGACAGACAACATGTGTGTCATCTTGTATCTAAACAAACAAGGAGGCACATGGTCATATCCCCTATGTCGGGAAGCAATGCATGTGTGATCCTGGGCAGTCCATCACAGTCTTCACTGCATGGCAGTGCATGTCCCCGGCATTCAAAACATCCTAGCGGACAGCCTCAGCCATACTCAAGCCAGAGCCTATGAGTGGGAACTGAGCCAGTCAGTGATAGAAGAAATATTCGCTCATTGGGTTTGACCAGATCTCAATCTGCTCGCATCCTCATCCAAGGCAAAACTACCCACTTTTTGCTCACTCGCTCCAGGGCGTGTGCTTTCTGGTGAGACTTGCTGTCTCTGTGCTGGACAGGGAGGTTCTTGTATGCATTCTCTCCCTTTCCATTGCTACAGAGAGTACTACTGAAGCCACAGGCGGAGGGAGCACACATGATCCTGATCGCCCCCTACCGGCCTCATCAAATTTGGTTCTCTCTGCTTCAGCAACTAAAGGTGGAACCCCTGGTTCCTCTGCCCATCTGCCAAGATCTCATGACTCAGGAACAGGGTACCCTGGTCCATCCAGGCCTCAGGTCCTTTCAGCTGCATGCATGGCACCTACTGACATAGATGCTGCTCGCTTTGGAGTGTCCTCAGGAGTGTCTCAAGTACTAGTGGAGGCAGAAAGCTGTCCCAAGAGATCCACTTACGCTATGAAATGAAAGAGATTTTCCATCTGGGCCATGTCTAAAGGTTGGGACCCCTTCTCATGCCTTGTTCTGCAGATCATAGAGTACCTACTGCACCTCTCTGACCTTGGACTTAGTTACTCAACTCTGGGGATCCACTTGTCTGCCATTTCTGCCTACCACATCCCAGTGGATGGCAAAACCTTGGCTCAGTTACAGGTATCCAGTTCATTCCTAAAAGGGATCCTCCATTTGAAACCCCCAGTCAGGAACCGTGCTCCTCCCTGAGACTTGAACTTCATTCTTGAAAAACTCACTCTGTCTCCATTGGAACCAGCTGCGAGTTGTGACATGCGCTCTTTCATGGAAAGTGCTCTTTTTAGTTGCCGTTACTTCTGCTCGATGGATTTTCGAGCTCCAGGCCCTGATGTGTAAGGAGCCTTATTTGATTTTTCACAGAGACCCGGGTGGCTCTGCATACAAACCCTAAGTTATAGGGATGTGGATATGTTGTTCTTATCCACACATCTTGGCATGTCCTTTCCCTTTAAATATCTTGCCGGAAGGTCTAAAGGCTGACTCCTCCCACCCACCTGGGTGGTATATCCCTCGGCTCCGCCCCTTGATGCCAGATCTTCCTTTCCGCTGGAAGATTCAGGTTCCCCCGTCATCATTCCTACATTGAGTAGGCCCTGGCACTTAAATCTTGGATTCCTTACCAAAACTTAAACTCGTTAGAGTTTCACCGCATTGTTTTTCAATCGTGACCGCGATGGAGGACAAGTCCTCACCCGGGTTCCGCTGGTGCCTCTGCGGGCAGAAGATGTCTCGCACTGACCGGCACGCCACGAGCATCTATTGCCCAGGCTACGATCACGATACCCAGGCCTGCGACTTTTTTCGCTCGTTCCAGCCAAATGTGTTGGACAGTCGCCTCACATGATTACAGCTCGGCTGACTGGAGAAACGGAACCCACCGGTCAAATCTAAAGAGGCCCGTTGGGTGGTCTCTGTAGCTGTGGGGTCCACTGAGCAATTCGAGCAAATGAAGGCTTTCAGGGAGGATCAGTCCTCTTCAGCATCGGCCTTCATACCGCACAAACTGGGCTCTACCTTTTCAGGCTACTTCATGGAGTTGTGCCAGTCTCTCCTGACCAAGGGGAGGACCCATCTGCTTCACACAGCTCCCATTCCCATAAAAAGGATTCCAAGGAGTTTAGGGAGAGAAGAAGAAGAAGTCTCATCAACGTCGTTCTTGGGATCAAGAGAGGTCTCATTCCCAGGAATCTCCAGTTGCATCTTCGGTCGAAATTGCGGCCTTGACCACTGGTTTCGCGGTGCCCCCGTCAGGCCAACTGGCTAAGATGAGGGACAACAACCCAGTTGAAATTATCGACCCCGTCAACTCGTCGCTGGATGAGGCCGACAATTCCTTTTTCAGGACTCCGGTCCTGACCGGACCTACCGAGGAGGAAACCCAGGCTGCTGGGAACCTCTTCATGGTCCCTGTCCGTGACCTGGAGGAGCCACGGGTTTCCCCGGCTCCTTCTGAGTGCCCCGTTGGTCCCCCCAATGGTCTAGGTCTTGGTCAACCTCGACCAATAGGTCAAGGAGAACTCACAAACTCCATTCTGGGCGTTCCAAGAAGCGGTGCCGCAGCTATTCATCCTCGTCCTCCTCAGAAGAGGAGAGGCTTTGGCGCAAGTTGCATCAACACTACGAGGATCTTATGTGGCAACAGTTGGTGTTGGCCGGTCCGAAATCGACCTCGGTTTCCATGCCAGCCATCACATGGCTGTCACCCTGTAGGTCAACGTCAACTCCTCTGGAGCCGGCCAACACCATTCCTCCACCCGCGGAGCCAGTGAAGGCCCTCCTACCTTGGCCGAACCCGGCCTCTCCACCGATTGTGGTGGAGCCACCACCTAAACCGCCTCCCTCCAGGGCTTCTGTCAAGGAGTCGTGGCCCACTAAGGGCCTCCCGCATAGGCTGTCGGTCACCCTCACGCTCGACCGTCTGCGGTGGGTCGAAGGTGACTTAGGTGGTTGGCTGATCTGTCCTGACTTTTCGGAGTCCGAAGACTCCTCTTTGCACTCTTGTCTGTTTGACAATGTTTCGTTTGGGGGATATCTCGACAGAGGAAGGTCCCACATCCTTCGTGGGCATTCTCCATCTCATCTCCGAATCCACAGGAATCCCTTTGGAACCTGTTCAGAAACTGGCTCGATATCCCCGATAGACATTCTGGAAAAAGGGGATTCTCCAACAGAGGCCTTCCCAGTGGCCAAAGTCATTGTTGGCCCAGCCCTGGAGCTTTGGCAGCACCCTGCCTCCTGCCCCGCGCCTTCAGCCCATAAGGCCCGCAAATATGCGGTTCCCATCGGCTCCCTTTCTGGGTTCACAGAGCACCCCTCAGCTGAGGGGTTGGTGACCGAATCTGTGTTTTGGTGCTCAGGCAATTCAGGAGACACTATAGACCCACAGACAGAGTCCAAAAAACTGGATTACTCTGCCAGAAAAGTCTCTGCTGCCTCTTCACTTGGTCTCCATCAGGCGAGCTCGGCTGTCATTATGGCACACTTCTCCCATGCCCTCCTGGGCGCTCTAGATGAGGTGCTTCTTCCAGACTACGGTCAAGCAGGTCCAGGATCAGGGTCGGGCTGTGGCAAAACAGCAACTCCAAATGGCTCTGGATGTTGGGGGTTCCTGTGTCCATTCAGCAGCGGACACAGTTGCCATGCACCGCAGGGCCTGGCTGAGGGTCTTGACTTTTACAGCAGACACTCGGCACAAACTGGCGAACTGTCCCTTCCTGGGCACTGACTTGTTCAGTCCAGAGGTTGATGATCACCTTCAGCACCTCGAGAAGTCCAATGCCACCTTGTACTCCATTGCTTCCACCCAGAAAGAATCTCAGGGTTCCAAAAAGCAGAAGCGTTAGCCCTTTCAGCCTTCTGTCCCTGCGGCCAAGCAGCCCCAATATCAATCGGGGCAGCAGCAGGCTTAATCTTGGCACCCTCGGCCCAAGTCAAGGACTTCGGCAGCCCATAAGCCTCTAGGGAAAGGTCCCAGTGGGCCCTCGGCTGGATCCTTCTCCTCCAAGCCTGCACAGTGATGAGATGGGGTTACCACTCACATGCCCATCATGCCCATTCTGGGTCCTCCCATGGGAAGCCAGATCTGCTGCTTCCTTTCCGCCTGGTCTGCTGTCACAACTGACAGGTGGGTCTTGGAAGTGATAGGCCAGGGGCTGCCTCTGGAATTCGGGCAGTACCCACCATTGGTCCAAGCCGAGCCTGCACCCCATGAAAGGAGAAGGTATCTGTGCACACTCAGTCGGCCTTTTCGAGATGACATCACCCAACTCCTCTGCAAGGAGGTAGTGGTCAGAGTCACGGGTTCCCCTGTCAACCCAGGGTTCATTTCCAGGTACTTCTTGGTCCCAAAGTGGATGGCGGGGGCTGGTGCCCTATTCTAGATCTGCACAACCTGAACCAGTTTCTCAGGTCTCAAACCTTCAGGATGGTAACTCTGTCTCAGATCATACCATCTCTCAAGCAGAACATGTAGTTTTGCTCCCTGGATCTGCAGGACGCGTTCTTCCACGTTCTGATCCATCCTTCACGCCGAAGGTTCCTCCACTTCAGGGCAGAGGGAACCCTATACAAGTTTCAAGCCGTGCTGTTCGGCCTGTCATCGGCCCTCAGGGTCTTCACCAAATGCATTGCAGTGGTGGCAGCCCATCTTCGGTGTTGAGGGGTCAGAGTGTGCCCCATCTAGATGATTGGCTTATAGCAGGTCCCTCCAAACTGGAGGTGGAGAGGTATAGGGATGAGGCCCTCCAGGCCTGCATCAACCTTGGCCTTCTGGTCAATGAGGCCAAGTCGGAACTCATGCCATTGCAGGTGATCTGCTTCATAGGAGCAGAGCTTGTCTCTTACCGAGCCAGACCAGGCTCCCGGAGGTTCTCTCCTCCTTTGCCCAGTCATTTCAGGTTGGGCACTTGCGCCCTGCTCGGCACTTCCTGCGACTTCTGAGTTGCATGACAGCCTGCACATCCATAGTCCAATGGGCCTGGTGGCATATGCGCCCCCTTCAGTGGGAGCTTGCCAGCCAGTAGACTCAGCGACTAGATCAATTCGACCAACTGCTCACTGTGACCCAGAACATGTGGGATGCTCTCCAATGGTGGACCGTCCTAGAGCATCTGCAGGAGAGGATCCCGTTTCTGCACCCCAAGCCGACAGTCATCTTGATGATCAACGCCTCTCTCGTGGGTTGGGGTGCCCACATGGGAGACCACAAAATCCACGGGCTCTGGACCCCCGAGCAATCCTGATGCCACATCAACCTGCTGGAGTTCCGAGCAGTTTGGCTGGCGCTGTTGCATTCTGCTCCGTTCCTTTGGGGTCAAGTGGTTCAGGTCCAGACGTACAACACCACGACCATGTACTGTCTCAACAAACAGGGCGGTATGCACTCCTGGCCTCTGTGCAGGGAAGCGTTCCGCATCTGGACCCTCGTGAGTTGACTGGAGGTGGATCTCCTAGCCATTCATGTGGCAGGAGCTTCAAATCAGCTGGCGGATGCCCTCAGCCATGTGAGCGAGGTGTCCCACGAGTGGTCTCTCCATCCAGAGGTAGTACACAGCCTGTTCTCCCAGTGGGGCACCCCTCATGTGGACCTATTCTCCTCCAGGGAGAACGCAAAGCTGAGGCTGTTTTGTGCCCACCCCCCTCAGCAGGGCTTGCTGCAATGGGATGCCTTCTCCAGTCCATGAACCCCAGGCATCTTTTATGCCTTCCCTCTACTTCCCTTAATCCACAAGGTGCTCCTCAAGGTCAGGAGGGACAAGGCACAGGTGAACCTGGTGGCCCCAGACTGGTCCTGCCAGTTTTGGTACCCTGATCTCCTCAGCCTCAACATCAGGCTCCCGAGGCATCTTCCAGCATGTCCAGACCTGCTCTCAGTCAGTCAAGGGAAGGTCCTCCACCCGGACCTTCAATCCCTGCACCTGACAGCCTTCTTCCTGAGCAGCTAGCGTTCCAGGCATTGGGTCTCCCCGAAGATGTTCTCCCTGTAGTTGAGGCATCTAGGAAGGAATCGGCCAGGAAGTGCTATGCCTTCAAGTGGAAGAGATTCTCCATTTAGTGTCAGGGCAAGGGCCTGGACCTTTTGTTCTGTCCAGTGGCTAGCATTCTTAACTACCTTTGGTCTCTCTCCAAAGGGGAACTTTGATCTACGACCCTTAAGGTGCACCTGGCAACCATCTCTGCTTACCGGGCACAGGCCGGTCAGCAGACGGTGGCACAGGAGAAGGTGATCTGGCGTTTCTTCAAAGGCCTTGACCATATTTCCTCTCCGGCGCGTGAACCACCACCACTGTGGGATCTACTGCTGGTACTGGCAAAGCTTATGGGCAAGCCATTCGAACCAATGTACAGGAGTGAGATGTCACACTTGTCATGGAAGACTGCCTTCCTGGTGGGTATCATGTCAGCCAGAAGGATTGGGGAGCTCCAGGCGCTCTCTGTTGTGTCTCCTTCTATGGTCTTCCACAGGGACAAGGTTGTCCTGCACCCCAACCCGAAGTTCCTTCTGAAGGTCATGTCGGAGTTTCACCTGAACCAGGTGATGACTCTGTCGGTGTATTACCCCAATCACACCTCAGAGGCCGAATACAGGCTCCATACTTTGGACCTGAGACGAGCGATCTCTTATTATAAAGAGCGCATGGCTGGAGTTCAGGGAGAGGTTCGCTAGCTGTTTGTCACCTACGCTGAAGCCTCACCTGGCAGCCCTGCAGCCAAGCAGACGATTGGCAGATGGATTACATCATGTATTGATCTCTGCTATAGATTGGCGAGTAGGGAGCCTCCCATAGGGCTGCGGGCTAATTCCACCCGCCATACCGCTGCATCGGTGGCTGCTTCTAGGGACGTCCTTATCCAGGAAATCTGAAGGGCTGCTACCTGGAAGTCAGCAAACACTTTCATGTCCCATTACCACATTGACCTAGAATCACGCCGGGATGCTGGTTTTGGGGCTTCAGTTCTCCAATCTCTGTTCCCTAAGTAGGGTGTGTGTGCCTTGCCTCCCTCCTCCCGGAGAACTGCTAGGAGTCTGCCTAGAAGTGTGGATAAGAACAACATATCCACTCCACATCCCTAGAAACACAGGTTACTCACCTGTAACAGTTGTTCTAGGAGTGGTATATGTTGTTAATCCACACTGACCCACCCGACCTCCCCGGCTTTGACGCACAACCACTACTTCCAGTGGTCAAGATCTGGTGTCAAGGGGCAGAGACGAAGGATATACCACCCGGGTGGGTGAGAGGAGCCAGCTTTTAGACCTTCTGGCAAGATATTTAAAGGGAAAGGACATGCCAAGAAGTGTGGATGAACAACATGTACCACTCCTTGAACTACTGTTACAGGTGAATAACCTGTGTTTCTTACCTAAGGTAGTTTCTGAGTTTACCTTAAATCAAACCATTGGCATTCAAATCAGGGGGAAGCAATTCTACATACGCTTTAACCGGATGAAGTCAGTCCACAAAACTGATCAGTTATTCATTTCCTTTGCACCCAAAAGAGAGGGCACTGCTGTTTCTAATCAGCATTTGTCCAAATTGTTGGCAAACTGCATTTATTTTATCAGAAGTATAACAAACCACTTCCAAGGGAAGTCAAACAGCATTCAGCCAGGGGCATGGCTGCCTCTACTGCTTGCTTCAGGAATGTATCTGCCGCTGCTATCTGTGCAGCAGCCACTTGGGAGTTCTGTCCACACCTTCACTAAGCATTACAGTCTGCACATTGCTTTTAGGCGCAGGACGGGCTTTGGCTTAGCCATCCTTCAGGGGCTTTTATCTTAGATCCTTGCCTACTGCAAACCTTTTCCTGCCTCCCATTTTTCAGACTTGTCTGCATTTGCATGGGATTCCATCCTAATGGTTATTACCTACTGCAAGAGCCCTCTCGAAGTAAGATAGTATAGTTACGTAAGAACTTACCATAACAGTAGATCTTCGAGAGAGGCTCTTGCAGTAGGTACTGCTTTCCCTCCCTCCTTCCCCCAGTGTTTCTTCTGCTACTTCTCTTTACAGGTATATAGCTTCTATATAGCTCCAGGAGCCCACTCCTCTCTCCTGTCGCACCTTTCTAGGTCTCCGGCGGGAGAACTGGAGGACAGGCTTGAGGACTGCTCACTATATAGCATCACGCTGAAGTTGGTCACATGATGTCGGGTGGGCAGTCCCCTGCCAAACACTGCTAGCTAAAGTTTTCTGTGTGCTCCTAACGCCTGACAGCTTAGTCCTAATGGTTATTACCTACTGCAAGAACCTCTCTTGATGATCTACTGTTACGGTAAGTTCTTACGTAACTGTACTGTTCTACTCCCGGTTCTTTATGGTTCCCAGAAGAACTAGGGACTTGAGACCCAGTCTAGACCTCAAGGAGCTGAATCTTCTCACCCAGTACAGAAAGTTCCGGATGGTAACCCTAAATGGCCTACTGCCTCTGCTCAAGCAGGACGACTGGCCATACTCCCACGACATGGAGGATGCCTATCTGCATATCATGGTTTGCCCCATCACAGATGGTACCTGAGGTTTCTCTTCCACCGAGTGCAGTACCAGTTCAGGGTGTTGCCCTTTGGCATATCCTCTGCATAGAAACACAGAAGTTGATGGCAGATAAGGATCGCAAGGCCCATCCAGTCTGCCCATTTCTTTTTCTACCTTATAAATGTGCCATCGGCCTTTGCTCTGTCAATGGCATATCTATTCATACTCATCTGTATTGCTTCCTTGTGCCTATCCCATGCCTGTTTGAAGCCCTGCACTGTATTCATATCCACCACTTCCTGAGGTAAGCCGTTCTATGCATCCACCACCCTTTCTGTGAAAAAGAACTTCCTCACATTACCCCTTAATCAGCCTCCCTCTAATCTCATGCTGTGTCCTCTTGTCCTGCTATTTTTCTTATATTGAAACATGTTAGACTCTTTCACCTTGTTAATGCCCTTAAGGTGTTTGAATGCTTGATCATATCACCTCTCCCTCCTTTGCTCTAGGGTATACATATTGAGCTCTGTTAATCTGTCCTTATATGTTTTCTGATGCAGTCCCTGCACCATTTTGGTTGCTCTTCTCTGGACTGCCTCAATTTGGTTAATGTCCTTGTGAAGGTGTGGCTTCCAGTACTGCACGCAGTACTCCAGATGGGGCCTAACCAGTGTCTTGTAAAGAGGGATTATTACCTCCCTCTTCCGACTTGCGATATCCCTACTAATACACCCTAACACAGGGTTTTATTTAACTCTAAAAATTGATTAGCGTTTTGCTCATAAAAGTTCAAAAACATTGTGAAAATGCATAGCACTTGCCTCACTGTGTTTAATAAACATAACACTTCTAGAAAACCTATATAAATGCTTTCTGTACATTTAGCATTGCCCCAAGAAAAAAAACTAATCAATTATTTAAAACCCTGTAACATCCCCCTAGCCTTACCTACTGCTTTAGTGGTCTGCTTGGATGATTTCAAGTCATCGGTGATGATGATGCCCAAGTCTCTTTCTTCCCTTGTGACTGCCAGCAACTCCCCTCCCAGCCTATAGGTGGCATCAGGGTTTCTCTTCCCTATGTGCATGATCTTGCACTTCTTTGCATTAAACCCCAGTTGCCATTCATCTGACCATTTTGCTAGTTTATCCAGATCTCTTCTGATTCTGCCCACCCCATCTGGAACATCTACTCTGCTGCAGATCTTGGTGTCATCTGCAAACAGGCAAACCTTTCCTTCCAGTCCATCTGCAATGTCACTGATGAAGATATTGAAGAGAACTGGCCCCAGGACTGATCCCTGAGGTACCCCACTTGTGACTTGCATCTCTTCTGACTGTATACCGTTTACCACCACTCTCTGTTTTCTGCCTCTCAACCAGTTTGCCACCCAGTTGACCAACTTCTGACCCACCCGAGCCTACCCAGCTTATTAATCAATCTTCTATGTGGAACAGTATCGAAAACTTTGCGGAAGTCAAGGTAGGCGACATCAACTGCTCCCCCTTGGTCCACCACTCTGGTTACCCAGTCAAAGAAATCTATGAGATTAGTTTGACAGGACCTTTTTGTAAACCCATGCTGTCTTGGATCCTGTGCTCCTATGGATTCCAGGTGTTGCACTATCCTTTCCTTAAGGAGTGCCTCCATAATCTTGCATCACGGGTATTTACCAAGTGCTTAGCAGCTGTAGCAGCAGCCCTCCAATGAGAAGGCCTCTATGTGTTCCCATATTTGGATGACTGGTTACTGAAAGCCCAGTCCAGGGAACTTCTCTTGCTGACTCTAGAATGCACCCTGCAGTTGCTCCAGTCCTTGAGCATCACTGTCACTGACTACAGGACAGGGCGGACTGCCTCATAGCTCAGGCCTAGGCAGTCACTCAGTACCAGTATGTCCCAACCAGGAGTTCTTGAGGCTTCTATGCTTAATGGCCATTGCCATTGTGATGGTCCCTTTGGCCAGGTTACACATGAGGATCCCGAAGTGGACCATCAGGGTCTAGTGAGACCATTGCTCAGACAATCTGGAGCAGCTATTCCTTGTCTTCTCCCCAGTCCTCAAGGTGCTTCAGTGGTGGATGGACCCAGACAATCTCTTAAAAGGGATCCCCTTTCTTATCCCCACCCCTCACCAAATCCTCACCACAGATGCTTCGAGTCTGGGTTGGGGAGCGCACCTAGGCCCTTATCAGGCCCAGGGGATATGGTCCCATTGGGAGAACCACCTCCACATAAACATTCTGCAGATGCAGGCTGTTCTGTATACCATACAAGCCTTCCTGAACCATCTCTGTCCAGGTCCACTGTTGGTACAGTCAGACAACCTCATTGTGGTCTGTTACATCAACAAGCAAGGGGGAAACCCTTTCCTATCCCGTGTGCTGGGAGGCGATGAGTATCTGGTACTGGGCTCTAGATCATTGTCTTGAACTCTCAGCCGTTGAGCCAGCCCAGTGGCGCTGAGGGCTAAGGCGTGGACGCCTAACCTCACGTCATGCCAGCGAGCCCGGACCATCGGAGGTTGGCAACGGGGGGGGGGGTGGAGCTGGATGGAGTTGCCGACAGGCATGCTGTTCTCTCTGGGGAGGTAGGATGGCTCCTCTCGGCTGATGGCTGCCACCTGGTGGAGGCTGGGAACAGCATGGATCAGGAGAGGAGCCTGGCACTAGGCCAAATGAGGTGGGAGGAAAGGGGCTGTTACTGGGGTCGTGGGTCTAATGCATGCCTCCACATGCATGCGTACCCACTCCCGGGGCCCTGGGAGAAACCCAAGGAGGAAAAACATCGCCCGGCAGCAGGATGACGACCAACTCCCCGCAGAGCTCCGCTGGCGGGCGTGAAGGTAGTAAGTCCCGTTATTCCGGGGCCGGGCTGGGGGGTTGATCAGATTGGGGCAGCCAGGCAGAGGTGCAAGAAATCTGATATGATAAAAAAAAGAACTGTCAGCCATCCATGTGCCAGGCCCCCTAAATGCCTTGGCGGCCAGCCTCAGCTGGTCACTGTCCAGGATGCATAAGTGGGAACCGCTGACCTCGGTCATAGAAGACCTGTTCGAAAGGTGGGGTCGTCCAGAGTTGGACTTTTTTGCCTCTCCACTCAGTGCAAAACTGCTGAGTTTCTGCTCGCTAGATCCAGGGCCTGGAGTTTTCTGGCAAGACACATCCCTCTCCTGGAAAGGGAGGTTTCTTTACACCTTCCCACCCTTTCTTCTGATTCAGAGGATGCTCATCAAGCTACAGATGGAGGGTGCCACCCTAATTCTGGTGGCTCCATTCTGGCCTCGTCAGATATGGTTTCCATTACTAAACAATTGGCTGTGGAACCTCCAGTTCCCCTGTTCCTTTGCAGGGACCTGTTGACACAGACTGAGGGAACCCTGGTCCATCCGGACCTCAGGTCCCTCCATCTGCATGCATGGCTCCTGAGGACGTAGCCATTGCCCACTTTGGGGTGTCTCAGAAGGTGGCTGATGTCCTGGTGGCTGCCAGGAAACCTTACACCAGGGCCACTTACTCGAAGACATGGAAGCGCCTTACTATATGGGCCGCTTCCCATCACCTGGACCCTTTCATCTGTCCGGTTAACCAGGTTTTGGAGTATCTCCTATCCTTATCGGATGCAGGACTTCAGTATTCATCTATTGAAGTGCACCTGTCTGCTATTTCAGCCTTTCATGTGCCTGTTGGAGGCCATACGGTGGCACAATTGGATGTGATCCGTACTTTTCTGAGAGGCATTCTACACTTGAAGCCTCCTACACAGAATCCGGTCCCGGCTTGGGACCTCAGTTTTGTGCTCGAGAAGCTGACCCTGCCTCCTTTTAAGCCAGCCGCATTTTGCAAGCTGTGCGTTCTGTCATTGAAAGGATTATTTTTAGTTGCTATTACTTCTGCTCAAAGAATTTCAGAGCTACAGGCTCTCGTGTGTGAGCAGCCTTATCTGATTTTCTACAAGGACTGAGTCTCTTTGCATACTAATCCCACATTCCTTTCCAAGGTGATGTCTGAGTTTACTCTAAATCAATTTATCCAACTGCCAGTTTTTATTATCCTGAGCATGCTAATCCAAGGGAAGCATTTCTCCATACTTCAGATGTGCATTGAATTCTTAGGTACTATACACACACACCATACTAAGGACTGCAGAAAGTCCTTGCAGTTTGTTTGTTTCCTTTGCCCCTGACAGAGAGGGTGCTCCAGTATCTAAACAGTGCGTGTCCAAATGGTTGGCCACCTGTATTATTTTTTGTTATAGGAAGTACGGTAAGGAACTTCCTGATATGGTTCGTGGCCATTCAGCCAGAAGCATAGCTACTTCTGTTGCCTGTTTCAGGAACGTGTCAGCTGCGGAAATTTGTGCTGCTGCCACTTGGAGTACTGTCCGTACTTTCACCAAGCACTATAGTCTGGACATTGTCTCCAGAGGAAGGGCATGATTTGGCCTTGCTGTGCTTTAGGCCATTCTTTCTTAAGCCTCTGGCCTCCTGCCACCTAAACTGTCCTTGCTCTCAGCACTGCTTGGAACTAATTCCATAGGTGTGACCTGATGACAGAGCTATCCCCGAAGAAGATAGAACAGTTACATAACAACTTACCGTAACAGTAGATCTTCAAGGGACTGTCTGTCATCAGGTCATGCCACCCCTCTCTCCGTCCCCCTTTCTCTTTCTCTGTCCAGCTCGACTGCCTGGTTGCTGCAGCCTTTTTGTTAGCTGGCCACCTTCTCTGTCTCTCCTTGGTTCCCTAGTGGGACTCCTGTCTTCAGTGGCCTCCAGCTAGGGAAAGAACTGAGGATGGAGCAGGGCTGCCCACGCTTATGTAGGGCTGTGACGTTGGTGCCCGACATCGGCATGGGTGACCCCTTCTAAACTGCTGCAGAAAAGCTTCCATGGGATCCTAGTGCCTGACAGCTAAGTTCCATAGATGTGACCTGATAACAGAGGTTCCCTCGAAAATCTGCTGTTATGGTAAGTTCTTACATAACTGTTCTTTAGGCTTACAGTGCAGTGGGGGCTGCAGTAGCTTTTAAATGTTATTGTTTATTTTGCAAGCAATTGTACATGTTAAAGGGTGTATATACAATACTCCCTTAACATGTACAATGCCTTCAAAGTGAACCAGTAGCATGTCAAAGCCGTAGCTGCCCCCCAACCACATTGTAAGGCTTTCTATAGCACTGCAGCCCCATCCCTACTTTGTGTCATTAAAATGCAGTTTTGTGGGTTGTGCTGCACTGGGCCATGAGCTGTGTCTACACCAAATAATTTATTGTGTCGGCTACTCTTTTAAACAGCCAGTTTAAAGCACACACACCCACCCCCAACAATACAGCCCATCAGTGAATGCACTGTAAATGCTGCTGCTGCTGCTGTTGGTGTCTGCATATTCAAGGGACTCAAATAATGTAATGTCTGACACCTATACGCCATACACCCAGACAGTGTACACCAAGCTTAGAGACCTGACAGACATACACTACCTGTACACCCAAACACTTTCTAACCCAAGCACTGTCACCTGGTTCTGGTACAGGGACACGGTATGAACTGGAAAAAATGAGACTGGCTTTCAATTTGAATTACAAAGAATTTGAATTCTGAAGGGACGAAAGCAAAAGTACTGTACACCACCCAGTTCGGATACCTTTGCACTGTCATACACCAGGCTCAAATACATAGACATGAAGCACCCAGCTCCATTACACAGCAGACACTGTACACCCAGGTAAGATACCAGATTGACACTGTTTTATTCTGATACCTGGACATGAGGCATTAGGTGTTGATACCTGCTGGGCACTACCTGTACAACCAGACTGACACTGTCTGTACACCTGGCTCAGACACCCGGACACTGTCTGACTGTATGTCTACTCGGTATACTCTCTCACCTCAGCTGGGCTCCCTCCCTCCTTCCTCCCTGCTCCAGTTTCTTTTTCCTCCTCCTCCTCCTCCTGATAGACTTGTTGCTCCACCTTCCTTGCTTTTCAAGGATCTCTGTGGTCGATGGGCTCACCAGGTTCCATGTTTTCCTGCCCCATGTAGCAGTAGTCCGCGTTGAAGCCAAGCTTGAATCCTAGCATGGCGATGGTGGCCAGTTCCTACAGCAGCAGTAGTAGGGGAGTCCGACCAGATGGGACAGCAGCAAACTAGTACAGCTCTGCCGACAGAAATAAATAGCTTTACTGGAGACAGACACAGAGTGGCAGAGATCAGGACAGAGACACAGATGTAGACAGTGGAGGAAGCAGGATCCTGGAATGGAGGGAAATGAGATTCGGGGGTGGGGCAGGTTCAAGCTCCGACCTCACTTCCCTGCAGGCAGCCTGACCCCAGTGTGTGTGTCCATTTTGTCCCAGTACTGCTGTGAACTGAGCCAGCAATGACAGGGAGAGCAGAGCTGCTCCACTTACAGGGCAGAACCATGCCCCAGCCAAACCCCTCTCCCCTCCTCCACCTTTCATAGTCCCAGTTTCCCACTTTCTCACAGTCCCAGCTCCAGATCCCAGACAATCTTTTTCAGCCTCCCACTCATTCCCAGAGAGTCTTTTTTTTTTATTTATGTTTATTCAGTTTTATGTGAACTCACATACAAACACCTTGATTTCATGTATAGGATGCATTACAAAAGAAATGCATTATGGTACATAATACATATACCTTCATTCAGTGTTACAACACTTTGGCGTATAAAGGAAAGTCCAACAGTCTTCCTTGAAATAAGTACCAAAATAGCCATCAGCAGCATGACCATGGACAACCTAGCGGAAATATTTTATAAGTGCAGTCCAAGTGAATCCCTTCTATCAAGATGGGCCTTAAAAATGGCCCTGGAGTCCATTTAAACTTAATAAACACAGAGTTAACCCCTTTGAGATTTAATAGCTGCAGTCTAGATCAGCACCTACTCTTCCCCAGAAAACATGTAAATTACATGCAGTAACAAACTTCTTATTTGGTGTATTTAAACAGCAAACTGTGCAGAAACGTTTCCTGACAGTATAATAATTTAAAATGAACAGATCTCAAGTGTCTCCTTGCTCCACTGAGAAAACTGGTGGGGCAGGAGAATCAACAACAGAGCTTAGATATCAAACAATATTGCTATTAAGCATCAACAGCAGTTTCATGCAAGTCCAGGAACCGGGGCGCCCCCGAGGTTTGGGGGAGAGATGAAACCTTTAGGTATCAGAGTCATCTTCCTCAAGCTCCTCTCCGTGTGGCTTCCAGATTTCGGCCTGCGTCCGCCGGGTCATTATAGATAAATACTTTGCCCGCGTACAAAATTTTAAGACTGGACGGGAGCTGGAGTGCATGGTTAATGCCCAGTTCTCGAAGTCCAGCATGAACAGCGTCAAAGCCACTGCGTCTCATCCTCATTGAATAGCTTAAATCTGGAAAGCAGTGTATTAGGGTTCCTTCTGGGAGAGACAACGGAGCAGCGGTTTTTGCTTTTTTGGAGAATCAAGTCTCTAATATGGACCCCAGCAGTGGAGACCAGAATAGTTTGTGGTAAGTCCGGGTTGTTAGGCTTACGTCTTGGTGTCATCCTATAGGCTCGATGGATAAGGACATCCATTTGCAAGTCGAATAAATCAGCTATCAAATTTACCATATATCGTAATGGATCAGATCCCTCGAGTCCTTCAGGTATCCCCAGAAAATGTAAGTTAGCTGCATAAGCCCCATTCTCCAAATAGTCTAGCCTTGTGTGCAGCAGTGTTTTTTTCAGCATGCCATCTACCACCGTAGTTGATTTGATCACTGTTTCGGATCAGGCTGTTTGACTGGCTTCCATTGCAGTGACTTTGTCTCAACTTGACTTAATCGATTGTTAAAGGAGTCCACCTTAGAATCAAGTTTTTGAACCGCCTCCAAGATGGCTCGAACAGTAGCCTCCAAATCCCCAGAGTGTTCAGCAGAGGAACCGGCACCTTTAGCTCCAGCGTTGGGAGGTGCAGAGCCCTTGCTTCTCCCTGGCTCTTTTGGGGGATCATGCTTTGTTCTCCCCATCATATGACTCCCAACTGAGTTCGTTGCTGAAGACAAGATAGCTTATACTGTCAGTAGAAAGCAACTTTAAGTTGTAAGAAGTACCAAAAATAAACTTTTTTTGCTGTTTAAAATTGCTGGAGCAGAGAGCTGATAGAGAAGCATCTGTTCCTGTCGGCTGCTCTTCCCAGAGAGTCGTGACTCTCTTCCAGTTCCTCCCAGCCCTAGCCTGGCTGCCACATTGCCAGTCCTCGTAGCTTTGCACTGTCCCAGGCCTAGCTTCCCACTGTTTCCCAGTGCCAGCCTCCCACTCTCTTCAAGCCCCACCTGCTGCCGCTCGGGTCCAAAGTTTAAAAAATAAATAAGTGCTTCGCTTTGTGTCCTGTCCCAACTCCTGCTGTCAAATTAAGGAGCCATGCAAAGCTGTAACACAACCGAAGCCACTGTGATGATACCAATCTCACAAATAGTTCAGACCACAGAAGTTTATTAGCTCTGTTGTCCGTTATATAGAGGTGCTAGGTGAGTTTCACCAGAACTGTCTGGTTAGAAGCCCACACCCTGAGCACCAGTGCCTTATTTTCCCTGGGAGCTGGCTAACTCTCGCTCAGAAAAAGTGTCACACTTAGACTGTTCCGGAGGGGGGGGGGGGAGTGAGCGCCGCTATTGGCACCGATCGCTCAGGCCTGGCAGAGAGAAGTAGCCAGGTGGAAACGGAGAAGTGTGGTGCTATTTGTAATGGGCATGGCCATATCGTTACAGTTCACTCATCAAAAATAAGTAATATTAGAGGCTCTCTTACCTGGGTACTGGGGGAGACTGAAGTAGGGATTTTGAAGGGACAAAGTCTGTCATACCTGTGAAATAAAATACAGAAATGGGGTCACAAAGAATCCTTAATCCTTTGGGGAGTAAATAGGAGGATAGGACAGGTTAAACATAAAAATACTTTTCTGATTGGGGGGGGGGGGAGTGTCCTGTGAGACCTGTTGGAGTAAAGGGCAAAATAGGTTAATATGGGGAAAGGAGAGTAGCAAGAACAGAATCAGAAAACAGAGAGATATGGAAGGGTATAGTACAGCACAGAAGTAAGGAAAAGAGTAGATAATCTTCGGGGGTATCTTAGTCATCAGGTCACACCATAGGAATTTCACCGTCAGTGAAATAGGATCCACATAGGAAAATTTTCAGCAGTACAACTGGGGCCACCCACGCCATCGTCGTCCGTTGACACTAGCAGCCCTGTAAAGTTGTGAGTGGCCCCGCTCCCTCCTCAGCTCTTTCCGGCCATCGACTTGTTCACACAGGTCTCCACGGAAGCTTTGACGCAGTTTTGCGCCATTTTTTGACTATGGCTTTTTTCTTACTTATTTTTTCATAATCTCTTTTATAAGAGATTAGTTTATTTTGTGCATGTCGTGAGTTAATCCTTCAACCTCTCTCTTCCATCACTGCCACTACGGAAAGAAGATTACCTCCACAGACGAACATTCACTGTGTGTCTGCTGTCTTGGGTTGGACCACGAAGTTTCTGACTGTGAGCTCTACCAGAAATTTAATCAAACAACCCTCGGGTGATGTAAAAAGGCTGTAAAAATTTCCTAATGGAACGACAAACAGCCGGTTCCAAGAATGGGTCCTCCAGGGTCCCAGCCTCTCAAACGCCAGCAGGGCCATCGAGCTCCCAGGCTTCCAAGGTCCAAGACAAGTCCTTATGGAAAAGTCATAAAAAGGACCGAGATCGGGGCCGCTTCCCCAGCGACAGTCTTATTCCCCAATGGCCTCTCCTCCTTCGTCCGGGGGTTCCTCGTCGGCTGCTGCTACACCAATGCACAAAGTCGCTTTCCAGGTCTCTGTGGCCTCCAGACCCATACCAACAGCACATCTACCCGATTCACAGGATGGTTGGTTGTTGGCCTCTCCTTCGTCGAGGCCTGACTCCTCTGCAACAAGGGCAACAGGCTCTTTGGGTTTGCAGTGTCCTTCAGACAGGTTGTCGATTCCTGCACTGTCAAACCCCCCCCCCCCTTTTCGACGCAATCTTCAACGGTCGTCGACCTGAATGAAATACTCACCAAGTTTACCTTGGTGATTATTCATTAATTGGGCACATATAGGCCCACATCACCAGCATGATTGACAGCGGCCTCATCGTTGATGCCTCCTCGTCGACCGTGGGAAGCTCCCCGTAAGCCGTTGTCAGCGCCTCCTGCGTTTTTCAATGTGATGAAACAATTGTCCTCAGCCATAGGTTTTCATACTGAGGAAGAGGATGTCACCAGAAAGGATCTGGTGGATTTTCTAGAGATGAGAGTTTCCCCCCAAAATTATTCCTCCTATATTACCTGCCTTAAGGAATGCTGCTGTGGCAGCCTGGCACAGGCCAGACATGGTGACAGCTATGCCCCACAGGGTGTATAAGTTCCACCATGCCCCTAGGTGTTCCCGTATTATGCTGCCCAGCCAGAAACCAATTCCGTGGTCATTAAGGCAGCTTATGACAGGTCTAAGGCACCTAAGCACCTTAGCTCTCTTTCCCCTGACAAGGAATCTCGTTGGATTGAACTTTGGTGAAAGAGGGTATATGCCTCCTCCACCCTTGGTTTGAGTATAGCTAATTACCTGTCTCATATGGTTAACTACCAGAACTCCAACTGGAAGAAGAGCAAAGCTGCCGCTCAGGCCCTGCCAGATGGCACTCAGAAGCAGGAGGTTCTTAATTGCTTTCAAACCGCTGAGGACATTAGCAAGTGCCTCCTCAGGGCCATCTATGTATTTTGGACACTGTTGCCAGTGCTGCTGCCACCGGCATCTCCTTACCTAGACACTCCTGGCTCAAGGTCTCTGGCTTCCCTGCTGATGTTCAACAGAAGATGCTTCTTGCCCTTTTTAATGGCACTAAACTCTTCAGGCCTGATGTCCAGAACATCATTAATGATTTGCAGGCATCTGACAGAGCTGTAAAGTCTGTCCAGTCCCTCTACCATATGCAACCTAAGGGTAGATAGCGGCCTCCTTTTCGCAAGGCATCCAGTAGACCTGGTGCAACCTCTCAGCCTTAAGGCAAATGAAGAGCCTCTACTACCTTGCCCCCTCTAATGCAGGAGCCACAGTCAAGCGTCCCAGAAGCAATGGTTTAGCCCCAGCGGTTAGATCCACCTCTGCTTGACTCCTTGCTAGACCCCCCGCGACGTCCAGGACATTACCAATGATCTACAGCCCTCAGGCAGGGCTATCAAGTCTGTCCTCTCTCTCTACCATACCCAGCTAAGAGGTAGACAGCACCCCCCTCCCCTTTCGCAAAGCATCCAATAGACCCGGTGCAGCTTCTCACCCTCTAAGGAAGCCCAGAGCCCCGGCTGCCTTGCCTGCCCCCTCCCATGCTGGAGCTGCAGGCAAGCCTCCCAAAACTGAGGGATCAGCCCCCACGGCTGGATCCGCTTCTGCTTGACCCCTTGCCAGACCCCCCCATGGTCCCCGACCAAGAAGTGGTGGTCGGAGGTCGGTTCTCCCTCCATCTAAATCAATGGAGAACCATAACTTCGAATGCCTGGATTCTGCAAATCATACAAAGAGGTCACACGCTGGAGCTCATCGAGCAGCCTCCAGAAACCCCTCCACTGCCCTTCATTTACCCCCCGGCTCACTTCTCTTCTGTGCAAGCAAGCCATCGAGCCAGTACCCAGGTGCCAGAGAAACAAGGGGTTCTATACCAGGTTTTTCTTGGTCCCCAAAAAGACCGGCGATCTGAGGCCCATCTTATACCTAAATGACCTCAATCTGTACAGTATCGAAAGTTCCAGATGGTAACTTTGCCAGGCCCGATGCCCCTTCTCAAGGCAGGTGACTGGCTCTGTTCACTGGACATGCAGGATGCCTACCTGCACATCTCGCTCTTCCCTCGTCACAGGAGGTTTCTCCATTTTCTGTTTCAAGGCGAGCACTACCAATTCAAGAGGCTACTGGCCGTGAGTTGCAAACTATGCTGCTTGTCGTGGAAAGCATTATTTTTAGTTGCTGTTACTTCTGCTTGAAGGATTTCCGAGCTTCCGACCCTCATGTGCAAGGAGCCTTATTTGTTTTTTCACAAAACAGGGTGTCTTTACGTACTAATCCGTAGTTTCTACCCAAGGTGGTATCTGAATTTACTTTGAACCAATTCACTCATCTCCCTGTATCTTATCCGGAGCATGCCAATCCAGGGGAAGCATTATTCTACACTTTAGATGTGTATAGGACTTTGCGTTATATGCATAGAACTAAGAAGGTTAGGAAATCCCCTCAGTTGTTTGTTTCATTCACCCCAGGGAAAGTGGGCACTCCCATTTTTAAGCAGTGCTTGTCCAAATGGTTGGCCAACTGCATTATTTTTTGTTACTGGAAATATGGCAAGGATCTTCAGGGTGTTGTCCACAGTCATTCCACTAGGTGCATGGCTGCCTCAGTGGTGTGTTTTTGTAATGTTTCAGCTGCAGAGATCTGCACAGCAGCTACTTGGAGTTCAGTCCACACTTTCACCAAGCATTGCAGTTTGGACATCGCCTCTAGGTGTAGGGCCAACTTTGGCCTGGCTGTTTTGTAAGGCCTACTTCCTTGGGTCTTTTCGCCTCTGCCCGTTCTGTTAGTTCTGTTGCTTTTGGAACTGCTTGATACTCATTCTACGTGTGATGGCCTGCTGCAAGAGATTCCCCCGAAGTAAGATAGTACAGTTACGTAAGAACTTACTATAACAGTAGATCTTTGAGGAGATCTCTTGCAGTAGGCTTTCCTTCCCCCTTGGTCTGTTATCCTCTTATGCTTTCTCTCCAAAGAAGACCTTCAGCCTTCCCTTTTCCTACCTTTTCTTTATCCTCTGTTCCTTCTCATTTCCCTTAGCCGGGTATTCTGGGGTCTCCGGCAGGAGAACTGCAGAGGACATGGGGGCCGCCCACTTATACAGGGTGTCACAAATCCACTCAGCAGGTCAGCCCTCTACTCCCAAAGTGCCAACCTCTGAGTGCAGTCTTGTGAACAGTTAACAGAAACAGGGTAACCCTCCTGTCTGTTTTGTGGGTTCGGATCAACCTTTGGTCTCGGTTCTGGAGGGATTCAAACTGTGAACCTCTTGCTAGTATACCCACTGCACAGGCTCAGATAATTCTGTCTTCGGGGGGGCCATATATCTTTGCCTACGGGCACCTAACCAGGTGTACAGAAATGAACCCTTAAAAACTTGAATAAAGACCTCAGATTAAAATGCTTACCTTTTTCCAGTTTAGTATCACCTTTCAAGCTTATGTACAGTGTCTGCTTTAACCATATATACTTCACTTGTAAAGGAAAGAAAATTCAAAGACAGACCAAGTAGGCTCTAAAAATAGAGTTTTACTACAATAGATAAAAAAATATGTAAAACATAAAATACAGAACTATATATCACAAGAACATACAAATCTTTTAAAAGAACAATGTTTTAACAGTGCAATTCCTACTACAGTACTTAGATTTTGTCTCTCTCTCTCTAAATACCTGCTTAAAGTGCTCAAAGATATTTCTTTGTCAGAGTGTAGATAAAAGTGTCCTCTGAAGGAAAACAGAATATTGTTTAAAAGCTGGCTTTGCCCACCTCTTTGCATGAGGTCACCTAGCTCCTCCCTGTCAGAATATATATAAAAATATATCTATACAAAAACAGTTTGTCTTTTCCAGAAGGTAAATTAATATTCTGTGATCTCAGCACAACTCATTTTCTTTTTCAAATGACATTTCTTTGATCTTTAAGCAGTATCCTCTCTCACACAGACATCAAAGCATTTATGTCTTTCAGCCAGATCTCAAAGCGGTGCAACATGCTTTGTATCACCATGTGAAAATGTAACTGTGTTTCCTCTGGACATCATAAACGTTTTTGATTTCCCTCTAGCAACTACAGCTATAATTAACTTTAGATAAATAGGAGATCCTTGAACAAGACCTGTTCTACTCTGTAATTAGCTTCCGGCCTTCCAGTTAACACCTTGTATCTAAAACCTGTGTGTATGTGTGTGTCATACTCACATGCTGTTTCAGCATTTCTCATGAGAGACAGTCCATAACCCATTTTTATATTACAAAAAATGATACAGTGATCAGAACCAGTTGTCCAAGTGTCACACAGGGTAGCTGATGTCAGAGAGTGACGTCGGAGGTGGGCGGCCCTCTATGTTAGACTGCTAGCTAGAAAGTTTCTGTGTGGTCCTTGTGCCTGATGGCAGAGTCCTACATGTGATGGCCCACTGCAACAGATCCCTGCAAAGATCTACTGTTACAGTAAGTAAGGACAAAGCTGTCCTCCCTCAGGAATCTACAACATGACCAGTAAACAAAGAATCTTGTAAGACTGACACCTTGGGGAAGCGGGTTTTCGCTGCCTCTACCCTGGGTATGCACATTGCTAGCTACCAGGGTTATTTTTCTCAGTATGAGTGTACCCTATGGCATTCGCTTAAGGCCACTGTGGAAGCTCTTCCAGAATCTGACGTTAGCTCTGAGCTTCTCCAGACTATTACTAGAGGCATTGCATCCAACAACCAGGAACTAAAACTGCTATGGATGCCTATGACACTGCTTCCAGGGCAGCAGCAGCTGGGATTTGCACCCGACTCCACTCGTGGTTACAAATGTCGAGATTCACAAATGATGCCCAACAGAGAGTTACGAGTTTACCATTTGATGGAACTTACCTGTTTGGCCCTCAAGTTGAGCAGGCTTTAGAGTCCACACAGAAAACTAGAATGGCTATCAAAACGGCCAGGCCACCATCTGCTGCCCCTCAGCAAGGCAGGAACTGGCGACAGTTTCATAATCATCAGTCCTTTCATAGCAAAGACAGAGGGGGTTGCAACAAGAATCAAGCCCCCTAGCCACAAAAGAAGATGCAGCAGAAGGCACAAAATAAACCTAGCTACATTGGTGGAGGTGTGTGGGTGTGAGCGAACCTGCCCTGAGAGGGTAGAGGAAAGGGAAAAAGCATTTTTGGGGCTACAGAAAAAAATAAAATAAACCTAGCTACATTGGTGGAGGGGTGTGTGTGTGTGTGTGTGGATGTAAGATCAAACCTGCCCTGAGAGGGTAAAGGAAAGGGAAGAAGCATTTTTGGGTGCTTGATACAGAAAAAAAAAATAAGCACCTAGCTAGGCAAAGTGGTGGAAAGGCTTGGAGGATGCAAAACACTTACTCTGTGTATTACCTCAGTTACCTGACCAGTAGTGCTAGTGCTACTGTAGCTGCTAGCTAGTACAACGTGTCGTCGAGGCACAGGTCAGGAAGCGTATGAATACCAGGAGCAGTTGTAGAATTCACAAAAAGTATTTATTTGTACTAGCAGAAACATAAAAAAAATTAACTTGTTCCATATAACTATTTACAAAGGCTGAATAAATAGAGAAGATCCATCAGAGTTTTTTCCTTCAATCTCTGTGTCTTGCAAGATACTGCAGCTTTGTTTTTATAAGTCCTTGCAACCCCTCCTTCTTAACAAGCATCCTGATTTTTCTAAAATGTTCTTGTATATGTCAGGCAGGTGCAAGCAGGAACACAGTGTCCCAGAACTGAGGCCCCTTTGGCACATCTTCTACAAAAAAATTGCATTTCAGGTTAACCCCTTGAGTCTCCAGTAGCTTTCTGCAATCATCTTAAACTATAATTGTATACATTTCAACAGTAACACTATATAATTTCTAAACAGAGGGATCCCAGTATCAGTTACATTTCTACATAAAGATTTGCATATGTTTTTATACCAGCAGAATTGCAAGGGAGGAAAAGACAGAAACAGCAAGTGAAGGTAGAGAGATAGCAAGAGGCAAAGAATTGCAAGACTGTTCGGGGTGATCAAATCCTACGTCTCACGGGAAAAATTTGGTTGCGCAACCAGACAGGAAAGGAAAGAACAGAAAAGATCCCTGCATTCAAACTCTCCATAACAGCTGGGACAGGGTCCTATTCTACCCTGTCACACAAGGGTACAAGGCAGCTACTACTACTACCACCAAGTACTATACTACCAGTACCTGCTACTAGTACGGTAGTACCACACCTGAGTGTACTGTCCTACTACTAGTACTCCTTCCCACACCCTACTCCCACATACTCTGTCCTGCCCGCTTGTAGTGTTGTAAGCATAAGCACAACAGCTTAAGGTAAGAAAATTACACATAAAATGGAATTTTATTGTGTACAACAATATTTGAATATTTCACAGTTGCATAGAAGTTAAAAAAATAATTTAAAGAAATAAGCAAAAGCAGACTACTCTATTTTCCCTTTGGACTGGGTCTGGGACATCCACCATCTCATCTTCTTCATCAGAAACAAAAAGTAAAGAGCCTTCTTCTTCACAGTCTGAAAGCCAACCCCAACCCCAACCCCCTGGCCCTAGTCAGGAAAACAACCAAAATAATGGTTCTTCTCATTCTGGGTCTGTGTTTGTAGACATAATAGCTGATCAGTCTCTTTTGATCATACCAGTTTCTGAAACAAGTGAGAATGACAGCAGCAGCAGTTCTGTGGTGGCAGTGCCTTCATCACGTTCTGGTTCAGTACAGCTAAAGCAACCTTTGATTTTAGATGAGGAAAGTGAAAAAACAAACTTAAACACTGAGAAAAGAAGCAAAGATAAAAAATAGGATATAGAAAAAAGGGCTTGGACATTTCAGCATCACTGGCTAAATCAGTTTACCTGGTTAAGGTACAATGACAAAAAATGTGTCATGTACTGCTTAGTCTGTGAGAAATATCCCACTCTTACAACTCCTGCTTATTCCAAAAAAACGAACGTGTTTGCCGCTGGTTCAAGTTATTTCAGAATTGAGTCAGTGAGAGCCCATGAAAAATCAAATCCACATATAATTTGTGCAAACCAGCATAGTCACGAAACTGGTCATCGTGCAGTCAGTTTTAACATATCTGATACAGCAGTATATCACGCATTTTCTCAGATGGAGGAAACCACCAAAAATAAAATGAAGTGTTTATTTAACACAGCATATTCCTTGGCTAAAAATATATGTCCTTTCTCAGATATGGAATGGCTGTGCACATTGCAAGAAAAAAATGAGGTTAAACTCTGCAGCAATTACACAAATGGTAAATGGGCCAGAGATGTCTGTAACGAAGTATTTATTTTATTGATTTATTGCGTAAAATCGGAATTACTACCCTTTGAGTCACAGACTCATTTGCAAAAGCTCCACGTCGGTTACAGGGGTGGAGGGGGAATGTAATACAAGAATACATACGTAGTAAAGCAGTATACAAGAAAAAACATACACACTCATTTTTAGACAAACAGTACTGGCATTTCATACCAGGCTTTATCTTAGATTTGCATAGGCAGTGGTGGGCAGTGTTGAGGCATCATTTGTTAGAAATTGGGGCGTGGTAGGTAGAATTCAGAGACCTTGTGTGTCTGAAATTAGCAGGTTGGGTAGCATATTTAGGGAGGGCAGAGCTAGCCACAGTCACAGGTTGCAGACTCAATTGGGTGGGCTTTGAGGCCAGCTTTGAACAGGTAAATGCTGAGAGTCTGAGTGAGCCGAGGAGGTAGCGCATTCAGCCACATGGCAGCACGGTACCGAAGCGATCTTTGACCCATTGATGTCCTACAGTGGAGGACCTGGAATGAGAGTTTAGTAACGAGGTGAGTATTGCGCCTGGGGGGGGACTGTTTTGATTATGGGGAGAAGACCAAGTGGGGCTATCTGGAGTTGTATTTTTTTTTGCCAGGATGCAGGTGTGGTACCGAAGTCTTTGTTGGAGATTTAGCCAACCAGTCAGGGCATAAAGGTCACATGTATGAGTAAGACGGTCGCTGCCGGTGACTAGTCAGTAGGCTTTATTTAGGGCAGTGTTAATACTGTGTAAAGCAGTGGGTTCTGCTGATCCATATATCGCAATCCCGTAATCAATTAGGGATAGGATTGAGGCGGATACAGCTAGGTGCAAGGCCTGAGGGGGTAAACAGTGTTTAACTCTATAGAGGATTCCCACTCTAGTGTTAACAGTGGTGGAAAGCAGTTGAATGTGGCTATGGTAAGAGAGAGAGGTATCTAACGTGATACCCAGGTATTTGAAATTAGAGACGTGTTCAAGGGGGGTTCCTTGTGTGTTTTTAATTAGTAGTGCCGAATGGCTGTGTGGGCTTTGTCAGTGCACAAATAACATGGATTTTGTTTTTTTATAGTTGATGATCAGTATCAGCTGTCATGTCTAAAACACAGATCCAAACTGTCAAAAATACAAAATTTGTTACCGTTCTTGCAGATGGCAGTACAGATGCAAGCATAGTAGAGTGGGAAAATGTTTTCCTTCGTTTTGTTGATGGCGCAGGAACAAAGGTTACAACTGTGTTTATTAAAGCTGTACCTCTCGAACATTTTCACGCAGATGGAGTTTTTAAAGCAATGAGCTCTGCGCTAGAGTCTGTTGATCTTTCTTTTGCGGAACTTAACAATGTGAGCAAGCCAGGACCGGTTCTCGTATCTGCCAACTTTGATGGTGCCAGTATGATGATGGGCCATACAGGTGGCACCACTGCAAACATCCGAGAACATGTCCCCGCTGTAATACCTGTGCATTGCGTAGCCCACAAACTGGAGTTAGCAGTTCTCGGTGACATGAAAAAAACTCCCTTTGTTCAAAAAGTAGAAAACACCCTGAAAGGAATTTTTAAATGTTACCACTACAGTCCCAAGAAACTTAAGGAACTGCAGGAAATAGCACGTCATACACACTGAGTTGGCTCATTTCATTGCTATAAAGCAAGTTCATTGGCTTGCAAGTAAGACATGTTCAGTTCATGCTGGTCAAGTCAACCTGCCCACAGTAGTTCAACATCTTGAACATGTGTCAAACTCTGCTGCTGATGATGGGGTCAAAGCAAAGGCACTTGTAAGAGATGCACACTCAATACAGTTTGTAAAATCACTTTATTCTTCAAAATTTTTTGCCAGTATTGAAAAATCTATCACTGAAATTTCAAAAGGATGACCTGCTAATATTAGAAGTCCCTCAACTCATCGAGACATGCTTACTCCAGTTGACGGAGCTAAAAATAAGACCTGCAAAATGTACAACATCATTTCTAAACCAATATAATCCTGCAGAGAAATGCATGAGCTATCTCATTTTAAAACATGGCAATGAGGACAAGATTGTTCCTTTTACATTCAAAAAAAACTGTCCAGAAGTAGATTTTATGACTGATACACAGCTGCACAATTTAATAGATGCAGCAGTATCTTACATTGACCAGCATTTTCGGAATTTCTCGGAGGAACCTCTAAAATGGTTCAGTTGTTTAGATTTCAAAAATTTCGATCTCTCACGAGAAGAACCTGCACAATTTGGCATGACTGATTTAAAGGGACACTGTCAACTTGTTTTTCATCATATTATTTCTAAATAAAACCCCACGTTTTATGATTGTTTACCCTCTCTAAAATTCACTGATGTTGCTGTTTGTTTTGTCTGTCTCCTTGTTTAGTAGAACTGAAATACATGGCAATGTATATTTATGAACAACCTTGTTTTGTTTACAATCCTGGTTCTGTTCTTACTGCAGACTTCCTGAGCATTAGAAACACACCCAAACAGTGCAGTCACTCATAAGAAAGAAGCCTCCTCAGGGTTTAAAATAATTGATTAGCAGTTTTTTTCTTGGGACAATACTAGCTGTACAGAAAGCATTTATATAGGTTTTCTAGAAGTGTCATGTTTGTTAAACGCAGTGAGGAAAGTGATATGCATTTTCACAATGTTTTAAAACTTTTATGAGCAAAACGCTAATCAATTTTAAGAGTTATTTAAAACCCTGCTCCTAAACTCCCACTGCATCATGAGGGGCTAGACTGTTTTGTGGGAGTTCCCAAGTCCAGGACAGATGTGTTTGGGGTTGCTCAAGGGATGTAAACAAACCTGTTTTGGTGTGATAACACCAGTATGTTGGGCAGTCTGTTTTTCACTTTTTTAAAGAAAGTAAGTGTCAGAATCAAACTACCAGCTACATCAACAATCTTTACTGAATGTTGGCAGTCATAAAATATGTTTTTTTAAACTAGGGACACTTTGAGACCTAAGGGAGTTGACAGTGTCCCTTTAAGTAATCTCTTAGACTAATTTCTCAACTTTTTTGCTGAAGATCACGTAACCAGTATAAAAAGGGAGTATTCTGCATTTAAAGCAGTGCTTAAGTCTGCAGTTGATAAGCCATCTGCAAATGTATTCATGACTCCTGCGAGAGAAACCAGTCCAGCTTGCTCACATCCTTGATCTAATAGAAATATTACTGGCTATGAGTGTGTCTACAGCTAAATGTGAGAGAGTATTCTTCATTCTAGAATCTTATAAAAACAAAAATAAGAACAAGTTTGGCTGCTGACACACTCCAGTCACTTCTGCATATAGCAGTTAAAGGTCCGGCATTAGACAGCTTCAATCCAGATCAAGCTATCAACCACTGGCTAATATCTGGTGCTAGCACACGCCACATTCATGGTCATGGTCATGCTAGTTCAACTACTAGTTCTGCTGATACTGATTCACATGAAAATGTCCCTGAGGCTGTCACTAGTGTTGATGATGATGATGACAGTGAATATGATGCTCCGGCTGGAGCAAGCTCAGGCTTCCTACTATAACTTTTCCTGATTCTGCTGCTGTACTGTCTGCTGCATGATGTTCTCACTGACTGTGCTGCTGGCGCCACATGCTAATTCTGTCACAATCCTCTCCATCCTGACCAAAAAAATAATAAAATTCATATTATTCTCCTTATTGCCTGTTACAACACTAAATAACTGATACTGCAATAAATCCATTTAGGTTTTCTGTATTTTTATACTTTCCACTAAAAATATGCCATTTTCTACTTGGACTACCATCTCAAGCACCGGAACAACTACTTTTTGACAAGCCACTTGTCCGTGGACAAGTAACTAATTTTAAAATTTGTCAAGCCATGAAGCAAAACCCCCAACAGTTCTGCCTGGGTCGTCCAACCATTGCCAGTGGGGGAAAGACTGGCTCACTACTTCCAGAAATGGGTAACCACAGACAAGTGGGTTCTGGAGATAGTGGGCCAGGGTTTGTCTCTGCAATTCAAAAAATGTCCAGAACTTCAGAAACACAAAAGCTTTCAAGCTCCTCCTCCAACAGAAAGAATTCTGTTATAACTGGAAATAAATAAATTGCTGCTAGCAAAAGCAGTGGAAAAGGTCCCTGCCTCTCAGTGGGGCAAGGATCTGTTGTTAACATGCTCCCTGACCAACAAGAAAAATGGGGAGTTGTGACCCATTTTAGATCTCGGATATCTGAATAAGCATATAAAAAAAAAAAGAAATTCAAGATGGTCACACTAAGAATAGTGATACCATCTTTACAGTCAAGCCACTGGCAGATATCTCTGGATCTGAAAGATGCTTATTTTCGTATCCCAGTCTGACTGTCACAGAAAATATCTCCGGTTCAAGTTAGGGATAGTATAGTTACGTAAGAACTTACCGTAGCAGTAGCTCTTCGAGAGGAGCTCTTGCTGCAGGCTACACCATAAGGACTATGCCACCAGGCACTAGGACCCCACGGAAAAATTCCTAGCTAGCAGTACCCAGTGGGGACCACCCCCGACGTCAGTCCACCACTGAGGTCCGCCAGTGGTGTAAAGGGGGCGGTCTCCAGCCACACCCCAGTTCTCCCACCGGAGACCCGGCTGACAAATCATAGAGAACCGAGGTTAGTGGAATACCCTGTCTAGGGTAAGGAAAGGAAAGAGAAAATGACCAGGGGGAAGGAGGGAGGGAAATAACGCCTGCTGCAAGAGCTCCTCTCGAAGATCTACTGTTACGGTAAGTTCTTGCGTAACTGTACTATCTTACTTCAAGTGCGAGCTCTTGCAGCAGACTATACCATAAGGACTGAGTACCAAGCAGTACAAAAAGGATCCCAGACAGACTGGGAAGTGGAAACCTTAGAAGCGGGGAGCTTCAAGACAACAAGCTCTGAAGTACCGCTAAACCAGACCCAGCTCTCTGTTGGGAAGCAACGTCCAAGCAGTAATGCTTCACAAAGGTGTGCACCGAGCCCCAAGTAGCTGCTGCGCTGATGTCTGCCGCAGAAACATTCCAAAGTGCCGCAAAAGAGGCAGAAACACCCCTGGTGGAATGACCCTTAAATGAACCCAGTAAGGGTTTGTTGTACTAATTGTAGCAGAAGGTGATGCAGTGGACTAGCCATCTAGACAGAGTTTGCTTTGCCACAGGTGCTCCTAGGGTTCTCGGGGGACAAAGGTTGATCAGATCTTCTGAAAGTTCGCGTACGGGTAATGTAGAACCTAAGCACTCTATGTATATCCAGAGTGTGAAGAAGAGCCTCCTCTCGATTAGCATACACCGGATAATAAACCGGAAGGTTAATGTCCTGATTAAGGGTAAACTGGGACACCACCTTAGGAAGGAACTTAAGATTGGTCCTCAAGGATGCCCTGTCCTTGAGGAAAATCAAATACGGCTCTTTAGCCATCAGAGCCTAAAGCTCGGAAATCCTCCAAGCAGAAGTAACAGCAACTACAAACAACGCTTTCCACGACAGAAAACATAGCTCGCAATCTGCAGCTGGCTTGAAGGGAGGCAACATAAGTTTTTCTAACAAAAACAAGAGATCCCAAGGAGGGATGTGGTCCCTAATAGGAGGTTTAAGATGAAGAATTCCCCCCCAAAATGTTCGGGCCAGATCCGTCTGGGCAACATATTTGCCATCCACTGGTAGATGACAGGCAGAGACTGCAGAAGGGTGCACCTTGATGGAGGAATATCAGAGGCCTGAGTCTGACAGGGAGAGAAGATACTTGAGGACAGCATTTAGAGGGCACAGGAGAGGGTCCAGACCCCGATTGGAGGCCCTCAAGCAAAAGTACTTCCACTTCATGGCATAGGTAGCCCTAGTGGAAGGTTTTCTGGCTGCCACCAAGACCTCGGCCACTTTAGGAGATACTCCAGAACACAAAGAGGCTACGTCTGCAGGTGCCAGGCATGCAGATGTAGGGACCAGAGGTCTGGGTGAATCAGCCTGCCCTGCTCTTGCAGCAGTAAATGGGAGGACAAGGGCAGGGGGATTGAAGGGTCCACTGTCACCTGCTGCAGTAGCGGGAACCGTATCTACTGAGGCCAAGTGGGAATCATCTCTGCTCCTTCCGCTTGAAGTTTGAGCAGAACTCTTTGCAGAAGAGGGAAGGCATACAGAAACCTCCCTGTCCAATAGAGGAACAATGCATCTCGCCAGAAAACACCAGGCCCATGATCATGCAAGCAGAAACTGGGCAATTTTGTGTTGCACAGGGACGCAAAGAAGTCCAGCTCTGACTGACCCTATCTTTGGGAGAGGTCGTCCACTGCAGACTGCAGGAGTTCCCATTCATGAGTCCTTGACCAAGACCTGCTTAAGGCGTCGGCCAAGACGTTTTGGACCCATGGAACATGCACTGCAGTGAGCAATAGGCCATGGTCTAGAGTCCAGAACCATACTCTCATAGCCTCCCAACAAAAAGGATAGGAGTGAGTTCCCCCCTGCTTGTTGATGTAGTAAACAACCGACATGTCCATCTGTACCAACAGGGGACCTGGACGAAGGTCCAGGAGAAACTTCTGTAGATCGTATAGAACTGCCCTCTTCTCCAGAATATTGATGTAGAGGGTCAGTTCCAAACAACATCATGCACCTTGAGTCTGATGATTCTGAAAATGAGCTCTCCAACCTAGGCCCAAGGCATCAGTTGTGAGAACCTGTGAAGAGGCTTCTCTCTGAAAGGTGACTCCAGATTCTGGAGAGAGAGTCACCAAGAGAGAGTCTGCACCGCTGCTTTGGAGTTCAAGACCGGCTGGTTGAGATCGTCCTCTCTCTGATCCCCTTGCACACCAAGGGACCTTCATAAATAGGTGTGCTGAGGGATCGGTCACTATGACTGCGGCCATATGGCCTAGGAGCTGGAGCATGGTCCAAGCTGGGACCTGGCGATCAGCTGAAACTTTGTGGGCCAAAGAGTGAAGGCCTTCCCTTGCTCTGTGTCTAGGACTGCCCCTCTGTATTGTAACCTCTGACATGGTTTCGGGAATGACTTGGTCATGTTTAGGGTGATCCCCAAGGAGCTGGACAGGCTGAAGGTGTCCAAGCTGCCAGAAGCCGATCACTTGTGGCGGCGGTCAGAAGCCAGTTGTCGAGGTAGGGATAAACAAAGTGTCCCTGCCTCTTTAAGGCTGCTGCCACCACCGCTAGGCACTTTGTGAACACATGCGGCGCTGAAGAAAGGCCAAAGGGCAATGCCTGAAACTGGAAATGCCTTCCCTGAAAGGAGAACCTCAGGAACCTCCTGTGAGCTGGAAGCACCAGAATATGGAGGTAGGCATCCTGCATGTCCAGGGAGCAAAGCCAGTCCCCTTGATGCAACATGTGAAGAATGCCTGGCAAGGTGATCATCCTGAACCTCTTGTACTCTATGTAATTGTTCAAGAGGGTCCGGTCCAGAATCTGGCGCAGATCCCTTGTCTTCTTCGGAACCAAGAAGACACGGGAGTAGAACCCTTTCCCCCACTGTGGGGCTGGAACGGGTTCTATTGCCTTCTTGTCTAGAAGGGACTGTACCTTTTCCCAGATGAGCTCAGCATATGAGAGGGAGTAGGCCATTTGGACCAGGGGATTGTCCAGGGGAATCTGCAGAAATTCCAGTGCATGACCCCGCTCTATCAACTGGAGGACCCACGCATCAGTACTGATGGAGGCCCATAGTGATGGAGGCCCACCCGTTGAGGTAATGCTAAAACCAACCCCCTACTACCTCTGCCCTGGACTCGGCAAGAGGTATGTGGTCGGGCAGGGAGACCTGGGAGGGTTTAGTGTTTCAAGGTCCCTGTGCTCCACCGGGTTGAGAGGGAGCTTTACGGTGAAAGTTGCCTCTCTGTTGCTGTCCTTTAGGCTTCGGCCCTCCCTGGCAATTAAACTTCCGACGTCTGCCAGGGGTCTGGTCAGATCTGTACAACTAATGCACAGACTGGATGGCCTTACCCAAGTCCAGGAGGTCTGAGATCATTTCTTAATGTCTGGACCAAAAAGCACAGACCCATGGAATGGGGCATGAATGATGGCATCCTGAAGGTCCTACCTAAATCCAGAAACCCAGAGCCAAGAGTACCTCCGCATGCAAACCCCTGTGGCGGCTGCCCTGGCTGCTGAATCGTAGGATGACCTCAAGATGTGCTTCCCCACATCCAGACCGGACTGGAACACATCTAAGAGCTCCGTTTTGTGATCGGAGTCTGGCTGTCTTTTTGCAAGCTCAAAGGCCTTGTTTCACAGGGATTTCTGGTACTGCACCATGTGCGCCAAAACATTGAATGAACGAATGGTGCAGGTGGCCGATGAGTTGACCTTCCTGCCGAACTTGTCCAGAAGTTTGGATTCCTTGTCCAGTGGCTGGGAGCTCATTTGCCGGGGCTGTTTGGTCCTGCCGTGGGTAGCCGTCAGCACGACCGAGTCCACCTTGGGCTGTTCACCAAGGAACGGCTTGTTTGTTGGGGTACGATACAGCCTGTCCAGTTTCTTAGGTATAGTGGAGGCTGTCGAAGGGTGCCTTCAGGCTAGCCTGGTAGCATCCTGAAAGAGAGCTACCAAGGGTGGAACAACTAAAGGTTTGGGCTCATTCATACCCTAGAAATGAGCCAGCCTCTTTCTTTCTGGATCAAGATCCTTAGTTTCTCACTGATTCAAAAATTGGATGTGACGCATCACGTCCAAGAATATGGGATCATCCGGGGGGGGCAGGGCGAATCCCCCGGAGGGTCAGAGTGGTGGGGAGAAGAGCAAAACTCCCCTGAGGATCTGGAGGAGGCAAAAGGTCTGGAGTGGGAATGCCAGTGCCTCCTCCTGTAACACTTGGAGGATGATCTTGAATGATGACTGGGCCATTCAAAGGACCTGTCATCTGACCGAGTAGGAGATCTGTCCCTGGAGTGAGGTGATGACCGCGGGGGCCTCTCCGGGGAGAGGCTGTGGCGTTGAAACCTGGGGTTCCTTGGAGATGATGTCTTTCCTGACTGTGTCCTACCAGGAACTGAAAAGGTCTTTGACTTCGGCCAGCGTGACCATGATGGAGGCTGATGGGCCTGGTGTCTCAGACCTGTCATTAGGCTTCTCGGGCGGCAGACTTGACGGCTTGTCGAGAGCTGACGTACGCTCTGGTGATTTCAGTTTCTCTGTCGTCTGGTCCTGGGATGGCATTGGAGCTGATGGCAGGTCAACTGGCTGACCTGACATCTGACCGCCTGTCGTCAATGGGTCGAGTGTCGGGAGAGGTATCTCCTTGGCTGTCAGCTGTGCCCCTTCTGGTGGAAGCTTAGGGGATGTGGGCGGCGGGGAAGACCTTGAAGGTGAAGACAGGGTGGAGCGCCGGGAGTCTGACGCCCGACGCTTCGGAGAGCTAGCGTCAGGGTGAGACTCCAGTTCCAAACACCACTTCCTGTCTTCTGGTCCAGCCAAACCATCCAATGAGGAGGAGGAAGCCTTCACTTGATGGGGCGGCAGGGAGGCTGTCTTCCGCCCCTTTAATGGTGGAATCCCTGGACCTTGACCCGGAGGCATGGCTGTAGGGTCTAAGACTAAGGAAGGGGGCTGAAGGCCCTTGCCCTAAAGAAATACCACCTGATGTATGCATCAGTGCCAGGGATTTCAAGGCCCACAACCCGGAGGAAACTTGGGTTGGCTGGGAGGGCAGAGTTCAACCTCCTGTGGGAGGAGAGAAGGACTGGAGCTGGCTGTTTTCTCATGTAGAGACCTGGTTTGGGAGTCCGAGCGGGTCCTGTCCTTCTCGTGATGATGGTGCTTTCCACTGAACTTTTTCTCCTTCAGTTTGTAAAAAGTTCCAAACCCCAAAGAAGAAGGGGATCCTAGGCCTGACGGGGTCTTTTGCATGGTGGCCAGCTGTTGTTCTAGAAGGTAGGTCTTCAGTGTCTTCAGTCGACGGATGCGAGTCCAGCAGTTGAAACTTTTACAGTGCGGGCAGGAGTCGGCGTCATGGTCAGGCCCCAGGCAGATGAGACAGGCCGAGTGACCGTCTTGGGCCAGGATTTGCTTCCCGCACACGCACTTAGATTTTGGTCACTGACTGGAGTACAACAGAGAAGACATGCACCATATAATACAGATAAACAATAACAAACTTTTGTAGAAGAGTTTGCAAAAATGGCGGTCATCTGTTAGCAGTAGGTGTCCGTGGAGCCGATGTGAACGGGTCGATGGCGGAGAAAAGAACTGGGGTGTGGCCAGGGACTGCCCCCTTTATACCATTGATGGATGTCAGTGGCAGTCCGATGTGGGGGTTCCCCGCTGGGTACTGCAAGCTGAGAATTTTTCCGTGGGGTCCTAGTGCCTGGCGGCATAGTCCTTATGGTGTAGCCTGCTGCGTGTTGCCACTTGAAGTAAGATCTGCTGATACTAGTTCACAGCTTTTTCCTTTAGCCTCACCTCAGCACCAAGGGTATTCCCAAAATGCTTGGCTGTGGTGGCAGCTCACCCGAGAAGGTAAGGTGTGGTGGTTTTTCCCTACCTGGACCACTGGCTAGTCACAGGGGAAACAGAACAAGAGACAAGGTGCTCATTTCATACCATAAAAAGAGAATCTGGGATTCTTAATAAATCGCCACAAGTCCCAAGTAGAACCTGTTTAAGTACAGGACTTCATAGGTGCAGAGCTAAATTCCCTTCAGAGGAAAGCCTTCCTCCCACAGGCCAGAGTTGCATCATTGATAGCAACAGCAGAGTCCTTCACAGCAGATCACCCAAGACCTGAAAAGGACTTCTTGCAATTACTGGGACAAATGGCCGTATCCACAGCTGTAGTTCCATGGGCCAGTTTCCTAATGAGAGACATCAAGTATCACTTAAAAGACAATTAGATTCAAAGATGGGACCCACTCTCAAAACTAGTGCCAGTGACAAAAGCACTGGTACAGTCATTAGAGTGATGGAAGGAGAAAAGCAACATCAGAGAAGGCATTCCATTCCTTCAGTCACCAACAAGTATCTTTACTATGGATGTTTCACTCTTGGGGTGGGGCGCCCACCTGTAGGACCTTACGGTAAGTGACACATGGAGCCCAAAGGAGTCTCTAGAGCACATCAATCTCCTGGAGCTCAGGGCAGTGCTGCTAACAATGCAGTAATTCTCCTCTCAGCTGCAACGTCAGAATAGACAACACCACAGCAATGCACTACATAAATAATCAGGGAGGGACAAGATCCTCAAAACTATGTACAGAAGCAATGAGGATCTGGGACCCGGCATACTCCTTAGAAGCAAGCATTTCTGCGGTGCCCCTGCCAGGCGAAGACAATGTCCTGGCAGACTCCTTATGCAGAATTGGCCAGGGAAATCCTGAATGGGTCTTGAACCAACAGATTCACGCCACAGTTTTCAGAAGGTGGAGCACTCCCAAAATAGACCTGTTCACTTCTTTGGAGAACACGCCACTCCCGCAGTTTTGTTGCAGACCACCAGCCAGAGGGCTACCCCAGAGGATGCCCTGGTCTTGGATTGGATAGGAAGGTTCTTGTATGTCTTCCCACCATTCCCACTCATGCAGAAATTCCTCCTGAAGCTCATGAGGGAACCTGCAACAGTGATCCTAGTAACCCCAAACTGGGCTTGACAGACCTGGTACTCAATGCTCCTGGTTCTCTCCTAGTTGTTGATGCTTATATATTTTAGTTAATCTGCACACACTTTAATCTGTTTTAATAAATGTTAGGTAATTAATATTAGTCACATTTTTTTTTCTTTTATGTGTTGTGCTATGGATTTGATGTATAATATATATTTTATGTTTATACATTTGTTTGATGTAAGTTTTTTCCAGGTCAAGCCTGCAAAAGGGCCATGTGGCCCAGTGCTTTTTTTATCCGGTTACCAAACTTTTAAATAAAAAAAATAAAATAAATATTTCTGATTGCTATGACCTCTGTAGGAGGATATGTAAACTGCAAGCCCTCTGTACAGAGCCAAATTACATAATCTTCCACAGGGATAAGGTAGTCCAACAGGAAATTACTACCAAAGGCAGTGTCTGAATTCCATCTGAGCCAGTTAGTATCACTTCCTGTGCTCTATGCAGGACACTCCAGTCCAAGTGAACAAAGCTTGCACAGCCTTAACCTGTGACAAGTTCTGGGTACCTGTTTGGGCCGGACAGAAGTCGGGTCCCAAAATACTCAGCTTTTTGTTACCTGTGATGAAACTGGCAAAGGTAAACCAGCAATTAAGATGCCTAGCTCTCAATGGATAGTAGTTATTTTATGAAGAAGCTAGGAAAGTGCCACCCAGAGGCTTAAAGGCACACTCCACTAGGGGTCTCTGCCTCTGTGGCATCCGCCAAGGGTATCACCTTATTAGACATTTTTGCAAAGCAGCTACATGGAAAACCGTGCACACCTTCACAAATCACTGTCTGGACATACAGTCCAGAAGGGATGCCAGCTTTGGAACTGCTGTCTGGCAGAAACTTTTTCCTGAGTACGTCCTGAATCCAACCTCCCCCATGGTACTGCTGTTGAGTCTGCATAGAGTGTAAACATCAAGTGAGGGATTCCTGGGGTTAGAAGAAAAAATTACTCACTGTAGTATTGTTGTTTCTTCTTAGGGATCCCTTATTATGTTTACACCCCTCACCTTGCCTACCCTTCCAGAACCTGAAAATAGGTTCACACAAGAATCCGTTATATTCATTAAGGTTGCTTAAGCATTACTGTTGCAGTTACTGTACAGTTGAAAAGTTTGGTATTTTTCATATTTACATGTCTGCTTCAGTTTGATTTTTTTTCCCAAAAATCTTGGTAAAATTGAAATAATGTTTTGGTAGTCTCTTATCTAGTTTTATTAGCCACTGTTCCACTCAGGCTATGCAAACAAATCTAGTTAACTGCCTGAGTGGTGCTGCAGAGTTTGAGACCAGTATTCTAAATTTCAAAATTAGAATAGGTGCCATCTCCAGGGGCATCTGTCACTATGGAGACAGATGCATAAACATAATGAGGGATCCCTGAGAAGAAACAGCATTACTACAGTGTGTATTTTTTTTCTTTTGGAACAGTTTTTCAAGATATGGAGAACAATGCTTGAGGGGGTGTGCATTACAAGAATTTAATACACTCCCGATGTGAAGGTTACTACATAAACCCCAAGAGCGAAGCTTGAGGGGTTTATGATGATATCCCACACCGAGGGAATGTATTAAATTCGAGTTTTTCAGCCCCTCATGCTTTATTTTGTATAATTGCTGGTTTTCAATTTTTTCCAGCATAGGTGTGCTCTGGCTAGGACAAAAAAAAAAAGATGGCTCATAAATGAAAACAGGATAGAATCATTCAGTGTCACATTGTAAACATTTAACAGATTTTTAATTTTACCCTGCATACATTTAGAAGCTACAGCTGAGATTTGCAACAACAAGAAAACCACATTCAAACAGGAACAGCTAGTAGCTTACTTTGTAGTCTGATGCCATTTAACGTGGAAAAAAAAATATCACTATGAAATGAGGCAACTATGAGCAAGATAGTAGCATTTAAATAACAAAGGTAACTAAGAGTTAGACTTAAAACCAAAAACAACAATTCAAATTCCGATTCAGTGTTAAAAAGTACTTTTTTTTACTGTCCTATGTCTGGATTTCATTTGCGAGAGCTCTGCAACAGTTCATTAGTTGGTTGCCTAGGATACATGGCCTGTGATGTGGAAGTTCCTGTTGATAGCAAGGGACTCTGATTACAACGTAATGAGGGGCCGACAAGATTCGTCTGACAGGTACGCACACAGTGTAGGTTTAAACACGGTTGCAGTTTTTTGTTTTTTTTTTCTTCCACTCAGGCTTCAGTTTACTGTCAGATAGGGTGCTCACGCTGGACTAAGACAAACACAGCATGTGAATCCCATAATAGGGAAATATCAAACACTTTAGCCCATTGTAAAAATTGAATACCAGCAATTATGTAAGCAATAAGACACGACAGGGTGTGCATGGAACAGATTTTACCGCACGGCCAGGGGCGTAATAAGGCATGAGGCCTTGGCCGAGTGCCTTTAACTCCTGGCATGCGGTAAAATCTGTTCCATGCACACACCTGTAGTGTCTTATTGCGCTTATAAAATGGGCTGATTTTTTTTTTTTAAGTTTTTACGTCTCCTGAAAAACAAGTTTTTATATGTGTAAAAGGGATATTTAGGTCAGTATTTCAGATAAAATAGTCCTTCCGCCAAACTGAAAATGACGTCATGTAGCTGTGGAGCACCTTCTGTGAATCTGCAGTTGAAAGAAACATTTAAGGAGTAGTAGTTTTTGGATTTTATAATCCGAGCTACAACACAACAGCAACAATCTCTGTTCCTAACACTGTCTCTACAGCTCGCAGTTCGTGCTGTCTGCGCCGCTGCAGCCAAAAGAGGAAATCGGAGCCCAGCCCGCATCACCGTCGCCTGACAAGGAACCGTAAACCCACCTTTCTGGAGGAGCAGTCTCACTGGTTTCCAGCTAGCTTACAACTCTCATCTCTTTCGCCAAAACTGTCCGCTGGAAATTTTCGAGTTGGTGCCAGGCAACGGGACCCAAGTGAGTCAGGCAAGAGTTCAGCCTGAAGCCGTGCCATTCCCCTCTGCCCCTGGCTAGGAGAGCAATGCTCTGCTGTCTGGAGGCACTGTCACGCAGTTGAAGGCAGGTGGGATTAATTACAAACTCTGTGTCCCCCGTGCTGTTCACTTGGTATTGAGGCAGACCGAGACACAAAAAGAGGCAAGATTTGTTTGTCAATTTCATGGTTGCCTTGGGGGGATCATTGCTCACTCTTGTTTCAGGGGACCGTCACTTAGTGTTGCTCACTGTCGAGGCTGTGGCACTGGGATGTTAGTGAGAAAATAACAATGGCAGCATTTTTAAATGCCAACGTTCTATGCGTAATGATTTTAGCCTTTTTACTGCTGTTCTTTTTTTTAACCCATGCATGGAACATATTCCATGCATGGTGAGCTTGGTCCCTGATTGGCTGGTTTAGCCTACCCATTTTATAAATCATATCATCTTGCGTTTTGGGGTATGTCACAATTACTATCTAAGAAGGCTGGGCACATCAGAATGGAATATGGAACCCCAGAGAGCAGCTTGCACAATGCTGATGACATCACAGTAGCCATGTGCTATACTGAAGCCAACAGCTAAAATCAAACAGAAGCAGCTACATCTTCATACAACAAGATGATGTTTATAGTTAAAACTATTAAGCCAATATTGTACAAACTGAATAAGCAATGGTCTGACTTCAGATATGCAGTTTATCATCCCTTGTGAGGGAGCAAGACTTACTTACTCATGAGTTATGATCCTGCCCCCTCACACTTGAAGATCAGCTGCCTATTTTGAGTCAGGCCATTGCATCTCCCCATTTAATTTTTAAAAGTAACTTGCTGTTACTTTTTTGAGAGTGCGACTCTGGTGGGGACAGCCCTCCCTCTCCTGGGCCATCCATGGGGGGGCAGTTTGTGGGAGATTGAGGCAGGATCTTGGGGGGGCGGAAAGTCAGTAGGGAACTGCAGGGATGGGGCTGAAAGCCGCCTGCACCACAGCCCAGAAGGAAAAAGCTTTATTGGAAAAAAAAAAAGAATACTTAGAGGCAAACGGGTTGTAGGACTCGAGGCAGCATAGGTTTATAACAGTGAGGGAGTGTACACAGACCCAACTGCAATTAGAGTGGACCCCTCCCATCACAGAGGTGCAACAGTAGCGTCCATGAGTATTACCTAGGCTACAGTGGGATCCCCACTGCAGCTGCAGCAGACGACAGAGGTTGTCGACATATGGCCAGCAGTGTGGAGGTGGAATGCTGGCTAGTTTAAAGAGGAATATCGGACAGCATCGAATGGCATTGGCGTCCCATGTATCATATGGATAACCTTTACCCCGGGCCGCCAACATCACAGAGGCACAACACCAGCACCACGGTGGGGGGGGGGGGGCATGTCACCACATACTGGCTATGCTGTGGGGAGGGACATATGACTCCATGCCCACCCACAGTGGCATGTGACAGATCCTGAACCCACAGAGCATACAGTCTGTCTTGCTGTGCAGGGGATGCCCCATGGGCAAACCCCTGTGCCCATCCTGTCCCCCACTTTGGTATAATGTGTGTGTAATTTGCAGCTACCATCTGTTCTACAGAGAGTCTCAGATCTGCCCCTGCAATTGGTCAGACCATCACCGCCCTCTGGGGGCTGGGAATTACTGGTACTGTAGAGGCACTGGGGCCACCTTTCCCAGCTGTCCACTGGTGGCCAAGGGTCAGTGCTGTGGTTTGTTTGCCCACTGACCTTCACCTGCTGATGTGCCTTCATTGTAGTGACGTCCTGCTGCTGTACTGCTGACGGTCACTTTCTGTGCATGGCCCATGTAAACGGCCACACAGATCATATTTATGGATGACGTGGCATCATTTTAGAGGAGAGAGTAGCTTTGACTGTCAGCAGTGTTCAGGTGATCACTTGCATTCTGTGCCAGGGCTGTGTAAACAGCCTCAGTAAGATCATGCTAGACCAGCCTGATAGACATTTTGACTGAGTCACAAAAGTGGTGGAAAGGGGCAAAACAGTTGATGTGTTGTACCTAGACTTTAGCAAAGCCATATTCTTTACCCCATAGATGGCTATTAAAAAAAAAAAAGCTGCAAGAGGTGAAGATAGAGAACAAACTGACCAGGTGGGTAGAAAGCTGTCAGGGGCAAGAGACAGTGAATGGTCCTCAATGGGGCACACTCGTAGGTCAGGAAAGTCATGAGGGGGATACCACAGGGATTGGTTCTAGGACTTGTGCTTTGCAATACATACATCTGCAGTGTAGAAGTGGGAATTCAAAATAAGGTGTGTCTCTTTACAGACGACACTAAGATCTGAGGCAGAGTGGAAAAAGAGGAGGGAATAAGGGTGATGCAAAAAAGGGAACTTCAGACATTGGAAAAGGGGCTTAGAGTATGGTGCACTGACAGGAAGAACCGCAAAATGGATTACTGGATGGGGCAGTAAGAATGGTGCAGACAACTGAAGAGAGGGACCTTGGAGTCATCACAAGTGACAGTTTCAAGTCTACTGCTCAGTGTAACAAAGTACTTGGGAAAGAATACAGGATGCTGGGGTGTATGGGAAGGGGGTTTGTTATGAGAACGGAGGTGACTTTGCCCCTGTACAGGTCCTTGGTAGGATCTGTCTTAGAGTACTGTGCACAGTTCTGGAGTCTGCACCTTAAAAAGGACAGATACCACATGGAGACCATACAGAGCTGAGCCACTAGGATGATCCAAAGACAGTAGGGGAAGATATATGAGGAAATGTTGGCAGATCATAACATGAACACACTGGAATCCAGGAGAGAAAGATGGGCTACGATTGAACTGTACTAGTTCTGTGAAGAATAAAAAAGGTAGACTGAAAGGACCTGTTAGTGAAGAATGAAGACAGTTACTAGAGTGCAGAAGTGGAAACTGGTGGGGTGTGGGGATTTAAAAAGGATGTGAAGATGTTTTCTTCATGGAGGGCATAGTGGATGAGTGGAATTGACAGCCCAGAGAAGTGGTTGAACCCAGTACTGCAATGGGGTTTAAACTTGAGAAGAACAGATATAAGGAAATTTTGAGACCCGGAGGCAGAAGAGAGGATGGGCTATCTGGGAAAGGGGATGACAATCAATCACTAGAGCTGTTGACTCTAAATTCAGCCCAGCATTTGGCCAAGCAATAAGCCAAGCAGGGATTTTGGAAGACTTGATGGACGTCTAGGTCTTTTTCTGCCACATATTCTCTTTCAGTGTATTTACTAGCTTAAAGGACAACACTTGTCCTCCTTCAGGTTTGTCGCTTCTCTCAACATACCCTCAATTAGGCTTTTCAGCCTAAAATGAATTGTTCCATTACCTCTGTGTAATAATATGTCTTCCGATGTATCTGCCGTAAACATGGCTGTAGAGTGGCAGCATTTCAGATGCTTAGCACGGCTCTGTGCTGCTTTGGCCGTTTACATTTTTTACGGTTTGCATTACGGTGGATACATCAAAAGACATTATTACTCAAAGGCCATGAAAATAATATTTTTTATGCTATAAAGCCTAATTGGGGGCTTGTGGTTTGGAGGGGTGGGGGTGCTAGGAGGACAAGTATTGTCCTTTGAATAGACTGATAGATTTGATCTGGTATCCCTGATATAAGATATGAGTACACATCCTGAAGCTCAGAGGTGTTAAATGCAGGGGTAATATTAGGAAGCACTTATTTCTCCAGAGGGCAGGTGGACCTGTGGTCAGCCTAGCAGTGGAGGAGATACAGGGCATGAAGACAGTACAGGCCATTGAAGTAAGTCTGGACAAATTTCTGATTGCCAAGAGAATCGCTGGATACCCTGCGCAGTGCAGTGGTAGAGAACCCCTTTAAGTTAGTGTGTATTTTTACAGTATACTTGTTTATACCTGCTTAATAAGCAGATGCAGATATGATGGACCTAGATCCCCTCCCGATCTTAAATTTCTGTTGTACTGTTTAATACATAACACATGAAATTCATCAAAATGTGAACGATTCAGTCTAGTTCAGTGTAGCAACAACACATTGTGCTGCAGCCCCTGGTACAGGGAGTTTTGTGTGCGATCCCCAGAATCCCACATTGTGGCTGGCTGGAGGCTGGGAGCAGCATAGAGTTGAGGTGCCTGGCTTTTGGAGATGGAGGATGCAGGTCATCTGATAATTATGCTTCTCGTGCCAGCCAGTAGTGGAGCAATATTGATATTGGCTTTAAAGACATCTGTTGGCTTGTCGCTTGCCCACCCAGCCCCAAACGTTTAGGTGAGGGATAGAAGGAAACAGGATAGGAGTAAAAATAATATTAAAATGCATATGAAGGATTCTTGACAATCTTCCTGGACATAAGTCTCCACCACTCCTTCACACTAGTGGGGATTAGCGCCGGAGGCACTAAGACCCATCGGGAGCAAACTTTTTGCTGGAGGGTCGGCGCGAGAGACGGCGCCGCGAGACACGGCGCCGCGAGCAGCGGCTCGAGCGGTAATGACCATCCGGCGATGACCTCCAACCCGCCTCAGTTCCTTTTTTTCCCATTGCCGAAAGCGCTTCAGTGACGACGCCGCCGCTTCATCGGGAGTCAAACTTCAAACTAGCGCATAGTTTTCAGTTTGTTTTTTTGTAACTTTATCTCGATAAGTAGTATCGCTTAATTTTATTCTATTTTCGTTAAATTTTTCTAATATTAAATTTTACTTGAAGAAGTCTCGGCCTACTGGACGGAGTCGACCATGAGCAGGTCAGGTGACGGTAGGGAGACTTCGTATGAAAGCTGTTCAGTCAGCCGGGCTGGGTCCGGTCAGCCTCCTTCTCCTCAGCGGGGTTCCGACAACGGTCAGTCCGATGCCCAGGGATGGGCGGTCCCCGCCGGCATAAAAATAGCAGTCGCATTCTCGGCACCGTTCGGCCTCGAAACTCTTCTTGACCCAAGGTCAAAAGAAGGCATCACCGGGGTAAGCCCTCTGGTACTCATCTCTTGGCGTCGGCCTTCGGTTATCGTTGCTAGTTGCCGGTCTCCTTCTTCGGAGTCGCCAACTTCCGGTAATCGTCGTCCTCGACATCGGAGTCCCTCCCCGCCTATAGGTAGGACTCCAGATGAGCAGTTTCATCAGTGGGCCGCTCTTATGGAGCAATGGGCTCGGAGGTTGGTTCTTCTGCCTGGCTCGGTTGCCTCGGAGCCCTCGGGCCCCTCCGGCGATCAGGTAGGGCGGTTGGACCTTCCTAGTCGCGTGGTGCCTTCTTCGGTGCCAGCGACTCCGTGCTTAGGTGTTTCCCCCCCTCACATGGCTGCGGCGCAGGGGGCCTCACCCATGCCCTTATCTCCTGGTTCTTTCCTTCTAGCTTTCCAGGTTCCTGCTTCCGCGCCGGGCAGGGTTCATGGGCTTGTCGGGCGCCTGCTTTCAGTGCCGTTCGTTCGCGGGCGCTCTGGCGGCGCTGCTGGGTCTTTGCGGGCGCTGGCCCCGTGGCGCTGGGTCTTGAGGGGCGCCGCCGTGGTGCTGCTTGATAGGGCGTTGCTGTCATGTGTCGCTCATGGGTAGCTGCTTCGCTGGCGCTTTATCACGGGCGCTGTCATGAGCCGCAGGCGCTGCTTCTTTTCGCTCCGCGGGGCGCCTGGCTTGGGGCGCTTATGGGTCACAGGCTCCTTCGGGCTACTGGCGGCTCCTCGGTGCCGCCTTTCAGTCTGCTTTGCTGCCTCTTGCCGCAGCCCTTTGGGACTCTCCTTGTTTTCTGCTATTTCCTCCTCTCCTAATTTCACTCCTTTCCTGTCCAAACAGTCCTTTCTGGACCATCAGGAGATGATGTTGAGCCTGACCCAGACCTTCGGTTGGGTGATGAAGTGGAGGAAACAGGATCTTTCTTTGCTACAGAGCCTGTGGTCGAGGACCTGTCCTTTAAGTCTCTGTTGAAGAACCTGGGATCCACTCTTTCTCTCCAGACTACAGACATCGATCCTGGGAAGATATTAAGACTCCAGTATCTTCATGCTTCGGAGATCCCTACGGATTTGACTCCTCCGATCCAGCCTTCCTTCGAGACGCTGTCTCAAATGGTATGGAATAATCCTGCTCTTATTCCCTCAGTGGCTAAATCCATTGATAAGAAGTATTCAGCTCCCAAGGATCGTCCCATTTTGGCATCCCAAGCCTTTGCGGATCCTATTGTAGTCCTGGCAGAGAATGACAAGGTCGTTCTTCCTCAAACTACTACAGCTCGACCTATTAACAAAGAGTCTCGTAAGATTGATACATTAGGTAAGAGAGTCTTTGCTGCCTCCACTCTAAGTATGCGTATTGCCAGTTATCAAGGCTATTTTTCTCAGTATGAGTATATCCTGTGGCACTCTATGAAAAGAATGGTTGAAGCTCTTCCAGATTCGGATTCCAAGTCAGAGCTTCTTCTGACCGTTATTAGAGGTATTGAGTCCAATAACCAACAGGTCAAAGCCGCCATGGGCGCTTTAGACACTGCTTCTCGCTCAGCAACCCGGGGGATTGTTCGGCACCATTCCTGGCCTGCGTACTCTTGGCTTGATGATGCTCAGCAGCAGGTGATGGCGCTGCCTTTGATGGCTCCTTTCTTTTGGCCCTCAGGTGGAGCAAGCCTTAGAGGCCACTCAGAAGACTAGATCGGCCATTAAGTTGGCCAGACCTCCGCCTGCCCTCTCGGGGCATGTGAACAGACGTCAGTTTCATAGTCGTCAGTCCTTTCGAGGCAGAGGCAGGGGAAGCTTCCATAAGAGCCAACCTGCCCAACCTCAAAAGAAGACGCAGCAGAAAGCGCAGGGGCCTAAAGCTCCCAGTGCTACCTTATGAGTCGTTGGCCCAAGTTCCATCCACTCTGCCCGAGGTGGAACTTTCTCCTCCGGTGGGAGGTCGTCTGATGTACTTCTACAACCAGTGGAAGTCCATAATTTCGGACAAATGGGTCCTTCGGATAATTCGCGAGGGTTATTCTCTCAATTTCTTGGAAACCCCCCCGAATTGTCCTCCCAGACGACAACCCAGGTTGTCGGCCTCTCAGTCAGACCTCCTCACCGCGGAGATCCAGGGCCTTCTGAACAACAGGGCAATAGAACTGCTGCCCCCGCATCTACGAAACACAGGGTTCTACTCCCATTACTTTCTGGTTCCAAAGAAATCTGGGGGGATGCGCCCCATTCTAGACCTCAGAAAGTTAAACAAATTCCTCCCAGGAGAAATTCAAGATGATTTCCTAGGTACCCTGTTACCCTTGCTGCATCAGCACGACTGGCTGGCCTCTCTGGATATGCAGGATGCTTACCAGCATATCCCCGTCCACCGACCCACACTAAGTTCCTCAGGTTTGTAGCTTTGGGTCAGCATTATCAGTTCAGAGTCCTGCCCTTTGGGCTATCCCTCGGCGCCAGCGAGTTTTACAAAGTGTTGTGCAGTTCTCGTGAGCATCTCAGGAAAGTCGGACTCGAGTGTTTCCCCTACCTGGACGATTGGCTTCAAGCCCTTCCGTCCAGGGACTTTGGAAGCCGTGCAAAGCGACTTCTCGTCTTCTCAGTCCATGGGAGTTCTGCTGAATTTGAAAAAATCTCAACTGCAACCCTCCCAGAGGCTCCTTTCATAGGGACCCTTCTAGACACCTCTTCAGCGAAGGCTTTCCTTCCAGAGGACAGAAGACTCGACATCCTTCGAATGGCCCGTTACATCAGGGAGAACCAATGGGTTACAGCTCTCGATGCAGCGCATGTTGGGTCTCATAGGCGCCTCGGTCTTCACTGTCCCTCTGGCCCGACTGCACATGAGAACCACCCAATGGATGCTCTCACTCAGTGGTCTCCGACCTCTCACCCCAGTCTTATCCCATCAAGGTGGCGGAGCCTTGAAGGTCTCTCACCTGGTGGTCTCAAGAGAGCAATCTCCTGGAAGGATTCCCCTTGCTCCCCGGATCATCAGATCTCCATCACCACAGGACGCATCCTAATGGGATGGGGAGCTCACTGTCTCCCTCCACACTCAAGGTGTATGGACTCAGTTGAAACTCATCTCCACATAAATGTCCTGGAGATGAGGCGGTCCTCTATGCAATCCGAGCTCTGAAGGATGTCTTTGTCACAAGAACATTCTCCTTCAAGCGGACAACAAAGCAGTGATGTATTACATCAACAAGCAAGGCGGTGCTCATTCTTATCCCTTTGCAGGAAGCAATGAGGTGTGGGAGTGGTGCTTGGAGCACAAGTCTCTGATTCAGCGGTTTATCTGCGGGTATACAAAGCGACCTAGCAGATCACCTCAGCAGAGCAGGCAGACCCTCACAGTGGTCTCGATCCAGCCGTAGCTCGGTCCCTGTTCAAAGAGTGGGGACTCCAGACCTGGACCTTTTGCATCCCCACTCAGCATAAAACTGCCTCTCTTCTGCTCCAGAAATCCAGGGCCTGGCATTTTCTGTCAGGATGCGTTCAGGCTGCGGTGGACAAGCGCTTTCTTTCACGCCTTTCCACGCTTCCTCTAATCCAGAGTACTCCTCAAGATTCGAGTCTCAGGGGACCAAGATGATTCTCATTGCTCCTTCCCGGCCTCGGCAACTATGGTTTCCTCTACTCAACAGTATGTTGGCAGCCTCTCCGAGACCACTTCCTTGCAAATCAGTCTTTTGACTCAGGGTTCGTTGGTCCATCCCAACCTGAAATCACTTCACCTTCATGCTTGGCTCCTGAAGAGATAGAAGTGAATGGGTTCAACGCTCTCGTAGAGTCTCAGACATCCTTCTGACTGCTCGGAAGCCAGCCACCAGAAAAGCGTCACCTTCCAAATGGAAGCGTTTTCTCTCTGGTGTGCAAAATCCTCTTGGAATCCTTTTCCTGTCCTCCTGGCAAGTTCTGGAGTATCTTTTGGACCTGTCAAACTTAGGTCTTCAGTACTCCACAGTTAAAGTTCACCTTAGTGCCATCTCAGCGTTCCATGAGCCGGTTTCTTCCTTAACTCTGGCTCAGTTACCTATGGTGAAGAGATTTCTTAAGGATTCTCCATACCAGACCCCTGTTAGCGTCCAGTTGCAGCCTGGGACATTAACCTGGTGCTGGACATGCTCACTGGAAGCCTTTCGAACCCTTAGCTACCTGTGAGATAAAATTTCTTACCTGGAAGACTGCCTTCCTGGTGGCCATTACCTCAGCCCGCAGGTCTCTGAGATACATGCTCTGGTTACGGACCCTCGTTATACTGTATTCCATAAAGACAAGGTAGTTCTCTACTCATCCTAAATTTCTTCCCAAGGTTGTGTCAGAATTCCATCTAAACCAACCTCTGGTACTTCCCGCTTACTTCGCTAATTTCCAAAATGAAGGGGAACGAGCTCTTCATTCCTTGGATGTTAAGAGAGCCTTCGGTTCTATTTAGATAGAACCAAGGATGTTCATAAGACTCAGCAACTGTTCGTTTCTTTCAGCGACACCGGCTGGAGTCAACCTGTCGCTATTAGATGCATCTCATCATGGTTAGTAGCATGCCTTGACATTGCTACTCCATGGCTCAAGTTAAATTAGAAGGTAGAGTATGCGCTCACTCTACTAGAGCATTCAGCGGCATCCCTAAGCGGAAATCGTAATGTTCCAATTGCAGATATATGCAACGCCGCCACCTGGAGCTCAGTGCATACCTTCAAGCACTATGCACTGGATGTTCATGCTAGGCGACATTCGCGATTCGGCAGAACTATCCTTAATGGGCTTCTATCCTAGACGCTGGAGCTCTGGCTCTCCTGCCACTTTGGGGATTATCAGCTTGGTACTCTCCCACTAGTGTGAAGGAGTGGTGGAGACTTATGTCCAGGAAGATAGGAAATTATCTACCGTAATTCTTGATCTTCTTGGACAGTCTCCACCACTCATTCTACACGCCACCCTCCATCCCCCGAGCTCACCGCTGTATTGGTCTTCACTCCCTCAAATCTTTAGGCCGTGAGGACTTCTTTGCTGACCCTTCTTACACGGGTCATACGGACTATCTTATGTCTGTTTTTTAATGTTGGGTTTACTCTTTCGTTAGTTAAGCTGCACCTCCTTGGTAAAAGGTACTGAGGTGGTTGGAGGGTCGTCGTCGAGATGGTCATTACCGCTCGAGCCGCTGCTCGCGGCGCCGTGTCTCGCGCCTACCCTCCAGCAAAAAGTTTGCTCCCGATGGGTCTTAGTGCCTCCGGCGCTAATCCCCACTAGTGTGAATGAGTGGTGGAGACTCGTCCAAGAAGATCAAGAATTACGGTAGGTAAGTAATTTTCCTTTTTGGTAGCCGTGGAAAATTTGACAGTGTTTTATTGCACAAAAACAGGTTTTTAATATTTTAACCTTTTTAAAGAAACTGCTCTTTTTTTTTCCCCCTGGAATTGTACTGAAACTTACAAATGTAAGGTACAACACAGTGGAAGCATGTAATAATTGTAAATGAGTCTTCAAACTCCAGGAATCCCTCACTTATGCTTAACGACTGCAATCATTCACTTGGAATCAGCTGCCCGGAGCCTAGGATTTTATTCTAATTAGAGAATCTTAGAATGAAATTCATACTCTGTTGTGTGATCGTGCTCACCCCTGCATTCTAATTAGAAATTTATTTCTCTGCCTGAAGAAAAGCAGTTGCCTCAACATCTCTTCTCGTCGACCGATAACGGTTTATTATTTTTTTTTTTTTTATAAAGTCTAACAGTATTTCTCTCGATAACTGTGTGTTAGGGCTTTATTTGCATAAAATTGTGATTTTGGTAACTTCTTTCCAGTTTCACATCGGTTCCCAGGAACCACTTAACTTTACTAATTTTTTTTTTAAATAATCTTTAAAGATCTTTGCTTTGCAGTTGTTTGTAAACTTATTCCTGGTTCCTTTTTTGCGAAACCGAGATATCAGTTGGCTTTGTTTTCTTTAGTCTGTGCACAATGTTGGTGCTATTATGTACAAAAAGGAACCAACCCACATTTCTATATTTCATGTCTAAATTTCCATTTATAGGGATCTTTTTCTGTTGTTGTTGTTTTTGTTAGTCTATTTGGGAACTGGAGCACTCCTCTAGGGTGATCAGTGTTTGGCATGACTGACAAGCCCAAAAATTGGACAGGAAGTACAGTTTTTAAAAATTGTAAAAATGTGTTTCCAGCTGTTGGATAAGGCAGACTGCCATGAGTTGTGTTTGAGGTGCCTGGGTCCAGATTACAGTTGTCAATTGAGAACTCTGTATTAAGATTTGCCCTTAAGAAAAAAGGCGGCTGAAAAATTAGAAGACATTATGGCTTCTCAGTCTGCCTCCATGTCATCTAAAGGCACAAAGGAGGGTCCAACCCTTCCAAGTAAGCAGAATGATAAAGCTGCTAAAGATGGTTCAGAAGTCAGGGTGTCTGAACGGGGGAACCCTGAATCCAGTAAAAATAAAAAAGCCTCTGAGCAGAAACTGGAATCGGTGCCTGCAAAGAGAAAACACAAAGAAAAACATGTCACTGTCCCTTCTCCTGAAGAAGGAAAGGAGATGCCAGTGGGCAAAAATAAGATGCCCTCCATAGAGGACATGACTAAGGCGTGGCAATTCCTCCAGGCTTTCCACACTGTGAACATTTTCAGAAGTATCCTTACCCCCTTCCCCAAGCTCCAGTGCCTGTGGAGGTGGGGGCTGAATTATGTTACGAGAAGGAGGAGGAGATAGAAGAACCCATAGAGCTTGGTGGTTCTCCTGAACTAGAGTTCGGTTCCCCTCCTCGTCCCTCAGATGACTACAACTCACACTATACGTTTGTGAGGTAAATGGTGAACAACTTCAACGTCTTATCCTAGGAGACTGCTAAAGATGAAGATGAGATGGAATTTTTGAATATAATGGGCCTAACTACCACAAAAAGATTGCTATTGCCCATCCACAATTCCCTCAAAAAGGCCACTTACAAAGTGTTGCCAATACCCAATTCAGCTGCTGGCATAGACAAGAAAATAAAGAAAAGATATCAGGTGGACAAACGTGGCACTGAGTACCTGCACTCCCCGATCGTGAAGGGGTGGTCCAAACTGCTGCCTGTGATAAGGCCAAAGTGCCCCTATCCTTCCAGCCTCCTGAGAAGGATTCCAGAAAACTGAATTGTGTGGGCAAAAAAGTTTGTACCTTAGCTTCCCTGCTTTTAAGGCAGGCAACATACATGGCCTACACAGCTCAGTACCAAAAAGCCCTCTGAAGTGCCAGTTTGGCAATGAGCGAGAAAGCTACTAATAACCTGGCAAAGGGTTTGGCTGACACAGCAAAGACTGCTAGGATTGCCACCAAGTGCCAGTTCCACATGGCAGTGGACACCATTGATACTGTATCCATGGTTGTGGCACATGCAGTAAGGTGTGCTTAGCTTAGAACCACAGACCCCTCTCAGGACACTTAAAAGCAGTGGTCTTCCATTGTGAGGGGAAATTGGTGACAAGACTGAGGCTTACATGAAAAAGGTGGACAAATACAAGACCACCTACAAAAGCAATGCTGAGAAGGAAACTACCTCCAGTTCCAACAGGCCTTATGGAAGAGGAAGTAGAGACAGGGGTTACTACCCCCACATTTACATTACTTATGACTTTGCCCCTCAGAGGAGTTTCTTCAGCAGTAGAGGCAGAAGGGGTCCCAGGTCTGTGGATGCAGCACCAGCTCCCAAAGCCCAAGTGAAGCAAAACCCCTAACAAGTCTGCACAGGTCACCCAGCCATTGCGGGGCTGATTCACTGTTTCCGGAATGGAAAGAATAACCACAGACAACTGGATACTGGAACTAGTGACTCAGTCTGACTTTGCAGTTCAAATAATTTCTGAAACTGTATAGTCACAAAACCTTCACCCCTCATACTCCAGCAGAAAAACTCTTGCTGGAGTTAGAAGTGAAAAAGGTTGCTACAAGCAAATGCAGTGGAGAAAATTCCCTCCTTACAGTGGGGGAAGGGGCTTTACTCAAGATACACCTGACCCCACAAGAAAAATGGGAAGTGGCAGCCAAATTAGACTTGAGATACCTGAGCAAACCTTTAAAAAAGGAAAAGTTTAAGATGGTAACACTGGGATCAGTAATTACATACCTACAACAATGAGACTGGCTAGAGTCAATGGATCTGAAAGACGCCTTTTTTCACGTACCAGTCAGGCTCAGACACTGAAAGTAACTCATATTCAGAATAGGGAACTGCCACTACCAGTTCGCAGCCCTCCCTTTGGCCTATCCTCAGCACCCAGAGTGTTAACAAAGTGCCTAGCCATAGTGGCAGCACATTCGAGGAGGCAATGAGTGATGGTTTTTCCCTATCTAGATGACTGGCTAGTCTCAGGAAAGTCATACCAGGAGGTCAAGTCCTCCCTCCTCCTCACACAGCACATCTTGGAGGACCTGTATTTCCTGATAAATGCCTCAAAGTCTCAGGAAGAACCAGTTCAGGTCCTGAACTTTATAGGTGCAGAGTTAAATACCCACCAAGGGAAGACATTCCTTCCTCGGGAAAGGGTAGCAAACCTGATAGTGCTTGCAAAATTCTTCAAGGCAGTTTTGCCCAGACGTGCAAGAGATTTCCTTCAGGTGTTGGGGCATATGGCCTCATCCCCTGCAGTGATACCAGGTTCCCAATGAGAGATATCCAGTACCATCTGGGGAGCCATTGGTCCCAGAGGTGAGATCCTCTGTCAAAACTAGTGCCTGTCACAAAGTGTCTGTTAAGGGCACTAGAGTGGAAGAAGGTAGAAGACAACCTCAGAGAGGGAGTTTGCTTCCTTCAGCAATCACTCACAGTCCTACTCACAACAGATGCCTCCCTCCTGGGCTGAGAGTACCCACCTGGAGGACCTCACCATAAGCAGTATGTGGAGCCCACAGGAGTTTCAGGAGCACAAAAACCTCCTGGAGCTCAGGGCAGTGTACATGGCAATTCAAGCTTTTTCCTCCCACATCAGAGTCTGCCCATCCAGATAAAAACAGAATTTGATGGCAGATAAGGCCCACTTAGTCTGCTCATATTCCCTGACTACTGTCACACCGTAGACCCTACTTGATCTCTGGCTTTAACCCCCCACCTTGCTTCTGAGGTTCCCTTATACCTATTCCATGCCTTTTTAAATCCCATTACAGTTTTTGCTCCCACCACCTCTTCAGGGAGGCTGTTCCAGGCATCCACCACCTTTGTGAAGAAGTGTTTCCTTATATTTCCCTGATTTTTACCCCCCAGCTTCATCATGACCCTTGATCTTACTTCGAGTAAGAGCTCTTGCAGCAGGTAATAACCTTAAGACTAAGCTGCCAGGCACCAGGACCCCACTGAAACCTTCTAGCTAGCTGTCTTCAGTGAGGGACCACCCCAACATCAGCCAGTGGTATAAAGGGGGCAGTACCCAGCCCCACCTCTGTTCTTTTCCCACCGTTGATCTGTTCATATCGGTTCCTCGGATGCCTCTTGCTACAGTTCGACCGCTTTCAGTGTTTTTTTCTTTATTTTCTTCCAAAATTTCTTTCTGTTCTGCATGTCTTCTTAGCCGAAGTTATCCATTTCTTCTATCAAATGACGAAGATCAAAGTGTGCATGCAGCAAGCAGATCCAAGCTAAAGACAGCCATGACGTGTACCTTCTCTGCCTAGGCCCAAACCACGACACTGCGGCCTGTGAGCACTGCAAGCGGTTCAACCAGAGGACTCACATCTGCCGCCAGAAGGCCCTCAAGGCTTACCTTCTTGAGAAGCAGCTTGCCAACATGCAGAAACAACTTTTGGGGAAGAGTCTCTCTTCGTCCTCCTCAACTTTGACTTCTTCATCTTTGAAGCTGCATAAAGAGAAGGACGACTCTGGGAAGCATAAATCCTGAGACAAAGAGAGGGAGAAGGCCTGGACTCACTACCATTTCAGGTCTTCCCATCACAAGAAGTCTTATTTGGGTTCCTTCTCCCACAGGAGGTCAGACCATTCATCCCAGCTTGCCCTCAGCCCCTCCGGGCAGCCGGTGGTGAAACCTCCCACCTTAGTACTGGCATCAGGAAGAGGTAAGTCAGGGCCTTGGACTTCTGTTTCTACTCTGACCCCCCTGAAGGTGAAGGCCATCCCTCCAGCGTCTGCCTCCACCTCAGGAGTTGGGCCCAGTCTTAAGTCAGGCAGCCAGGCCTCGGCTCCTGCCCACTCAGTCCCAACGTCAGTCTTGTCATCAAGGCACAGGTCAGGAAGCATAGGAAAACCAGGAGCAGTTGTAGAATTCACCAAAAATTATTTATTTACACTAGCAGTATCATAAAATAAACGTGTTAATTATAACTATTTACAAAGGCAAAATAAAATAAAGTTTTCTTTCAGTCTCTGTGTCCCTTGTTCTCCTAAACTTTCTTGCAGTTGCAGCTTAGCTCTTTTATAAGTCTTTTCAACCCCCATTCTTGACAAACATCCTGTTTTTGTAAATATCAGGCAGGGCTGCTAGAACACAGTGTGCTTGAGCTGAGAGGCCCCCTTTTGCAAAAGGCTGGAAGATTTGCACTCAAGTAACCTCTAGAGTTTACAATAGCTTTCTGCAATCATCTCAAAATATAATTTATATATATATATATATATATATATATATATTTCATCAGTAATACTATATATTTTCCAAACACAAGTGATCCCATTATCAGTTAGATTTTCATACAATGATTTGCACATACTTTCATATTAGCATATATGCAAGGGAAGAAAAGATAGACAGCAAGAGAAAACTGAGACAATAAGAGGCAAAGAATTGCGAGATTATCAGGGTGATAAAATCCAAAGTCTCACAGGAAAATTGGGTTGTGCAACCAGACAGAGAAGAGACAGAAAAGGAAAGAATAGGTCCTTGCATTTAAACACTTTCTCCATAACAAATGGGACAGGTTCCTATTCCACCCTGTCACAGGTCTCTACCAAGTCTTCGGATGAGGCACACCGTCGTCAGGGGCAGGCATCCTCATCCCAGGCTTCAGCGACGCTACCCCATCAATCCTCGGTGTTTACACCGCAGGCTCCGGCTAAGCCAGCGGCTACATCTGCTCCAGACTGCTGCCTACCCAGATGTTAGCCACACTGACGCCGGACCCAATGACACCGATCCCATCTCCAGCCAATATGGATACCTCCTCAAAGGGTGGTTCCTCTTCAGCTAACCCTTGGCTAGAGAAGGTGCCCGACCGCCAAACTCTGGCTCCTCCGAGGCCAGCTCCACCGACTCCAGTGGGACTGACGCCTGGTGCCCCGGAGCTGGATAAGCAGATGCCAGCCCCGACACTACCTCAGACACTGAACAGTCCTTCTGGGCCTCAGATTCCTCTAAGTGAGGTAAAAGATTTATTCCACTTCTGGTGGAATGAAATTAAGGGGGATCTACTCCCACCGAAACCTGCGGTGCCGGTGGTCATCATGCCGGAACCAGATCTGGACCTGGACCTGGAGCCAGAACCCAGACTATTGACTCCAGAACCAAAGAGCCCTTCCCGGACCCAAAACACTGCGGAAGGCCCAAACACAGGGGATGGAGGCACTGACAGTCCTTCTCCCATTCGTCAGGCCAACACTGGTGTCAGTATCATAGTAGACACTGACTTAGCTCTTCCTCCTCTTCCAGTAGTTTGGGGGACTCAAGCTGGGACTTAGCTCCCTCAGAGTCAGACATCTCAGAGCCTAGAGGCCATCATTTCTTCCCAGACAGCAAGGACACCCCTTGGTCGCCTCCTGATGACCCATTATTTTTAGACGTTATGAGGCACATCCAGGCCTCCAGTGGGTGGGAGACGGAGGACCTGGACCCTGAACGGTGGAGATTAGCCAGCTACCTGAGGCAAAAGGAGCCCAAGCCTTTGGTGGTTCCTCCCCGGTGGATACCTTCCAGGACTTAACAAGACTAACCTGGAAGCACCCATTCTCCACCTCAGCCGTCTCTAAAAAATTGGATCGGCTATACAGGGCACCTAGAGAGGAGCCATTCTTGGCTGGGCACCCGATGGCTGATTCAATGGTGATCTTAGCGGGCCTCCTAGAGAAACTCACGCTCCCCACATTTGAACCAGCCACAGATTGCAAGCTACGCTTTCTCTCTTGGAAAGCAATATTTTTAGTTGCAGTTACTTCCGCTCAGAGGATTTCCGAGCTTCACGCCCTGATGTGTAAAGAGCCTTATTTGGCCTTCCATAAGGACAGCATGTCCTTAAGGACCAGTCCTAAGTTTTTGTCTAAGGTAGTGTCCGAATTTACTTTGAACCAAGATATTCACCTGCCTGTCTACTACACAGAGTATGCTAATAGGGGGGAAGAGTTATTGCATACTTTGCATGTTCAGTGGACGCTTCATTTTTATTTGAACCGTACCGGTCCCTTGAGAAAGATTGACCAGTTGTTTGTATCGTTCGCCCCCAAAACTCAGGGAGCACCAGTTACTAAGCAGACCCTGTCTAAGTGGTTAGTTAACTACATAGTTACGAAAAGCTTTTACCAGCCTCAGTTAAAGGACATTCCACCAAGGGAGTTGCCACCTCCTTTGCCTCATTGAGGAACGTTTCTGCTGCAGACATTTGCACAGCTGCCATCTGGAGCTCTGTTCACACATTCATCAAGCATTACAGCTTGGCTGTGGCTTCCAGGCATAGGACTGTGTTCGGCCTTGCAGTTCTTCAGGGCCTGCTCTCCTAAACCTTTGCTGGCTTTTTTCTCTGCCTCCTCCCTGGCTAGACTTTTCCTTCTCCCTTGATTGCTTGGGATGCAGTCCTTAAGATTATTGCCTGCTGCAAGAGCTCTTACTTGAAGTAAGATAGAACAGTTACATAAGAACTTACATAACAGTAGATCTTTGAGAAGAGCTCTTGTGGCAGGTGCTGCTTTCTCTCCCTCCTTCCCCCTGGGTTTTATTTCTGCCTTTCCTTTTGGCAAGAACCTGCCTGGTTCTCCTTCCATATCAGACTCCAGGTCTCCGGTGGGAGAACTGAGGTGGGGCTGGGGACCGTCCCCTTTATACTATTGGCTGACGTCGAGGCGGGCCGACATCAGGTGCTGTCCCCCACTGAAGACTGCTAGCTAGAAGGTTTCCGTGGGGTCCTGGCACCTGGCACCTTAGTCCTTTTTTTTTTTTTTCATACATATTTTATATTTTTTTTTTCGTGTTTTCGCCCTCCCACCCGCGCATCCTTGGCAGGTACACACGCATGTGCATGCCCCGCACTGCAGGTCATCCCATTCTACCAGCTATCCCTTTACCCACCTGCACCACCACTGGACCTCCAGCCAGTGGTGACGGGACTACAAGCAGGATGGCATCCACACTGTGAGAGGAGAGCCGCCTGTAGGCAGCTCAATCCTGCTCCTACCCCCCCGGCTGACACCCCAACGACCCAAAGTCGTTCCTGAACCCAGGTCGCTGGTGGGGCGCTAGGTAAGACACAGTGCCTCAGTGCCACCGGGCTGGCTTTTGGCAGCTTAGTCCTTAAGGTTATTGCCTGTGGCAAGAGCTCTTCTCGAAGATCTACTGTTAGGGTAAGTTCTTACGTAACTGTACTTTCCTGTGCATCCTTTTAACTGAAAAAGGCTTCTCTCTTAAACCATATTTATACCCTTGAGGTATTTGAAAGTCTCTATCATAACCCCAACCCCCAACATCCCTTCCTCCAGTTTATACATATTGGGGTCCTTCAGTCTCTCCTAATAGGGCTTTTGATGCAGATCCAGCACCATTTTTGTTGCCCTCCTCTGGACTGCCTCAACTCAGTCTGTGTCCTTTCAGAGATAAGGACTCCAGAGCTGGACACAGTACTCTAGGCAGGGTCTTACCAGAGACTAATACAGAGGTATCGCCACCTCCTTCTTTCTGCTGGTGATGCCCCTCCTTATGCATCCTCGCATCCCACTGTCTTGTCACACTGTTTGGCCACCTTTAGGTCATCAGACATGATAACAGCCAGATCTCTTTCCTGTTTGGTGGTCGCCAGTACTACTCCTCCCATTTTGTACTCTGACCCTGGATTTCTACACCTCAAGTGAATGTTTTTGCATTGAAACTTAGTTGCCATTTTCTAGACCACTCCTCAAGCTTACCTAGATCTGTATCCTTTTTTATCCCCACCACCACCACCTCTCCCCCTCTGGAGTGTCCACTGTATTACAGATATTTGTGTCATCTGCAAAAAGACATACCTTCCCTTCTAGACACTGCAGTGTCGCTTATAAAGATATTAAAGAGGACTGGTCCCAGTACTGATCCTTGCATCACCCCACTAGTCACCCTCCCTTCCTCGGAGTAAATTCTGTTTACTGCTACCTTCTGTCGCCTATCTTCCAACCAATTTCTTACCCAGTGTACCACTTTTAATCCCACTACTAGGCGGCCCAGTTTGTTTATGAGTCTTCTATGTGGAACAGTGTTGAAGGCCTTACTGAAATCTAGGTAGGCCTCATCCACTGCTCCTCCCTGATCTAGTTCCTTGGATACTTAGTAAAAGAAATCTGTAAGATCAGTTTGACATGACCTCCCCCTAGTGAGTCCATGTTGCCTCGGATCTTGTAAGCCGCTGGATTCAAGATATTCCACACTCCTTTCTTTCAGTAGCGATTCCATTAATTTCCCCACTACCAAAGTCAGGTAGACTGGCCCGTAGTTGCCAGCTTCCTCCTTGCTCCCACTTTTGTGAAGTGGTACTACATCTGCCCTCCTCCAGATCAGGACAGAGAACACCACTACCATGTATTATATAAACAAGCAACAAGGAGCAAGAATATAAACAAACAAGATCTTCGAAACAGCACAGAAGCAGTGAAGATCAGGAACCTAGCATATTCCCTGGAAGTTCAGCTATGGTCAGTACACCTGCCAGGAAAAGATGACACCCTGGCAGATTCACCAAGCAGAATCATCCAGGGAAACTATGTATGGACAGCGAACAAGCAGGTGCTGGCTGCAGTGCTCAGAAGGTGCGGTACACCAGAAATAGATCTGTTTACATCTGGGGAAAACAGCCAGCTCCCATTGTTATCTTGCAGACCCCTTCCCTGCCCCTTTGGTGAGTACAGTCCCAGAGGTTGCCCTAGTACTCAACTGGACAGGGAAGTTTCTGTATGCCTTCCCTCCATTCCCACTTTTGCTGAGCGTGCTGCTCAAAGTGAAAAGGGAGTCAGCAACAGTGATCCTCAGCTCCATCTTGGTCCAGGCAGATTTGGTACTTACTTCTCCTGCCCCTCTCCATCAAGCATCCCATCAACTTTCCTCTGCGGTACAATCTGCCGACATTGTCTCAGGGCAGGACAACATTCCCAGATCTGAGAACTCTGCGCCTCAGAGCATGGTACTTGAAGAGCTAGAGTTCTGTAGACTAAATTTCTCTGAGAAAGTTTTGGAAGTGCTTAAGATGTCGAGGAAACCAGCAACTAGGAGAACTTATTCCTTAAAGTGGAAAAGATTTTCCCTTTGTTGCACATATAGCCAGCTCAGCCCACTTCAGGCAAGCATGCCTTCAATCCTAGACTACCTAGTCCACCACCAGTCCCTGCCTGAACCTTAGTCCCTTCACCCTGAAGGTGCATCTGGCAGCAGTGTCAGTATATGCCTCAGCTGGCAAGGATAGGGTTTGTGGCCTCGTGACCCATTTTCAAAAGGTTCTTTAAAGGCCTTGCTCACCTATACCCACCAGTAAGGAATCCTCTGTTTCCCCCATGGGATCTGAACCTGTGAATCGCTTAGCTGATGGAGGCTCCCTCCTTCCGAGTCTATGGCAACTGCTGTCCTGAGGTATGTTACCTGGAAGCAGTTTTCCTGGTGGGATTCTCTTCTTCCAGAAGTGTAAGCAAGCTTCAAGCCCTCTCTACAGATCCTACCTATATCATATTCCACAGGGACAGGTAGTCTTGAGAAATAACAGAAAATTCCTCCCCCAAAGTAATGTCTGAATTTTTTCAGAATCAGTCAGTCACACTTCCAGTGTTCTTTACAGCAATATCCACCCCAGGGGAGCAAAAGCTCAACAGTCTGGATGTTAAGAGAGATCTGAGCTACTACTTGGACCACACAAAGGATGTCAGATCCATCAGTACTCAGCTGTGTGTCACGGTGAAGCAGAGCAGGGTAAACCAGTATACAAGAGAAACATTTCTCATTGAATAGTTTCCTGTTTTCAGTTCTGTTATGCCAAAGCTGGCAGATTGCCACCTGAAGGCCTCAGGGCCTACTCTACATGGGGCACATCTGCCTCTGTGGCAGCTTCCAGAGGTGTCTCCCTACAGGAAATCTGCAAAACAGCTATCTGGAAAACAGTACACACTTTCACAAAGCACTGCTGTCTGGACATACAGTCCAGAAGGGATGCCAGCTTTGGCAGTGCTGTCTTGCAGAACTTTTTTTCCCTAAGTAGGTTCTGTACCCAGCAAGGCACTGCTGTGAAGTCTGCAGTTGTTAAGCATAAGTGATAGAATTCCTGGGGTTTGAAGAAAATAAATTCTCACCATAGTAGTGTTGTTTCTTCCAAGGGATGCCTCACTATGCTTAACAATCCCATCCCTACCTTCTCTTCCAGAACCTGGAAAAGATTCACACAAGAATCAGTTTCTTTCTGTTTTGCTCGAGCATTACTTGTTAAAGTATCTTACAGTTGATACTGTGTGATCTAATCTTTCAAGATTTTTTCATTACAGTTCTAAAGATTTATTCTGCCATGTTAAAAAGCTTTGTGAACTTTCTAAACTGATATATATATATTTTGGTAGCCATATAGCTAGTTTAATGGTTCTAGGGGGCATGGCTATGGTGTACTATCCACACTTCTGGCAGATTCCTTTCCCTTTAAATCTGAGGCCTTCGCAGCCTAAGGACTGGGCTCCTTCCAAGACTGCGTGCATTGGCACAGGGCTGCCCGCTCAGTTCTCAGTGAAAATCGCCAAATCCAGTGAGCCTCACGTTGTCAGTGGGGACACGGATGCCCAGGCGGTGTTTGAGGACTCCTCGAACTCTGAGAACTCTTCCATGCACCCCATCCAACCCCGGGCTTTGACCATGAGTCTGGGGAGGATCTCTCCACAGAACAAGGGCCTACCTCTTTCAAGGCCCTGCTCCATTTGATTTCGGAGTCAACGGGGATCCTGCTGGAACCTGTCCAGAAGCAGGCTAAGTACCCTTTGAGAAGATCCTGGACAGGAATGACTCCCCTTAGGTCACCTTCCCTGTAGCCAAGGCCATCCTTGGCCCCGCTCTGGAACTATGGCAGTGACCTGCCTCCTGCCCGATGCTGTCGGCCCGTATGGTCCACAAGTATGCGTCACCTACTGGGACTCAGCCAGGGATCACCGACCACCCTTCAGTTGAAGGGTTGGTCGCCGCCTCGATGTTTCAGTGCACAGGCAATGTTGGGGATCTCAACAACTCCCCCCCCCCCGACAAGGAGTCTTAAGAAATTAGACCATGCAGCCAAAAAGGTCTTCGTTGCCTCATCCCTGGGCCTTTGGCAGTCCAGTTCGGCCGTTATAATGACCAACTTTGCCTATGCAGTGTTGGGCACGCTAGGTCAGGTTATCCCCTGGTTCACAGCTGACCTGTAGTTGCCAGTCAAGGTGGTCTGTGACCAGGGATGCACCATAGCTAAGCAGCAGCTCTAAATGGCCCTAGACATTAGCGATTCTTGTGCCAGGTCCATGGCGACGGCGGTGGCTATACATCACAGGGCATGGCTGAGAATATTGACTTTTATAGCCAACAGCACAAGTTGGCAGAAGTCCCCTTTTGGGCACCGACTTGTTCAGGCCTGGCATTGATGTACATCGTACTCGTGTAGAGAAGTCCAGCGCCAGCTTGGACTCTGTCATTTTCTCTCAGAAGGACATTAAGAGCCAGAAACAGCGAAAAAAGAAGCCCTTTCCATTTCGGCCCTTCTCCATGCATCCAGCTAGACCACCACAGTCCCAGGCAGGCAACAGCAGGCCTGGCAGCCAAAGCCAGCCTCCTCCATTGCTAAGAAGTCCAGGGGAGGCGAGGGTCCACTGTTCCCTCAGCCATCCCACGGCCACCTTCAAGCCTGCCCAGTGATGGGTCAGGGGTGTCATTCTCCCACTCATCCTGTCTAGCCCAGGACCCCTCATGGCTGGCTCCGCCACCTTGTTCCACCTGGTCTGTCATTACTTTGGACAAGTGGATGCTCGAAGTGGTGGGTCGAGGACTGCCTCTGGAGTTCAAGGCCCTCCTGCCTAACCAAGCCCGTTCCCCACTGGGGAGACAAAGTGTCTGTGGAAATGTTGTCCACCCTTCAGGAGGACATCGCCCAGCTCCTCCAGAAGAAGACCATGAGCCATGTACGGGACCCCACGGCAGGTCCGAGGTTCGTCTCCAGATACATTCTGATACCGAAATGGACAAGGGTTTTTGGCACCCCATATTGAATCTGCACAACCTCGACAGATATCTAAGGCTGTGCAAATTCCAGATGGTCACTCTGAATCAGATCATTCCGTCTCTGGAGCAGGACATGTGGTTCTTCTTTCTGGGCCTCCAGTACACCTTCTTCCACATCCCCATCCGTCCGTCCCACCAGTGGTTCCTGCAATTCTGCTCGGAAGAGCTCCTGTACAAGTACCATGCCATGCCATTTAGCCTTTCCTTGGCCCCCAGCATCTTTACCAAGTGCATAGCAATGGTGGCAGCCTTCCTGAGGCACCAGGGTGTCTGGGTGTTCCCATACCTGGACAACTGGCTGATCACCAGTTCCTCCAGAGTGGAGATGGTGCAGTCCAGAGACCTCGCCCTTCAGACCTGCTCAGCCTTGGGCCTCCTGGTGAATGAGGCTGTGTCAGCATTCCCTCCCCCCTCCCAGGTCATCAACTTCATCGGCGAACAGCTCAACTCCCTTCGGGCCAAAACCCAACTCCCAGAGGACAGAGGATCTTACCTCCTTTGCTTGATCATTTTGGGTTGAGCACTCACACCCTGCTTTGGACTTCCTGCACCTGCTGGGGTACATGGTGGCTTGCACTAGCGTGGTTTGGTGGACTGGCTGGCTAGAGGATGCACTCCCTGCAGTGGGGGCTGGCCCAGCCGTGGTCTCAGCACCTCAGTCACCTCAACCAGCCGATGACGGTGACACAGCTGATGTGGGACACCATCCAGTGGTGGTTAGTCCTGGAACATCTACAGGCAGGAGTCCAGTTTGTCCACGCTGAGCCGAGGGTCACACTAATGACCAATGTCTCTCTGATGGACTGGGGAGCCCACCTGAGGGACCACAGAGTCCAGATGTCTCATCAACCTGATGGAGCTCCATGCACTGAATCTAGCACTGATGGCCTTCACTCTGCATGCTGGAGGTCAGGTCATTGAGGTCCAGACAGATAACACAACGGCCTTGTACTACCTCAACAAGCAGGGCGGAACGCGTTCCTTTCCATTGTGCCAGTAAGCTCTCCGCATCTGGACCTTCATTCGCAGCCTGGATGCTGACCTTCTGGCGATTCATGTGACAGGCATGTCCAGCCAGCTGGTGGACGCCCTCAACTGAGTGAGCAAGGTGTCTCATGATAGGTCCCTTCACCAGGAGGTGGTCGATCAACTTTTCTCCCAGTGGAGCACTCCCCAGGTCGACCTGTTTGCCACCCAGGAGAACATGAAGCTGAGGCTGTTTTGTGCATGCCCCCCTCAGTGCGGGACACTGCTGGTGGATGCCTTCGTGAAGTCCTGGACCCTGGGCCTCATGTACTCCTTCTTTCCCTATCCCCTGATCCAAAAGGTGTTGCTCAAGGTTCTGAGGGACAAGGCACAGATGATCCTGGTGGCTCCGGACTTGCAACGCCAGTTCTGGTACCCCTGTCTCCTCAGCCTCAGCAGCAGATCTCTGTGGCAATTGCCTCTCCACCCAGATCTCCTATCTTGCTCTAAGGGGAGGGTCCTCCACCCGGACCTTCAGTCCCTGCACCCGACAGCCTGATTCCTGAACAGCTAGAGTTCCAGGCTTTGGGTCTCTCTGATTAGGTCCTCCATGTTGTCACAGCCTCTCAGAAGGTGTCAGCTCACCAGTGTTATGCATTCAGATGTTAAAGATTTTGCATTTGATGTCAGTGCAAGGAGCTAGACCCCTTGTCCTGCCCTGTGGTGAGCATCCTGGACTACCTGTGGTGCTTCTCCCAGTTGGGCCTCCACTCGACAATCCTCAGAGTGCACTTGGCAGCCTTCTTTGCATATCAGGCGCGGGCTGGTATTCTGATGGTGCCACAGGAGAAGGTGGTCGGACACTTTTTCAAAGGCCTTGACCAATTGCCCTCACCGTTGCATGAGCTACTGCCACCTTGGGACTTGTTGCTGGTTTTGGCAGTGCTCGTGGGCAACCCATCGAACCAGTACACAGGAGTCGCATCTCCCACCTGTTGTGGAAGACCACATTCTTGGTGGCTAATTTCCTCTGCCAGAAGAATCAGTCAGCTCCAGGCACTCTCAGTGGAGTCTCCTTATTTGGTCTTCCACAAGGACAAGGTTGTCCTCCACCCCAACCCGAAGTTCCTCCCAAAGGTTGTTTCAGAGGTGTTGCTGGTTTTGGCAGTACTCATGGGCAACCCTTCAAACCGACGCACAGAAGTCACATTTCCCACCTGTTGTGGAAGACCGCATTCTTGGTGGCTAATCTCCTCCGCCAGAAGAATCCATGAGCTTCAGAAACTCTTAGTGGAGACTCCTTTATTTGGTCTTCAGCAAGGACAAGGTTTTCCTACGCCCCAACCCGAAGTTCCTCCCGAAGGTTGTTTTGGAGTGTCACCTTAACCAGGTGATTACGCTCCCAGTCTACTTTACCAAGCTAACCTTGGAGGTCAGGAAAAAGCTCCACTCATTGGACCCGAGGTGAATGCTCACTTATTACAAGGAATGTATGGCTGGTGTTCAGGGAAAGGTTTGCTGGCTCTTTGTCACCTGCACTGAAGCGATGCCTGGCTGACCAACAGTTAAGCAGATGACTGGCAGGTGGATAGTCTCCTGCATCAACCTCTGCTATAGGTTGACTGGTAGGGAGCCACCTGTTGGGTTTAGGGCTCATTCCAGCAGACATACCACTGCCTTGGTGGCTGCTTCCAGGAACATCCCTATTCAGGAGGTCTGCAGTGCTGCTACGTGGAAGTCAGCACACGCCTTCATCTCCCACTACCACATTGACCTTGGATCACGCCAGGATGCTGGTTTTGGGGCCTCGGTTCTGCAGTCTCTTTTCCCTAAATAAGGGGTGTGCACCTTGTCCCCTTCTCCCAGAGAACTGTTAGGAGTCTGGCAGAAGTGTGGATAGTACACCATATCCACGCCCCTAGAAAGAGGGTTGCTGACCTGTAACCGTAGATCTTACTTCAAGAGGGCTCTTGCAGTAGGTAATTACATATAGGACTGACGCCGGCCGTATGTGGAATTACTAGGAAAAATTTCTAGCTAGCAGTCCTCTGGCGGGCCGCCCCCACGTCAGGTGTGACCAGCGCCATGCGACGCCGGTATAAAGGGGCGGTCCCGGATGCCCGCCTTCCAGTTCTTTTCCCCCTCAGCTCGTGCAGTACCTCACGGTGAAGTTCTATACGCTCAGTCCTGTTACTTCGTCGTTTTTTCCAAAAAGTTTCAGTATTTTGTATTTTATATTTTCTATCGTCAGGTGAACGTCAGTATATGTCGTCCCCTTCAAAAAATAAGTGCGACTCGTGCAGCGCCCAACTGCCTCACAAAGACGGTCACTCCCTCTGCCTTTTCTGTTTAGGCCCCGACCACGCGGTCGAGAAGTGTCCACACTGCCTTCATTTCAACGCGGCCACCCGCAGACGATGCCAGCAGTCTCTCCAAGCCCATCTCCTCAAGAAGAAGATGTCCGCGATGGAGAAGGAATTGAAGAAACTTCAGCAGGCATCGACCTCCCCTGAAGGGCACAAGAAGCGGGACAAGGAAAGGCACCGGGAGAAGGCCTCCTCCTCCGCGACTCTGGCTGGAGTCGCGGGTAAGGTAACATCCCCTCTGGGGGATCACCCGACGGGCAGCCCAAGGCTTTGAGGAGGCATCGCCCGCCCGCCGGGTTCGCGCTTGAGCTCGCTGGTGCCTCCGGGCAAAGGAGGCTCTAGCCTCAGTACCGCCGCAGGCTTGCGGCTCTACTGGTGCTGGCGCCCCATAAGCCGGACGCCGACTCCTCCGACGCCCGCCGAGAAGGCGCTAAGACGCCGACCTTCGGGCAGTGCACAGCAGTGTCCCCATCGGACCGGCCTTCTCATCCTCGGCCCGCTCTGCACGAGGGACTCCTGTCGGACGCTGCCTCCGGGCCCGCCAGGTATCGCCCCCTAAGTCACACGCCGGGTTTTCCGACGGGGCGCTGGCCCTCGGAGCCTACGGCAGACCCTGCTTGTCTGTCATACCAGGTTCCCCGCAGCCTTCGCTGCCTTCAGGGGAGCCCGAGTCCCCCCTGCCCGACCCGGGGAATTTTCTCCTCCGTCCCCGGACGAGGCTCAGGATCCTGGATTACTGTCCGATCCTCTTCCCACAGAGCCAGATCTGACATCGGCTCCCCTGACGCCGGCTCCGACACTGGCCCCGCTGACGCCGGCGGGGGATATCCCTCTTCCATTGGGCCCTCCACCCCACGAGCCTATCGCGGTTGATCCGCCCGTGGAGTACCCGGCTGGGCCGTCTGCTCCTGCAGCTCCTCCAGTGCCTGGGGATCCGCCGTCCTATCAGACACCGGTTTTCCCAGGTCCACAGTATCCTGCGCCGCAGTACCCGGCTCCCGTATTCCCGCAGCCGGGTTACGGATACTCTCCCACGGATTTCATCCGCACAACTATCCTCCTCCTCCTCCTCCACTCCCCTAGGCCGCTGGTGGATCTCCAGGAGACTCTGGCCTCCTGGTGGGCTGAGGCCAAGGCTCAGCTCACTAAGGAAGTCGAGAGCCGCCTTATGGCGACGGTGCCACCACCGCTCCCCGTGACGGCACACTCCTCTCCGCCTCCGGATTCCCGGCTTGCTTTGGATTCAGAGAGGGCAGGACACGCCTAGGGATCCGCCCTAAGGAACCCGTTCCTCCCCCTAGATGAGCTAGGGAGTCTTACTCTTCAAATTCCTCTTCTTCTTCTCTCTCGGACTCCTCGGAGGCCTCCGATGGATGTTCCAAGAAAGACAACGAGCCGCACTCTCCGTCCAAACCCCGGCCGAGGACTCCTCCTAAGTCTCCTCCGGAGGATCCTTCCTTCACGGAGTTGCTCAGGAAGATCCAGGAAGTCCATCAGTGGTGTTCCTTAGAGTCAGATCCTCAACGGGTTAAACTCGACGAACATCTGGACTTGCCCCTTACGGCTCCTACTCTAGTGCCACCCTGGATCGAGCCTCACCCACCTTGTTTCCACTATTTGGAAACAATCGCTGGTTTAGCCCCACTTCCACTGAAGTCTAACAGGCTGCATCAGACCCGGAGGGTGTAGACTTTTAGACCTCACCCCTGCAGACTCGGTTGTGATTAGCGCCCGCCACGGCCGGTCAGCATACCCAAACATTTGAGCTTGTCTCCCGGATAAGGAATCTCGCCTTCTGGATCAGTATGGAAGGAAGATCTATGCTTCTTCCACACTGGGAATCGGGGCCCTAAATTATGTAGCACATATGGGGGATTACCAGAAGGCTGTACTTACCCAGGTGGAATCCAAGATTGACTCCTTGCCTGACTCTCAAGTCAGCAGGAGTTAGCGACCTGGTCTGTTCTGCTCATCTCGGCCAGCCATTCTCGGAGGACGACTCTGCGATGCAGTGGATTGTCGCAGGATGGAGCTCTGCATCTCACTGTAAGTATTCGCGCCATGCATGGCTCCATGTGTCAGGTCTGGTCCCGGGGGTGCAGTCAGCAATTCAAGAAGCACCCTTCAGGGGTTCTGTGCTTTTCGGTGGTGATGTCAAGGACATCATCACTGACTTGCAGGAGAAGGAGATGGCACTTAAATCTGTTGATTCAATGTACCGTCCCCATCCCCCACAGCGCCGTCCCTTTCGCCGACGCAGCTGGCCTCAAGCGAAACCTCAGGGAAGGCGGGCCAATAAATGTCGGGCCCCCACAGCTGCCAGGCCCGCGCCGCCCAAAAAAGCAACGGGTGCCCTAGCTGCGGCGCTGCCTCATACAACCTGACTCCTTCCTCTCCCACCGCCTCCAGACGTCCCGGAGGAACTGGTAGGAGGGAGTTTCTCCCTCCACCTTCCGGGTTGGGAGAGGATAACATCGGATTCATGGGTGCTTCAGATCATAGCAGAGGGGCACTCCATAGAGTTTCTGCAGAAACCCCCACGTCACCCCCCTCTGAACTCCCTTCTGTCAAGGGACCATCTTCCTTGGTCAGGAAGAAATCTCTGCTCTCCTTATGAGCAGGCTATAGAGCCCCGTCCCCTCACCTCCACGGGAGGGTTACTATTCCATTTCTTCCTCGCACTCAAAGAAGACGGAGATCTCAGACCCATTCTCGATCTCAGCTCCCTGAACCTATATGTGGAATACAAGAGGTTCAGGATGCTCTCCCTTCAAACCCTCTTGCCCTGCTTCGCCAGGCCAATGGTTTTGTGCATTGGATATGCAGGATGCGACTCTGCACATCCTCATTCGCCTTTGCACCAAGTACCCTCAGGCTTATGCCCAGGGGACCACTACCATTCCCGGCGCCCTTTGACTCTTCCTCGGCTCCCGAGTTTTTACCAAATGCTCATGGGTAGAAGGCTCACCCATGCATTTCCTTGGGAGTTCAGGTTTTTCCCTCATCACCACTGGCTCTCTGGGCCATCCAGGAGGAACTCCTGCATTTTCTCTCCCTCACCCAGCAGGTTTCACTGGCTTGGGTATCACCATCAACCATTCCAAGTCTCACCTGGATCCTTCTCAGAGGCTCCAGTTCATCGGGCAATCCTCTACACGACAATGTGCAAGGCCTTCCTGCCTCCGGACAGGGGGCCTCCTCCAGTCCCAGATTTCCTCCCATCGGAACACAGGAGGGTTCTGGATGGTCGGTGCTCCGGTCACTGGGCCTTATGGCGGCCATCCCGACGGTTCCGCCTCCACATGAGAATCTCTCTGGACTCTCCGATCTCAGTGGGATCAACGGTAGACGACCTAGATCATCTGGTTCCTGATCTCTTTGCCGATGGTAAGAGACTTGTAATGGTGGATGGTTCAAGAGAACCTATTCCGGGGTACCTTTTTCATCCCCCGATCAGACTCTGACCACTCGACGATCAGGCGAAGGTTGGGGAGCCCATCTGGGTCCTCACCGAACCCAGGGCCTATGGTCAAAGTTGGAGTTAGTTCTCCACATCAACGTGCTCGAGCTTCGAGCAGTGCTATATGCTCTCCAGGCCCTTCAATACATCCTTCCCGGTCACCTAGCTGTCCAAACGGACAACATGTGCGTGGTGTGGTACATCAACAAGCAGGGAGGGACTCTGTCCTACCCGCTGTGCCGGGAAGCGATGAGGGTTTGGGAATGGGCAACACTTCACAACCTTCACCTCACGGCGATCCATGTTCCGGGAGTCAACAATGTCCTGGCAGACAGACTAAGTCACTGTCGGCTCTTCCACACGAGTGGGAATTGGATGAAAAGTTCTAGAAAGCATCTTCCAGATTTGGGGACTCTCAGATAGACCTGTTCGCTTCTCCCAAAATGCAAAGCTTCCAATCTTTGCTCGCTGCCTCCAGAGCGAGGCGCTTTCTGGAGCGATCTCATCTCTAAGCTGGAAGGACAGATCTGCCTATGCTTTTCCCCAATTCCTCTGGTCCTCGTGGTGCTGCAGAAGCTTGCTTTGGAAGGAGCGAATGATTCTGATCGCTCCTTTCTGGCCCAGGCAAATTTGGTTCTCTTCTACAACAATACTCAGAGGTTCCTCCTCTTCCTCTTCCTTTATCTCCAGGATTGCTGACCCAGGATCAGGGGACCCTGGTCCACCCGGGACTCAAGTCCCTTCAACTTCATGCATGGCTCCTGCAGACCTAGCTCAATCTCGTTTTGGCGTTTCCTCTAAGGTGGCCGAGATTCTCATGGAGGCTAGAAAACCCTCCACTAGGTCCACCTACGCATGAAATGGAAAAGATTTTCCATCTGGGCTGCATCCAGGAATGTGGAGCCCTTTTCCTGTCCTGTGACCTTTCTACTTGAGTACATGCGTCATCTTTTCGACCTGGGTCTCAGCCACTCCTCTTTGAAAGTCCATATGGTGGCTATTTCAGCCTACCATGTCCCTTTCACTGATAAGGCATTTGCCCAGCTGGAGATATCCAAAACTTTCCTCAGAGGGGTCCTTCATCTCAGGCCCCCTATCCGGACTCCAGCTCCCCTTGGGACTTAAACTTTGTCCTCGAGAAACTTACCCTTCCTCCCTTTGAGCCTGCAGCTTCTGCAGACTTGAAGTTTTTATCGTGGAAGACGCTCTTCTTGGTGGCCATTACTTCTGCTTGCAGAATTTCCGAGCTCCAGGCCCTGATGTGCAAAATCCCTTATCTGATTTTTCACAAAGAACGAGTAGCTCTTCGCACGAATCCTAAGTTTCTCCCAAGGTGGTAGCGGAATCTACCTTGAATCAGTCTATTGAATTACCTGCCTTCTTCACGCAGTACTCCAATCATGGAGAATACCTGCTCCATACCATGGATGTTCACAGGATCCTGAGATACTACACTCGATAGGGACGTAAGGATCTCAGAAAGACTGATCAGTTGTTCTGCTCTTTTGCTCACAAAAGAGAAGGCAATGCTGTCTCTAAGCAATGCCTATCAAAATGGTTGGCCCATTGCATCACTTTCTGTTATGACAAGTACAACAAGACCCTACCGGTCAAGTCAGAGGTCACTCCACTTGGGAGTAGCAGCCTCATGTGTTTGTTTTCAAGAACGTGTTCATGGTAGACATCTCGTGCTACTACTTGACTTCCGTCATACCTTTTACTAAACATTACAGTTTGGACATTGCCTCGTCAGAGAGCAGGCTTCAGGTTAGTTGTCTTGCAAGGCCTCCTTTCTTGAGGCTTTGGGTTTCCTTGCTACTCTTGGAGTACTGCCTCCTCCGGTGCCTTTTCCTTTGTTCCAGACTGCTTGGGATTCTGTCCTATATGTAATTACCTACTGCAAGAGCCCTCTCGGCGTAAGATAGTACAGTTACGTAGTCATGAATAGTAGATCTTCGAGAGAGCTCTTGCAGTAATACCTTTCCCGCCTCCATCCCCCTAGGCTTTTTCAGCCTTTTTCCATCGAGGGAAATATCTGCTTCTTCTCTCGTCCAGGCCTTCTGGGCCTGTGGCGGGAAAGAACTGGAAGGCGGGCGTCCGGGACCACCCCTTTATACCGACGTCGCATGACGCCGGTCACCTGACGTGGGGGCGGTCCCTCGCCAGGGACTGCTAGCTAGAAATTTTTCCATGGGGTCCTGCCGCTGGCCGGCGTCAGTCCTATATGTAATTATCTACTGCAAGAGCCTCTCTCGAAGATCTACTGTTACGGTAAGTTCTTACGTAACTGTACTTTCTAGGGGTGATGTATGCTGTACATCCACACAATCCACCCAACCTCCCCTGGCAAGTAGCGCACTGTATCTTGCTTCCAGAGGGTAAGATCTGACATCACAGGGCGATGCCAAGTAGGATACCACCAGGGTGGGTGGGAGGAACCAGCTTGAAGACCTTCCGGCCTCACATTTAAAAGGGAAGGAATCTGCCAGAAGTGTGGATGTACACCATATACCACTCCTAGAACTATGGTTACAGGTGAGTAACCCTCAATTACTGCTCATCCTAGCTTTATAAATAAATCTGCCATTAGAATGCAGGGTTGAGGGTGACCACATAGCAGAGTTTTGAATTTCATCTAAGATTCTCTAATTAGCATAAAATTCTAGGCTTCGGGGCAGCTCACTCCAGATGAATGACTGCGGTTGTTAAGTAAGGATTAACCCATGACAGCATGGGTCTACTGGGAATTAATGTATGGCTGGGGTTCGGCCTTGTGGTTCCAGCCACCCAACCATACATTAATTCCCAGTAGACTCACGCTCTGGAGTGGGTTAATTCACTTGTAACATGGGGACGAGAAAGGGTTCAGTGCTCTTTTTATATGTTTCTCTTCCCCATGTTACATTTGTGTAAAAGTAATTTAAAAGTGCAAAATTACAAAGGTTCCGGCAGGATATTAAGGTTCCTACCATGGGGAAGAGAAAGGGGGTTGCACCTGACTGGAGAAACTACATGCTAAACAGGATGAAATGTTTTATATTGTGAGTGCAATGGTGAACAATTACTGATTACATGCAGATGAGATCAACATTTCAGAATATGTCCTCATTTTGGCTGACTTAGTTTTGTAAACTGTGGAATCATCTCCGTTTTTCTGCTATGTTTGTTATTTGGGATTTGACTGCTGTGCATCGTGGAAAATGCATAGATTTAAGTGAAACCTCTGGTAGTTCCTGCAAGCAATTAATGCAAGCTCACCAGACTGCTTAAAAAGTAACTATGTACTATAGCGGCCTATTTCTAAAGACTCAAAAGCAATTGCAGAAACTACCAGAAATTTCACTTAAGCATATCTATTCTTGTTTGACAGCCATTTGTTGGCCGGCTGTGAATTGCAGGCTAAGACTGTTTTAACCACTATATACTAACAGTAGTAGCCTGCAATTCACAGCCGACCAACAGATGGCTGTCAAACAAGAATGGGATAGTGGTTAAAACAGTCTTACCCTGCAATTCACGGACGGCCAACAGATGGCTGTCAAACAAGAATAGATATGCTTAAGTGAAATTAGCAGCCTGTTTCTAAAAAAGCCTCCAAAGCAATTAATACAACCTCACTAGACTGCTTAAAAAATAACTGTACACTGTAGCAGCCTATTTCTAAAGAAGATTCAAAAGCAATTGCAGGAAGTACCAGAAATTTCACTTAAGCATATCTATTCTTGTTTGACAGCCATCTGTTGGCCATCCGTGAATTGCAGGCTGACTGTTTTAACCACTATATACTAACAGTCTTAGCCTGTAATTCACGGCCAGCCAACAGATGGCTGTCAAACAACAATTGGTAGTACAGGTACTGCATCTGTAAGAGATTCTTGTGAGAGGGGGAAGACAATGTTGGTGGACACAACCATACATTAATTGAGGATTAATGTATGGTCAGCTGATGCAAGTTGACCAATACTGTGCAACCTTTCTCTTCCCCATGTTACAAGCATGGTGAAGGATCCCTTGGAAGAAACAACATTATTATGGTGAGTAATTTTTTTTCTTCTTCTGACACTTTGCACATTTATTGTACTTATGCCATTTGTGTTTTTCCCTATAGAACTTCAGGAAGCTGGTCTATGGGACTTCCCCTTGGTAACAAAGAGATCACGCTGTGAGACTGACAGTAACGCAGAGCCACCCAGGAAAAAGAAGGCCAAAGGAACACAGAAAGATACAAAGGAGGAACAGCACAAGTATAGTAAAAAGAAGAAAAAACAAAGGACTGAAAAACAGAGAAAGAAAAAGAAGCAAAAAAAAGAAATCCTAACAAGTGATGGAATGGAAGATGCTTTTCCCAGAGGATCCAATATCCGCTATCATGTTGTTAATGCCGCCTCACATCAGCACTATAGAAGCCCAGTTTTGTTCACTCATGATCACAAAGCCCACAGTGCATTCCCAATAATAACGAAGAAAAAGAGGAAAAGGGAAAGGAAGAGAGCTAGGAAAGCTGAGCGGTCAGATGCTGATGAGAGCTTGTTCTTAATTAAACAGAGAAAGAAGAAAAAAAAATAGATCCAGCAAATTGAGACCAACTGTGGACAGCCTGTTAGCAGGCCCTAAGACTTTTTTTTAAATACAGTTTTTGGCCAGGAAGGGCATACTAACCCGAGATTTGTTTCCAGGTGCATCCTGGGAGCACATGGAAGTTAAGTGACCTGCTCGTGGTTACACAGCATGCAAGTGGTGGCTGCGGGATTCAAACCTAGTTCTCCAGGTTTGCAACTCAGTGCTCTTAACCACTATGCTATACTGCTTCCCAGTAAAATCAAAAATTAAATGGACTGCATCCAGATTGTAGCATAATAAAAGCCACGCTACAGTCTGTGTCCTAAAATCATGCTCTGGCCCCTCGTGTAGGTAGGCTACAGCATGTTTTTAGAACAAAAGGGTTTCCTTATCCCAAGAGGGTGGACATGAACCATGCTGTAACTCAGGTTAAGAAACCCAGCCCTAAAACACAGCAGAAACTGCAGGCATTGCTCACACAGAACTAGAACACACAGCTACCGTTCCTTGCGCTTCTAACCAGTTCCCAATCACTGTTATCCCACAATGCCCTGCCGTTCTTGCAATGCCTTATGCTTATGCAGGTACTGCAGTCCTGTGTGAGAACCCGAGCAGGCCGACACAGTGTTGGAGCACAATATGGACCCTCCAAGCACTGGGATAAAGCCCAATTTTTAAAAACTAATTTGGAACATTTTTGTAGTGTGGACAGGGCCTTAGAGTGCACCTATGACTGTTTTCTTGTACTGCACGTCTGTAACATATTGGCTAAAATAATTTCAGGAATACTTAATTTCTGTTTTTGGCATCATGCTGAGCCCAGTATTTATACAGGCATACTCGATGTCCTGATATTTATAATGAATAGCAGTTTACAAGAAATTAAAATCGGCAAGTACAGTGTTTTGATTATCTGTAGTCCAACTGAAGAATTAGTAATTTGAGTGTTTATAGAAATTGCATTATGTTTTATATTTTCTGCAAGGGATGACATTTTAAATTTCAGAACAGGGCTGTCTCTTTTTCATGGACTGTAATGTTTCATACTAAATACATTTCTCTGACTCAAGCAACACTTGCCTGTCTCTTGTGGTTTACTTGTTCATAACCTTGCTTCTTTGGAGAGGGGGAGTATACTCGAAGTATGATTTCTCATCAAGATGAAAAACAACAGTATTGAGTGATAAACATATTTCTGAGGACAGCTATGTTTTAAGGGCTGTGAAAGTACAAATGTTGGATGTTCCAAAAGGTGAGGCAGTATCCTATGTCGGCCGTGACTCTGTGACAACATCAGCCCCTTATGGTATAAATAAGCTTTTTGGTTGGAACGAGAGAAAATAAGCACAACAAATTGTCCCCAGTAGCTTTTTGCCAGTAAAATAAGGGGCTGTATGGAGGGCTGTACTACATGCTTAAAGGATACCAAAACACATAAACTTGTCGTATTACTTTCTAAAATCTTGCTTCATTGTCCTATAAAGAAAAGGCTACTGTTCACATGAATGCTGAACCTGCATTTATGCAACAGGTGTCAGGATAAAAAGTAACAGATAACTCCTGTTATCTGAGTCACTGTGTGGATAGATGGAAGATGATGTAATCACTATGAGAATAACTTCAGGTTATTCCCATTGTAATGACGTCATCACCCATTTATCCACACAGTGACTACATCATCAACCGCCGCCCCAATCAGCCAGTACTGCTTCCAGCTCACACATATCTGAGAAACCCCAAACGTCTTCTGCTATAGTCCTCCTGCTTCCCGTACGCTTGCCCACCTCCCTCACTGCCTCAGTGACAACCTACCCCAGTTCTTTTACCATCGGACCACCTTCCCACACAACAGTTCAAACTACTAGTTGTTCTTGCTCCTTTTTTTTTTTTTTTACAACTACCTGAGCTTCTGTTATTCCCGTTTCTTGTACAACATACTGCAGCCGGTCCTTGCAATGCCACCTCACCTGCTGTTTCTCCCTCAAGTCCCACTCCCATTGGCTTTATCGGCCAGTCTCCCGGTGTCTACTCAACAAAAAACAACTTTCCATCCAACAAAAAAAGTGTAACATGAGACATTTTGCACAAACCCAAGCCACTATCGCTAAGCGTCACTGCCATTTTTTTTTCACCCAAAAACAAAATCCACTCCAACTAAAACACCAGTTGGTTGCTACGTAGAAGCATCAATCATAATTATTTTTATTTATTTATTTAGTTTTTGTTAACCGGGTAGGTGCACTAGCCAGCAAGTGACTATTTTCAGGCACGACCGGGGAGGTACAATTACAATACAAGTAGAACGGTGCAGTTTATACAGTACAGGTACATAGATACAAGCATACAATTTTTTATAAGTAAGCAGAGGGTACTGGAGGAAGGACAGATTTTGGATTAGATTTGGGGAAACTGATGGGGGGGGATGTGGGCAGGGAAGGGTGAGTGCACAGCTCAAGGTAGTTGGAAGGTGGCGGGGCTGGAACCAAGGTAAGAGAACTCTGCCAACTGTTTTGGCCAAGAATCTTAGGAGAGTGTAGGGTGGGACAGCGAAAAGGATTACGGCTTTACGGCAGGAGGCAAGAGTCTATAACCGGGCTCATGGAACTGATTCCCAGTATGAGAGGCTCAGGTGGGGGCCAGGGTTAGGCTGGCAGTGATGGGTAGGAAGGAAAGTGTATAGACTACAGGGCTGGAGACAGGGAAGGGTAGGGTTACATAGGGGTTGTGCTGAGCGGCGGGAGCAGGCGTGGTCGGCTGATGCAGGGAAAACATGGAACAGCGAGTCGCACTCACGGACCTTGGGTCGGAATGAAGGCAGGGGCCCGGCTGGAGGAGCCAAGCTAGGCAGGGTTGACATTATGGATGAGCAAGGGTTTCCAGAGCTAGACAGGTTTGTTCAAAGCACGGTGACCCGCGAGGAGACTCGATTATAGGGGAAGGCTGAAACGGCGTCAAGGAAGGGATCAGGGGAAGGCGGGGAGATACGGCATTAGCGGTAGAATGCTGCAGTCGGCGTCCGGACTATGGAACTGTAAACTGCCGAGAAAGTAGGGGACTCGGTCACCAGGGGAGAGTTCTGACCATACGGCTGCGAGAAAAGTGCGGTGAGCGACCCAGTGCTCATGGAACTGATAGCCGCAAGAAATACCAGGGGTAGTCAGTGTGCGGGGGGGAGGGAAGAAGATGAGGAGAGACCAGTACCAGTTTTCAATAAATACATACGTCAAAAGATTAGTGCAAAACAGCAGGATGTTTTCAATACATACGTCAAAAGATTAGTGCAAACAGCAGGATGGGAAAGCAGGTACCACAATCATAATCACAATCATAACCACACACAACGATTGTAACAATAAGGTGACTGAAGACATTTGTAATACATAACACAGTAAGTAAAAACGGCAATTGTCATAACACAAGGTTAAGAAAGGTAGAGTGATAGAGGCGTATATAATACATCAGACAGTAGAGCCATATAAGTTTCTTAGTGATCATAAAAGAAAGTGCAAGCAGTCCAAATAACTAGTATGTAAGGCATCAAGTAGGGTGTAGGTAGACCAATGGGCATGTAGATAGGGGAAGGGAGAGGTAACATGAAGAAAAGATTTAGGTAGGATCAAAACATGCACATTGGTCCATAGAAGTAAGGTGATTCTGTAGTCTTCGCTTGAAAGCAAGGTGTGAGGAAGCTCGTCTTAGGTCATAGGTAGTGAGTTCCACGCTTGGGGGGCAGCATGCCCAAATGCACCAGCGCCCTTGGAAGTGCGGCAGAGGGGAACTTTTAGGAAAGACTTGTCAGACGATCTCAGCTCATGCGGGGGGATAGCAGGCTGGAGCAGCTCAGATAGTGTAGCAGGTCTAAACACTCTGATTATGGAGTCTGAGAGGCAGCAGAGGTAGTACTGTCTAGTGGAGGAGGGAAAGCCAGCCTAGGTCCTTATAAAGTTGGCAGTGATGTTTAAGGCGGGGCCTTTGATGCATATCGCAAACATTGTTGTAGGTGGTATCCCACTTTGAAGTGCAGTTTTGTTTGCCATGGTTAGGATGAGGCAGCAGTAGGATAGAGTTGGCAGGAGGATTCCCTGGCAATGGCGGCTTGGCAGTGGGTGTGAGCATGTAGTTAGTTCTGTAGGCAGCCCCCAGTTTGCAATTAACCGTTTTGCAGGTTTCTTGGATGTGCTGGTTCAGGTCAAGAGTTTGGTCGAGCAGTATGCCCAGATAGCGGAACGTACTTACTGTCTCGAGAGGGGTTCCGTTTAGGTCAAGTATATTCAGGGGAGATGAGCAGGATCTAAGTTTATGGGTTGTTCCCAGTAGCATGGCTTTTGTTTTGCTAGCATTAAGTATGAGGCATTGAGCATTTTTTTTTTTTTGTGGGATCTCTCACCAGGTATCCACCCTGGTCACGGCCCCCTGAGGTTCCTCCTGTGTCCACCGATTCCTCCGGTCAGCCCTGGCTTACCCCCCAGAGGATGGGGCCGCGGAACTGGTAGCCCATATTCCAGCCCGCGGTCCTAGTATCTAGTTAGAGGATCAGCGACATGTAGGAGACCCCCGGGGAGGGTTTCATAGAGGTGGAGTCCCAATCTGTTTTTTCGTATATAGTATGCCCCTGGGAAGCCGGACGTGCAATGATGTCCATGCACTTGCGTGCTGACGTCTGCCGGCTTCCCCGCCTTGTTAGATCGCTCGCTGTTAGACCTCAGCCTCGCTGGGTGTCACTGCAGCGCCCGCCACCCTCACCCACCCGAAGGAAGGAGGCTGTCGCGCGGCTCAATCCTTCCTTCCCCTGCAACCCCGGCGGCCCGGTCGTTCCCGAACCTGGGTGGCGGCTGTGGTGCCGGTGTGGCATCGCGCCTCAACCCTCAGCGCCACCGGGCCAGCTGAGGCGATGAGCATTTAGCCAGTGTTGAGCCGAATGGAAGGCAGATGTCAGAGTGGCATTGAGATAGTTAATACAGCCTGAACGAGCATAGATAACCAGGTCATCAGCATAGAGTAGCGAGGCACCAGATGTTATACTGCTGGGAAGATTATTTATGAACAGTGAAAAAAGGAGAGGGCCTAGTATTGAGCCCTGCGGTACTCCAATGTTGATTGTGGCACTGTTAGAGATAGCAGAGTTGAGTTTCACGCTTGTGTCCTGTTTGTTAGGTAGGTACTAGAACCAGTTTGTTACAGGGGATGAGAAGCCAAGGTTTTAAGGGTAGTTAGCAGAAGGGGTGATCCACAAGGTCAGAAAGCCTTGGTGAGGTCAATGAACACAGCCCCCGTTAGATGACCTTCATCCATATTTATAAGAGTATCAGAGGTAAACTTCTCTAACGCTGTTGTGGTACTGTAATGTTTCCTGAAACCATGTTGTGCTTCACAGAGTGAGTTTGAGGAGTCAAGGAATTCGATGGCCTGGATGGCTACTATTTTCTCTAGAATTTTACTGAGGACCGAGAGAATGGCAATGGGTCTGTAGTTCGATATTTCATTTTGTTCCTTTTTGAAAATGGGGTAATTCTAATGACCTTCCATATCTCTGGGACTGTGCCTGTGAGGGACAGTGTGAAAATCCTAGCTAATGGATATGAGATGAGATGGGCAGCAGCTTTCAGTAGTCTGGGTTCCAGTGTATCCGAGCCAAGGCTGGTGTTATCAGATATGGCATTTAGGGTTTAAGAACTTGATTTCTAGTCACAGCCTTGAAATAAAAAGTTTTTGTTGCTGCTTGTTGAGGGTCACTTGTTAATGCATCAGTTTTCCCTTTTGTAGAGAGTGGCTGCGGGGCAGCAGGTGCAGCATTGAGGGTGGACGTATAGGGAGTTAGGTCAGAAAACTGTTGATTGAAGGCGTTGGCTATGGTAAGGGAGTCATTGCAGTGGATACGTGAAGAATCATTTCCGAGGGGGTGACAGATTGCGGGGTGCCAAGGAAGGTTTTGATGTGACTCCAGAATTTGCGTGGATCATTTGAGGAGCTGGTTAAGAGATTCTGGCAGTACTTGCTTTTTGCAAGCCTGATTTGTTTTTTGCAGACATTGCCTAGCAACACCCATAGCAATAGGGCACAGGAAAGAGGGAGCAGGACGAAGACATTAGAAAGAACTAAATTCTACTCTTAATTTGTAAAATAAAAATAAACTTAGGTCTACAAATAACCCATCATGGAAACTCCTGCCCTGTTACATAAATTCAATATGCAAGGGGTGCCTGTCGGATAACTAAGTTATTTGTACAGTAGTCTATGACTTCTCGTAAACCTCACTCGTGGCTTTGCCACTCGTGATGTTATTCGGGGTCACAGGCTACTGTACAAATAACTTAGTTATCCCACAGGCGCCCCCGCATATCCTTTGTTTATTTAATTAGGATAAATGCAGTTTCATAGCATTTACAAAATGTAAACAGCAGCCTCTCTCATTCAAAATTCTCTCCTTCTGCTTCCCTGAAATGGCTGCCAGCTTGCAGCACGAGGACGTCCATGAGGGGAGAGAGACCCATCAGTAACAAGTGCTATAGAAGAAGCCCTGCAAGCAGCAGGGCATAGTTCTCTCAAGTGTTCTTTCATAGAAACATGGAAGTTGGTGGCAGATAAGGACCACAGGGCCCATCCAGTCTGCCCATTTCTTTTTCTACCTTATAAATGTGCCATCGTCCTTTGCTGTCAGTGGCCTATCTATTCATACTCATCTGTATTGCTCCCTTATGCCTATCCCATGCCTGTTTGAAGCCCTGCACTGTATGCATAGCCACCAGTTCCTGAGGTAGGCCGTTCCATGCATCCACCACCCTTTCTGTGAAAAAGAACTTCCTCACATTAGTTGAAAAGAGTAAATATCATTTAACCTAAATATTATTTATACTAATAATGTACATAAGTGATGATTTTTTGAAGTTTGTACATTGTACCACGCAGAAACAAATACAGTTTCTAGGGACATGGATATGTTGTTCATCCACACTTATTGGCAGGTTCCTTGCCGCTTTAAATCTTGCCGGAAGGTCTTCAAGCTGGCTCCTCCCACCCACCCGGGTGGTAAAACTCTCAGCTCCGTCCCTGACTCAGATCTTCCTTACCGCTTGGAGCTCAGGTTCCCTCCTTAACGCTCTGCTTATAAGACTGGTTCCTATTCTTGGTTTACGAAATTACTTTTAAGGTTTCAAGACTCGGTCACTTATTCTCCTCAGCGGCTGGATGGACAAATGACTCCTCGGTTTCGGAGGTGCCCATGGGCAGAAGATGTCTCAGACGGACCCGCACTCCACGTGCGTCAACTGCTTGGGCCTTGGGCACAACCTGCAGGCTTGCTACCTGTGCTCTTCTTTCAAACACCATGAAGTCTTGCTATATTATGACTTAAGGCAGTTAGCCACAGCACTTGAACTGCCCCGGAGAGGAAACAGTTAACTCCAGGGAGACTGGAGTTCTAAAGCGCGAGAGCGCTATGCCAAAGCTCTATCTGGCAAGTTTCAAATGAAACTGTCGGATTCTTTACTCCGCTTCACTGAACAGTCGCTCCGGAGATCAGCTCCTTCAGCTCGGTTCATTTCTCAGTTCAAGCGAGTATTTTCGGTTCATTTGAACCGGCAAAAAGTATTTATTTTACCGCATTTCGGTTCAAAGCTCTATCTGGTAAACCGTAAGTACAGGATTTAAAGTCTGTGTGGAAAATTAATTATCGGTTCGGTTTTGAACCGATCGGTTTGCTCACTGTCTCAGGGACCTGTCGAACCACCAACAGCTAGCAAAAGGTTGGTTCGTTCAGTTCCAGTGGTTCAAGAGTATGATGTTGAGAAAATAAGCATTTCTATTCATTATATATGTGGCTGGGAGGGTCTGGACATGCCCATTGAACCGGACATTTCTCCAGACAGACCTTTAGAATCTCCCCCTATGCTGTCTGAGTCCCCTTCTCATTTTAGGTTTTATAAAAAAGTTGCAGAAACCCTTCAGCTTCTTTTAGAAGAGGCTGTGGATGAGCAAGAGGAGCCTGATTATGTAGAAATGATGGATATACCAGAGTCTAGGAGGTTGTCTATTCCTTTGCATAAGTCATTTAGGAAGCAAACAACAAAGATTTTAAAAAATCATCATTCTGTCCCTCCTGTAGATAAAAAAATGGACAGAAGGTATACTTTGTCAGGCCCTGATACAGACTTCCTCACTGAGCAGTGTAGTCATGTAGGTGTGGTACAAGCTGCAGCCTGTGACAAGGCTAAAATTCCCCTGGCCTCACATCCTCCTGATAAGGATTCCAGGAAGATTGATGCCATGGCAAAAAAAAACAATGTATGGCAGCTTCTTTGGGACTCAGGCAGGCAAATTATATGGCTTATGTGGCTAGAAATCTAGATGGGACACAGTATTGCAGTTAGCCAAGCAGGCCCATGGCCAGCTGGCTAGTGAGTTGGAACAGGTGGCTGCTGATGGCATTGAAGCCTCTAAAGTTCAATTTCATACTGCTGTTGATGTTAATGATGTTTCCTCTAGGGTCATGGCCACTTCTGTAGCTTTCCGTAGGTTGGCATGGCTCAGATGCACTAATCTGTCCCAAGATACTCAGTCAAAGGCTATGGATTTTCCTGTAGTGGGAAATTCTCTGTTTGAGAACAAACAGAAAATTATATGAAAAAGATGGATGAATACAGAACTACCTACAAAAGTGCTCAGGCCAAGGAGAGGCATGCCACTCCACAAAGGCACGCTCCCAGAGGTAGGGCAGGCCTTTCCACAAGCCTTTTACCAATCTCAAGCCTCCTCTGCGTTTGCACAGAGGGTTTCTTCAGAGCAGAGGTAGACGGGGCACAAGTAAACCATCCCTCCCTCAGCCTAATGGTTGCTACCAGGCACCCTGATGGGGTGCCCAGGGCCTATTCTCCTGTACCGGTGGGGGCAGGTTGGCTTATTTCAGCAGAACTGGCTGTCCCTAACCGGACAGATGGGTTCTGGAGGTAGTAAGCCAGGGTCTGGTTCTCAGCTTCAAACAGTTTCCAAAGATGAGAGCCAGACATTTTCCTACAAATCCTTAGAAGCCCTTGCTTTGGAAGCAGAGGTTTCTTCTCTTCTAGACTGCAAAGCAGTGGAAAGGGTCCCTCCTTGCCACCAGGGCAAGGGGCTGTACTCAAGATACTTTCTTACCCCAAAAAAGACAGGAGAATGGCGGCCCATTCTAGATTTAAGGTACCTGAACAAGCATCTTTTGGAACCAAAGTTCAAAATGTTAACTCTGGCAATGATTTTGCCTTCCCTGAGGCCAGGGGACTGGCTAGCTTCCCTGGACCTCAAGGATGCCTATTTTCATGTCCTGATCAGGCCTTCTCACTGAAAGTACCTCAGGTTCGAACTGCCCTCAGGCCACTACCAGTTCAGAGCAATGCCCTTCGGCCTTACCTCTGCTCCAAGGGTATTCACAAAATGTCTAGCTGTGGTAGTGGCTCATTTAAGAAGGCAAGGGTTGCTGTGTTTCCCTACCTGGACGACTGGCTCATAGTGGGTCAGTCTCCAGATCAGGTAAATCCCACTTGCAAGTCACCCAGCAGCTTCTCACTTCCTGGGATTCCTGCTGAATTTACCAAAGTCAGTTCTGGAACCAGTTCAGGTACTAACTTTCATAGGTGCAGAATTGAACACAAAGTTAGCCAGGGCATTTCTCCCTCGGAAAGGGTAGACAGACTCATTGCCCTGGCATCCTCCTTCCTTCCCAGGGTCTCTCGACCAGCAAGGCATTTTCTCAACTCCTAGGGCACATGGCTGCTTCCACAGCTGTTGTGCAAGGAGCAAGATTCCAGATGAGGGACATTCAGTTCCATTTGAGGGCCTATTGGTCTCAAGGAGGAACCCCTTACCAAATTAGTCCCAGTAACCCAAACTCTGATCCTGGCTCTCCAGTGGTGGCAGGATCAAAGCAATCTAACACAGGGGTTCCCTTCATTCCGTTCCCCCTCCCTCACCTCACCACGGATGCCTCCCTGCTAGGGTGGGGGCTCACTTAAGCGACCTTTCCACTCAGGGTGTGGTCCCCTCAGGAATCTCTGCTCCACATCAATCTTTTGGAACTCAGAGCTGTCTTTTAGCTCTTCAGGTTTTTCAGCTTCTGTCCAGAACAAAGTAGTTCAAGTCAGGACAGACAACACCACAACAATGTGGTACATCAACAAGCAAAGGGGCACTCGGTCATCAGCCTTGTGCACGAAGCAATGAAGTTGTGGTCTCTGGCTTACTCCCGAACACCTCCCTGATAGCAGTTCACCTTCCAGGGAAGGACAATGTCCTGGCGGATGCCCTCAGGATTTCTCAGGGCCATCACGATGGGCTCTGAATCCTCTGGTGCTGGGGTGGGTCTTTGCCAGATGGGGCACCCTCAGATCTTCGCAGCCCCAGACAACCACCAACTTCCTCTATTTTGTTGCAGGCCTCCAGTGCTGGGCTCAGTCCCTCTGGACACCTTTCTGTTGGATTGGAAGGGGAAGTTCCTATATGCCTTTCCCCCTTTCCCTCTTCTCTTCAGGGTATTAGTAAAAATCAGATCTCAGCCCTGCAAAGTGATTCTGATTGCTCCAGATTGGGTCAGACAGCCCTGGTACCCTCTGCTTCTGTCCCTGACATTCCACCCTGCCCTGAGCTTGCCCAGAGTCCACGACTTGCTGGCCTGTGCACAGGGGAGAGTGTGGTATCCGGACCTCAAATCCCTCCATCTCAAGGCTTGGCTCTTGAGGAGTTAGAATTTGCTGATTTACACCTTTTCCAAGGTGTCCTGGATATTTAAAGGCTTCAAGGAAGCCTTCCACTAGAACCACTACAATTCTAAGTGGAAGAGGTTTTCCATCTGGTGTTCTGAGAAACAAATTGTCCCAGAATCTGCTGATTTGCCCATTTTACTGGACTATTTGGTCCATTTAAATTCCTTAGGCCTTAGGCCAGCTACCTAAAGGTTCATCTGGCAGCTGTCTCTGCTTTTTGTATCAGCAGGAAGCCTGCTTCTCTCCTCTCATCCTGTGTTTTCCAAGTTTTTTAAGGGTTACTTCACACTAACCCTCCTTTTGGGAACCAGCTCTGCCTGGGACCTGAATGTTTGCATTGCTCAGTTAATGCAACTCCCTTTGAGCCTCTGTCTTCAGCAGATCTCAAGTTTCTAACTTGGAAAACTGTTTTTCTAGTGGCTATCACTTGCCAGACAAATAAGTGAATTACAAGCCCTGTCAGTGGAAAAGATTTTATATCTTTTCACAGAGATAAGTAGTCCTCAGGACTAACAGAGATTTTTGCCTAAAGTGGTTTCAGATTTCCATCTGAACCAATCCATCTCTCTTCAGTATTTTTCACTGAGCATTCTTCCTCGGGTGAGAGGAGACTGCACAGTTTAGACGTCAAAAGAGCTTTAAGCTACTATTTGGAACGCACCAAGGGTCACAGGTTCGAATCCCTCCAACTCTTCCTTACATATGGCGAGGTTGGCAAAGGGAAACCTGCCACTAAGAGGACAATTGCAAGGTGGATTGTCTCTTGTATCCAATTTTGTTACCAAAAACTAGGTAGTGAACCCCCCTCAGGACTGAGGGCTCACTCCACCAGGGGTACAGCTGCATCTCTAGCAGCTGCTAGAGATATTCCCATTCTGGAAATCTGTCAAGCTGCTACTTGGAAAACAGTTCACACTTTTACCAAGCATTATTCCTGGATGTCCAGTCCAGGAGAGATGCCGTTTTGCACAGCTGTGCTTCAGAGCCTATTTCCTAAGTAGGTTCTGACCCTCCTCCATGGAGGTACTGCTGTGTAATCTGCCTTAAGTCATAATATAGCAAGACATCATGGTGTTTGAAGAAAAAATTACTCACCTTAGTAATTGCTTTTCTTCTCATGGAGTCTTGCTATATTATGACCACCCCCCCAACCTGCCCCTCTCAGAACTTCTACTTGGGTAGGGGTTGGCAAATTAGTGCAAGCACTGTGTCATGCCATTTTAGTTCTTCCCTTTCCCCCCTTTTATTTAGGGTTAGGGAACTAGGTATTTCTGTTTTTTAAGTAATATATGGCCCCCTTCCTGGACTTGAGTCTTTTGGGGAAGGGGGGTCTAGTAGTGTTTGTCAGGGGTGAAACTAATAATATTATTATCATTGTTATTATTATTATTGCTCTTGTTGTTGTTGTGTTTGCTGTTGTTATTCCTACTGGTAGGTAGCCACTTGGCTAGTGTAGAGCTTTCCACACAGACTTGCTGCTTAGTGTTAGCTTCGTAAAGATCTGACAGTTTCATTTGAAACTTGCCAGATAGAGCTTTGGCATAGCGCTCTCGCTCTTAAAAACTCCAGTCTCCTGGGTTAACTGTTTCCTCTCCGGGCAGTTCAAGTGCTGTGGCTAACTGCCTTAAGTCATAATATGCAAGACTCCATGAGAAGAAAAGCAATTACTAAGGTGAGTAATTTTTCTTCGGCCTCACGTCCTGGAGGACCGGGCCGCCCGTTTACAACTGGAGCCGAAAAATATTATCCTCGGTAAGTCGAAGGAGGCCGGTTGGCGGTTTAGCGACAGCGAGCTCGGCTGAACAGCGAGCAGATGATGGCCCCTCGAGGAGGAGGCGGCGCGGCCGCATCTTCATCTTCCTCGGCCGGCATTTATCCTGCTCTCCTGGGATCCTCCTATTCAGCTTCTTTAAGGGCTCTGTCTCTCCTCTCCACTAAGGGAGGGACCAACATCTTCAGGGCCTTCCTCTTGGTCAAGAAGAAGGACCACAAAGGTAAGTCCCTCCGTCAAAGCTCTTGGGAGCGGGAGAGGTCCCTCTCTCCGAGTAGTCGACCATCGACTTTGGTCGATCCTTCAGCTTCGGCCACTGGCTTCACGGTGTCCCCATCAGGTCAGTTGACTGAGACTCCCGTCGACGCAGTCGAGATTTTTCTCGACCCGTTGGATGGGCTGTCGACCGGTGAAGCCGAAAACCCTCACTCGCCGGTTCCCCCGGCGGTGGTTGAGGTGTCCGTGGACTTGCCCGTGCCTCCGGTTCCAGAGTCCACGGTTGAGCCCTCCGAGCCAAGGGGAAAGCAGGTTTCCCCCGCCCTACCCCCGTACCCTCCTCGGAAAGCCAAGGTTGGCGGTCTCGGTCCGGACTTCTTCTCGGTCCAGCCGATCCCGCCGTACAGGCGGTCTGTCTGCACGTGGCAAGCAGCGCCACCGCTGCGTCCTCGTCCTCTTCCTCGGACGAGGGAAGCTCGAGCCAAGTTGCGTCGGCGATCACGCGAGGACCTCATGTAGCAACAACTTCTTCTGTCCAGGAGCAAGCCGGCGTCGTCGCCTTCCCGGCTATCAAGTGGCTGTCACCGGGCGGCGGTAACCTTCGCCCCTTACCCGGGCGCCTGCTTCAGGCCTGTTGCTGACCAAAACGGCTACCCACGATTCGGTGGAACCTCCCGCCTCCACAGCTGTTGTTTGGGGCTCCGACCAAAAATTCTCGGTCGGCCCAAGGTCTGCCCCATAGGCTGTCTGTCACCCTCACTCCCGATCGCCCTCGGCAGGTGGAGGGTGGCTCAGGCCCAAGGCAGTTCTTTGCAGACTCCTATGAGTCCGACGACGATTCCTCCCTGTTCTCCAGGCGGGTCAACTTGGAGTCCTCGGGAGGTCAGTCACTAGACGATAGCCCTTTGTCCTTCATGGGTTTGCTTAGGCTCATCTCGGAATCCACTGGGATGCAGCTTGAGCCCGTATCCAAGTGGGCCAAGTATCCCCTCACAGAGATATTGGACCGAGGGGATTCTCCTGAGGAAGCTTTCGGTGGCGAGGCCATTGTAGGCCCGGCCTTGGAGCTCTGGCAGCATCCTGCTTCCTGCCCTGCGCCTCGGCCAGGATATGGCAGAAATCACCACGGTCCCTACGGTTCCCTGTCCAGTTTCGGAACACCCCTCAGCCGGGGGTTAGTTACTGACAGCATCTTCCGTGGCTGGAAGCGCCAGGGACATGGACAAACCTCCCAACAAGGGTCCAGAATTTGGACTCGCCCGGGCGAAAGTCTGCGCTGCGTCCTCCCTTGGCCTTCGTCAGGCCAGCTCGGCCGTGCTGATGGCACATTTTCTCACGCCTGTTGGGCTCCTGTGCGAGGTAGTCCCTCATCTCGGCTGACCTGCAGACCACGGTTAAGCAGGTGCAGGACCAGGGCAGGGCAGTGGCCAAGCAGCAACTTCAGACTGCTTTGGACATCGGTGATCTATCGCCAGGTCAGTAGCGGCCGCAGTGGCTACTGCCGTCCGGGCATGGCTGAGGATATCCACCTCACGCGGATACCCAGCACAAATTGGTGGATGTCCCTTCCTGGGACTGACCTCTTGACCCTGGGTGGAAGGCCACCTCCAGAGGATCGAAAAGTCAATGCCACTCTGGACTTGGTCTCATCCGCCCAGAGGGACAGGGCGCGAACCCATAGCCCAAGCCCTTTCATCCATCTGCACCCGCTGCACGTCCGGCCCAGCAGCATCAGGGCCAGCAGGCTCGCGTTTGGCGTGCCAAGCCCATGCCCGCGGCTTCCTCTTCCAGGAAGCAGGGAGGTTAAGGCCCAGGAGGTCCCTCGGCCGGTCCCTCCTCCAAGCCTGCACAGTGACGGGTTGAGGGGTGTCGCCCCCAACCTCGTCACCCAACCCCAGGTTCCCCCTGTGGGGGGATGGCTCCGCTACTTCCTTCCGCCTGGTCTGCTATAACCACAGACCGGTGGGTGTTGGAAGTGGTAGGAAAGGGCCTGCCTCTGGAGTTCGAGCAGGCCCCGCCCTTCTGAGCCGTCGCCCCCAGGGGGGCCTCAGGGTTTGCAGCCTCGCTGTCGGCTTGCCGAGCCGACATCGCTCTGCTCCTTGAGAAAGAGGTGTTCAGAGAGGTGACGGACCCTCCCTCAGACCCGGGGTTTGTGTCCAGGTACTTCCTGGTCCCAAAACAGATGGGGGGCTGGCGCCCCATTCTCGACCTGCACGACCTAAACAAGTTCCTAAGGTCTCGGACCTTCAGGATGGTCACTCTGGCTCAGATAATACCATCCTTGGAACGCGGCATGTGGTTCTGCTCTCTGGACCTGCAGGACGCATTTTTTCACGTCCCTATCCGTCCGTCTCACCAGAGATTCCTTCGCTTTCGAGCGGAAGGATCCCCTCAGTTCAGCCATGCCCTTGACCTGTCTCTTGCACCCAGTGTCTTCACCAAATGCATGGCAGTGGTGACAGCATTCTTGCGGCGCCGAGGGGTCCGGGTGTACCCTTACCTGGACGATTGGCTGATAGCAGCCCCCTCCAGACAGGAGGTGGAGCGGTCCAGAGATCTGGTCCTCCAGGTTTGCTGTCAGGTCGGCCTCCTCATCAACGAGGCCAAGTCGGAACTCGAACCGAAGCAGGTGATTCTCTTCATCAGGACAGAGCTCGACTCTCTCTTCGAGCCAGAGCACGGCTCCCGGCAGACAGGGCCGAGGTTCTTTCCTCCTTTGCCCGATCATTTCTGGTTGGGCAATCGCGCCCTGCCCAGGACTTCCTGCGCCTCCTAGGTCTCATGGCGGCCTGCACCAGCGTGGTCCATTGGGCCCGCTGGAACTTGCGCCCCCTTCAATGGGGGCTGGCCAGCCAGTGGTCTCAACGCTGCGATCCATTGGATCAGCTAGTGAGTGACCAGGGATGTGGAATGCTCTCCAGTGGGATCGTTCCAGCTCATCTCTGCAGGAGGCATCCCGTTTGTCCCCGAGCCAGCGGTCTCTCTATCGACGGCCGCCTCTCTGATGGGTTGGGATGCCCATCTGGGGGAGCACAGAGTGCACGGCCTCTGGTCCCCGCGGGAGTCCCGATGCCATATCAACCTGCTGGAGCTCAGAGCGGTCCACCTAGCTCTCACCGCCTTCGCTCTGTTTCTACGGGGTCAAGTGGTTCAGGTCCAGACGGACAATACCACGACCATGTACTACCTAAACCGCCAGGGTGGGACGCGCTCCATGCCTCTGTGCAAGGAAGCTCTCCGCATTTGGTCACTTCGCGCAGCCTGGGCGGATCTCTAGCCATTCATGTGGCAGGAGCCTCCAACACCCTGGCCGATGCCTAAGCCAGATAGGGGCTGTGTCCCACGAGTGGTCTCTCCTGCCGGAGGTAGTACAAGATCTGTTCTCCCACTGGGGCACACCTCAGGTGGATCTGTTTGCCTCCAGGGAGAACGCGAAGCTGAGGCTGTTCCATGCCCATTCCCCCTCAGCAGGGCTCACTGCAGGGGGACGCCTTCTCGAGGCCGTGGACCCCGGGCCTCTTCTACGCCTTTCCCCCATTTCCCTTGATCCACAAGGTGCTTCTCAAGGTGAGGAGGGACAAGGCACAGGTGATTCTGGTAGCCCCAGACTGGCCCAGCAATGCTGGTATCCAGATCTCCTCAGCCTCAGCTCCAGGCTTCGAGGCAGCTTCCAGCTGCCCAGACCTGCTGTCAGTCCAATCAGGAAGGTGTTCCACCGGACCTTCAACCCTGCACCTGCCGGCCTGGTTCCTAGCCGCCTAGAGTTCCAGGCCTTGGGTCTTTCCACGAGGTCCTCAATGTAGTTGAGGCGTCCGTGAGAGTCGACCAGGAAATGCTATAGCCTTCAAATGGAAAGGTTTTCCATTTGGTGTCAGAACAAGGGCCTCGACCCTTCCTCCTGTTGGCAAGCATCTTGGACTATTTATGGTCCCTTTCTCAGCAAGGGCTCAGGTCGGCGACCCTAAGGGTGCACCTGGCAGCCATCTCTGCTTACAGGCGCGGGCCGGGAAGCAGTTAGCGCAGAGAAGGTGGTCTGGCACTTTTCAAAGGCCTTGATCACATTTCCCTCCAGTACGAGAACTCACCTCCGTGGGATCTACTGCTGGTACTGGCAAAGCTCATGGGCAAGCCATTGAACCAATGCACAGGTGTGATCTCTCTCACCTGTCATGGAAGACTGCCTTCTTGGTGGCTATTACGTCAGCCAGAAGGATGGGAGCACTCCAGGCGCTTTCCATCAAGTCTCCTTATCTGGTCTTCCACAGGGACAAGGTTGTCCTGCGCCCCCACCCGAAATTCCTTCCGAAGGCGGTGTCGGAGTTTCACTTTAACCAGGTGTTGACTCTGCTGGTGTTCTACCCCAATCACACCTCAGAGGCCGAATAAGGCTTCATACTCTGGACCCTAGAGGAGGCTCACTTACTATAATGGCGCACTGCTGAAAGTCCAGGCGAGGTTCGCCAGCTGTTTGTCACCCTCACTGAAGCCGCACCTGGCAGACCTGCAGCCAAGTGGACGATAGGCAGGTGGGTCACCTCCTGCATAGATCTCTGCTATAGGTTGGCGGGCATGGAGCCTCCCAGAGGGATAAGAGCTCATTCTACCTGCCATACCACTGCATCAGTGGCTGCTTCCAGGGACGTCCCTATCCAGGAAATCTGCAGGGCTGCTACCTGGAAGTCAGCACACACCTTCATCACCCACTACCACATCGACCTTGAGTCACCGGGATGCTGGTTTTGGGAACTCGGTTCTCCAGTCTCTTTTCCCTAAGTAGGAGTTGTCGTCTTGCCTCCCTCTTCCCGGAGAACTGCTAGGTCTGCTTGCTAATAGTGTGGATGAACAACATCTCCATGTCAGTAGAAATACAGGTTACTCACCTGTAACAGGAGTTCTAAAGATGGTATGTTATTCATCCACCACGACCCTAACCTCTCCGGCTTGACGCTGGCCTGAGAGTCCAGCGGGCCAGATCTGGCGTCACGGAGGCGAAGCCGAGAGTTTCACCAGAGTGGGTGGGAGAAGCCAACAGACCTTCCGGCAAGATTTAAAGCGGCAAGGAACCTGCCAATAAGTGTGGATGAACAACATATACCATTCCTAGAACTCCTGTTACAGGTGAGTAACCTGTATTTCTGGGACATGTGGACATGTTGTTCATCCACTAACGGAATCCTGCCGCTGTTTGATATCTTCAACAGCACCAGTGTCACTCGGCTCCCGCCCATGGCACCAGATCTTCCTACAGCGGAAGCTCAGGTTTCCTAGCGCTCCTGCGTTTTTGACTGGTTCCTGAAAAGTTCGGTCTTCAAATTTATTAAAGCATCCTTGAATCTTGATCTTTTCTTCTTCGCTGCGGCGATGGCTTTTTCCGGCCCCGAGAGACGTACGGTTAGTTCCTCCAGGAGGGACTTGCACTCCACGTGCTCTTTTTGCCTGGACTTGGATCACGATCCTCGGGCTTGCTCTTTTTGTTCTGGTCTTTCGGTCAGCTCTCCGGAGGACCGCGCGGCCCGTTCGGGGCTCGGACATCCGGTGGTTTTTTCCGCTCCGGAGTCTCCATCGGACCGGCGGGTGCCCGCTTCGACTGTTTCTCTGCAGTCTTATCCTGCCGGGGAAGGGACGGGGGTTCCCCTTCCCTCTCCTTCGGTTGCGGAGCTTATCCCGCTCTCCTTGGATTCATTACATTCAGCTTCGTTCAGGGAGCTTGATCATTTCCCTCTCCTCCAAGGGAGAGGAACCTAACCCTGTCTCTCGGCCTATGTCTAAAGGGCACTGGCCAAGAGTCTCTTCGTCGGGAGTGGGAAGTTTTCCCCTCCCTCATTGGCCGGCCTTTCGACTTGATTGAGGTTCGACTTGACCTCTGGCCTCACGGTACCCCATCAGGTCAGCGGCCAAAATCCCCTCGGCGTTGTCGAGTCTCGAAACCGTCTTTCGGAGGTCGGCTGAGGCCGTCTTCCGCCGCCGGAAATCGAAACTCTGTCCTCCATTTGGTCTACAGCCCTCGGTCCGTTCGAGCCGAGGGGAGGCGAGTGCTCCCGTTTCTTCCCAGACCCGCCTCGGTTGCCCCAGTTTGGGTCTCGGTCTCGGTCTACCTCTCGGTCTGCCCGCTCACGCCCGATCTGGCGTTCTCGGTCGAGCACCAGGTTAAGTGGCTTGGCGTTCTTCCTTGTCCCTCCTCGGATGAGGAAGCGGTTCGATGCGTTAGCCGGTGTTTGAGGAACTTATGGCGACAGCAGTTGTCTGGGTTTCAATAGACCCCGATTCATTCTCCAGATAGCAAGCAGTCGCCGCTTGGTCGGCAGCCGTTTGTATCGGTCGAGGAGCCTTCTCCAGGACCGGTTGCTCGTTCGACCCTCGCTGCCCCTCCGCCTTCGGTGGAGTCCAGGCTGGACCGTGGCCTGTCCTTCAGGTCTCTCGGTTCCCTTACTCCTGCCGCCCCCAGCAGACGAAGAGTGCCTCGGGCCTGCGACAGCTTTTTGCAGACCCTTCAGAGCCTGGAGCAGGCTCTGCCATGTTTCCTGATGGGGCGGACCCTGGGTCTTCCCAGGAACATCCAGTAGACGACAGTCCATCGTCTTCTAAGGGTCTACTTCGGCTCATTTCAGAGTTTACTGGAATGCAACTTAAGCCCGTCTCTGATCGGGCTCCTTACCCCCTTCTAGAGATTCTGGATCGAAGGGGTTCTTCCATGGAGGCCTTCCCGGTGGCTGAGGCTATTGTGGGCCCAACCTTGGAGCTATGGCGGCGGCCTACTTCTTGCCCTGCGCCCGGCCAGGGTGGCTGGAGGTATCCTATCCGAGTCGGTTCTCTGCCGGTTTCTCGGAGCACCCCTCGGCTGAAGGGGTATTTACCGGCGGCGTTTTCCAATGTCTTGGAAGCGCTGGGAAATGGACAGACCCCCGACAAAGAGTCCAGAAGGGATGGACTATTCGGCGTAAGGTTTCGCTGCGTCCTCCTTAGGCCTTCGTCAGGCCAGCTCGGTTGCATTGATGGCACATTTCTCCCACACCCTTTTGGGCTCCCTGGACGAGGTTCTCCCTCATCTCCCAGGCGACCTGCGGACCATAGAAACATAGACTTTGACGGCAGATAAGGACTGCTTGGCCCATCTAGTCTGCCCATTTCCCTACCTACAGGATAGGCCATAGATCCTAGTTAACCAACAGCCTATTTCTTCCTACCCCCCACAAGAATTGCCTTATGTCCGTGCCATGCATTCTTGAATTCTCCCACAGTTTTAGACCCCACAACCTCCTCAGGTAGCCTGTTTCATGCATCCACTACCCTCTCTGTGAAATAATACTTCCTCACATTGCCCCTGAACCGCCCTCCTTCTATCTTTAAATTGTGTCCCCTTGTTCTTGCATGTCTCTTTTTCTGAAAGATGCTACCCTCTTGGACTTTGTTGATTCCACTGAGGTACTTAAAAGTTTCAATCATGTCCCCCTCTCCCTTCTTTCCTCAAGGGTATACATATTAAGCTCCTTTAGTCTCTCCTCATCGGCTTCTCTTGCAGACCCTGCACCATTTTAGTTGCCCTCCTCTGGACTACCTCTATCCTGTCTATGTCCTTGTGGAGATGGGGTCTCCAGAACTGGACACAGTACTCAGATGGGTCTCACTAACTGTCTGTACAGAGGATAACAACTTCCTGTTTTCTGCTGCTGATGCCTCTCCTATACATCCCAGTATACCCCAGCCCTCCCTACTGCCTTCTCACATTGCTTGCTAACCTTAAGGTCATCTGATATGATTACCCCCAGGTCCCTTTCCTTTTTGTTGTTGTTACTACCTCCCCCATTGTGTATTCTTCCCTGGGTTCTTGTTTCCCAGGTGCATTATTTTGCACTTCTTTGCATTGAATCCTAGCTGCCATACTTCTGACCATTCCTCCAACTGTCCCTTTTCATCCTTTCCACGCTCCTTGTGTATCAACCCTGTTGCAGATCTTTGTGTCATCTGCAAAAGGCATACTTTCCTTCCAGTCCCTCTGCAGTGTCACTGATGAAGACATTAAAAAGGACTGGACCCAATACTGAACGCTGCGGTACCCCACTAGTAACCTCTCTTTCTTCAGAGTGGACTCCATTTACAATTACCAACGTTCCACGGTTCGACAGGTGCAGGACCAGGTTAGGGCGGTGGCGAAGCAGCAGCTCCAGACTGCTCTGGATCTAGGCGACTCCTGTGCCAGATCGGCGGCCGCAGTGGCCATGCGCCGCAGGGCGTGGCTGAGGTTAACATCCTTCTCCTTGGAAACCCAGCACAAGTTGGCGGACATCCCTTTCTTGGGGACTGACCTTTTCGGCCCTGGAGTGGAGGGATACATCCATGGGCCCAAGAGGTCCGATGCCACTCCAGACTTGGTCACTCTCGCCCACGGGGTCAAGGGTAGCCGTCAGCCTTTGCGTAAGCCCCTTTGCCCCCTGAGCCCTGGGACCCCCCTGGCCCAGCATGAGGGCCAGCAGGCATGCGCTGGGCGACCTGTTGCCAAACCAGCGTCTTCCTCCTAAAGGAAGCGGAGAGGCAGGAAACCGAGGGGCTCCTCAGCTCCCTCCCCCTCTAAGCCTGCTCAGTGACGGGCCAAGGGGCATTGCTCCAGCCCCGTCGTCCCTGCCCGGGTTTTCCCATGGGATGGCTCCGCACCTCGTTCTGGAGGTATTTAGGGTGGATCCTGTTGCAAGTTGCGAGTGGATCCCCTTTGAGCCGTTGCCCCACGGGGAATTTGAGTTCACTGCCCCTGTGTCGGTCGTCCGACATGCCTGGCTCTCTAGTTAGAGATGATCAGGAAGGATGTGGACCCCCCCCCCCCAATTCAACCCTGGGTTCATGTCCAGGTATTCCTGGTCTCTTTACGGACGGGGCTTTACCCATCCTCCCATCTTGCCTGGATGGTCTCTCTTCTGCAGACATTCCATCCTCAGAACATGGCGTGTAGCTGTTTCCTGGTCTCAGGATGTACCTACTCCTCGTTCCGTCCGTTTTGTGGAGGCTCCACCTTCTTGCGGGGGGCTGCTTACAGTTCCTAACACTTCCTTGCTTAGCAGTCTCTGCGGCATGGAAGGGTCAGATGTCACCCACCCTGAGGCAGACTGGTCTCCCCATTTGGGGAGCAGTGAAACTTGTATCTTAGCAGTGAAGCTTCTTCGGGACTAAGCTAGAGCTTTGGTCGAGCTCCAGCTCGAGGCGAACAGGCGAGGTTTCCTCCTTTGCCAGTCGGGTTGGCCGGGGAATTACGTCCTGCCAGGACCTCCTGTTCCTCCTGGGCCTCAGGGCGGCCTTCCCTTAGTGGGAGGGGCCAGCCAGAGGTGACAACGCTGTGTCCCGTGGACCAGTTCGTGACTTACAGCCCAGGAGTTAGGAGAACGCTCCCTTGGACCATTCTAACCTCGGCAGGAGACTATCCTGCTTGTTCGCCCTAAGTTGCCGGTCTTCTCCAACCGATGCTTCTCGGATGGGTGGGGTGCCCATCTTGGGGAATGCAGAGTGCGTCGCCTCTGGTCCTCTTGTGAGTCCCGATGTCCTTCCCGCTCGCTGGAGACAGACGGTCCGATTAGCCGGCACCGCTCGCTCCGCTTGTACGGGGTCTAGTGGTCTAAGTCCAAGTTGGATTATTCCAAGACCATGTGCTACCTACTCCGCCAGGTTGGTCTATCCCCTTGTCTCGGTGCAAGGAGGTTCTCTGCATTGGGCAGTTGCACAGTCGAGGCTTCCTAGTCATTTCATGGCAGGAGCCCAATTCCCTGGCTGCGGCCCTGAGCCGGACATAGGCTGCGCCTCATGAGTGTCTCCCCTGCCGGGGGTAGCACAGGATCTTCTCCTTTTTCCCTCCGGGGAGAATACTAGGCGGGACTGTTTTTGCCGCCCTCAGCAAGGCTTGCTGTAGGGGATGCCATCGGGCCACGGACCCCGGGCCCTCTGTGCCTCTCCCATTTCCCTTGACCCACGGGCAAGGCGAGGAGGATTTGGCGCAGGTGATGCTGGTAGCCCCAGACTGGATTGCCAGTGCTGGTATCCAGCTCTCCTCAGTCTCAGCCCCAGGCTCCGAGGGCGGTCTCTAGTCGCGGTCTTGTCTTCCTTTTCGAGGAAGGTTATCCATCTGGACCTTCAATCCCTGCACCTGTTGGCGTCCCCTGTGCGGCTGGGGGCCAGGCCTAGGGTCTTTCGGCGAGGTCCTCGACCTTCAAGGCGTCCTGCTAAGAAGTCAGCCAAGATGCTTGTCCTTTGGGAGAAGTTTTCCTTCTTCCGATGATGGGATAGGGCGGTGCCCTTCCCCGTCCCTGGGCATAGCATTCCGGACCCTTTGCGGTCCATCCTTATACCAGGGCTTCGGTCGACGACCCTCTGGGTGCTTCTGCGGTCACCACTGTCTTCCGGGCGCGGGCCGGAGGGTAGCTGGTGGTATGGAGAAGGTGGTCTGGCACTTCTAGGCCTCGACCACGCCTCCCCCTTTGGGAGAGTATCCCCGTTCCTGCGGGATCCGTGCTGGTATGGGCTTAGCTCATGAGCAAGCCATCCGAACCTTTGCACAGGGTGCGTTTTCCCCCACCTGTTGTGGAAGAACACCTTCTTGGGGCCACTCCGCCATCCAGAAGGCTGGGAGAGTTCCAGGCGCTCCTTTAACCTCCCTATCCGGTCTTCCACAGGGACTAGGTTGTCCTGCGCCCCACCCGAAGTTCCTCCAGGAGGTGGTGGCGGAGTCTTCCCTGGGTTTGCCTCTGCCGGGGTTTATCCCCATTCACACCTCGGAGGCCATATTCAGGTTCCGTGGGAACCGTTTTAACGCTCACCTCGTGGGAGCGTAGAGCTTAAATTCAGGAAAGGTTCGCTAGCTGTTCATCAACTTCGCTGAAGCCGCATCTGGCAGATTGCAGCCCAGTGGAAGACAAGCAGGCGGGTCACCCCTGCAAGGTCTCCACTTTAGGCGGGCGGGCATGGAGCCTCCCTGAGGGATAAGCGCTCTTTTTAACCCGTCCTTCCGCTGCATCGGTGGCTGCTTCCAAGGACACTCCGGTCCAGGATATCCGCAGGGCTTCTGCCCGGAAGCAGGCCTTACTGTCCCCCTCCACATCGACCTTGGGTCATGCCGTGGTGCTGGTCGGGGCCTCGGTTCTCCAGTCTTTCTACCTAAGTAGGGGTGTGCGCCTTGCCTCCCTCCTCCCGGAGAACTGCTAGGAGTCTGCCAATAAGTGTGGATGAACAACATATCCATGTCCCTAGAAATACAGGTTACTCACCTGTAACAGGAGTTCTAGGAATGGTATATGTTGTTCATCCACACGACCCACCCGGCCTCCCCGGCTTCGACGCACAACCTGGCTTCCAGCGGGCTAGATCTGGCGTCATGGGGCGGAGCTGAGAGTTTTACCACCCGGGTGGGTGGGAGGAGCCAGCTTGAAGACCTTCCGGCAAGATTTAAAGCGGCAAGGGACCTGCCAAAAAGTGTGGATGAACAACATATACCATTCCTAGAACTCCTGTTACAGGTGAATAACCTGTATTTCCACACACCCCATTCCCAGTAAAGTCTCTGACAGGTGCCAACATCCTTTCCTCTGTCCACATTGTCCCCAATACTCCTGCACTTGCTTTAGTATTTAAAAATACCTGGTGGTCTAGTAGGGGAAACACAGAGAGCCCTGCAAAACATGGTCCCATGGTCTCACAAAGATTTCAACTCCTCCTACCTCAGCAGGCAGAACCCGCCAATATCCCCCTCCCCCACACACACATACAGTATTCTGACTGTAGTATCACCCTCCTCCGGTTCCAAGTTCACAGTTATCCTGCTGTTGCTGCTGCCGACTCTACAACCATAACTCACAGACAGCTCCAGTTGTAGAGTCAGAAGCAGGTGTTTTTTTTTTTTTAATCACTCTGTTTCACCCACTAGACCACCAGGTATTGGTGATAAAAACTGCAGCAGTAGAAACGGGGACACAGCAGGTGAACTTTGCACTTGATGATGGCAGGGTGATATGTCAGTGGGAGTACATTCCGGTTCATGCAGCAACAGAGATCAGGGAAAACAATCTATCTGTGCAGCTGTTTTCTCCACTAAACAGGCAGTTTTTTGTTATGTTTTCATGAATAAAGAAATGGGTACAGGAAGATAATTGTGCACTTGGAGCCAGAGGATGGTGATACTACATTTGGGAGGCTGCCAGGGAGGGTGGTATCGGCTGGCACCAGTTGCAGCAGCAAAATAGTAGCAGAGATCTTTGTGGGACCATGTTTTTTGGGGCTCCCTGTGTTCCTCCGGCTAGACCACCAGAGATTTTTAAACACCATGAAGTGCAGGAGTATTGAGGACAGTGTGGACAGAGGCAAAGATGCTGACTTCGCTGGAGACTGTACTGGGATGCGGTGTGTGGAAACTGTGTTTGCTTCTATGTGGTGCGATGTACACACTTCAAAAAAATCATCACTTGTGTACTGTATTAGTATTAATAATACATAAGCTAAATAATATTTTTACACTCTACATTTTTTAAAAATTCTACTCAGCTGCATTTATCCTAATTAAATAGATACGGCTCTTCCAAGAATCAGTCTTCACCGTTCATTTCCACTTATGGGTCTAAACCAGAGGTGCTTTGATCCAGCAGGAGCAAAAGTTCTGAGTCTGACTCGAGGCTGGGAGTCACCCCTGGGATTGCCCCTCAGGCTGACACTGAGAGTGGTGATGAACCCCTCCAGCACTGTATACGGTGTCAGTTCGGGTTCCAGTGCCGCTTGTGCTGCCGGATTCAGGATGGTGCTGCTTGCAGTGCCAGGTGTGGGGCCGGCTGTAGAGGGGGCTCTTGCCTAGTTTCTGGGCTTGGCGGGGGGGGCAGGGTCAGCCCTGGTGAGGTGTTGTGGCAGGACACTGGGCCTGCAGCTCATTCCTTGTCCAGAGATGGTGGTAGCTCTGTCAGAGATCGCAGTGCTTGCCGAGGGCCCAGCCTCTCACCAGAACCATCTGGCCTTGTCACTGGTGGGGCCCGGGCTGGCCCGTGGGATGTACACAGCTCCGCTCTCCTGTCCTGGAGGTTCCCACCACAGACACCACTGATGTTGATCGTTCTTAGATGGGTGAGTTTGGCAGACCCATCCTGAGCAAGGTCCCCCTGAGCATTCCTGCAGCCCTGACAGAGGATCTGGCCTTGCTGCCCATGACCCTTCTTCTCCTCTGTCCCCCTCCCCTGTTCTCCCAAGTATTCTGGGTCCCTGGGGGCCCATGGTATGAGACCAATTCAGGCCAATGGCTGGTGTGTTCCACCAGTTCCACCTCAGAGCAAATCAGTCTCTTTTCAGGCCTGAGATCTCTGCACCACCATTACCTGAATCCAACTCCTTCTCTCCCACTTCCTCCTTTAAGGAAGAGGATTTCTCCATCTATCTCTCCTCTGATGCTAGAGATTCCAATTGGAGATGATGGAGGAGCTGAGTCTTCTTCACTTTGTAAGTCAAAATACGGCTACCTAGTGTTCCAGGTAAGGTGAGTAATGGCCTATTTTACTCTCCATATTTCAAGAAATACTGTTTCAGAAATGTTTTGATGAGTACAGATACTCGTCTCAACCCTTGGGAATGCTCCATAGAAACTTCAAAAGGGAGTTGTTTTCCCAAATTTAAAGCACTTTTACTCATCAAAATTATATTTTACTTCCCTAATGCCAAAAATGGTGAGTACATTACTCGTGAATGCCAACATTATCTGAATTACTGCTGCTACCCTGGTAGTGTCATTCCTTGGGAAATACAGTGATCACAGCTCTGTCATCCCTTTATGGCCCTGGCCCTTTATGGAGGCTTCTAGGAATGTCTGGCTCTGTCCCTTTGTCCCTTCTCCAGCCACTAGTGACATCCAGGGCAGATATTGGGCCCCGTGGGGTCTCCAGGTGCTGTCCAGCATCCCACCTTGGGGATGTTGGTGCTGCAGACCCCTGGGTGCCTGGTGCAGCTGTCTCCCCGACTCTATGGAGATCGATGTTTGGAGCAGGAGAGATTTTTGGTGACATGCACTGTGATGTGAATCTCTGCATATCAGGCACACCAGTTAGCTTATGGCAAGTACCTATGGGCAATGCTGATTCAGCTCTTGGCATCCATGCCAGAATGCAAAGCAACCAGGCAAACCATTCTCCTTTCCACCTAGGGCCTGGAGCCGTCAAGGCACTAAGTGAGGGTGTCTTATAAAGCTGAGGTGGCCTCCTGTCTGATGGGAACAGCAGTCTGCATTCGATAGACTGCATGGCTTTGCCTCTCACAGTTGGTACCCTTGACCTGGTGTAGGATACTCAACTTGCACTTCCTGGGGACTCACTTTTTCTCCCACGGGGTCAAGCATGAGTTGTTGTGGCACCCTCCTGCTCCCAAGCTATGAGAGCCTCTGCCTGCCCCTGACCAGTCTCGGGTTCCATCAGACCGATGAGGAGTCCCTGCCCTCCAGTGGTTATCCCCAACCAGAGGACTGAGGGATAATTTTTTTCTTTCTGGCTGAGCCAACTCCTCCCATCGGAGTGACGCTTGGTATTCTGACCCAATAGTGAGAATAAACGGTGAAGACTAATTCTTGGAATATGTGAAAGTTACATACTCACTGTAATTGTTGCTTTTCCAGGATATTGTCATCATTCATTTACACTTCCACTGGGCATCCCCTTCTCAGGTATGAGTCAGGGCCTCTGGGCAGCTTACCCTATGTTTTTGGGCACATGGCATCTTCTTGCCTCTCCCTCAGATAGCTCTGTCTCTGTATGGGAATTGGGCTCTCTCACTCCCTTCGCTGTCCTGTTTTTTTGCATGTGTGAAAATAAAAACAGGGATGAAGGTCTCTAACTTTTTTCCTGAAACAAACAAAAGAAAAATCTTTAATTTTTTTATGTATTGTTACACCTCTCACGTGCCTCCTCTCTAAGGAGGTTCTTTGCCACCCCCTGAAGCCACGGTGACCTCAGTCTCCACCTTGCAGATGCCTCCAGCCTCTGCCAACTGGTAGCATGGCCCCTTTAAAGAGTACAACCTTCACCTCCAATGCCATGGGGAGGAGAATGCTACAGAGATTTAGTATTACTATCATTTTTTCTGTACACACTCAGTCAAGCTGTACACTGCCCCACATCTATGTGCTGGGGTCTCTTTCCTTTTTTCTTTATCTTCAGTCTCTGGAGTGGCAAGAGGATAGTAGCAGTCCTCTTGGTCTTTTCCGGTCTCTCTTCTGTCTGCATGGATTTTTATTTTATCTATGGTTCTTGTCCTATGTGAGCACAAGATCCTCACTAAATTGGCTTCTGCCATCCTACACGTGGAGATTTCCTTGGGTCTCTTCTAGGTCAGCCCAAGCTATATGCCTGGGCTGCTACCTTCCCGCCACCTTCTTGTTCAGGTGGCTAGTAGGCTCTGGCTCTTAACCCGCTACCCTTGTGCCACTTAGGCCCATTCCGTAGTTTTTTCTAAGTTGGTAGTCTGGTTTTAATATTTTTATGATTTTATATCCTATACCCTTTTCCTATCCCTTTGGACTAGGAGTCTATAGCCCTCTCTTGTTACTGTCCCACTACTACTAGAGGGGGGCTTGCATTGGTTACTGGCCAACCGAGGAGCGTGACATCACGTCTTCCCCGTGGGTGGCTGCAGCAACTACATCAGTCCCCTAGGCTTCAAAAGGCTTTGCTCCCACTGGGTTCAAGTGCCTCCAGCTTAGACCCATAAGTGGAAATGAATGGTGAAGATATTCTGGAAGATTAACAATTATGATGAGTACATAATTTTCATTTTTAGCATTCATGTAAACAGCAGCCTTTCCTACAAAGGGCAATGAAGCCAGATTTTAGAAAGTGATATGACAAATTTGTGTGTTTAGGTTATCTTATAATAACTGCATGTGCCTTGAGAATGTCAAGGTACAAGTTACTACATTAGGTCACAGTATTTGGAAAGTGGATTTGTGAATTCTCGTGTCGTGATCTGCTTCTAGTGACCAATGTGAGGCAGCAGGTTGAAGCTTTTGAAACAGCTCTACTATGTTGCCAGGAGGAGCAAAATAATTTTACAGTTACCTGTACACTACGGTGAAGTAGTTTGTGGTAGTAGCAACCTTACATGTACTGAGCACCCTTCCAAGACTCAGAGCACAGAAGTTAGAAATTCCAGAGCCTGCCAGAACAGTCAGAATAAAACATTCCGAAACACTATATACATAAGCATTACATGCAGGCAATCTGTAATTAATAACAGTTCATTCGCAAGACAATATTTTGGGTTTAGGTATGGCCTAGAAAGGCCTGACTGAACGGGGGTTTGTTAATTTACACTTAAACAGAGCCAACAAGTTAAACTGTCAGATTTCAGCGGGAGAGAGTTCAGCAGAACAGGTGCAGCCCCCGAAAAAGCCCAGTCACCAGCGGATTTCAAACATGATAGTGATACCCTGAGAAAACCCTGTCCAAAAGTGGGAACATAAACACTAAGGGCAACACCATGAAGCTGAAAGGGGGCAAATTCAAGAGATGTACTAGAAAGTTATTTTTCACAGAAAGGGTGGTGAAAAAGGTGGAATACGCTGTTGAAAGAGGTGAATACATGGGCTTGGTAAATAGGGTATAAAAAAGGGAGGGGGGAGATCAGATGTGAAGAGCCACTTAGGACTCTTGTTTCCCACATTAGATGGGTACCTTAGGACTGGGCAGACACAATGGGCCAAGTGGCCTTCTTCTTCCAGCAAATTCTGTTTATCTGTCCCGTGGACCTTATCCCCTAACCAGGAATGTATGGGGTGCAGAGCTCATCGAGATATTCAAGGTCCAGGTTGTTCATGGTTTTATAAGTTAATAAAAGTACCTTGAAGTTGATCCACCACTTAAATGACATCCAGCTCAGAGCCCATAGTGAAGGCATAATATGATCTAACTTGTGAGCAGAAGTCAGTAGCCTGGCTGCCATGCTGTAGACCAGGTACATACAGCAAATCTGTTGAAGTAATCCAGTCTAGGCAAGTCCTATGTAGTGCCTAGTATCAGAACAGCACTACCTCATCCACAAAACATCGTTACAAGAAGAAGAAGCATTTATATAGCACTTTTCATAACACAGTGTATCCCAAAGCACTTTACAAACACTGCTAGATTGGTAGTGAAGTGACTGAATGTGTAGTGGCAGCTATATCACACATCAACACCCACACGCAACCTGGACAATCACATGAACCGGTTTATGGGAGGGGGAATGTTGGCCAGGACACCGGGAATGTTCCCTACTCTTTGCAACAAGTGTACTGGGTTATTTTACTTCCACCTGGACACCCACCAGGATGGGTAGAAGGGACCACGGTTTATTATTTATTTATTTATTTATTGAATTTTTTTGACCCGGTAGGCCCTCTGGAACTAGAAGTCCCTTTTTCAGGGGGAAGGGGGGCTACTGATGGTAAGCAACAGAAATTGAACCAGATTAAGCTGTTGGTGGTATTTTTAGTGAATGGGGGAAATTTGGCCAGAACACCGGGGAAATCCCCCTACTCTTTTCGATAAATGCCATGGGATCTTTAACATCCACATGAACTACCACCAATCCAGGCAGATGGGACCTCGGTTTAACGTCTCATCCAAAGGATGGCACACCCCAGCAGTACAGCACCCCTCTAATACTGCACTTGGATGCCAGTGTTTTAGGTGCAAGTCCAATCCCAGTGTGGGATGAGAACCCACGACCCTCTGGTCCAGACGCGCGGATGTGCTACTAACTGAGCCACGTTGACACCATTAGCAAATGGGGCCATTAGTGACTAACTGATTGTAAGAATGTGCACTTCATTTATTATTGTGTTCTGTTTAGTTGTTATGTTTTCTGAGTAATGGTGTTCCACTTGAAAAGCTTACAGTAAGCGTAGAAACTGCTGCAATGCTGAAATTGACATTTACAGAAACTAACTATGAAGGATGTGCATCAGTGTCTTCTGCAACACAAAAAGTGCTGATTTATGTTCTGTGCCTTACCATGAAATTACAAACATTTGTATTCTGGTAAGGGCCCTCTGTTCAAGGCTACATTAAACTGTGTATAAGCCTACTTAATAGGCATGTTGCATATGGCGCTGATGTCCTCTGAACATTTTTCATGCCTCCTAATCAGAACATACTTAGGCATATGGTGAGCACATTGCACTTCTGAGATGTGCAAGACTAACTTTATTAAGTAGCATTGATGTACAGCCATCCCATTGCTATAGGACACTTGTCAGAGCAGCTTTGAAGGGAGTAACTCCAGTAGCAATTTGGTCAACTGACACAAAAAAGAGCCACCTCCAGTGAAGTAGCCCAGTATACTTAATAAATGAGCGGCCAGCTCATATCATCAAACAAAACATGAGTGCACTCAGGGTAACAAGGTTCAAATTCCCAATGAAGCTCAAGGTTGGCTGAAATTTAAGGGGGAGAGATAGAGCGAGAGATAGAGAGCGAGCGAGAGAGAGAGAGATAGATTTTATTTAATGTTTTGGCACCCAATCCCAGAGGCTCTGGGCGCAATTACAATAGGAACAAAGTTAAGGCAGGGTCAATTACAAAATTTCATCAGTAAAACAAGACATAAAACTGGTTTTAAAAACTGTCAGCAAATGCCTTATTAAACAGGTCTTCAGGTCCCCTTTAAGTGCCTCCAGCATTGGGGCTTCCCTCGAAGATTTTGGCAGTGAGTTCCAGGGGGCCAGATCAGCCACTTTGAAGGAACAATCCGCCAAGGTTTTTAGCCTGGCCCTCGTAACCGCCAGGAGGCCCTTGGTGGAGGAGTGGAAGGAACCTACCGGGGTGGCTGGAATAAGGAGGTCAGACAAGTAACCAGGGCCCAGGCTGTATAGCGCCTTATAGGTGAGCAACCCACCATGAAGATGATCCTCCACCTGACTGGCAGCAAGTGCAGATTACGCAGGACCGAGGTCACAAGGCAGAACCTCGGAAAGCCCACCAGCATCCTGGTCACTGTGTTCTGCACTAGCTACAGCCAGTGGAGGATCCCTCCATTGACCCCGAAGTACAGAGTGTTACAGTAGTCAAGTCTGGAACTCACAAAGGCCTGTACCACTAATGGGAAGTCTTCTAGCGGAATCAGGGCTTTAAGTCAGGCAACATTCCTTAAGTGGTAAAACCCACTTTTGACAACAGATGATACCTGGGCTTGCATGGTCAACCTGTCACCAAGGATGGTGCCCAAATTCCTCACCCTGGGGGAAGCCATTAATGGAGTTGACCCCAGGACCAGCCTGGTTACCACTCTGGAGGCATCCCCATCACGCCATCCACCAGGCTCAATCACTAGCACCTTCGTCTTATCTGGGTTCAACCTCAGCCAGCTCGAGGACATCCAGTCCTGAATCTTGGCCAGACATTTATTTAGCACTTCAACGGCACTCTGGCTTCAGGGGCAAATGACATATACAGCTGGGTATTATCTGCATAACAGTGAAAACACAGACTGTATTGTCTAATGAGCTTTCCCAGGTGCAGCATGTACACTGCGAACAACATCGGCGAAAAGATCGAACCTTGAGGTTCTCCATGTGGCAGGGGCTTTGAGGAGGAGTAGAAATTCTCCGTCACCACTTGTTGCCTCGTGTCGGAGAGATAGGACTCAAACCATTTGATGACTATTCTGGTGAGTCCACCATAAACTCTTAAGGCATGCCAACAGCATGATGTGGTCCACGGCGTCAAATGCTGATGAGAGATCGAGGAGAACAATAATTGACCATTCCCCTCTATCTCTTGTCCTGGGGAGGTCATTTTGCACTAGAAGTAGTACCGTCTCTGTGCTATGCCTAGCTCTGAAACTGGACAGGAAAGGCTCATAGATGTCAAAAGCCACAAGATGTGCCTCAAGCTGCAGAGCCACTACTTTCTCAACAACCTTCCCTAAAAATGGGAGGTTGGAGTTAGGTCTATAATTCGCCAGGATGTCAGGGTCGGGTGATGGTTTCTTCAGAAGAGGCTTTACCAATGGCTCTTTCAAGCCACCGGGGAAACACCCCCCTGAGAACAAACACCGGACTATCCTGGCGAACACTGGACCAGTGGCCCCGAACCCTCCCACTAGGAGACGAGTCTGCCCAGGGTCTAGTTCACAACATGTGGGCCGCAGCTTTGAAATCACCCCAACAATCTCAGCCACCTCAACCGGATGAAACTTCTCCAAGGCAATAGGAGTGCCTCTGCTCAGACCAGGCCGACTACTACTGAGCAAATTTTGTCCTGTTGGGGAGATCTCTGCCCGAATGGAGGACACCCTGTCTGAGAAAAACAGAGCAAACTCTTCACACAATGCAGTTAAAATGCTCTTTTCACTGACCTGTCCACAGTCCAAAATAGCTCAGCTGGTCTGTTCTTCCCAGCAGCAATCTCCCTGGACAGGAACTCTGCCTTCTTATGGTTGATTGCCCCCCTAATGATTTCTCAGGGCCAGTCTATCCTCCATGGAACGGTTCCTCTGCCAACAATGCTCCAACTTCCAACACTTGGTTTTCATCTCCTTGAGAGCCCCGTCAAACCATGGGGGCCTCAAGCGGAGAAGACATGGGCCATATACAGACTGGTGCAATGGCATCGAATGCCTTAGTAACGGCCCCATTATAGGTCACCACCACCTCACTCGAGCCAACCGCACATGCAGCACTTACACCAGAAATGTCTGCTACCTCCAACAGTCCCTCTGGGGACAATCCTCTTAAATGGCAGTAGCGGACCATCTAAACAGGGGAGGGACTATCCGGGGGGGGTGCCCCAAACCGGAACCCCACCATGCAGTGATTGGACCAAACAACCCAGTCAGTCTTGATGTCAGTCACATTAAGCTCCAGCAAGAATACCTGGTCCATGGTGTGGCCATGTTGATGGGTTGCAGAGGTAATTACCTGTCAGTACCAAAGATGTCATTGTCTGGAGGAGGCGTAACGGAAAAGTGATGATTCATCATTGACCCAGACATTGAAATCCCCCAGAATTAACCACCTAGGGGACTCCAACGCCCTGTCGACAACAAAGTCCACTACCTCCTGCAGGAAATCTCCCCCCCCTCCGTCCCGGAGGGCGGTAAATGAGGAGAATCCCGCAACCTGCACCTGGACCCCCACGCACTGCCACACATTCAAATGACAAGGTAGTGCTCACTGGGTGCATGGAGAAGTTCAGGCTGAATGTAAAACAGATGGCCACAGCCAGCCTGCTGGCGCAGAGGCATGATCACCGAAGACCCGGGTTCGGAAACGGACTCGGGAGTCAGAGGGCCGGCCGGGGGGAGTAGGATTGAGCATCTGGTGGACTGTTCTCCTACTCTGGGGGGAGGTGAGATTGTGTGTCCGACGCAAGATTGACCCCTGGTGGAAGCCAGGAGTTCCTCCGTGGTCGGCGCCTGCACATTCGGGGGTGGGGTGGACGCGGATCATCATTGCACGTCCTTGCCCCTGTGGGGTTTACAGCATGCAAAAAAACATGCTGGCCCCCACTAATGAGCCGGCTCCACTGCCATCCCCTCTGGCCACCATAGTTCGCCTATCGGCGGTCTCACTCGGGGGGGGGGTAAGCCCTAGTATGAGGGGCAGTTGCTGGAGCCTGGCAAGCCCACTCGGGGGCTTGGGGAACCAGCTCAACAAACAAAAAAAAAACAGATGGCCACTCCCCCACCCCTGCGTTCCCTCCTCGGGCAGTGCAACACCGAGTGCCCAGCAGGGACCAACTCCTCCAATACTGGACCATCATCGTCCCTCAGTCAGGCCTCACTGATGCAAGCCAGGTTGACCAAGGCGATCAAGTCCGCCATAATGGCAGTCTTGTTCCTCATTGACCTGGCATTGCATAGCACTGCCCGAAGGGGACTAGCGGAGACTGCAGGCCCTCTAGCTACCTGTCCATGTGGTCTGGTGGGAACCCTGGGGACAGCAACCAAGCATACTGGGCCTTTCTCAAGGTTCCGTCTAACTCCAGGGTGCCTCCTATTCCAAACCACCCTAATACTGTTCGCTTCTGAGTGGGTCGGAGTCTGACATCCAAGATGGTGGCAGGTACATTTCAAAGAGGAACCGGGGAAAAGTATTCTACGACCATCCTGTGATATTAGCTGTAAGAACATTTACTGAACTCACTCCTAGAACAACCAGAAAGGAAGGGCTAATGAATGAGACCACCCTCGCCAAAATCGAACTCGGCACTGCAGAGATTCATAAGGATTAAAAGTGCCTGATGACATTGTGTGGTCCCTGCCCTGTACAGCCATACCAACACCCACACTAAGGTAACAGCTCTCCCCACTGAAAGCTCCAGTGAAAGATGGCATCGTGGGGGGCCAGACCAGTGGAAATGACTGCTCGCATAACCCACTCTATACTAGACACTGAGCTTGAAAAAATAACTAAAATGCTTGCCAGAGTATTGCAAGGTACTGCCAAATTAAAGATTACAACCACTAAAACAAATGAAGACCTGCAGTGGCAGAACGAGTGGCTGACATAGAAAAAAAAATGACTTACCGTAGTAATCTTGTTTCTTCCACAGTATTCTCCAATATTCATAACTCTTGCAAACAGCCTTTAAGATAGAACTGCCCGGAGATAGAATTTATGCCAATGATGGAATCATCATTGGCTTATGCCACTTTTCAAATGTTGCCCTTTTCAACTGCCAATGTTCTAATGCTTCAGATTTCATGGAGAGCCTGCAAGGACAGGACCCACCAAGAGCTATAGCTATATAATAATGATATAATCATAAAAAATAACAAAACAACCTAACAAACCCCCAACTGGAAGAAGAAAACACACCCTTTTATGTCAGAATCACCTGAAGAAGGGGAAACCAATGCCCCACAGGGCTCAAAAACAAATATGCCAGTGTGTGACACCCTCACACGTAGTTACTCAGCTTGGAGTGCAAAGGCCACGGATTCTAGAAGGGGAGGCAGGGTGGGTGAGTTATGAATATTGGAGAATACCTTGGAAGAAACAACATTACTATGGTAAGTACTTTTTTCTTCTCACCCCAGGAATTCTCCAATATTCCTAACTCTTGTAGACTACAAAGCAGTACCTTTGGAGGTGGGCACAGAACCTACTTTGGAAACCGACTCTGTAGGACTACTGTGCCAAACCTGGCATCACTTCTGGACTGTGTGTCCAGACTGTAATTCTTTGTAAAGGTGTGTACTGTTCTCCAGGTAGCTGTTTAACAGATCTCCACTAATGGAACATCCCTGGCAGTCGCTATAGTAGCAACTGTGCCCCTTGTGGAATGGGCCCTCAGCCCTGCTGGGGGCTTTTTTCCAGCTTTGGAGCAGCAAAACTGAATGCACTGAACTATCCAGCAAGAAATGAACCTTTTAGATGCTGGATTTCCTTTTCCTACATCCCCATAAGTCAGGAACAGCTGTTTTCTGTCCTGTCTGTGGTCCTTCGTAGCTGTCATGTAGTAACTAGGGCTCGTTTGACATCCAGACTGTGAAGTTTGTGCTCACCTGAACCAGAATGTTCAGCGAAAAAGACTGGTGGGGTAATGGAGAACACGACAACTCGCTCCCGACAATCCAAATAGTGTTATTCGCTCCAGACATCACACTCCTGTGTCTACCCACTCCTACTACAGTGACCATCCTGCAACAATTCGCTCCCACTTAAACATACAGTACAGTTGTGTGAAAAAATGCATTCGTTTACCAGATGGAAGTTGTTTTAGTATCCACGTCAAATGTTCTGTGGAGCAAGCACGTCATCTTTGTAACTTTGGTAACCATTGGTTTCCAGAAATACGCAATCCTTAGGAGCGGTCTGCATTAGTTCAGCATTGATTCACATTCATTCGGTGAGTTAAAATCCAAAACTTTAATCTCAAAAAGGTTAAAATCTATGCAACAGTTATTAAATTAGTATTCGAAGCTGTGCACTACTCCACAGAGAAACTCCTCGTAGTGCGGTCAGCACGCTTTTCTAAAATGCAAGCTAGCCTAGTAACATTGTCCCTATAGACTCCTCTTGATGGATTTCCAGCTAGGATCTGCTCAACTTCAGAGTCCCTCTTTCTCTGTACCCCGCGAAGGCTGTCTATAAATTTCCACACCGTGGGATGCAAACTTATTCTCAAGAAGGTTAAAATTCATGCAAGAATTATTAAATTAGTATTCGAAGCTGTGTGCTACCCCCCGCCCCGAAGGCCGTCTATAAATTTCCATACCATGGGATACGATATACATAAAACACACTGCATCCCACAGTGAAAAGCCTCGACCACATTATTGGTTTTTGCATGGCTGTCTGAGACACTTTCTGAGTGATTCCACAAACTTATCTCAAAATGTGGCTGTCTCCATCCAGTTCCTCTCCTGTTTCTCCTTCCCACCCAAATGTCTTCAAAATAATCTATTATTGGCTGAAGTTATCAGGAAAAATTTGTAATGCTTCATCAGTTATTTCTTCGCAGCATAAAATTACTTGTTCAGGGGGGTAGAAAGCAAGTGCTGGCAGATATTTGCACTTCAGTTCGAATTCAGGGTCCTGTGCATATTTAACTGCAAGTCCTTCCATTTGAATTTTACGATAAATACATTGTGTGAAATGGAAGAAGCATCCAACCTGCTTTGCTTGAGGGAACACAGACTTGAATGCTACTATGGTTACCCTCTCAAAGTCTGTCATGAGCACCTCCAGGCACAAGTTAAGGCACAGTTTCTTGAGTGCAGCTAACATACATTCATAGCAGTCCCTTGATTTTCCGGGTAACCGTGCATAAATTGCAGGCTGTACATTTCTGAAGCGTTCACTCATTATCACATACAACTGTTTAAACAGTGGTGGGGAAACACTAAAAGTACCATCTGCATACCACTGTTTACACTGCTCCAGGAATTTCAGGTTCTTATGTGTTCCAAAAATTAATATACAATTTTGTCCTAGGCCACTATCATGTAGTAAGAAAGGCACCGATTCACCACTTTCGTCGATTTGTACATGCAGTAAGCTTCAGGTATTTGCAGTTCAGTTAGGTCCTTTGGATTAGGTGGTGCTCCGTGCACTCTCACCCTCTGTATTGTCCGCTTAAGACTTTTGTCACTTATTTTGCCCTGTGATGCCAATGAAACATTGGCTTTTGTGTGAAGCAACACCTGGGCAGTTGTGTCCTGTATAGTGGCGGCTCTTGCTTTAGTGGAATTTACTGCATCATGCTTTTCCACGGCACATGGATCTGGTGCATGGGAATGCTGAGAAAAATGGATTGTTGTGGGGTCATCTAGGCTTTTAATATGAACACAAGTGTTGCAAAGCTTTACTTTTCTTACTGCCATCTCGCACTGCCATATGGCCTTGTCCATGTGCCCGAGTTTGTGGAAGGTGTAAATGTACTTTAGGTCATCAACCAGTTTTTGTGTAACCACTCTAATAAAATGAAATGACCAGTGCTGGCCCAGTGGCACTGAGGGTTGAGGCACTGGTTGCCACACCTCACGCTGTGCCGGCGACCCGGGTTCGGGAGCGAGCTCAGGCACCGGGGGTCGGTGGGGGAGGGTTGAGGATCAAGTGCCCTTGTGGTGCTCTCCTACCTGGGAGGAAGGGATGGGACAGCCTGGCGTGCCAGCAACCCCCGGTAGAGACTGGGGGGCACTGCAGCATGGTGGGCAGCACGTGATCAGCATGGCTGAAGCTGGCAGGATTGCCATGCGTCGGGGTGTGCACCACACATTGGGGGGGGGCTCAAGAACAAAGGAAAAACCCGGTCCATGGGATAGGCGATGGCACCAGCCCCATGCCCGCAGCAGGTCCTGATCTGTCTGGCCTTTAAGTTTCTCTGCTCGGGCCCTTTCCCACAGCTGGAGTCCATGTATGCAAGTGCACCCATAGAGGAGGGGTGGCCCCATCCCGGACGGATTAAGCCAGGGGTGCCAGCTGCGAGGTAGAGGGGAGGAGAAAGGAGGCTCAGATAGGCGGACTTCGGCAGGGCAGGATCCGGCTGAATGCAGAGAGAGGCTCCTTGGCCCGAGACAGGAGGGAAAAATAGTTGAGAAAAAAAAAATTAAACGACCAGTCATCCTGCAAACAGCTATCTTTCCAACTCCAACTCACTGTGCTGGCTGGTAAGCATAAAGAGCGCGTGCGGGTGCTACATGTACTGTTAATTTATAGACCTGTAATTACATGTAATTACCCGAGATTAGGAATGTAATAAGCAGTTGTACTTAGTTGGACTTGATTGTATTTAGTTGCTATGTGCGACCAGGAGCAATTTGGCAGTGACCACCAGCTGTCACGTGATTTTTACATATAGAGAAAATAAAACCCTGTTGCTGAAAATAAGGTAGTGAAAAAACAACTGTAAGCACAGACTGGGAGCAAGTTTGCCATGAGCGAGTTGACATAGGAGCGTGCTGTCGTTCTAGCGTGTTGCCAAGAGCGAGTAGTCGCGGGTCGAATTATCTAGAGTGAATTGTCATGTACCCAGGGTAATGGACTGGTTTAAATGGAAATTAGAAACCACCTTAGGAAGAAATTTCCTGTTTGTTCGTAGGACAACCTTGTCTGTATGAAAAGAAATGTCCTGATCAATGCACAAAGCCTGAAGTTCACTGATCCTTCTAGCAGAGGTTATTGCCACTAGGAAAACTGTTTTCCATGTGACATATTTCATATGAGCAGAGGTCATAGGCTCAAATGTGGGACCCATGAGCTTGGCTATACAGATATTCAAGTCCCAATCTGGCAGCAGTTCCGTATGGGGGAGACTAGGTTTGCTAGCAAAGGCACCTAGCTTCACCTGAGCTCTTTTCTTCTAGGTTTGCTTGTAAGGACAGAGCAAGGTACAACATTATCAGAGCAACAAAAAAGATTAAGGCTTCTTTTGGCTAGGCAGATTTACAGTGGTTTAAGGCTCTGAGCTGCAATTCTGGACACCTGGGTTTGAATCCCTCAGCCCCCACTTGCATACTGTGTGACCCTGAGCAAGTCACTTAACTTCCCTGTACTCCCAGGTTGCACCTGTAAACAAGCTTTCAGCTTAGTGTGTCTCACCTGGTTAAACGATTGGAAAACTGTGTGTTACCATTTTCTTTTGTGCTCACAGGTTTTGTTACTGTTTTTTGCTTACATTTTACTACTTTATTGTTCTCTGATTCAAATTGCTGTTACAGAGTATACTTTCTGCTGTATTATTACAGGTTGTGCCTACAGGTTTTTTACTGTTTTGTGCTTACAGATTACTGCTGTAATCTTCTCTGATTCAAATTCTTTTTGCAAGGTATATCTTCTGGTACTGCTTTATTTTTCTCTGCTGCAAAGTGTTTTTTGCAGTGTATATCTTCTGTGAAATTATTAGAGGTGGTGCTTTATAGGTTTTACAGTTTTATCTTTCGTTAGGCTAAGCTTTCAGGGCTACTGCATTTGTTGCTGGCTGATTGTTTCTGCTCTTACCTCGTTTCTTTCTTCCATGGTTCTTCTTTCTTGGCAGGGGAAGGGCCCAACCACCCCATGCTACACTCCCTTTATAGAGTAGCACAGTCGTGACGGTTCCTGTAGCAAATCAGGAAGGGGACGATCAGAGGGGTATCCACACAGTGACTTCACTTACACACAAGTAATTTAACTTGTTATAAAAAGTTATGCAAAAACAAACAAAACAAAATAAATAAATATATATATATATATATATATATATATATATATATATATATGAAAAGAAAAAAATGAAACTTTTGCTTTCATTTTCCTTCTAATTACTTGGACCAGGTTATAAATTTTGCAACTCAACTGGAATGGATATTATTAACTGCAGGCACTGTGGGACACTTTTCAAAAGGGCAGTTATACATAATTTAGGATGCTGTCCTACATGCTGGACCATCAGATATCTTAGGGCTTAACTCCAGGCAGCATGGGCAGAGATTGCATGCCTCAAACTGCATATTCAGGAGGAAATCTATTACAAGAACCGCCAGCCATTTCCTCAACATCCAACTGAAGCACACTGCAGAGGGTAGTTGATCTGGGAGGTTGGCAGGTGGTTAGGAGGGGAAAATTGGGTGCCCCATCACTCAGTGCTCACCAACGTATCACTTCCACAAACCATATAAAAACTACAAACATGTATCTGCCTCTGTCTTCGAAATCAAACAAAGGGGCAGAGGACACTGCAGAGCAGGACACTGTAGCACAGGAGCTAGCGCTACAGAACTTGCCCAAAACAGGGCGCAAAACAAAAAAACGAAATCCAAAACACTTCTGATGATAGGAGACTCCATGATTCGGGTAGTTGATACCTACCTCCGACTAGAGGTAATAGTTAGATGTCTCCTAGGTACATCAGCATGGAGAGACACTGACCACATTGCTAAAATCGTGCCGGAAGCAGGAGAAAACATAAACTTCCTGGTACACATAGAAACTAATGATCTCGCCAGCCGATCAGTTGTGGAGACCAAGGAATACCTGACCAGGCTGGGAGACAAACTTATCATCCATTTTGTCTGGCATCTCCTCCTCTGAGATTCTTCCGGTGTGGGAGAGGGGGGCAGATGGACGGAAGGTCAGAGAAGGGGAGATAGGGGAGCAAAACATGTGGCTCAAGGGCTGGTGCTAGGAAAAAGGACACAAATTTGTTGGTAACTGGCAACAGTTTTGGGAGCGAAAGTTCTTTAAATTCGATGGACTGCATCTGACTGAGGAGGGAGTCAGTGCATTGGGGCAGAAGTTTGACGTCTTTGCAGAATATTTAAACTAGCAAATGGGGAGAGGGGTGCAGCACCCGATACCTTGAATGGGAAGAACACCCTTCCCCTCCCCAGCTAGTGATCAAACAGGAGTTCAGCATGTTTGTAGTTCATTTGCATCACCAGGTAAGAAAAAAGGTCCGGCTCCCCATACGACGTGCAGGGGAAATGCCGGACCTCGCCCAACAACTAACGCACCGAAATCTGACCAATGGAAAATCATGTACACAAATGCCCACAGTCTGGGAAACAAGATCCCAGACCTGCAGGCAACAATGACAGAGGCTAAACTGGACATAGTAGCCATTAGCGAGACATGGTTCACCAGTAACCACACTTGGGAGATTTCAGTATCTGGCTATGCACTGTTCAGAAGAGACCGAGTTGCAAAAAAAAAGGGGGGGGGGAGTGGGCCTTTATGTCAGTGAAAATATCAAAGCTACAGAAATTTAGAATATACACAAGGAGCCAGAAGAACTGTGTGTCGCCCTGGAAACAGGAAACGGGACAGCCATACGAACAAAGATATACAAAACATGACGCTAAAGGGGAGGTTCTGATAATGGGAGACTTCAACATGCCAGATACAGAGTGGTCAACACCAGCAGGAACATCCTCCAGAACTAGGCACATAGTGGATTCCCTGCAGAGGAAAGGCCTCAAACAACTGGTACAACAACCCACAAGAGACAGGGCTATCCTACATTTAGTACTGACTAAAGGGGAAAGGATCACAGATCTCCAGGTAGAAGGTCACCTGGGGGCTAGTGACCATCACATGGTATGGTTCAATTTGGCCACTAGAACAAAATCATCCTATTCCAAGGCAAAAATATGGGACCTCAGAGGAGCTTGCTTTGATAGGATGGCCAACAGAGTTAAATTAGCCCTGGCAAGAAGAAATACAGGTGAAGAGGTACAGGCAAAGTGGGCAAGCATTAAGGATGGAATACTTGAAGCAACATCCCATTCTGTTCCAGATGGGGTGGGCAGAATGAGAAGAGATCTGGATAAACTGGCAAAATGGTCAAGTGTGGCAGCTGGGGTTTAACGCAAAGAAGTGCAAGATCATGCACATAGGGAAGAGAAACCCTGAAGCCACCTATAGGTTGGGAGGGGGAGTTGCTGGCAATCACAAAGGAAGAAAGAGACTTGGGCACCATTATCACAGATTACCTGAAATCATCCAAGCAGACCACTAAAGCCGTAGGTAAAGCTGGAAGGATGTTGGCGTGTATTACTAGGGGTATCACAAGTCGTAAGAGGGAGGTAATAATCCCTCATCACAACACACTGGTTAGGCCCCATCTGGAGTACTGCGTGCAGTACTGGAGGCTGCACCTGCACAAGGACATTAACAAAATGGAGGCAGTCCAGAGAAGGGTGACCAAAATGGTGCAGGGACTACATCAGAAAACATGAGTCCATGTATTTCTTATTTGAGGTTCCAAGAAACTATAAGGACGCTAATAAGGGGAAAATTATTAAGATATGCCTTACTTGTGGGTCAGAAAGCTATAACCAAGTTGTGGCTTACCTCTAGGGTGCCCACTGTGTCTCACTGGCATGAAATTATGATTTCTATTTACTGGGTAGAGGCTCTTACAGCCACTCTTAACAAGAGGCAGGTTAAATTTGAACTCCTATGGAGAAGGTGGGTTGTGTATATGGGGCTTGTACAACCCGATTTCATCCCATAGGGAAGGAATCCTAAATATAATGCCTGACCTAGCCCCCCACAAGATACTCTGACCTTGTAGTTTCTTGGGGACATCTCTCACAAAAGAAATTGCTATTCATATTCATACTAATATGTTTGACTTAATGGATCCGGATTAATTACTAGCTTTGCCCAATGTCTGTGTGTTTTTTTGTGGATCTTGTGATTTTATTTATTATTTAAGGTTTGTTGTCTATTATGTGTACATGTATTGTATGTCTTTGTATAATCAGTTGAAATATAATAAAGACTGAGCGTTTAAAAAAAAAAAAAGAAACCATATGAGGACAGATTAACGGAGCTCAATATGAATACCCTAGAGCAAAAGAGGGAGAGAGGTGATATGGTCGAAACATTCAAACATCTTAAAGGCATTAACAAGATGAAAGAGTCTAACATGTTCAAACAACATGAAGTCTTGCTGTATTCTGACTATTGCAGTGATATCCAACCTTTGAACTGCCCCGGAGAGGAAAGAGTTAACTTTCCATGTAAGGCATGGAACGCTGAGCTCGAGCTCGGTTGAGACTCTGTCTGTTGTTGTTTGAACCCAAACCGCCAGATTCTTTACTCCGCCTTACTGAACAGTCGCTCCGGAGATTTCTCCTTTGCTCGGTTCAATTTAGTCGGTTAAAGTGTCGTTTTTTCCCTCGGTTCAACCGAATTTCTTCTATCTAACCTGTCGGTTCAGTCTCTGTCTGTGGTACCGTGAGTACTAGATAGGTTTATTATTATTAGTTTCTGTGTGGAACTTGTAAACATCGGATCGGTTCGGTTTGAACCGATCAGGTTTGTAAAAAAGTTTGTTCTGCTTTTTAGAGTGTGGTAACCGGTCCTTATCGGTTCTAAAAAACGGATTTCATTACGGTTTTTTCCATGACCCGTAACACGGTCAGGAACCGATAGGGGTGTCTTGCCTGGCGGATTGCCGAAAAAAGGGTAAGTTTGGTTAGGACTGGCCATGTCTGAGAAACCTAAGAGAAAAACCGGGCCCACTGGGTTTCAACACTGTAGTGTGTGTGGGGAAGCCTTTGCTAAGGCTAACCCCCACACCACCTGTGTTTATTGTCTGGGGTTTGACCACCCCGATTCAGACTGCCAGATTTGCAAAGTTTTGCCACAGCTACCCTGGAAAAAAGAGTAGGTAGGCTGAGGAAAGGGAGGCTAAGAAGTCCGCTGACCCGATGGCCAGCCCAGTTCGGTTCCAACGAAACAGAAGGAGTGCCCTCTGACCAGGGCAAAACTTCTTCAGGGTAAAAGGAGAACCGATTCTGAGGAGTCGGTTCAGTTAAAAAGAAGAAGGATAAGTCAGCGGTTCAGATCCACGTTATTTCTCCGATCATTGATGAAATAGCCAAAGCGATAAGGATTGTTCAATCACATCTGTTTCGACCGAACCGCACCATCGGGTTAGGGGCTCGGTCGGCCGGTTCACCTGGTTCGGATTATAATTTAGAGGATTTTTATGAACCAGAGGAGGAGGAGGGAGAGTATGAGGATAGTGATGGTGATTATGAAAGTCTGGATGTGCCCATTGACCCAGACATCTCCCCAGACAGACCTTCAAGTGTTTCTCCTCCTAGGCTTTCTGAGTCCCCTTCCCACTTTATGTTTTACAAAAAAGTGGCTGAAACTCTCCAGCTTCCTATGGAGGAAGCAGTAGAGGATCAGGAGCAGCCTGATTATGTTGAGATGATGGACATCCCAGAGACCAGGAGACTGTCTATTCCCCTCCATAAGTCTTTTGGGAAACAGACATTTAAAATTTTAAAAACTCCTAATTCCATACCTCCTGTGGACAGAAGAATGGACAAGAGGTATACTCTTTCAGGCTCAGATACGGAGTTCCTTTCCCAGCAATGCAGCCATGTTGGGGTAGTGCAGGCTGCTGCCTGTGATAATACCCTTGGCTTCACACCCCCCAGATAAGGACTCCAGGAGGATTGATGCCATGGCAAAGAAACAGTACATGGCAGCATCTTTGGGACTCAGGCAGGCTAATTATATGGCCTACACAGCTAGATACCAGAAGTCTAGATGGGACACTGTGATGGCTCTAGCTAAACAGGTCCCTGACCAGCTTGCCAAGGAGCTGGAGCAGGTGGCTGCAGATGGTATTGAGGCATCCAAGGTGCAATTTCATGCTGCTGTGGACTCCAATGATGTTTCATCTAGAGTCATGGCTACATCTGTGGCCCTTCGGAGGATGGCTTGGCTCAGATGTACTAGCCTATCACAGGATACCCAGGCTAAGGCCATGGATTTTCCTGTTATTGGTAATTCTCTGTTTGGGGAGCAGACAGAGAACTACATGAAGAAAATGGATGAGTACAGGACCACCTATAGGAGTGCTCAGGCCAAGGAAAGGCAAGCCACTCCCCAGAGGCAGTATTCCAGGGGCAGAGGCAGGCCTTTTCATAGGCCTTTCTACCAAGCCCAGGCCTCCTCTTCTGCTTTTGCTCAGAGGGGTTCTTCAGAGGAAGAGGCAGGCGGGATAAGCAGGCCTGCTACCACCCCTCAGCCTAAAGCCCCTGCCAAACAAGCACCCTGATGGGTTTGCCCGGGCCGATTCTCCACTACCTGTAGGGGGCAGGCTGGCTTACTTTGTCCAGGACTGGAAGTCTTTAACATCAGACAAATGGGTCCTGGAAGTAGTGAGCCAGGGACTGGTTCTCAGCTTCAAACAATTTCCCAAGATGAGAACCAGATCCTTTCCACCTGCAAATCCTTCAGAGGCCCTTGCCCTAGAGGCAGAGGTCTCTTCCCTCTTGGCTCTCAGAGCCATAGAAAGGGGTTCCACCCCTACACAGGGGAAAAGGATTGTACTCCAGGTACTTTCTAACCCCCAAAAAAGACAGGAGAATGGCGGCCCATCCTGGATCTCAGATATTTAAACAAGCACCTTTTAAAGCCAAAGTTCAAAATGGTGACTCTGGGAATAATTCTACCCTCTCTAAGACCAGGGGACTGGCTAGTCTCCCTGGACCTCAAGGATGCCTATTTCCACATTCTCATCAGATGCTCCCACAGAAAGTACCTCAAGTTCGAGTTGCCCTCAGGCCACTATCAATTCAGAGCAATGCCCTTTGGCCTAACATCAGCTCCAAGGGTGTTCACAAAATGCCTGGCAGTAGTGGTTGCTTTCCTAAGGAGAAAAAAGATCTCCATCTTTCCATACCTGGATGACTGGCTCATAGTGGGTCAGTCTCCAGACCAAGTCAAGTCACACCTACAGATAACTCTGCAACTGCTCACTTCTCTAGGATTCCTCCTAAATCTTTCAAAGTCAGTTCTGGAGCCAGTGCAGCTCCTCACGTTCATAGGGGTGGAGCTGGATACAATAAGGGCAAGAGCCTTCCTTCCCCTGGACAGGGCAAGGACCCTTGTGACACTGGCCTCTTCATTCACCCTTCAGGTGTCTTGACCAGCAAGGCATTTTCTGCAGCTCCTGGGCCACATGGCTGCCTCTACGGCAGTGGTCCAAGGAGCAAGATTTCAGATGAGGGACATTCAGTTCCACTTAAGAGCCTTCTGGTCCCAGAGAAAGGATTCTCTGACCAAGCTAATCCCAGTGACTCGAACCCTGATCCAGGCTTTGCAATGGTGGCAGGATCAGGACAACCTAAGGCAAGGAGTTCCCTTTGTCACTCAATCTCATTCTCTAATCCTTACCACAGATGCCTCCCTCTTGGGCTGGGGAGCCCACTTGGGGGATCTGACCACCCAAGGGTTGTGGTCACCTCAAGAATCTCTGCTTCACATCAATCTCTTAGAACTCAGAGCAGTGTTTCTAGCACTTCAAGTTTTTTCCAAGTCTGTTCAGAACAAACTAGTTCAGATTAGGACAGACAATACCACCACAATGTGGTATATCAACAAGCAAGGGGGCACTCGGTCTATGGCCTTGTGCACAGAAGCAATGAAGTTGTGGTCTCTGGCCTATTCCCCGAATACCTCTCTGATAGCAGTGCACCTCCCAGGGAAGGACAATGTCCTAGCAGATGCTCTCAGCAGGATGTCTCAGGGCCATCACAAATGGTCCCTGGATCCCCTAATTTTGAAGGTGATCTTCTCCAGATGGGGCACTCCACAGATAGATCTTTTTGCAGCCCCAGACAATCACCAACTTCCTTTTTTTGCTGCTGACCCCCAGTGTTGGGCTCAGTCCCCCTGGATGCTCTGGTTCTCAATTGGGAAGGAAATTCCTGTATGCTTTTCCCCTTCCCTCTCCTGTTCAAGGTACTAGTCAAAATCAGGTCTCAACCCTGCAAAGTGATTCTGATTGCTCCAGACTGGGCCAGACAGCCCTAGTACCCTCTCTTGCTGTCCTTAGCAGTCCACCTTCCCCTGTCTCTTCCCAGGAATTACAACCTGTTAACATGTTCTCAGGGGAGGGTTTGGTATCCGAATCTCAAATCTCTCAATCTCAAGGCCTGGCTCTTGAAGAGTTAGAGTTTGCTGATTTGCATCTCTCTCAAGGTGTTCTGGATATTCTAAAGGCTTCTCGAAAGCCTTCCACCAGAAAGACTTACAACTCCAAATGGAAATGGTTTACTATTTGGTGCTCTGGGAAGCATATTTCTCCAGAGTCTGCTGTGTTGCCTACAGTCCTGGACTATATGGTTCATCTCAATAGCTTAGGGCTCAGACCAGCTACACTTAGAGTGCATCTGGCAGCTTTCTCTGCCTTCTTGTCAGCAGGCAAGCCCTCTTCCCTTTCAGCTCATCCTGTATTCTGTAAATTCTTCAAGGGATTGCTGCATACCAATCCTCCCTTCAGGGACCCTGCCCCTGCTTGGGACCTTAATGTTTGCATTGCTCAGCTTATGCAACCCCCTTTTGAGCCTTTGTCCTCAGCAGAGCTTAAGTACTTGACTTGGAAAACTGTGTTCTTGGTAGCCATTACTTCTGCCAGACGCATAAGTGAGTTACAGGCCCTGTCAGTGGAGCCTGATTTTATCTCTTTCCATAGAGATAAGGTGGTCCTCAGGACTAATAGGAAGTTTTTGCCTAAGGTGGTTTCAGATTTCCACCTTAATCAGTCTATGTCTCTTCCTGTTTTCTTCACTGACCATTCCTCCTCTGGGGAGAGGAGGCTACACAGCCTGGATGTGAAAAGGGCCCTTAGCTACTACATAGAGCGCACCAAGGGTCACAGGTTTGACTCCCTCCAATTGTTCCTCACTTATGGTGAGGTTGGTAAGGGAAAACCTGCCACTAAGAGATCTATTGCCAGGTGGATTGTCTCTTGTATACAATTCTGCTATGAAAAATTAGGTAGAATCCCACCCTCAGGCCTGGGGATTCACTCTACTAGAGGTACAGCTGCTTCCCTGGCTGCTGCCAGGGATATTACTATCTTAGAGATTTGTCAAGTAGCCACATGGAAAACAGTACATACTTTCACCAAGCATTACTCTCTGGATATCCAGGCTAGGAGTGATGCTCGGTTTGGCACAGCAGTGCTTCAGAGCCTTGTTCCCAAAGTAGGTTCTGTCCCTCCTCCATGGAGGTACTGCTTGGTAGTCTGCAATAGTCAGAATACAGCAAGACTTCATGTTGTTTGAAGAAAAATTAGTCACCTTAGTAATGTTGTTTCTTCTAATGGAGTCTTGCTGTATTCTGACCTCCTCCTCCCCTCAGAACCTGGGTTTTGGGATGTGGGTGGCCAAGAACAGTGTTGGCACCCTAGAGGTGCCCCCTTTTTCTCACCCTCTTTTTTGGGTGTGTGTTGTGTTTTGTTTTTTGGGTTTCCTGACTTGAGTCTTTGCCTTGGAACCAAAAATCTTTTTATTAAATTTAGTTGCCAGTTGGCTAGTGTGAGTTTACAGATCTTACTTCGAGACACAGCTCTTGCAGCAGGTTACACCATTAGGACTGAAGCCGGCAGGCGGCAGGACCCCACGGAAAAATTCTAGCTAGCTATCTTCAGGGGACGCTTCAACGGGTCCGCCTCCGACGTCAGGCGTGGTACAAGAGGCGGTCCCGCCAGATACCCCAGTTCTTTTCCGCCACCACTAGCTTGTCTCACCCTTCTGGTTTCAGTCTAGCGCGCGACGCGTGGTTTAAGTGCTTCTCTTAGAGAAATTCAAATTTCTTCAAGCAAGACCTTGCTGATGTCCTCTCCGACCTCTGGTCACTCCTCCAAGTGTGCTTGCGGGAAACAGATCCCCTTTAAGGACCCCCACACAGCCTGCGTTAGGTGCCTGGGCCCAGACCACGATACCCGGGCCTGCCCATCCTGCCAGGGGTTCAACAGTCGTACTCGGATCCGATGTCAGAAGGCCCTTCAGGCTTTTTTGCTGGAGGAAAAGCCGAAGACCATGTCCTCCAAGGGGGAATCATCTTCTAAAAAATCCCACAAGCACGTGGAGAAATGAAGGGAGAAGGCCCCTTCCAGGTCCCCCTCCAGGGCTTTGGAGTCACGCAGCTCCGGTTCTAGGTCTGACCGCTCTCCCTCCCGGGCCAGCTCTCAGCCTCCCCCGGCTGCGGTAAGGAAACCTTCTTCTCAGGCCAAGTCCGCCAGGCCATCCTCGTCTTCCTCCAAGGCCTTGGCGAAGTCCGGGGAGCGCTATCACCATCATCATAAGTCGGGTTCCCGCCCTTCGGTACCCGATGTCAGGTCTTCTTCTGTGCCTCCTCGCAAGACGCTGGAGCTCACGCCTTTAAAGAGACCTGTGGACCCGACGCCGGCTCGACCGTCGTCAGCCGCGCGTCATACCTCCCTGGAGCCGCCGTCGGACCAGACGGTCGCTGCCGAAACCATTACCTCAGCGGACGCCGGGTAGAGGACTGGCGTCCGCCTCCTGAGAAGAGGGCCTGGCGCCTCCCGAATCGTCGGTCAGGAGACTTTAACTGAGGAGGACTTACGCTGCCGAGACCAGACCGGCGATCCGTCCCGTCAACACTCCCAGGGAACCCTCGCTGTTACCAGAGCCCCCTGCGGAGCCGATGCCGGGACCCGACGACCGCCCACTGGCACCCGGGCCGTCGTCGGGCCTTTCTTTTGCGGAAGTGAAGGACCTCTTCACCTACTGGTGGGACACCATAAAGAAGGACATGGTTCCCACTGCCTCCTCCTCCGCCGGTTCCTGCACCCCCTTCGCCATCGGGGTCGGCAGGCCGTTTACCTTCTCCCGGAGCCTAGATCCCTCCCAGGGAGACCAGAAACGGAGACCTCCGTGAAATCTTCTTCTGGATCACCCAGCCCCAAGAGATCCAGGAGACACCGACGTTCGCCTTCAACGGAGGACACGGGATCAGACTACTCTGCCTCTAGATCCCCATCTCCACTCTCCATCCCTTCTCCGGACCCATGTGAGATGCCCAAATCTCCTCCGGATGATCCTTCGTTCCTTGATATTATGAGACACATACAAGAGAACATGGGATGGGATGCAGAAGACCTAGACCCTGAAAGGGTACGCCTTGCCAAATACCTTCGGCAGAAGGACCCCAAGCCTGTGGTGGTACCACCCTTGGTGGACACTTTTGTGGACATCACCAAGGCAGCATGGAAGCGTCCACACTCGCTACCGGCGATGCCGAAAAAGGCTGACCGTTTGTACAAGGACGACCAGTACTTGACGCAGCAGCCTCAGGCCGATTCTCTGGTCATCACAGCCTCACATGACCGGTCACAGAGGCCGCAACATTTGAGCACCCTGCCACCGGACCCAGAGTCCAAGCAATTGGACGCATTGGGTAGGCGCACGTATGCTTCCGCTACCTGCACCATCAGATCCTTGAACTATTTAACCCACATGGTTCAGTTCCAGAACTTTGTGGAATAGGGTCTGAAACAGCTGAAAAACTGCCTGAAGGTGAGCAGAAGGAGGAGATGCTTCAGCTCCTCCGTATGGGTTCGGATGTGGGGACCCAAGTGCTAAGAGCCGCATACGACTCCGTGGACTCATCGGCCCGAGCAGCAGCTTCTGGCGTATGCCTCCGGAGACACTCCTGGTTACGCGTCTCTGGTTTTACCCTGGACGTCCAGAAAAATATTATGGACGCTCCTTTTGAGGGAGAAGTCTTGTTTGGTAATCCTTCAGAGAAGATCATCACCAGACTTCAAGAGGCCGGGAAGGCAGTAAGGTCGGTTCAGGCCATGTACTCGACTCAAGCTTGGTTCCTTCAGAGAACCAAAGCTCGCTTGCAAGGATTTCAGAGGCAGCAGCCCCGCCTCCACTGCACATCAGAGGGCTCCGGCTTCTGTAGATCCCAGGGGAAACAGCCCGCCATCCAAGGTCAGCGTTCTCCTAAGCAGGCCCAGCCAGCAGGCCCATCTGCCGCCACAGCCTGACTCCTTTCCGGCCCCCGCCCCTCAGGATCAACGGGAAATCATGGTCGGGGGTTGCATTGCGAACTTCCTGCCGGGATGGCAGGCCATAACCACCGACAGGTGGGTTCTTCAAATGGTCAGGCTAGGCCACTTTATAGAATTCACAGAAAAGCCACCCTCGAGGCCTCCTTTGCTCTCCCGGTATCCGGGTCAGCACAAAGCTTTGATCTGGCAAGAAGTACTCGCGCTCCTGTGAAAGGGAGCAGTAGAGTATGTCCCAGAGAACCAGAGAGGACAAGGTTATTACTCCCACTTCTTCCTGGTTTCAAAGAAAACAGGGGACCTCCATCCGATTCTGGACCTCAGCGACCTCAACGTGTCGGTCGTCTACAAGAGATTCCGCATGGTGACTCTTCCGGGTCTTATTTCCATGCTGAAACAGGATGCCTTTTTAGCGTCTCTAGACATGCAGGACGCATACCTGCATATCCCTATGGCTCAGTCGCACATGAGGTTCCTGCGCTTCAAGTTTCTCGACCACCAACTTCAGTTCCGAGCCCTTCCGTTCGGACTGTCTTCTGCACCAAGGGTCTTTACCAAGTGCATGGCAGTCGTGGCAGCATCTCTGAGGAGACAGGGCCATTATGTGTTCCCGTACCTGGATGACTGGCTTCTCATGGCCGCCTCCAGAGAGGCGTTGCTACATGCGATTCAGAGCACCCAGAACCTGTTCCGATCTCTGGGCATCCTCATAAATTATGAGAAGTCTCTCCTGGTGCTGTTGCAGAAACTGCAGTTTATAGGTGCAGTACTGGACACTGTTGAGGGAAGAGCTTTTCTTCCGGCCGACAGAGCGGAATGCATCAGATCCCTCATAAGGGATTTATCATCAAACAAGATCGTACCTGCCAGGTCGGTCCTTCGCTTGCTCGGACACATGGCTGCGGCCATTCCTACTGTCCCTTTCGCAAGGCTCCACATGTGGGTAACTCAGTGGATGCTCAAAGTGCAATGGGACCAAAGGCAAGACCACTTGCAGCATCCGGTCAGAATCACGAATTCCGTGATTCGAGACTGGCAGTGGTGGCTAGTCCCAGGGTCGCTCTCCACGGGTGTCCCGTTCGTAGCGCCGTCCCCGAAGGTAACCCTCACCACGGACACTTCAGGTCTTGGGTGGGGGGCACACCTGGACGGGGTAAAGTCCCAGGGTACGTGGACCCAGATGGAAGCTCATCTTCATATCAACGTTCTAGAGATGAGAGCGGTTCTCTATGCCCTGCAGGCCTTTCAGTCAGTAATCCCACCGTGTACTCTTCTGCTTCAGACAGACAACACGGCAGTGATGTATTACCTCAACAAACAAGGAGGCGCACACTTTTACCCCCTTTGCCGGGAGGCCATGAGGGTGTGGGACTGGGTAATCGGACACGGCGCAAATCTGAGCACTGTGCACGTTTCCGGGGTGGACAACACGATTGCAGATGGCCTGAGTCAATCCCAGGCCAGAGTCCACGAGTGTGAACTTCTTCAAGAGGTAGCAGAGGATCCATTTCTTTGATGGGGAACTCTAGAGCTGGACTTGTTCGCATCTCCATCCAACGCAAAACTGCCCAATTTTTGCTCGCTAGATCCAGGGCCTGGTGTTTTCTGGCGAGATGCGTTATCCCTCTCCTGGGCGAACAGATTCCTCTACGCTTTCCCTCCCTTCCCATTGATCCAGAGAGTCCTTCTCAAACTGCGCAGGGAGCATGCACTCATGATCCTGGTGGCCCCGTTCTGGCCCAGACAGATCTGGTTCCCTTTGTTGGTGCAACTATCTCGGGAACCCCCGCTCCCGTTGCCATTCAGCTGCCACCTACTGTCTCAGGAGAAAGGTTCACTTGTCCATCCGGACCTACGTTCGTTGAACCTGCATGCTTGGCTCCTAGAGACATAGCCATCTTGCGTCACGGGGTCTCGCAAGAGGTTGCAGAGATCCTTTCTGCAGCCAGAAAGCCGGCAATGCATGCGACGTATGCCATGAAATGGCGCCGTTTTTGTTTATGGTCGCGAGCACGCAATTTTTCCCCTTTAGGTTGTCCTGTGGGAGTAATTTTGGATTATCTCCTCTCCCTCTTTCATTCGGACTAGCCTACTCCTCTATTAAGGTGCACCTCTGTGCCATTTCGGTCTATCACCTCCCGGTGGGACATCATACAGTGGCTCAGTTGGACGCCTCTCGGGAATTCCTCAGGGGAGTGTTACACCTTAGGCCTCCTATTAGGGACCCCATACCTCCATGGGATCTGCTCTTTGTCCTGGAACAGCTCACGCTCCCCCCCTTTGAACCTGCTGCGGATTGCAAGCTACGTTTTCTGTCGTGGAAAACGTTGTTTTTAGTTGCTGTTACTTCGGCGAGAAGAGTATCTGAACTTCACGCTTTATGTGCAAAGAGCCTTATTTAGTTTTCCACCGGGACAGAGTATCCCTGAGGACGAACCCTAAATTTTTGCCTAAGGTGGTCTCTTCACTCACTCTGAACCAGGATATCGACCTTCCGGTCTACTTCCCGAGTTACTCGAATAGAGGAGAGGCTCTGCTTCACACCCTGGATGTTCACCGCAGCCTGAGGTTTTACCTCAACAGAACTCAATCTTTCCGTAGTTCTGAGCAGCTTTCCGTTTCCTTCTCTGAGAGAGTGATGGGCCAACCCGTATCCAAACAGTCCCTTTCTCGCTGGCTTGTCCAGTGTATTTCTTACTGTTATGATATAAAACAAAAGCCCCTCCCAGGCACAGTCCGGGGTCATTCTACTAGAGGTGTGGCCACCTCCTTTGCAGCATGTAGAAACGTCTCCACCTCTGCTATTTGTGCTGCAGCCACTTGGAGTTCTGTGCATACCTTTATCAGGCATTATAGCCTGGACATCACCTCTCGGCGAAGGGCTGGTTTCGGCCTGGCGGTGCTACAGGATCTCCTGTCCTAGGTTCAGGACCTGGAATTCTTCTCCTATTTTCCTCCTCCCGGAATTTCTGGCAGTGTTACTGCTTGGGAATCAGTCCTAATGGTGTAACCTGCTGCAAGAGCTGTGTCTCGAAGTAAGATAGTACAGTTACGTAAGAACTTACCGTAACAGTAGATCTTCGAGAACAGCTCTTGCAGCAGGTACCTTCCCGCCCACCTTCCCCCTTGGAGGAGGCATGGCTCAGTTTTTCTGAGCAGGGATTTATACCTTTTCTGTCTTCTGACGGCGAATCCTCGGTCTCCCATTTCGATGTCAGCCTGCAGCTGGAAGTCTCCGGCGGGAGAACTGGGGAATCTGGCGGGACCGCCCCCTTTTGTACCACTCCTGACGTCGGAGGCAGGACCGACGTCAAGGTCCCCTCAATGGAAGATAGCTAGCTAGAATTTTCCAGGTCCTGACGCCTGCCGGCTTCAGTCCTAATGGTGTAACCTGTTGCAAGAGCTGTTCTCGAAGATCTACTGTTACGGTAAGTTCTTACGTAACTGTACTTTTCCATACAGGACACCCAGTGAGTATAGCTCGTAAAGATCTGCCGATTTGGGTTCAAACAACAATAGACAGAGTCTCAACCGAGCTCAGCATTCCATGCCTTGCATGGAAAGTTAACTCTTTCCTCTCCGGGGCAGATCAAAGGTTGGATATCACTCTAATAGTCAGAATACAGCAAGACTCCATTAGAAGAAACAACATTACTAAGGTGAGTAATTTTTTCTTTCAGTATAAAAAAAATAGCACGACAAGAGGACACAGCATGAGATTAGAAGGAGGCTGATTAAGGGGTAATGTGAGGAAGTTCTTTTTCACGGAAAGGGTGGTGGATGCATGGAACAGCCTACCTCAGGAAGTGGTAGATATGAATACAGTGCAGGGCTTCAAACAGGCATGGGATAGGCATAAGGGAACAATACAGATGGGTATGAATAGATAGGCCATTGACGAAGTAAAGGCCTATGGCACATTCATAAGGTAGGAAAAACAAGCATTTGTCAATGCCGAATGTTTGTTTGCTGGCATTGGTAGTGTAGGAGTTAGAGAGCTGCATAATAGGAATGGCAGTGAAGTATTGAACTGAAGCCAACCCCACCAACACCCTGCAGAGACTGACAGGCATTGGGGTATGCCTTGAGGTCATCAGGCATAATGGCCACGCCATTTCACCACACCCTACCCTGCAGACACCAAGTGTCACAGTGTGCCTTGGGGTCTTTGGCCCTTATGCTCACTCCATTCATCAGGAAATACGGTGAGATGGGTGCTGTACAGGAGAATGGGGTGAACTTTGGGGCCGAAGAGTCCAAGGCACACCTTGATGCCTGTCACTGGCTGCAGGGTGTGGAATGGTATGAGAATTACAGGCGAGAATCCCAAGTCACACCCCCTGATGCCTGTCAATCTGTACCGGGTGGAAACCCTAACGCTTCAGGCATTCACTGGCATTTTCACTCCAAATTTTCAGCATGGGTTTTTTGTGACCCCCACCTTATGAACAGTGGCAATATGAGTTTGTTAGCCGAAAGCTGATTTTGCACAGCGACTTTGCCATTTGGCACCACAGGTGCGAAAACACATTTCGAACAGGATGTGAAAAATGACAGCTGTACTGTTCATGGGGAGGTGAAAAATGGCAATGTTGAAAATCTGCAGTGAAACTATTAAAAAAACTTGTGAAGTCATGAGCGTGCACAGAAAATGTGCACCCACACCCGTAATGCAGTTAGTTGGGGATTTTTTACAGCAGATTGTCAACACAGGGATTTTGGAACCTCCGCTCATGAACAGTGTCACTGTGATTTTATTAATCTGTCCTGAACAGTGATTTCCCACAGTGACCACGCATTTCTGCGCTGGAAGTGCGAAAACACATTTCGGCCATGGTGTGAAAAATTACAGCTGTACTGTTAATAAGGAAGTGTGGAAAAATGCCAGGGTGAAAATCTGGACTGAAAATATTAGAAATCCATCAACTTATGAGGGTGCGTGGAAACTGCGCAATGGTCGCTCATAACACAGCTCATAAGGAGGTGTGGTAAAATGGCAATGTTGAAAATCTGGCGTGAAAATTTGCGAACTTATGAGCGTGCATAGAAACAGTGCAATGGTCATTTTTGGGGAATTTACCAAATTTTCAACATAGGGGTTTTTTAGCTCACCATGAACTATGACAGTCGCTTCGTAAATTGGTCCCGAAAGATGGTTCTAAACATGTGACCGTGAAATCACCTTTTGGGCCCGATTAACAAAATGACAGTAACAGAATTCATGAGGTGGGGTCCCAAAAACCCCATGTTGAAAATTTGGTGAAAAAATTCCCAAAAATGCCTGAGATATGCATCAAAGTTGAAAACCCCCTTTCAAACAACATGAAGTCTTGCTGTATTCTGACATATGCAGTGATCACCAACATTTGAACTGCCCTGGAGAACAAAGAGTTAACTTTCCATGCAGGGCATGAAACGTTGAGCTTGAGCTTGGTTGAAGCCTCTGTCTGCTGTTGTTTAAACTCCAACCATCAGATTCTTTCATCACCACTGAACAGTCGCCCGGAGATTTCTCCGCTGTTCAAAAAGTCGGTTAAAGTGTCTTTTTTTCGCCCGGTTTCAACCGAATTTCTGCTTCTAACCTGTCAGTTTAAGTCTCTGTCTGTGGTACCATGAGTACTAGACAGGTTTTTCTATATTAGTTTCTGTGTGGAACTTGTAAACATTGGATCGGTTCAGTTTGAACCAATCAGGTTTGTGTAAAGAAACTTCTGTCTTTACTAGAGTGTGGTAACTGGTCCGTATTGGTTCTAAAAAAAAACAGATTTCATTACGTTTTTTTCCAAGACCCGTAACACGGTCAGGAACCGATAGGGGTGTCTTGCCTGGCGGATTGCCAAAAAAAGGGTAAGTTTTGGTTAGGATTGGCCATGTCTGAGAGACCCAAGAAAAAAATGGGCCCACTGGGTTTCAACACTGTAGTGTGTGTGGGGAAGCCTTTGCTAAGGCTGATCCTCACACCACCTGTGTTTATTTTCTGGGGTTTGACCACCTCCATTCAGACTGCCAAATTTGTAAAAGTTTTCCCACAGCTACCCTGGATAAGAGAGTAGGTAGACTGAGGGAAAGGGAGGCCGAGAAGTACGCTGACCCGGATGGCTAGCCTGGTTCGGTTCCGACTGAACCAGAAGGAGTGCCCTCAGACCAGGGCGAAACTTCTTCGGGCAAAAGGAGAACCGATTCTGAGGAGTCGGTTCCGGTTAAAAGAAAGAAAAGGGATAAATCATCCGGTTCGGATCCACAAGTTCTTTCTCCGACCGCTGATGAGATAGCCAAAGCGATAAGGATAGTTCAATCGCTAACTTCGGTTCCGGCTGAACAGGCACCATCTGTCAGGGGCTCGGTTCGGTCAGTTTCCCCGGTTCCAGATTATACTGTAGAAGAATTTTATGAACCGGAGGAGGAGGAGGGAGAGTATGAAGATAATGATGATGATGGTGATTATGAAAGTCTGGATGTGCCTATTGACCCAGACATCTCCCCAGACAGACCTTCAGGTGTTTCTCCTCCTAGGCTTTCTGAGTCCCCTTCCCACTTTATATTTTACAAGAAAGTGGCTGAAACCCTCCGGCTTCCTATGGAAGAAGCAGTAGAGGATCAGGAAGAGCCTGATTTTGTTGAGATGATGGACATCCCAGAGTCCAGGAGATTGTCAATTCCCCTCCATAAATCTTTTGGGAAACAGACATCTCAAATTCTAAAAACTCCTAATTCCATACCTCCTGTGGACAGAAGAATGGACAAGAGGTATACTCTTTCAGGCTCAGACACGGAGTTCCTTTCCCAGCAATGCAGCCATGTTGGGGTAGTGCAGGCTGCTGCCTGTGATAAGACAAATATTCCTCTTGGCTTCACACCCCCCAGATAAGGACTCCAGGAGGATTGATGCCATGGCAAAGAAACAGTACATGGCAGCATCTTTGGGACTCAGGCAGGCAAACTATATGGCCTACACAGCTAGATACCAGAAGTCCAGGTAGGACACTGTGCTGGCTCTAGCTAAACAGGCCCCTGACCAGCTTGCCAAGGAGCTGGAGCGGGTGGCTGCGGATGGGATTGAGGCATCCAAGGTGCAATTTCATGCTGCTGTGGACTCCAATGATGTTTCATCTAGAGTCATGGCTACATCTGTGGCCCTTCGGAGGATGGCCTGGCTCAGATGTACTAGCCTATCACAGGATACCCAGGCTAAGGCCATGGATTTTCATGTCATTGGTAATTCTCTGTTTGGGAGCAGACAGAGAACTACATGAAGAAGATGGACAGTATGGGACCACCTACAGGAGTGCTCAGGCCCAAGAAAGTCAAGCCACTCCTCAGAGGCAGCATTCCAGGGGTAGGGCAGGCCCTTTCAAAACCTTTTACAAGCCCAGGCCTCCTCTTCTGCTTTTGCTCAGAGGGGTTCTTTAGAGGAGAGGCAGACAGGGTATGAGCAGGCCTGCTTCCACCCCTCAGCCTAGGCCCCTGCCAAGCAGACACCCTGATGGGTCTGCCCGGGCCGATTCTCCAATACCTGTAGGGGGCAGGCTGGCTTACTTTGTCCAGGACTGGAAGTCTTTAACATCAGACAGGTGGGTCCTGGAAGTAGTAAGCCAGGGACTGGGTCTCGGCTTCAAAAAATTTCCCAAGATGGGGGGCGCTGCTGAGCAGCAAACTGGCAAGACGCACTAAACGCAGCTCTGTACATTTTAAGCTCATTTTCCCAAATATTGCGCTCTGTAGAGGTGGAAAAGTAAAACTAAGCGGATCTTTGAATCTAGAAGAGTATCCGGTATCAAATGATACGTAATTTGATATGGGCCGTACTCAGAAGAACGTTAACACCGGTCTAAACAAAGCGGCAACAATTGCCAGAACGGGCGCATCCTCGGCGACTAAAGTCGGTGGAGAGAGCTCCCTGTGGAGGGCACTCAGGCCCTATGCTTGCAATCGAGTGAAGATAGAATCGATTATCCAGCGTTTTGCCGAACAGCACATTAAAATGGAGACTGTAACTCAAACGGCAACATCAGCTGAGAAAACGGCAATTCAGGCTCTATCTGCAACAGCAAAACTTGTGCAGGAAAATGCCCAACTTCAGTACCGCTTAGAAGCTCTGGAGAACTCTAGTAGGGCCTCACACGTTCGCATAATAGGTCTACCGGAGGGATGTGAGGAGGATGATTTACTTACTTTCTTACTGTCCTGGTTACCTGAAGCTCTTAACCTCCCCGCAGATTCCCTAGGAGACAAACTCTTGAAGGCCGTTTGTCTGACACCTCGATCGGCAGGACCGCGAGATGAGGCTCCCAGAGTGATTCTGATGGTTACCACCAGCCCAATAGTGCGAGACCAAGTTCTTCAGGCTGCACAATCTTCCGGAGGGTTGTCATTTAATGGAGCAACTGTCCACCTGTTTCCTGACCTTTCATTTGCAACCCGCACCAGAAGAAAGAAATTTGATGTGGTGAGAGCCCGTCTCCGGGGGCTAGGGGTGTCGCACTCGCTCTTGATGCCTGCTAGACTCCACATTCATTACGGTGGTAAGACATTACAATTTTCAGACCTGGTGGAAGCAGGGAAGAAGGTGGAATCAATCGCTCGGGAATTCCAGATATCTGAGGCCGGTATTTCTAGTGACCTGGATTCAGAGCAAGAAACTTGACTTACTCGGATTTATCTCGACCCTAGAATATTTTCTGTATAGGGGTTTGCGTTTTTATACCCACGTCTCTCAAAGCAAGATTCTGAGGAGTTATGAGTTTTCCTAATTGCAGTAAAACTAACTGTTTAACTGTGGCTGTAGTGCTAAAATTTTAGGGGATATCATCTATAATAGGAAGGGGGTTCATATCAGCACTGGATGTTGAGTTAACTATTCGGACTTCGAACATTTTGGACTTGACCCCAAAGCCTTAGTTTGCTGTAGCCTATTCAGATAACATACTGTTTTATATATATTCCCTTTCTTGTTTCCCCCCTATCCTGAATCCATTCTGTCTAGGCTCTAGATATCCTAATATACATTTGGGAAAGGGGAAATTGTTTAACCAGGTAAGGCACACTAAGCCAGAGCTTGTTTCCAGGTGCGACCTGGGAGCACAAGGAAGTTAAGTGACTTGCTTAGGGTCACACAGTATGCAAGTGGAAGCTGTGGGATTCAAACCCAGGTCTGGTCTGTTGGATGTCACCAGATTTGCAGCTCAGAGCCTTAGACCACTGCGCTATATTGCCACCTGATGTATTTGATGTATTTGTTGCAACAAATGGTTGACACCTGACAGATGCTTGTACAATATACAATTGTCTAATGTTAAAAAGCAATAAAAGAAAGTTAAAAAAAAAAAAATTTCCCAAGATGAGAACCAGATCCTTTCCACCTGCAAATCCATTAGAGACCCTTGCCCTAGAGGCAGAGGTTTCTTCCCTCTTGGATCTCAGAGCCATAGAAAGGGTTCCTACCCTACACAGGGGCAAAGGATTGTACTCCAGGTACTTCCTAACCCCCAAAAAGGCAGGAGAATGGCGGCCCATCCTGGATCTCAGATATCTAAACAAGCACCTTTTAAAACCAAAATTCAAAATGGTGACTCTGGGAATAATTCTGCCCTCTCTAAGGCCAGGGGACTGGCTAGCCTTCCTGGATCTCAAAGATGCCTGTTTTCGCATTCCCATCAGGTGCTCCCACAGAAAGTACCTCAGGTTCGAGTTGCCTTCAGGCCACTATTAATTCAGAGCAATGCCCTTTGGTCTAACATCAGCCCCAAGGGTGTTCACAAAGTGCCTGGCAGTAATGGTTGCTTTCCTAAGGAGAAAAAAGATCTCCATCTTTCCATACCTGGACGACTGGCTCATAGTGGGTCAGTCTCCAGACCAAGTCAAGTCACATCTTCAGATAACTCTGTAACTGCTCACTTCCTTAGGATTCCTCCTAAACCTTCCAAAGTCAGTTCTGGAGCCAGTACAGCTCCCTCACCTTTATAGGGGTGGAGCTGGATACTATAAGAGCAAAGGCCTTCCTTCCCCCTGGACAGGGCAAGAACACTAATAGAACTGGCCTCTTCTTTCACCCTTCAGGTGTCTCGACCAGCAAGGAACTTCTTGCAGCTCCTGGGCCACAAGGCAGCCTCTACAGCAGTGGGCCAGGGGCAAGGTTTCAGATGAGGAACATTCAGTTCCATTTGAGAGCCTTCTGGTCCCAGAGAAAGGATTCCCTTACCAAACTAGTCCCAGTGACTCGAACCCTGATCCAGGCTTTGCAATGGTGGCAGGATCAGGACAATTTAAGGCAGGGAGTTCCTTTTGTCACTCAGTCTCATTCACTACTCCTCACCACAGACGCCTCCCTCTTGGGTTGGGGAGCCCACTTGGATCTTACCACCCAAGGGCTGTGGTCACCTCAAGAATCTCTGCTTTACATCAGTCTCTTGGAACTCAGAGCAGTGTTTCTGGCACTGCAAGCTTTTCCAAGTCTGTTCAGAACAAAGTAGTCCAGATCAGAACAGACAATACCACCACAATGTGGTACATCAACAAGCAAGGGGGCACTCGGTCTACAGCCTTGTGCACAGAAGCAATGAAGTTGTGGTCTCTGGCCTATTCCTGCAAACTTCTCTGACAGCAGTTCAGCTCCCAGGAAGGACAATGTCCTAGCAGATGCTCTCAGCAGGATATCTCAGGGCCACCACAGATGGTCCCTAGATCCTAATTTTGAAAGTGATTTTCTCAGATGGGGCACTCCACAGATAGATCTTTTTGCAACCCCAGACAATCACCAACTTCCTCTCTTTTGCTGCAGACCCCCAGTCTTGGGCTCAGTCCCCCTGGATGCTCTGGTTCTCAATTGGGAAGGGAAGTTCCTGTATGCTTTTCCCCCCCTTCCCTCTCCTGTTCAAGGTGCTAGTCAAGATCAGGTCTCAACCATGCAAAGTGGTTCTGATCACTCCAGACTGGGCCAGACAGCCCTGGTGTCCACTGTTGCTGTCCTTAGCAGTCCACCTTCCCCTGTCTCTTCCCAGGAATTACAGCCTGTTGACATCCTGTCAGGGAAGGATTTGGTATCCGAATCTCAAATCTCTCAATCTCAAGGCCTGGCTCTTGAAGAGTTAGAGTTTGCTGATCTGCATCTCTCTCAAGGTGTTCTGGATATTCTTAGGGCTTCACGAAAGCCTTCCACCAGAAAGACTTACAACTCCAAATGGAAAAGGTTCACTATTTGGTGCTCTGGTAAGCATATTTCTCCAGAGTCTGCTGAGTTGCCTACAGTCCTGGACTATATGGTTCATCTCAATGGCTTGGGACTCAGACCAGCTACACTCAAAGACATTTGGCAGCTTCATTTGGCAGCTGTTTCTGCTTTTTCGTCAGTAGGCAAGCCCTCTTCTCTATCAGCCCATCCTGTATTTTGCAAATTCTTCAAGGGATTGTTGCACACCAACCCTCCCTTCAGGGACCCTGCTCCTACTTGGGACCTTAATGTTTGCATTGTTCAGCTTATGCAACCACCCTTTGAGCCTTTGTCCTCTGCAGAGCTTAAGTACTTGACTTGGAAAACCGTGTTTTTGGTAGCCATTACCTCTGCCAGGTGTATCAGTGAATTGCAAGCCCTGTCAGTGGAGCCTGATTTCATCTCTTTCCATAGAGATAAAGTGGTTCTAAGAACTAACAGGAAGTTTTTGCCTAAGGTGGTTTCAGATTTCCACCTTAATCAGTCTATGACTCTCCCTGTTTTCTTCACTGACCATTCCTCCTCTGGAGAGAGGAGGTTGCACAGCTTGGATGTTAAAAGGGCCCTCAGCTACTACATAGAGCGCACCAAGGGTCCCAGGTTTGAGTCCCTCCAGTTGTTCCTCACATATAGAGAGGTCGGTAAGGGCAAACCTGCCACTAAAAGATCTTTTGCCAGGTGGATTGTCTCTTGTATACAATTCTGCTATGAGAAATTGGGTAGAACCCCACCCTCAGGCCTGAGGGTTCACTCTTCTAGGGGTACAGCTGCTTCCTTGGCTACTGCCAGGGATATTCCTATCTTAGAAATCTGTCAAGAAGCCACCTGGAAAACAGTCCATACATTCACCAAGCATTACTCTCTGGATATCCAGGCTAGGAGTGATGCTCGGCTTGGCACAGCAGTACTTCAGAGCCTATTCCCAAGGTAGGTTCTGTCCCTCCTCCTTGGAGGTGCTGCTTGGTAGTCTGCATATGTCAGAATACAGCAAGACTTCATGTTGTTTGAAGAAAAAATTACTCACCTTAGTAATGTTGTTTCTTCTAGTGGAGTCTTGCTGTATTCTGACTTCCCCTCTGCCTCCCCTCTCAGAACCTGTTTTTTGGGATGTGGGTGGGCAGGAGCAGTGTTGGCACCTAGAGGTGCCTTTTTTCTCACCCTCCTTTATTTTGGGTGTGTGTTGTGTTTTGTTTTTTGGGTTTCCTGACTTGAGTCTTTGCTTTGAAACCAAAAAACCCTTTTTTATCAAATTTAGTTGCCAGTTGGCTAGTGTGAGTTTACAGTTTCCACACAGAACGCCCAGTGAGTATAGCTCATAAAGATCTGACGGCTGGAGTTTAAACAACAGCAGACAGAGGCTTCAACTGAGCTCGAGCTCAGCGTTCCATGCCCTGCATGAAAAGTTAACTCTTTGTTCTCCGGGGCAGTTCAAAGGTTGGTGATCACTGCATATGTCAGAATACAGCACGACTCCACTAGAAGAAACAACATTACTAAGGTGAGTAATTTTTTCATTTATTCCATTATACAGCTTACCAGCATTTCCTCAGTTCGCGGTCGGCTTTGAAGAGTGCAAACGTGTTCCCGGTCCACCGAAGATTGTCGTGCTGGACTCCGGCGGTAAGTATGGGGTGAGGTGGGGTGTGGGAGGCAGGTGCACAGAGGGTGGGTGCGGGTGGGGAAGGGGTCAGGACAGTCAGCGAGGAAGGTTTTTCTTTTCAGGTGCTTATCTTTTTAGGAGAACAACGCGGGACTTGTGCCACGCTGGGGTGGGCTCCCAGAGTGGGAGCTGGAAGGCTGGTTGGGGGGGCAGTGGAGCCGACAGGGGACTGGCACCCCGTCGGCCATACAGAATATTTTATCCTGCTACATCAATTGTGGATTTTTTATCTATGAGCAGATGGTGACGAGGTGTCGACCTACATGAACAGTTTGTGAGTACTATTTGGATTTGGTTTTGGTCCCGTTTTCTGTGGCGTTTGCAGCCGCCTATATGCTTTTCTGTGGTCATTCATACAGAATATTGCCATGATGGGGTGGGTTCCCAGCATGGCACCTGGAACTCTGTTGGGGGGGAGCGCAGCAGAGCCGACGGGGGATTGGGCACCCCCGTCGGCCATATAGTGGGTGCGTGGGGGAGGATGCATGAGCACGCAATATGCGTGTGTGTATGGGAGGAGCGCATGAACACGCACAATCTTATCGCTGCTCACTGAAGCGTAGCTCTCCCTTTCAACTGTACGGAACTGCATTTTCAACTGCTGTCATAGACAGCTGCAGCATTCATTGGCGAACTGTGGCCGAGCCTGCAAGCACACTGACTGAATTGGAAGACAGGGTGCCACACCTACGAAAACTCGGATGATTGCACTATGTTTCTTGCACATGTGTGCAAGCAAACATAATGAGCAGACTGGATGGGCCTTGCGGTCCTTATCTGCCATCAACTTCTGTGTTTCTCTGTTTTTGCTGTGGAGAAACAGGTTACACTGCTTTTGACAGCAGCAGGTTTTTTGAACCTCCTTTTCCAGTAGCTTCCTTTCTGCTATGAAAGCTGATTTGAATACTCTGGATCTTAGGTTTGGGAAGAATTTGGAGCTTCGGGACAAACCCTGACTCACTACTTCTAGGACCCACTTGTCTGTGGTGATGTTCTTCCAAGCCTGAAAGTAATAAGCCAGTCTGACACCTACTGGTAATGGGAAGGCAGCCTTGACAATGGAGTCAGAGAGAGTCTGTTTTGCCTGGGACTGGGCCTGGCCAGCCTAGGAACCTTGCCTAGATTCCCTTCTGCTCTGCCTCTGAAGTACCCTGTTTGTTGAGGGTACTGCTGGTATTGTGGAACAGCCTGAGCCTGGTAAAAAGGCCTGCTGTAGGGAGATCTACCACTGCTTCCCCTTCCATAAGGCCTGGTGAAAGGAGACGGCCTTTCTTTAGCTGAGTTGCTCTTACAGGTGGCTTTGTATTCATCCACCTTTTCATGCAAGCCTCTGTCTTATTTATTTATTTAACAGTTTAACCAGGAAGGCATACTGAGCAGAGTACTGCTCGATTCCAGATAGAACCAGGGGCAGGAGAAGCATGAACAAAACAAAATAGTGCAGTTAGAGTGGAGACAGACATAGTACAGAACTATTTGGCTACCTTGTACAGACTAGCAGTTGCAAAACATAGAGATTCCAGAACAGTAATTAAAATTTATAAATTGTACATTCAGATTAGAATTAACATTTACAGATTACGATTAGGGCCTAAACACACATACACATTACAACAGTGAATTACAAACTGAGCTATCAGAGCTAACAGAGTGTCATAAAGCCACAGCACAAAATCAATAAAATTAGCCTGAGCCTGGTCGCTTAGACTGAGACATTAGCTGCAGTCACAGGGGGTGGAGAAATCGACTTTGATGAGGGTGTTGAGGAGAGGCAAAGGGGGCATGTGCTGGATGTCCGCAGGAAGGGAGTTCCTCGGTTTGGGCATGCGGTGTCTAAAAGCTACCTGGCCAGCAACGGTGTACATACGTGGCACAGACATGAGGTGGGAGTCTATCTTCCTGAGTGGGTACACAGGCGGAGCCTGGGCTGTTAGGACTGAAGTGAGATACTGGGACAGAGATTTGTGCCACAACCTTGCCAGGATACTAGCACAGTGCAACAGTCTGTGATCGTGAAGCGATAGAAGATCAAGGGCTCTGTAGAGGTCGCAGTGATGCATCGAGGGGGGGCAGTCTAGAGCGAAATGACAGAAGTAGTGGAAGAGGGGGTTCAGTTTGGCTAGGGTAGACTTGGGAGCAGCGCTGTAGACTACATCCCCATAGTCAAAAATAGGGAGTATCATTTTCTGCACCAGTGCACGGCAGACTGGCAGCGGGATGCACCTACAGTCGCGATATAGGGCACCCAACTTGGGGTGGAGCTTTTTGTGGATGGCATCGACATGTATAGAAAAGTCGAGGTGCTGGTCGAGCCAGACCCCGAGGTATCTAAATGAGGAGCAGTCCTCCAGAATGGTCCCGTCCAGGGTGTGGAAGGAGGGGGTGGTGGGGAGCCGAGAGAGTCTCTGCCTGGTGCTGAAGGTCTTAGCGACAGTCGTCTTGGCATTGAGAAAAAGCTGATTTACGTGAAACCAGAGCTGAACATCCTTGAAGTCCTGCTGCAGTCTAGTTGCCACATCAGAAGGCGTGGGGCCAGATGTATACAGAATTATGTCCGCATACATGTGGATGGATGTGTGGGGATAGGCAGTGGGCAGGTCATTTAGGAAGATGGAGAACAAGACCAGTGGTGACTGGGAGTGGTGAGGATGTGGAGCAGCCAGTTTTAACTGATTGGGACCTGCCTGTTAGATAAGAGTGGAACCAGCTGGTAGCCCTGGTGGAGAGCCCAGCAAGAGAGAGCTTGTGCAGGAGGAGAGAGTGAGACACAGTGTCGAATGCCTTAGCTACGTCAACAAAGATGGCCAAGGTGATGTGGTCTTTATCCATTCCAATGAGAATGGAGTCTGTGAAACAGAGTAGGGAAGTGACGGTGGAGTGGGACTTCCTAAAACCAGACTGGTAGGGGATGAAAAAAGAGGAGGAGTTGAGAAAGGAGTGAGTTGTGGGAGGACAAGGTGCTCCTGGGATTTTGCCAGAATGGGGAGGAGGGAAATAGGGCTGTAGTTTCTGGGGGCAGAGGGGTCGCCCCCTTTGGATAGAGGAATGATTGTTGTGTGCTTCCACTCCTACGGGATGGATGCCAGGGTGAAAGAGAGGTTAAAGAGGGAAGCCAGGGAGATGGCAAGGGCAGTAAGGTGTAACATCTTGGAATCTAGACCGATGGGGCATTTACCTTTGGATGGGTTAAGGTCAATCAGTGCTTTTTATACTTCCGAGGGGGTGACCTTGTGGAAGGAGAAGGAGAAGGAGGGAGCAGATAGGGGTATACCTTGGGCAGGTTTTGAAGTGGGGGTGGTGTTTGGCTGGCTGGGTTGTAGAGTGTCCAAGAGTGATGAAGTGCAGGTTGTGAAAACGGAGTTAAATTCCATGGCCACTGCGAGAGGATCTGTTAAGGTGATGTTGCCTTGATTCAGAACCAGGGTGGGAGGGTGGGGAACAGAGCAATTTTACAGCCTTCCAGAATTTAGTCGGGTGATTTATATTGGATTGGAAGGAGGTAAGGAAGTAAGAGGCTTTGTCTTGTCCCCAAAGAGAGAATTATTTTCTATGGGGAAATCCACAGCTTTAGCTTGGGTGTCCTAAGTGAGGTCTGTGGCCCTGAGCTATGCAAACCTTCTCAAACATATTGAATTTGCCATCCATCTGGCAGCAGTGTCATTTGAATCTGCTACCAAGCCTCCAACCCACACCTGGCAGTCTCGGCTTTCTTGGACATATTCAGAACAGACTGCTACAGTGTCTTCTGATACTGTGCAGCATATGCCTGGTAGCTGGCCTGTCTGATAGCCAAGGAGGCAGACAGATATTCTTTTCTGGCCATGCTGTCCATCTTTCTGGAATCCTTTTCAGGAGGATGGGAGGCTAAAGGCACTTTTGCCCCATCACAGGCTGCAGTTTGTACCACTCCCTGATGGTCAGGATGGGTGAATAAAAATTCAGTACCCTCCCTGTCCAGCTGGTATTTCTTCTCTAGCCTTTTGTTCACAGGGGAGATAGAATGAGGAGTTTGCAAGATTTTAAAAACATCCTTTATGAAGAATTTGTATACAGGGAGCAGCAGCTTTTTGGTAGGTGTAAGTCCCATCATTTCTAGGTACTCTGCCTCCTCTTCATCTTCCACAGCCTCACTAGTAGTAATATCCAGTGCATCCACCATCTTTCTGATGAAAGAAAAATGGGATGAGAAATCTTCAGTTGTTCTAGGAAGGGAACCAAACTCCTGTTCAGGTGAGACTTCTGGTTAATACCTTCCTCCTCCTCCTCCTCATAGTCCTCAACCTGTAAATGTCCATGGATTGAGGACTGTGTAGAAAGGGTAGCTTGCCTTTTAAGGGTTTGTCCCGGAGTAGGGGTGACAGAGACCGGTGCCAACCCCTGCAAAGCTCGTATGACCTTAAAAGCCTGAGCAATCTCCTCAGGTGAGGGCATTATTGCAGACACAGTAGAAGTCCTCTTGGGCCAACTGGCAGGGGTTCAGTGTGTTTAGTCTTTTTAGATTTCTTCAGAGAAACTGGGGAGTCAGCCGGTTCTGCAGGTCTTTTGCCCTGGGCACCCTTATCAGTGTGGTCTGAACAAGTTCTACGGTTTCATCTGCTTGTTTAGAAGGTGTTGGCTGGTTAGAGCCCAAGGAACCCATTTGTAATGTTTTTTGCAACCTTTCCAGACGTTTTTCCACAGTCTTAGTAGCGAAGGTTTTACAGATGTCACAATCAGCAGAAAAATGTTCTTGGCCAAGGCAGACAACACATAAAGTATGTTTGTCTTCCTCAACAAAAACTTCCCCACACTGGGTACAATTCTTGAAACCAGGTTCACCAGATTTCTTCTTCCGTTTATCTGACATAATGAAAACCGTTAGAAAAATAGAAACCAGAAAAATATTTTTTTTTTCTACTTCGTTTTTATCCCTCCTTATCATCCTCAGCGTTCCACTCTTTCAGGCATTGCTCTTGCCATCCATGCCTCCTTGACCTTGAGTCTGCCCCCTAGAGTGCCTCAGTAACTCCTTTTCTCCTCTCCTACCTCTGTGGAGCACCTGCCCAGCGGGGATCTGCCCATGGTTCCTGGACTGGATGGTGTGGAGTGGCCGTCATCTAGGCCCGCTGAGGGTTTTTCCGTTTTTCTCCCTTCCCGTCCCCCCCCTGAGGACATCTGCTTGGGCAAGTGCGTGCTGACACACGCCTGCCAAGTGCCTAACAATGTCCTCCCCTCCCCGACTCTAGCCCTCTGGAGCCGCCAATGCCCCATGAGAGCCAGTGCTCCCACCGGCCCCCAGAGACATTGGGTGCTTGCAGCACCCCTGGTAACCCACCCCGAAGGAGAAGAGCATCCGTTGGGATGCTCAATCCTCCTTCCACCTGCCTACCCCCGACAACCCGAGTCTGTGCCCAAACCCAGGTCGCCGGCATGGTGCGAGGTGTGGCGTCCAGCGCCTCAACCCTCAGCGCCACTGGGCCAGCTCAAAAATATTTTTTAAAATTAAAGTGTTTTTAGCGGTTTGCGGTCTGTTCAGGGACCAACAAAAGCTCCGATAGGAACCGGGAACCGGTAACTTGGGAACATAGATTAGTGGTTACCTTTACAAATGTAGCAGTTCATTGTAAAAAGAAATAACTAAAACTAAATAAAAACTAACTGGAGTTTTACCTTCAAAACACTCCAGAACTGACACAAAAGCTTGGTTTCTCCCTGGTTATCCCGAACCGGGAGAAACCAAGAAAATAACACAAAAAAACTAAACTAACTAGTGATTAACAAACTGAAGATAAAGGCAGCAAAATAAAAATACTTAAGTGTTTTGAAATCAGCATGACAGTATTGACTGGTGAGGAGAGGACTCCGAGGCGTCCGTACTTGTTAGGCGGAGAATGAAATCTGAAGCATTAAAACATTGGCAGTTGATAAAGGCAGCATTTGAAAAGTGGCATGAGCCAATGATGATTCCATCATTAGCATACATTCTATCTCCGGGCAGTTCTACTTAAAGGGCTGACTGCAACAGTTAGAATGTTGGAGAATTCCGGGGTGAGAAAACATTGTTAAGCAGCATACTGCCCAGCTTTACCAACACGATGGTCAGCTCCAGGAAAAACTTAGTAATATACAATACCTGATGGCTAAAGTGGATGATATGGAGAATCGGGCTCGCCGGAAAAACATACGGATAGTCAGCCTGCCAGAGGGTATAGAGGGCAGAGATATGGTGTCATTTCTTCGGCAGACCTTGTTGACCATGCTGCAGTTGAACAATGAACCCCCTTCTGAACTTGAAAGGGCTCACCACTCCTTAGCCCCTAAGCCCCAGCCAGGTGAGCATCCTCAGCCAATACTTTGTAAATTTCTTCACTACCCCACTAAGAAAATGTATTTGAGGGTGGTGAGGGAAAAAAGAAATGTCCAGTGGCAGGGGTGCCCAGTACAGCTGTACTAGGACTACCTTCCTGAACTGTCAAGCAAAAGGAGGGCGTATGCAGGGGTGAAATAAAAGTTGCATCAGATGAACATCCCCACCTCCCTGCGGTACCCCTCGATGCTGAGAGTCCAGTTTTTTTTTTTTTTCCATATTGCTTTTTTCCGTGTGGTATTTCCATTTTTCTTCCCCGTACACCCCTTTCCCCTCACGGCGTGAACATGCGTGTTTGGAGGCACACACACCTCATGTCTCCCCACTTCTGTGTCTCCCAACCTCCAACGCTGCCCTCTGGCATCCACCAGGGGGCAGCCAACGAGTGGGACGACAACTCTACCCAGGAGAGGAGAGCAGTCCATTGGATACTCAATCCTCTCCCTCCCCTGCTGACCCCCGGCAACCTGAGGTCACTTCCAACCCCGGGTCACCAGCATGGCTCAAGGTGTGGCATCCAACTCCTCAACCCTCAGCGCCACTGTGCCAGCCCCAGCTGAGAGTCCAGGTTAACAGTGAATTTTCTACATTTAACTACCAAAAGAGGTGAAAAAATGTTTGCAAAATTTTTCAAGCACTGGCCAATTGTCATGGCAGCCCTCATGACTACTATGAGACACCGTGTGGCAATCAATGGGTGTCACAGAAGAAGGCGAGTGACTTCCCAAATTTCAAGCTGTGACAGCCACAGAAAGAGAGGATCCCTGGCAAAAGGTTCACAGAGGAAGGGCAAAAAAAGTAAATAAATCTAATGCTCCCAAAAAATCACCCCCAAGTAAAAATAATTTGAGGAGCAGGCAAAGACTCCAGCAGCTGTCAGATGCGAGTGCCAGCCCCCCAGGGGATGCACATGTGAAAACTACAAATTGATATTCCCCTCTGGGGGAGCTGGCACCCATGGCACTAGACCTATCTTATAAAAACACCCTTCCACACAACGAGCTGGCTCACTATTACGACCCCCTGACCTATTGGGCACTGTTGTGCCAGGAATAAGCAGACTGTGTAGGGGAAACCTTGACTACTGAGCCGGAGAATGTAAACACCCAGCAGCTAACAGATAGAAATTAGCTGCAGCCACCAACTTCAGTATGACTTTTAATGACTACCTGCGACTTACAGGAAATAGGAAAAACTCAACCACTCAAATGTGGATTTAAGGACTCACTCCCCTGACTGAAGCTCCAATGGCAGGCTGTTAGCTCTGTCCCTTGGAACAGTGGGTTAATTTACTCAGGGTGTGTTTTGCACAGACACCTTTGCCAAAATTACAGCGCGATGAGAACAGAAAGCTGGAAGGGTTTAATCTGCAGAAAATGGTCTGAACTGTACCTATGAGCAACTTGCAATCCATTATGAACAGTTTAAACCCACTCTCCAATCAAGAACAACACCCAGCACCAAGATCGGAAAATCGGCTGCCGCCTTGTTCAAATACATGGCTCACAAAGAAAAAGGATATAGCGCTTGGACTAAAATTGTACAAACTTACCCAAAACTAAGTGTTGTATTGCTTGTGGCCTCACGGGGATTGGTAAACAGGTAAAAGAGTACTCTGGTGGGTATCTGCATAATGGTTGAAAGCTGTGAGGCTGAAAAGGAGAGAAGAGGATCGGCGGTAGGTTCGCCCACTTTCCCAAATATAGAGAAGCCCTAATAAGCAGACAGACTAACCATATGACCATCCCTCCTGTAGCTTAACCTGAGAGCCTAGGTATTAATGGGTAACACCTTACCCAACTCACCAATACCTGAAATTCCCAAAGAGATGGGTGGGGCAAAGATACCTGCCAAGGGGGATTTTCACTGAGCATCACCAGCAGATTGCGAGGGGGAAGGAAGGCATAAAGCCGGGGGTTAGGGTGCTTGGCTGCCCACTAAAACACCAACAGAAGGAGATTTCTGACAGGTAGGGTAAGATATAAAGTAAGAAGCGACAGGAAAGCAGGCTCTAGTGCACATGAGATTAGCTCTGGGACATCAGGGAACAAGCAACATTGAGGTCCAGGCTGAGCATTCCTTTAGGGAGCTAACAAGGACCACAGCAGGCATCAATGTCCCCCGGTAAAACACTGGAACCCCACTGGACTCCCACAGGAAGTATCGGTGAGCTGGTTTCTAGCACCTGGCAGGAAAATCAGATGGTCAGCTACAGGGCCCAGCTGATGCAAAGTTTCAACAAGGGCCTCCAGTTGGTTAAGTTAAACGAATGACAGGAAGTTACCTGCCATTATTTGTGGTTGGCACTCTCTTTGTAGTGCAAATGTTTTGGTTAATTCCACCCCCGTGGACTCTCTGAACCTTTGGCTTGCAAAGCACGAGCAGGCCTGGTTGAAATGGAGAGATCCTCCAGAGGAAGGGAAAACGTGTGTATATGATGTTCTAACAATGTTCATGTTGCTAGTTACAGAGGTTCTACTCGGGAGCTACAGAAACAGATACTAGTTCACACAGGTGGCCCAATGCTCGATTTACCTGCCATGTCATATCTGTGGTTACTGAAAGGGAAGGGAAACAAGCAAAGGGGAAAGACCTGAAGAGCACCACATGCAAAAAATAAAAAAGGAGTAACAGAGATGCACAGGGAGGGCTATGTCACAAGGAAGCATGTAAGAGAAGCATGGGGAAGGAAAGAGGTAAGCAATTTGTAGAGAGGGTCAGTACGAGAAGGGGTATCCGTTCCTGCACAAAGAAGATACCAGGCACGTAGCAAAATGCTTAGAAGGTATGGGTGTAATAAAAAACACAGACAGTAGCTGGTTCAGACATTCTGAGAGTCACCTCATGGAATGTGAGGGGCTTAAACTCACCCATCAAACGTAAAAAAGTTTTAGCCAGATTAAAACAACTAAAAACTCAGATCGCCTTTGTGCAGGAAACTAAGCTCATGAGACCCGAGGAGCAAAAACTGACTAGGGAATGGGTTGGATGGGAGGTACATAGCTCTGCAGGTAAAACAAAGAAGAGGGTCTCTATCCTTTGTCACAAAAGCTTAAAATGGGACCTCCTGGGGCGTAAGACTGATTTAGAGGGCAGATGGATGATGGCAAAGGTGGTTGCGACTACAGTCCTAGTACTGTTGGTGAATGTCTATGCCCCAAACAAAAACTCCCCTTTGTTTTTTAATCAACTCTCCCAGGCTATGTTAAGAATTAACCCCAGAAAAAAAACAAGATACTTATGGGAAGGGTCTGCAATCTAGCCTTGGACTACTTGCTAGACCGCTCTAACTCCAGACCGGACTCGCATGTTAGATCCATCAAGGCACTAACATAGCTACTATCCCTACATGGCTTACAAGATACCTGGTGGCTGAAACATCCAGCCGAAAGGGACTACACATACTCCTCTGAAGCTAAAAAAGTGGCTAGCAGGCTCAATTATTGGTTCACATCACAGGGATTAACACCACAGGTGTTAGATGCTTCAATATCCCCTTTATACATTTTAGACCACGCCCCACTGAGTGTATCTATCATGATGAAGCCCTCCACCCCCAGAGCTCTGACATGGAGGCTGGACCCCTTACTGTTGCAGGAGACAGATTTATAGGCATGGGTGGCCAAAGAAACAGAGAAATATTTCCTAGATAACCCTCAAGGCTCAGCAAGCTCAGCTGCTAAGTGGGAAGCCTATAAAGTGACTATGAGGGGTAAAATAATCAGTTATGAGCACACCGCAGAAAATTGCAGGAAAAAGAAGCAGCTGCCCTTAAGGCAAAGCTGAAGGAAAGGGAACAACAATACAAAAAAGACTCCGGTAAACTCAAAAATCGAGAATTGGTGTATGAAATAACATCCCTCAGAATACAGTTGAATGTGTTGGCCACCAGGAAAGCTGAACTTATGATACAGTGCATAAAACACAAGTATTGGGCATTTGGGGAGAAATCGGGGAAAACTGTTGGCCTACAGACTTAAAAATCAACAAGCTGAAAGGTACATTGCCAAACTGCAGTCCAATAAAGGTTAAGCATGTGTCATCCCTCAAGCAATTAATAGTATAATTAGGGAATTTTATGAATCTCTTTACAAATCGCATGTTCAGCAGGATGGTCAGAACATTTCAGCTTTCCTGAAAGGCACTAAACTTCAGAGACTTACAGATGCCCAAAAAGGGCTGTTGGATGCATCCATAACAAAGCAAGTGCTGATGACTGCAGTTGCAAATGTGGTCCCACATAAAGAATCTGGGGAGAAGGGTTCTCAGCAGACTTCAATAAGGTGGTCCAGGAGCCAATCACTAACCCAGTGCTAAACATGCTAACACATGCCCTAGAAAGACGGGTTGCCCGGCACTGTGCGGGAAGCAATTATTACAGTCCTTCCAAAACTGGGGAAAGATCCATCCCTACCAGCTATCTACAGGCCCATCTCCCTCATTAATGTGGACACCAAAATACTGGCAAAGGCCCTGGCTACTCTTTTGGAAGCAGTACTCCTCCTACCCTGATCCACCCCTCCCAAGTGGGATTTGTTAAGGGGCGAGCTAGTGCAGATCATATGAGAGCAATTGTTATACTTAAACAGGGCAATTTATCCCTACCAACACCAGGAGCAGCCATCTCGGTAGACTTTGAGAAGGCATTTGATTCCCTGGAATGGGAATTCTTACATGCCATCCTACGGCATTGCAACTTTGGGGACACATTCAGGGGATGGGTTAAGACTGTATATGGAGGCCCCACAGCTAAGATCCTCACAAACAACATACTATCAGAACCATTTCAGCTGTAAAGGGGGCCGAGGCAGGGCTGCCCTCTCTCCAATACTGTTTGTGCTGGCGATTGAGACATTGGCTAGTGCACTTAGGGAACACCCCAAAATTATGGGCCTAGAGGTGGGGGGGGAGACAACATGCCATGCTATTTGCAGATTACTGTCTTATCCTGACGGACAACACTGAGGTCACCGCCCCACATACTTTAGAGTTATTAAACTCCTTTGCTGCAATATCTGGGTTCCGCATTAATAAGGGCAAAACAGAGGTCCTACCCCTTAATGACCTGACAACTCAAAAGATCATTGCTAAGACAGCCCTGAAATGGGCCCAGGAGGGGATCAAATATTTAGGGATACACATAAATTACAAGTAGGACACATTAACCGACAGAAACTTCTCCCCCCTTATTAATATCCTACAAACAGAGATAAATAGATGGAAACACCTCAACCTATCCATACCAGGAAGGGTAGCAGCAGTTAAAATGATTATAGCACCCCAAATTTTCTATCTGCTATCATACATTCCAGTGGAGATCCCGGGGAAATGGTTCCATGAGCTAGACACTATGATACTGAATTTTTTATGGGAATCATCCATTCCTAGATACAGTAGGGCCAAACTTAGAGCACTGAGAAACGGGAGGGTGGGGATTGCCCCACTTTCAACACTATGCCTATACATTCTCAGTAGCCAGAACCTACAAAATATTACAAGACCAGGGCCAAATAGGCCTGCATGGATAGATATTGAAATGGGTGCTCCAGTGAGTCAGCCTTGATGCCTGTATAGGCCAAAGCCTAATGGCTCCACAAAAGAAATGGCACACCATAAAGGCTGCTCATACTGCTTGGCATAAAGTAGGCCAGCTGCTGGGTACACGTTTAGACCTAGGAAAATGTAGTACCATTTGGAACAACCCACAGTGGCTAACAGACAGGAACCCCTTCTTATGGGAGGACTGCAGGAGGAAAACCTTCTTTAAGATTAAGGATGTTCTTACAATTGATGGGGATAATCTAGACACCTTCACCTCACTGTAGGATAGATATCAGCTGCATAAAAGAGATTTCTGGAAGTACCTACAACTGCTGCATCCCTATTCAGAGAAAATTAAAACGGGATGCCAGTGCACTGGGTATAAAAGTAATGGAACAGAGCTTAAGAGACAAATTCCACGGCACGCATGGTTAAAGAAAAAAAAAAATGGCCTAGCAGGTGTAATACATAAATCTATACAGGAGGCAACTCCAGACCCCTCTTTGATAGCCAAGGCACACTGGCAAAAAGCTCTAGGCCAGCCCATCTCCGAACAACAATGGAAGGCGTGCTGGTCCCATGCTTACAGAGCCTATAGTGATCCCCGAAGCATACCGACAGAAAATAAGATACTGCATTTGTGGTACAGGACACCGGCACAGCTTAAGTGAATGGGGCTAACACAAGGGGACCAGTGTTGGAGGTGTGGGATGGAAAGGGTGGACCTGTTACATATCCTGTGGCACTGCCCACTCATTGGACAACTGTGGGATAAGGTCATACGTTGCTGTTCAGAAGTCATGGACTACACCATCCCTCTTTCCCCGGAATTACTGATACTGGGGATAGGACCCACTGACCCACAGCTCAGAACCCAACAAAAGTAATGGTTGTTACAGGCCACAGTAGTAGTGAAAAGACTGATTCTGAGAAGGTGGCAGACAACTGAAATTCCCACATTTAAAGAATGGCTTATGGCCATGGAAAAACTAGCTACATTTACTAGAATGTCACAATTTGCTGCTGGCAATAATATGACATTCTCTGAAAGATGGTCCCCTTTTATTAAGTATGTTGCCCATAAAAAACAAACCCCAGGGCCCCTCAGGAGCAAAGACCTGCTTAAACCACCATGAGACATGTGTTAGACAAAGAAGCTCTCTCACCCAACAGCTGCACCTGCAGTGCCATCAGGCACCACATTACCTAGCCAGACAGGTAAACTACTCTAGGAAGAGCCTAACCCCAAACATCAGAACCTCCTCGAAATAGGCCACATTAGGCCATGGCAGATTCAGTGATGTAACACCTACCTCACATTTTGCCAAAAAAGACCTCTTCTCAGACATAGAATAACAATACGTGTGACTTCTCTGTAGCCTCACTGTGAACAAGTTGAAAGAAAATGTTTAAATGTAACCATGTTGGTGAACTTGTATGAAATGTAAAAATGTTTGCTGTGAATCTTTGAAACTCAAAAAGATTAACTGCAAAAAAATGCTACTCACCTCCACTGTGCCAGCAGTACCCTGCCCCACTCCCTTTTGCCCCCTATTGATACCCACCTCCTGGCACCTACTCACTGCCACCGCTGGGAAGGGGAACTCCACAAAGGGATGGAGGTCATGCAGCAGGGACACAGCACAGATCTTACATGGGGGCCCAAGACCTACACACATTCCAACTACACTAAAACACAGCTTAAACACTCACAAAAGTATGTAAAGAAAGAGAAAGCAAAAGAAAAACCTAAAACTAAACACACTGTCACCTTCCACACACTAATACAAATACAAATCCCTAACCACAATCACCCCACAACCACACACGCCATACATTCTCTAACACCCACTCCGCCCTCTCCACCCACCAGTAATACAGTGAGTAACAGAAAATCAAAAAGGGAGAACTTAAATACTGAAGCAAATGTACTGTGGAACCAATTTTGCTCTTCTTAGAGCTGACGATTGTCCAAAAGATTTACTACTCACTGTTTAAATATTTATCAGATGCTAAGCAGTTTGTTATAGTCCCAAGAAAATGACAGTTTCTTTGGTCCAAAAAGTCCAAAGCAAGAAGGACACAGTGCTCACACCACCACGCCAATCCTAGATAGTCAGTGTTAATTTATAATGGGATAGAGTTTGTGTAGTAATGAGATTTCGGAGGTCAAAGTCACTGTTCTTACAGTACCTTTTATCTAGTGCTCTCTCACTGCACCAAGATGGAATTTTAATAAAAGGAGGAAAGTCAGCAAGCTGGTCTCAAGGTCTCACCGGAGGAACTGAAGAACGAAAACACCGATCACACCAGTGCTGTCAGATGAATCACTATGAAGAAACGGCCGCACTGCAGATTTACATGTCTCACAGCAAACTAGCACGGACGGCCGACATAAAGAAGAGTTCCAGGTTCTCCCAAGATGAGATGTTAATACTTAATATTGCATAAATGTTCAAATAAACAGCCAAAAACACTGCAAGTGCCCATAACTGGTGGCTCAACAGGGAAGTAAGGCAGTTGATTCTACACAAAAATAAGGTCTATAACTGCTGGAAGGAGACAGGCTGCTTCCAGGGAAGGGAGGAGCACAGAGCAGCATAGAAGGACAACAAATTCACTAAAAAAATACCACCAACAGCTTAATCTGGTTTCAAAGTCAGTTGGCATTCATCTGTATCCCCCTTCCCCGGGTCGTGCCTGAAAATAGGCAGGATTTGTCTAGTGCACTTACCCGGTCAACAAAAGCTGAATAAAAATTTAAAAAAAATACAGAAATAAGGATGCCAAAGGGGGTCTGGAAACCATGATAGCAGTAGAAAAGAACAGCTATGTAAGAACTTACTGTAACAGTAGATCTTCGAAGGAATTTGTTCCATCAGGTCACACCTCTAGGACTTATGCCGCCAGGCACTAGGACCACACAGAAACTTTTCTCAAGCAGTCTATCAGGACCGCCCATGTCGATATCAGGAGCTGACGTCCTGCAGCATATAAGTGTGGGTGGCCCCACCCCCCTCTTCAGTTCCCCGCCGGAGACCATACTTACCAGGCCTCCCTTTAGGGAACCAAGGAGACAGATGGAGTACCCAGCTATCCAAAAAGGCTGGAACAAGAGGCAGGCCATCCTGGAGAAAGAGACAGAAGGGAAGAAACAGACCAAACAGGAGATGGAGAGCTGGTCAGCAAGACCTGTTGAAAGAAATTCTCTCAAAGATCTGCTGTTACAGTAAGTTCTTAGGTAAATGTTCTGTCTGAGGATATCTCCATCATCAGGTCACACCTCTGGGATGAGCTCTAAGCAGTACACACAGCAAGACAGTCTGGGTGGCTGGAGGTCAGAAGCCTAAGAAAGCAGGCCTTGAAGCACAACTAGACCAAATCCTGCCCGTCTTCTAGAGGCAATGTCCAGACTGCAGTGCTTGGCGAAAGCTTGAACAGTACTCCAAGTTGCAGCAGCACAGATTTCTGCAGTTGACACATTCCTGAAACAGGCAACAGAAGTGGCTATGCCCTTGGAGGAATGCCCAGAACAACTCCAGAAAGTTCCTTACAGTACTTCCTGTAATAAAAAGTAATACAATTGGCCAACCTCTTGGACAGACACTGTTTAGAAACTGGAACACCCTCTTTCCCAGGGGCGAAAGAAACAACTGTGAGGACTTCCTGCATTCCTTCGTATGATGTATACAATACCTAAGTATTCTTTGAATATCTAACATATAGAGCAATGCTTCCCGTAGATTGGTATGCTCTGGATAATAAACTGGCAGGTTGATAGTTTGATTTAGAGTGAACTTAGACACCACCTTAGGTAAAGAATTAGGGTTAGTATGCAAAGACACCCTGTCTTCATGGAAAACCAAATAAGGAGGCTCACACATGAGAGCCTGCAGCTCTGAAATCTTAAAGAACACATTCCTCAACAGAAAGCGTAGCTCACAAGATGTGGCTGGCTCAAAAGGAGCCAAAGTAAGCTTCTCTTAAAAAAAAAAAAAAAAATGGCTCCCAGGCCACAACTGGATTGCAGAGAGGAGGCTTCAAATGCAGAATGCCACTCAAAAATATATGGGCCAAATCCAGTTGGGCCACAGTATAGCCATCATTGGGCACATGGAAGGCTGATATGGCAGACAAGCGCACCTTAATGTAAGAGTATTGTAGGCTGGCATCCAACAAGGGCAGCAGATACTCCAGAATCTGATTCACTGAACAAGTAAAGAGGTCCAGGTGATGTGAAGGAGCCCACAGAGCAAAGCATTTCCACTTTATAGAACAGGTAGCTCTGGTGGAGGGTTTCCTGGCAGCCACCAGGACATCAACCATTTTTGGGGACACCCCAGATCTCACAATGGCTATGTCCTCAGGAGCCATGCATGGAGGTGAAGAAACCTGAGGTCCAGATGGACCACAGTGCCCTGTTCTTGTGACAGCAGATCCTTGCACAGAGGCAGGGGTACTGGAAGTTCCACTGCTAATTACTGCAGTAATGGAAACCATATCTGATGAGGCCAGAAAGGTGCCACAAGAATTAGAATGGCTCCCTCCATTTGGAGCTTGATTAGTACCCTCTGGGTCAGAGGGAAGGGAGGAAAGGTGTACAGAAACCTCCCTTTCTAAGAGAGGGACAACATGTTTCACCAGAAAACTCCAGGCCCTGGACAGAGTGAGCAGAAAAGTGGCAGTTTTGCACTGAGTGGGGAGGCAAAAAGGTCCAACTCTGGACAACTCCACCTGTCGAGCAGGTCTTCTACAACTGAGGTCAGCAGCTCCCACTTATGCAGTCTGGATTGCAGCCTGCTTAGCCTGTCCTCCAGAATGTTTTGGGCACCTGGAACATGGATGACTGACAGTTCTAGACTGTGTTCTAGAGTCCAGTACCAAACTCTCATCACCTCCATGCACAGGGGGTAAGAGTGAGTCCCCCCTTGCTTGTTTATGTAATAAACAACATTGAGGTTGTCTGACTGTACCAGCAGATGCCCTAGAGAGAGATGATTCCGGAAGGCATACTGAACTGCCCTCATCTCTAGAACATTTGTGTAGAGGGAAGGTTCCACTATGGTCCACGACCCTTGGGTCTGGAGAGGACCCAGGTGTGCTGCCCAACCCTGCCCCAAGGCTTCTGTGGTGAGAACCTGCTGAGGGAAGGGGATGAAGAATGGAACTCTCTTCAGTAAGTTGCTGGATTCCATCCATCACTGGAGCACTTTGAGAGCAGGGGAAGATACTAGAACCTGCTGTTCCAGATCGTCAGTGTGCTAATTCCACTGAACCATTAGGGTCCATTGGGGGAATCCTCATATGCAGCCTTGCCAGGGGTACTGTGGCTGCAGCAGCCACCATCAGGACCAACAGCCTCAGGAATGTCCTGACTGTGACATATCTGCTCTGAAACACCAGCTGGGCTTGGGCTATGAGGTGTTCCACCCTGTCCTGGAGCAGGAAGGCTAAGCTTTTGGCCATGTTCAGAACTGCCCCTATGTACTGCAGATGCTGGCAAAGGGTTAGGATGGATTTGGGCATGTTGATTGTGATCCCTAGGGCCTTGAATGCCTGTCTGGTACATTCTAGGGTCTGAGGCAATTGCTCCCTGGACGGGGCTTTGAGCAACCAGTTGTCAAGGTAGGGAAAGACATACAGTCCTTCCCTTCTGAGTGCTGCTGCCACCACTGCTGAGCATTTGTTATATACCCATGGTGCAGATGGCAAGCCAAAGGGCAATACCCTGAACTGGTAATGCTCCCCCAGAACAGGAACTGGAGGTACCTCCTGTAGGGGGTGCAAACCTTAATATGTAGGTATGCATCCTGCATGGCCACGGAGCATATCCAGTCCCCTTGTCTCAGTAGGCCAGCAGACCTTGTAAAGTGACCATTTTGAACTTCTTGTACTGAATGTAGAAGGTTCCCTGTGGATTTGAGGATGAGGAAGAAGCGTGAATAGAACCCTGTGATCCTTTGGTGCCAAGGCACTGGTTCTATGGCCCTCTTCTTCAGTAGTGTGCGATCTTTCTCTAGGACCACTGGTACCTGACCTGGAGGGTAAACTGACGGAACAGGAGGAAGGTCTGAAGGCAACTCCAAAAGTTCTACAGTACACCCCTATTCTGTTAGTTGCAGGACCCAAGCATCTGTAGTCAGTGCCCTCCACTGTTCTAGGTGGAGGGAAAAATGATCCCTGACCACCACCTTGTGACTGAACATGGGGGGTCAGAGAGGGAGTCATGTGGAAGCAGCAGATCCTGCAGCAGGGGCCGCAGCTTCAGCTCTGGGGCTTTTGGGGCAGGAACCTGCAGTGGGGGTAGGGCCAGCAAGGTAGAACTTGCTCTACGTTGGCCTTGAGGCTTGGTCCCTGGCCCAGTTCTGTGAGAAGCCCTATGAAAGGAGGACCACCATCTGCCCCTAGATTGGGTGTGGTATAGGGAGCGGATAGACCTTAAAGCCCTCCCTGAGACCTGCAGATTATTAATGATACCCTTCACATCTGCCCCAAAGAGTTTGTTTCCTCTGAAAGGGGCGTTAAGAATGGACTGCTGAACATCAGCAGCAAACCTTGACAGTCTCAGCCAAGAGTGCCTTCTAAGGCAAGTGGCAGTGGCAGCTGCCCTGGCTGCAGCATCCGCCACATCAAAATTAGACATCAGGAGTTGCTTGCCCACATCAGCTGCAGCCTGAAGGGCTTTAAGTAGCTTCTGCCTCTGGATACTCTTCTGGAGGGCCTGGGCTGCTGCTTTGGTCTTTTCAAGAGGGCATTCTGGAACTTGATCACATGGGCCATGTAACTGGTTATCCTGAGACCCAAAGTGGATGAGGCAAAGGTCCTCTTACCCCAGAGATCCAGTTTCCTTAACTCCCTATCTGGGGGGAGGGAACTGTGGTGCTTGGACATCTTAAACCTATTATGGGCCATCTTTATGACCACTGTATCAGTCTCAGGCCGAGCCGCAAAGAAGGGCCTTTCTGAGGGAGCCTGGTATAGCCTGTGTGCTTTTCTGAGCATGGCCGAGACCATGTTTAGCCTGTTGGCCATGGTGGCATCCTTTAGTGCATCTACCATAGGCGGTATAATCTTTGGGGAAGAGTCTGAAAGTTCCAGATACTCCACCAGATTTCTTCTAGTAATATCCTTCCCCACAGCATCAAACCCCAGTGCAGCCTGGAGCTGCTTCATCATTTAGAAAGAGAGGTCTTCAGGAGGGGATCTAGGAATATGTACTATAGAGTCCTCACTCACAGAGGAGACCATGGAACCAGAGTCAGAGTGGATACCCATATCCTCCCCTCCTCCTCATCAGTCGGGAGGAGGTCAGGATGGTACTCCTGCTCCACGTCAACAGCCTCTGAGGGGAGCGAGGGTGTCGACGTCTGTGGAAAAGCAGGGCACTGCAGCCGGAGTGGTGTCTGTGCAGGGGCTGCCCAAGGTAGCTCTGTAGGAGCCGGGAGGAGGTGTTGGATGATAGCTACAAAGGAGCAAAACACCGTCTGGACATCGATGGCTTATGGCCCCAGAGCCAGGCGGCATTGACGGGGGTGACAGGAATCCTGACAGTGAGGATCCATTGCTGACCCTAGAGGGCTTAGGGAAGCACAGCATCGATGGGGGCCACTGAAGTCCTGACATAGAGAGGTCATTGCCAGCCAAAAAGGGTCCAGTGGAGCTGACTGCCAACTGACCTCACAGTTCTGGAGGTTGGAGCGGCACAGCCTGCGACTTCGACACAGGCAATTCTGATGTTAAGGACCTTCTCCCACCATGGAAAGACCAGAGGAACTCACTGTCGGATCCAGCCTGGAGAAAGCTGAGACCTGAGTGGTAGGAGGCATCGATGCCGAATCGGTCAACCGTGCTGCTACAGTCAATGCCATGGATAGCGGTGACCAGGAGTGCAGCCAGGGAAGACAGAGCTTGCTGTGGGCCTACTCCCTGAGAGAGTGTTTTCCAGAAGATTTATCCTGGGCCTTGGCAGGCTGGAGGCCTGAGGAGTGGACCAGCAACAGGGAGGAGCTCTTCCCTTGCAACTCCTTCTCCATTCTGCCTACCTGTTACTCAAGCAGGAAAGAGTGCAGGGCATTCTGGCAACGCCACCAGGTGGTGGTGTTGAACTTCAGACAGAACACACAGGCCCAAACATTGTGATCTGGGTTGAGACAGCAACACAGATGCTGTGCTCATTGCTGGAATAAGTTTTCCTACCGTAGTCGCAGTAATGGATACATTTAACATGTTCCTCTGTTCGTTATATACACAACAAAGGAAGTCACTTTGGAGACAGTGAAGATTACTAAGGGGAGAAAATTAAAAAATTGGAAGAATTTTGGTGGTCGACTAAATGGCAAAATCTCAATGGAGTCCTGGCGAGTCTGGTCGATGGCAGGAAAAGAACTGAGGAGGAAGCAGTCACCCATGCTTATATGCTGCAGGACATCGGCGCTTGATGTCATCATGGGTGGCCCCTGATAGACTGCTTTAGAAAAATTTCCATGCAGTACTAGTGCCTGGAGGCACAAGTCCTACAGGTGTGACCTGATGAATGAGATATCCCCGAAGAAGATCAGCTGATAACATCAAAGCATTCTTTCAGTACATAGACAAAGGAAAGTGAGGAAGGCAATAAGTCCCTGACAGCAAGGGTAAGGAGAGAGAAACCTGTTTATGAACCAGGGGTGATGACTGATATGTTGAATTAATACAAAAAAGGCAGTCACTTACAGCTCAAAAGTAAACTGCCCCTACAATAGCAAGAAGCCAGCTGGTGTAAAATAGCAGGATAATTAATACAGCGTCAAAGTTCTAAATCCCGGGACGGGTAAAGAGAAGATCATCTGTACACATCTGCATGACACAGGAAGAGAGATCTTCCCCAACCTGAAATTTTAACAGCTAGCTGTGACACTGTCACAAATAGTGCAGAGGTACATCAAGCTTTTCATTTCTTGCCTGAATCACCTATATCCATAATAGGGCATGGGGTCATAATGTTGCGGACAAAACCATGCACATCAAGACCGCACACCTACATACAGCGAGCGGCAACCCCCAGAACTATTATAATCAACTCCAAGGGAGTGTGGACACAGGGGCAAGAAATAAAATACAAAAAGAAAGAGTCCTTAGCAGGGAATCAAACCATGTTCCCCCCAACCCCATCCATTGCAGGATCGGGTGCTCTATCCACTCCACCATGGGAGCGGCTTGACCAAGCATCCGATCGGCAGTGGCTATGTCCACTTCCTCCTTGCTGGTGAGCATCAGGGGGTAGTGATACTTTCGTATTGCTGTAGTTCCCCTGCCACTATAAAGCCATACATGCTACTCGCAGCACACTCTCCATGTGCACATTTTCATCCACGAGATTATGACCCAGTAGGCCATATAATAGTGTTTATACCATTTCTTCCTATGGACTCCCCAAGCTTCCAGGGCAGCTGGCAGGCATACCATAACAGGCAGGCATCAAGCTACCACAAACCTGCACTGGCTGATGTTTCGGCATAAGGTCACACCATCCTCAGAACTTAGGTCACGTCTTGCAGTGTTTAATTATATCCACTCATGGTTTCCAGGGAGACCAACACCGTATTAAAACTTCAGGTTGCGTAAGATCGTGCTTCCTGTGTAATGCTGGTGTGTGCTGATAGACTTCTCTTTTCCCTTCTGAGGGTTTAGAATTTCTCTGTTATGCTGAATGAATACTTTGCTTTGGTGTTCACCAAAATGCTCCAAAAAAGGTGGTATCTGGGGGAGGGAGGCCCATGGCATTAAGGGAAATCATTTTGCAAGCTGCGGACCTAATGCTTAGTAGTTGACTAACTGGCAAAGATCAAGCCATGTAAATCCAAAGGTGCAGATAGGATACACCCCAGGATCATAGTGGAACTGAAGAAACAATTATTGGCACCTCTTGCGGTAATCTTTCATTAGTCTGTTTGTACAGGTGCCGTGCTGAAGGACTGGAAAGTGACCAGTGTGGTCCCCATTTCAAAAAAAGGGGGTAAGGTCGAACCCTGGCAACCACAGGCAAGTCACTTCTGACATCGGTGCTGGGCAAGGTTGTGTGATCCATTTTAAAGTACAGAATAATGGATTACTTGATCGAGGCCAATGTTTTAACCCCATCATCATGGTTCTATGATTGCCTGATCATGCCAAACCAACCTGATTACATTCTTTAAGGAGGTGACCAGCGATATGGACAGGGGCAAGGCCACAGATCTAGTCTATTTGAACTTCAGCAAGGGCTTAGACACTATGGTGCATGATCAGCTTCTGGTCCTAGTACACCAATGCAATATACACAATGCATTTACAAGCTGAATTGCTAACTGGCTTGGGGGCAGGAAGTAGATGGTTGTGGTGGACTGGCACTACTCTGAGTGGAGAAGTGTACTTAGCAGCATCCCTGAAGGATCGGTACTGGGACCACTGCTTTTTAACATTTCTATCAATGATCTGGAAGCTGGAGATCTTCGGGGTATCTCAGTCATCAGGTCACACTGTAGGAACTTCACCGTCGGTGAAGCAGGATCCACACAGAAGATTTTCCAGCAGTACCATTAGGGCCACCCACACTGATGTCACCTGCCAACGTCACCAACTCTATAAAGGCATGAATGGCCCCACTCCCTACTCAGTTCTTTCCCACCATCCACTCTGTTCTCATGGGTCTCCGCAGAAGCTTTGATGTAGTTTTGTGCCATTTTCGCCTACGACTTTTCTTTCCTTAGTGTTTTAGAATATCTTTTTAACAAGAGATTCATTTACCTTATTTACATTGAGATTTAATCCTTCCACTTTCCTCTTCCCTCGCTGCCACTGTGGAAAGAAGATTGCTTCTTCAGATAACCATATCCTCTATGCCTACTGTCTTGGACCTGACCACAACGTCTTGGCCTGTGAGCTCTGCCAGAAATTCAATCAAACCACCCTTAGACAATGCAAAAAAGGCTCTCAAAAAGTTCCTTATGGAACAACAGGTAGCCAGTTCTGGGCAAGTGTCCTCGAGGGTCCCTCTTTCCCTGTCACTGGCAGGTACATCAAGCTCCCAGGCCACAAAAGCCTGAGACAAGTACTGGGGGTCACAAGAAAGACCATGAATTGGACCACTCCCCCCGTGGCGATCCCAGTCCCCAACAGCCTCTTCATCTTCCTCCAGGGGTACTCCATCAGTTGCAGCTGCACCGACGCCCACTGCTGTCCGGGCCTCAGCTCCTCCCAGGCCCTTAATGACAGCGCCACCTCCTGCTTTTCAGGGAGGCTGATCATCTACCTTTAGGTCTTTGGCCCACAGTTCGTCAATGCTTGGGTCGTCAATGACAGCCCCTCCATCGTGGCCTGATACCTCTCCAGGCCCTCAGCAGGCTGGCTCTTCAGGCCCCAATGGATGTGTCGTCACACCCGTTGCTGCCGTCCCCTTCTCTGTCAATGCAATAGTCTCCTGCCGTCAACCTCAGTGATATCCTGGCCTGGTTCACTACAGTCCTGGTCCACCAGTTGGGCTCTTGCAGGCCTGGGTCCCCTGCGTCGTCGACAGCCCCATTGTCGTCTATGCCACTTCATCCTTCTCAGTTGGTTCCCCATGGGCTGTCATTGGTCCCCCGTTCATTGGACCTCAAGTTGGAACAGGTCGACGTCAAGGAAGAGTACCATCCTGACCTCATCCTACCTAAGCAAGAGGAAGAATAGGAGGAACCTCTTTCTTTTAGGAGGCAGTGTAGTGTAGTGGGTTAAGGCTCTGATCTGCAGATCTGGAGACCTGGGTTAGAATCCCACAGCCACCTAGGTGCATACTGTGTGATCCTGAGCAAGTCACGTAACTTCCTTGTGCTCCCAGGTCACATCTGGAAACAAGCTTCGGCTCAGTGTGCTACTCCTGGTTAAATAATGTTCCCTTTCCCTTTCCCTTCTGATAGGTACACTGCCTCTTCAGTGAGTGAGGACTCTGTCAAGCATAACCCCAGGTCACCTTCTGAGGACTCTACTTTCTTTAATGTTATGAAGCAGCTGTCCACAGCAATGGGCTTTCATGTTGAGGAAGAGGATGCCACCAGATGGGAGCTGGTGGAGTTTTTGGAAATCCTAGAATTTCCTCTTAAGGTCATTCCTCCTATCCTCCCAGCTTGAGGAATGTCACTACTGCTGCCTGGCATAGGCCTGACATGGTCCTTGCCATGCCCCGCCAGGTGGATAAGTTATATCATGCCCCTCCGGGCCTACCTTACTATGCTGCCCAACCCAAGACCGATTCTCTGGTCAGTAAAGCAGCATATGGTGGGGTGGGATTATTTAACCAGGAAAGGCACATTAAGCTGAAGCTTGTTTCCAGGTGTGACCTGGGAGCACAAGGAAGTTAAGTGACTTGCTCAGGCTCACACAGTATGCAAGTGGGGGCTGGGGGATTCAAACCCAGGTCTCCAGGTTTGCAGCTCAGTGCCTTAAACCACAGTGCTATACTGCCTCCTTATGACAGGTCCAAGGTGTCCAGGCACCTTAGCCTCCCCCCCGGACAGGGAATCTAGGCAGATTCACCATTGGGGCAAGCAGGTATAAGCCTCCTCTACTTTGGGGCTGTGGATTGCTAATTACCTCTTGCATATGGTTAAATACCAGAATACCATCTGGAAGGAGGGCAAGGCAGCTGTCCAGGCCCTGCCAAAGTGCTCCTAGAAATAGGAGGTTCTCAAATGCTTGCAGAGTATTGAGGATATTAGCAAGCATCTCCTCAGAGCCTTGTATGCTATATCTGACACTGGTGCCAGGGCTGCTGCCACAGGCAACAGCTTTTGTGGGTACTCCTGGCTGAGGGTCTCAGGTTTTGCTGCAGATGTCCAGCAGAAGGTGCTCAGTGTCCCTTTCAGTGGCTCCAAATTATTCAGGCCAGATGTTCAGGTCATCATTAATGACCTACAAGCATCAGGCAGGGCTATCAAGTCTGTCCACTTGCTCTGTCATACGCAGCCTAGGAGCAGACAGTGCCCCCCTTTTCACAAGGTGTCCCATAAATCCGGAGCAGCCTCCCATCCTCAGGGCAAGAGAAAGGTCTCCTCCGACTTGCCTACCCCCTCCTCCTCCAGGGCTGCAGCAAAGCATCCTAGGGTGATAGATCAGCCCCAATGGCTGGATCTGCCTCCTCAGCTGAACTCCTTGCCAGACCCCCCTTTTGCTGTCCCCGACCAAGAGATGGTGGTCGGAGGTCTGTTCTCTCTCCATCTCAATCAATGGAGAACCATCACTTCAGATGCCTGGATTCTTCAGATAGTAGAGAGTGGATACACTCTGAAACCTGTAGAGATACTTCCAGAGACTTCTCCAGTACCCTCCACCTGCCCCCCAATCCCATCTAACAGTTCTCTGGGAGGAGTTACAGTCACTTCTGCAGAAAAAGACCATCGAGCCTGTGCCCAGGCACCAAAGGAACAAGAGTTTCTATTCCAGGTTCCTCCTGGTCCCCAAAAGGACCTGAGATTTGAGGACTATTCTAGATCTCAAGGACCTCAACCTTTATGTCCAGTATAAGAAATTCTGCATGGTCATTTTGCCAGGCCTGCTGCCCCTGCTCAAGCAGGGTGAATGACTGTGCTCCTTAGATATGCAGGATGCTTACCTGCACATCTCAGTGTATCCTCCGCACAGGAGATTTCTCAGGTTAAGCAGTACCAATTGAAAGTATTGCCCTTTGGCTTATCCTTTGCACTGTGGGTCTTTACAAAATGCTTAGCAGCGGTAGCTGTAGCTCTCAAGGGGGAGGGACTGTACATTTTCCCTACCTGGATGACTGGCTCCTAATGGCTCTGTCCAGAGAGCAGCTCCTCTGAACCCTTGAGAGAACCCTTCAGCTGTTTCTCTCCTTGGGCATAACTGTCAATCTGCCCAAGTCCATCCTGATTCCATCCTAGAGGTTGCAGTATATAGGGGCGGTCCTGGACTTGGTGCAGGGCAAAGATTTCCTGCCTCTAAACAGGGCAAAGTGCCTTATTGCCCAGGCTCGGGAGGTTGTCCAGAGACATTATGTTCCTGCAAGGGTGTACCTGATGCTATTGGGTCTTATGGTTGTGGCCATTGCCACAGTTCCCTTGGCCAGACTGCACATGTGAGCCCTTCAGTGGATACACAGAGTGCAGTGTGACCAACACATGGATGACTTGGATCAATTAGTGCTGGTCTCCTCCCTGGTCTGCAAAGTGCTCCAGTGGTGGATGGATCCATAGAACCTGTTACGAGGGGTCCCATTCCAGATCTCCTCTCCTCAGCAGATCCTCAGCATGGATGCATCCAGTTCAGGCTGTGGAGTGCACCTCGGTCCCTTTCAGACTTGGAAACTGGTCCCAGATTGAAACCTCCATGCATATTAACATCTTGGAGATGCGGGCAGTACTGTATGCCATGCAGGCTTTTCAGGACCATCTCCTCCCAGGTCAGCTGTTGATCCAGTCCGACAATCTCAGTGTTGTCTACTATATCAACAAGCTGGGGGGGGGGCGCATTTGTACCCCTTGTGCAGGGAGGCCATGAGAGTATGGTACTGGGCACTAGACCACAGTCTGATTATCTTGGCAGTCCACGTCCCAGGCGTGCTAAACACCCTGGCAGATTGCCTCAGCAGGACACAGTTCAGCATGCATGAGTGGGAATTTCTCTCATCCATCACAGAAGATCTGTTTGCCAGAGGGGGTCATCCAGAGTTGGACCTTTTTTCGACCCTATTCAACACAAAACTGACCAGTTTCTGCTCGCTAGATCCGAGGCCTGGAATTTTTTGGCAAGATGCGTTGTCCCTCTTTTGGAGTGGGAGGTTCCTTTACACCTTCCCTACATTTCCTCTGATTCAGAGGGTCCTAATCAAACTGCAGATGGAGGGAGCCAGAATGATCCTGGTCACACACTTCTGGCCACGGCAGATATGGTTTCCGTTACTGCAACAGTTAGCGGAGAAACCTCCAGTCCTTCTGCCTCTTTTCAGGGATCTCCTGACACAGGTTACGGGGACCCTGGTCCATCCCAATCTCAAATCACTTCATCTGCATGCCTGGCTCCTGAGAACATAGCCATTATCTGGTTTGCGGTATCTTAGAGAGTGGCGGGTATCCTCGTAGCAGCTCGGAAGCCCTCCACTAGAGACACATATGCCATTAAGTAGAAGAGGTTTGCCATCTGGGCTGCCAAACATCATCTGGACCCTTTCACTTCTCCGGTGAGCCAGATTCTGGACTACCTAACATATCTTTCAGACTCAGGTCTCCAGTACTCCTCCCTCAAGGTGCACCTTTTGGCCATTTTGGCCTTTCACGAGCCCATGGGCGGTCACACCGTGGCTCAGTTAGATGTGTCCCATACCTTTCTCAGGGGCATCCTGCATCTGAAACCTCCAATCTGTTCCCCTGTCCTGGCTTGGGGTTTAAATTTTGTTTTGGAGAAGTTGACCCTGTCTCTGTTTGAGCCAGCCACGACTTATGAGCTACGATTTCTCTCTTGAAAAATGTTATTTTTGGTTGCTATTGCTTCCACTTGAAGGATTTCCGAGCTTCAGGCTCTCTGGTGTGAAGAGCCTTATCTGATTTTTTATAAAGACATGGTGTCTTTGTGCATGAATCGTAAGTTCCTTCCCAAGGTGTTGTCTGAGTTTACCCTGAACCAATCTATCCACCTTCCTGTTTATTTTCCTGAGCGTGCCAATCCAGGTGAAGCACTGCTACATACGGTAGACATGCTCAGAATTTTGAAGTAGTATCTGCTCTGATCTAAGGAAAGCAGAAAGTCAAAGCAGCTTTTTGTTTCTTTCACCCCAGGAAGAGAGGGCATTCAGGTTTCTAAACAATGTTTGTCCAAATGGTTGACACATTGTATTGTGTTCTGCTATAAAAAGCATGGCAAAGAGTTACCAGGGGCAGTGAAAACCCACTCCACAAGGGGCATGGCTACCTCTGCAGCCTGTTTCAAGGGGGTCTTAGCCACTGACATCTGCACTGCTGCAACCTGGATTACCATCCATACGTTCACTAAGCACTACAGTCTAGACATTGCCTCTAGAGTCCGAGCAGGCTACGGCTAGGCTATCTTGCAATGTCTCCTGTCCTAGGTTTTGGTTGGCCTTCCTCTCAGACTGTCTTGCTGCACCTGTAACTGCTTGGGACTTATTCCTGCGGTGCAACCTGATGACTGAGGTACCCCCAACGAAGACAGAACAGTTACATAAGAACTTATGTAAAAGTAGGTCTTCGAGGGGATCTCAGTCATCAGGTCTGCCTTCCCTCCCACCATCACCCTTTTATGGGGTTTTCTTCTCAGCACTGGCTAATTGGTGTATCCAGCTTTTTATTTTGGCCTGGGCACCTCTCTCTCTCTCTCTCTCTCTCCTCAGTCCCCCATGGCATGGGTTTGCTTCTGTAGTCTCTGAGGAAAAGAATTGAGAAGGGAGCCGCTCACGCCTTTCTAGGGTTGGTGACATTGGCAGGTGACATCGGCATGGGCAGCCCCAGTGGTACTGCTGGAAAATTTTCTGTGTGAATCTTGCTTCACTGATGGTGAAGTTCCTACAGTGTGACCTGATGACTGAGATCCCCTCAAAGATCTGCTGTTGTGGTAAGTTCTTATATAACTGTTCTTTTCCAGGACACTGCTTAAGTTCATTTATGGCACTAAGTCAGCCAGGGTGGTGGACTCACTTGAGGACGTGACAGACTTTAAAAGGACCTGAACAAGCTGGGCAAATAGTTGGACTCTTGAAATCTTAGATTCATTGTAACCAAATGAATGGTGTTTCACTTCGGGAGGAGAAACAGAGGCAGGGTCTACACACTGTCTGAGGCTCCTTTTTTTTACAGTGGAGGAGGAGAAGGGTGTTGAAATAGACAAGGGATTAAAACATGATAAGCAGTGCAGTGCTGCAGTAAACAAGGCTGGAAGAATGCTGGGGTGCATCAAAAGAGGGTGACAAGCAGAGCAGAGGAAGTACAGTTATCCTACTGCTTTACAAGGCCCTGTTCAACCCACCTGGAGTACTGTGTGCAGTTCTGGGTCCTCCTATACAAAAAAGACATTGAGGCTGTTGTGAGACTGTAAAGCAGGGCAACGAAAACAATAAAGACTATAGAGCATGAAAGCTATGAGGAGAGTCTGGAGGCCATAAAGTTAAATAGATAGAGGCTAGAGTGCGGACTGATGCTGGCTCCTTGAAGCCGTGCATCCACTATATTACTGGAGCATTGATATCAGGAACCCTTCTTGAAACTTAGATAGCAGCACCAGCACACCACTAATCAACCAGCAATCCAAGTAAGGCACTGCTTATACAAGCAAAGGAAAAACGAGCATACCTTGTTTTTGCCACCACAATGTGCGTCTGCTTCATTATTTCCTTGCTTTCAATGGTGCTTCTTACCAAAACAGATTAATAGTGTGTTACTTGGATTGCTGGTTGATTGGTGTGCTGGTGCCACTACCTAAGTTTCAAGAAGGGTTCCTGTTATCAGTCCTCCGGTAATATGGCAGATGTGCAGCTTCAAAGAGCCAGCATAAGTCCACTCTCTAGCCTCTCTCCAACTATAGAACTCTATGCTGGAGGCCCTTGTCATACTCATCCTAGAGAAAAAGAGGCCTGAGGGAGAACATGATCTCCGTCTTCTGCATACTGAAGGGTATTGACAGGGTCAAACAGGTGAAAATGTTTGCTGTGCAGGACAAGGGGACACTAAGTGAAGCTCAAAAGTGATACATTCAGGGTTAAAGTTAGGAATAATGTCTTTTTCTAGAGGCTGGTGAAGATATAGAACAGCATACCTGCACAGGCAGTTGACATGAAGACAGTTCAGGCCTTCATGATAAGCCTGGACAAATTTCTTCTTACCGAGGGAACAGCTGGATACCCCAGGTAGTTAAGTGGGTAGCAAATCTCTCTAATTAAGTACTTGTTTGCACAGTATACTGTACTTGTTGAACCCTACTTAAAAGCGGGAGGAAGGGAGTGGACTCGATGGACTTAGTGTGCCTTCCAACCTTTAATTACTATGTTACTATATAACAGCCTGCAAACGTACCTGCCTGAGTAGCATCCCTGTGTTTTGAGGTTCCCTGCCCTTTTCTTTGGCAGCAGATGTAGTGCAGGAAACTGAGCCCTTATATACATTTGATCTTAAAGTTATAGTCACAGAGCTGTCCTATAGGCCGTAGGAAACGCTACACGCTCCCACGCTGGTGACCAGGGTTCAGGAGTTAACTCGGGAGTTGGGTAGATGAGGGACTTGGATGGTGTTGTGGTGCATCAATGCTCCCAGCTAGAGGAGGGTGGTGTCCCGGTTCAGCCACTGTAGTGAGCCCTGTGGTGGGCCAAGGGAGCTTATCTCCACTGCAGGGCACCGCTACGTGCATGCAAGGGCTCATGCATGGGAATCCACAAGCTTCAACAGGACACCTAGGAAGGGGGAGGAAGAAAAAGGGAACACCCCATGTCTCCTGGGCCACCAATCATGATGGCTGCCGGCACTTATGAAACCTGTACTGTGTAGATCCCCACTGGGTGGTCAGACATTACTTATTTATAAAGTTGTACTTCCAATTGCATTGTCAAAGTACATAGCAAAATTAAGGGAGGAGAAATGGAATCAAGAATGGTGTAGGGGAATTGAGGGTTGCAGAAGGGCACTGAGAAGAAGGGGGGGAAGAGGCGGGGCGGAGTCTGCACAAGATAGCGAACTGAGAGTTTTGCATGCATTGTGAGCTCTTTCTCGCCACAGTCCTGGAGGAGTTTTAGCTTTGTTTGGAGGCCCTCTTACTTACCAGAAGAAACTGAATGAGCTAAAGGATATAACTCGATATACGCGTGTAATGTCAAAGCGGTTTCGATGGCCGAGCGAGATAACCTCATATTTTAAGGCTGCAATAAACAAACTTGCAGCGCAAAGTAATCGAACCTCAGAGTCATGGAAATGCTGGATAGTAGATACCCAGAGTGCCCCTTCTCAATCAGAAACTGTAACCCCTAGAGAAACAGGTTCAAATGCTTACTGTGGCTTAAATCTGAATTGTTTTGATCTACCTGAGGCTTTAAACTCTGAAACTGAAATCAGTCAAAAACAGTTACCTTTTTTTAACAAACATTTAATTACAATGATACCTGTGCCTGGAAACAAGTTGGAAACCACTTTGATGGTCTTACGTAGTCTTGTTGTAAATCAAACAGTTTTTTAACTGATTCCTTCTCCAATCTGTACAAAGGAAAACTTTTCTGTTGTTCCCTCTATGTTGGTTATGGGGAAAACTAGATCAGCAAAGAAAAAACCCGAGGCACTAAGAAATGATGGGGGATAAAAAAAAAAAGGGGATACCACACAGGGCAACATAGATTTGCGCCCCCCCCCCCCGAAACTGTGGAGGAAACCTATTTACTAAATTACCCTAACAATAGGGTTTTAAAAGAGCCGAGGGCTGAAATTAATTCGGTACAGAGACTGGAACAATCAAAACAAAGAATATTAAAAGAACCGCAACAAGGTTTTGACAACATTAATACTACTTTAAATGCTGTGGAATCAAAACTCAATGAGGTGGCAGGGAAAATTGAGACCCTTTTATTAAGAACGGATGAAGCTGAAAACAGGTTGACTGCTGTAGAAGATCAAATGCCTAAGGTCTCTCTGCAACTTAACAGTACAACAAAAGAGCTTGAATCTCTTAAATTAAAAGTCGAAGATCTTGAAGCTAGATCTCGTAGGGATAATATAAAAATCGTGAATTTACCACAAAGGATTGAAGGATCTGATCCCCTAAAATTCTGTGAGGAAATGCTTACAATATTGGACCTAAAATACCCTGAGCAATGCATTGAGGTAGATGGGTCCCACAAAGCATTGGGCAGCGACTACCAGACTCAAAAGCTAGATTTATGTTTATCAAAACCCTAAGATTTCAAGATAGGGAACGGATCCTCAACAAAGCAAGATTGGAGAAAGGTCTTAACTATAACGTTACAAGACTGCATGCATATCCTGATTTGCCCCCCTTAGCAATCTCTAAAAGGAAAGCCTTTGACCCTATCCGGGACACTTTGAAAAAAAAAGGCATCCCATTTGCACTCTTATATCCTGCCAAGCTTAGGCTAAATCTGGGTGGGACAGTTTGTTTTTTCTATACGCTATCGGAAGTAGAGGAGGCTCTGAAAGAAAGGAAGGAATAAACAAGACACTCTACCCTCTTCCTAGGATGACCAAAAGGAGGGAGGGAGGGAAGAAAAAAAAGAAGGGGAAGGGAGGAGGAAAAGGGTGAAGAAAAAAAAGAGGAGGAAAAATATGGGGGGCAGAGAAAACAAGGAAAAGGAAAAAGCAAGCCAACAAAGTAAGGAAGAAAAATGGGGTTTAGGGAAGGGTATGAAAGGAAAAGTGGAAAGAAAATGGAAATCTGACAAGAAAGATGATTTGCCCCTTCTTGACCTATGGAAAACATGAAGGTCGTACTTTTTTACTATCTTAATCTAAGGGAATAACTGGGAAGCTGATAAGATTGATTACAAGTGTTCTCATTTTCCTCCTAAAAAATCCTTTTTTTATTGTGAGTGGGGGCCTCCGTTTCTGTTTTCACACTACCTTTTTTGGAAACAAAACCTAGGGACTACAGAGCAGGTGAGAAGATTCTCACATAAGATCTGACACGCACTAACTGGTTAGCTATCTTCTTACTCTATAGGAAGCGGAGAGGATCTACCTATATTTAGGTGGAATCCTGTTGGTTTCTGGGTCTATGTGGGGACCTTAGTATCAACAAATTTGAAACTGGGGGAAGCAGGGTGGGACACTGAGTTTGATTTACGTACTAAAAAAATCTGTAAGTATGTTTTTCAAAAATAAAATCTAAGCCTGGGTGATTAAGCCTCTTCTTCTATATCCAAGGTTATTGCTATTTCTTTCTAAAAAGATTGGATATTATGTCAGCTATCCTGTTGTCCTGTGAACCCTTGTTGTGCATCTTTCTCGTCTTATACTTCTTTAATATATATTATGACTGAGTTAAGAATAATGACATGGAATTGAACAGTGCCAGGGATAGAACTAAAATGAGAAAATAATTTAAATAGCTAACAACAAGAAAGGAAATTGTCTTTCTTCAGGAAATTCACTTTGATAAAAAGGATACACAATATTTTGCTAACTTATTTCAAGCAGAAGGTATATACACCACTTATGCAAGCAATTCTAGGGGAGTTGCAATTTTTATTACAAAGAATTTAAATGTACAAATATTGAATATAGAAGTAGACACGGAAGGTAGATCTGTATCCTGTAAACTCAATGTTTTACAGTTTCAGATCTCCCTATTAAATGTACATGCACCTAATGAAGAAGATTTGGAATTTTCGACTTCTCTTTTCTTAAAAGTGGCTTCATGGAACACCCGTCTGTTAATGGGAGAAGATTTTAATGTTACCCTGCATCCCTTAGATAGGACTTTCTCAGCGTCCAAAAAGAAAACCAGAACTCCAAATTTATTAAAGGGTTACATGCAAGACCTGGGATTACAGGACCCTTTTAGATTGTTTCATCCCACACTTCAAAAGTATTCTTTCCATTCTAAAACACATAACACATTTTCAAGAATTGATTTTTTCTCGATTTCAGGATATTTGCTTTCAAAAATTAAGGGCCAGATATTCAAAACTTTGCCCAGGGGCTAAATTAGCACTGCCTGGTGGGCAAACTTAGCCCGGAGCACAGAGCAAGCTATATTGAAATGGAAATAGCCCGGTGCTAATCCTGCTGAATATTGCAGGCTAAGAAAGCCAGGCAAACTGGTCTGGGAGTGCAGGGCAAAAATAGCCCGGGAATAAGACAGCACTGAATAAAGCAACCAGGAAGTGCAACCCACAACAACAACACAGTGCACAGCAACATGAGGGTAGGTACAGACGAACTACATGGCCAATGTGTGTACCAGCAAATGCATGGACTCAGCACAGCTGCAGGAAGCAGCAGATGTGAAAGAACAGTGATCAAAACTGTATATTATTCCCCGTACCATTAGTGCCATGCTAACACATTAGCGCGGCATTAGTGCAGAGCTAAGCAGTTAGCCCGGGGCAAACACGTTTGCCCGGAGCTAAAATGTGCCATATTCAAAAGTGCCATGCAAATGAGCCTACTTAGGTAGTCTCTGGGCAAACAACCAGATTAGTATCTCATTATACCTGATTTGCATGCAGTTTGCCCAGCATTACTGCAGGGTCCCACAGAGCCACCTGTAGGTCAGTCTGGAAGTACAGGGGCTGACCAGGTCCAACCGCAGCTCCACCTGTAGGTCATTCTGGCAGTGCACGATGATAGCTGCAGGCCACATGTAAACAGTACAGCATAGCATAGCGTATTGTACACCAGGGGACAAGACAGCATAGGCACAGGTGGTGGTGGTGCTGCATGCAACTGTCACACTGTAGGACATGCTACAGTGCACAGCAGACACTACAGTAGCAAGGGGCCAGTAGTGAGGGACACAGCACTGCCTATGTGTGTAGGGCAGTGATGATGACTGCACTGTACACAGTGACAGGCCCAACCTGCAGGTGTTTACTGACAGTGGACATTACTGTTACGCTGTTGTGTGACCCACAGATGCTGTACCTGTGGCATGGGATGCTCACAGTGACATGTACATTTCTGGCTTTGTGTGCTGTGGCAGTTGTACAGCTGTGCGGTATGTGGCCGGGGGCGGGCATATATTATTTAAAAGGCACACTAGTGTTGGGGGTATTCCCAATACTGGCCCATGTGCACTGCATGATGTGTCCCAGCCTTGTGGCCACACCTGGTCTGTGGCACAGCCTCACCACCCATACATGCTCCCCTCAACATCCTCCATGCCCACAGTGCTGCATGTGTGTGCTGGCATCTGTTTGTGTCCACAGATGTGTGATCTGCAGGTGTGTGCTGTATGGCCACAATGCCATGCTGTCCACTGGCAGCAGGGTCACCACTTACTGCCTGGCATGGCTGGGACTGGTGACAGATGATGGCATCATTGTGATGCCATCGGTTAGCAGCATGCTTCCTCTATGTTTAGCTTTATCTATGTGTCATATTTATTTGTTGAATTGCGCAAAACCAGCTAAACCCACACAAACACGCGCCAAAGCCAAAGTGTCATAAAGCTGATTCCTAAAGGTTAAGACAAGCTTTTCCTGGGTAATTTGCAACTCGTAAGGCTGTCACGCTAAGTCGCGCAGAAACCTAGTTTCGCGCGCTAGTCACTGGAATAATAGCATTGCGCCTTATTCATGTCAGTTTGCCCCTTGCATACATTATAATCTTGCCCGGCGCTAATGCAGTTTGCCTGCGCTATTTGGCCTTTTGAATATAGCAGACCCGCGCTAATCCCGTGCTACACCTGCGCAAACGGTTTTGGCCCGGCGCAAAGTTTTGAATATCTGGCCCTAAGTTCGTTAGGTATAATTCAATATTGATTTCGTACTATGCTTCTTGTTATATGCAGGTAAATTTTAAATTCATAGATTCACCTCAATTTAGGAAATGGTCAATGGATGACTACTTATGGAAAACTAAAAACTTTACAGAGCAGATAAAGGAACAAATTCAACTTTTTCTCTCCTGAAATTCAGTAAAAGATACCGCGGCTTATATTACATGAGAAGCACTAAAATCTTATATTAGAGGTTGGATTATAGCTTATGTAGGCAATCAATGGAAAAAGAACTCAACAGAGTTAAATAATTTATAAATTGAATTAGCTGTAGCCAAGGCTCTAGTAGCTCAAAATCCATCCGAGGAGAATAAGGTTAAATGAGCTCATATTAAACAAAAAGTGGAAGAAAATTGTTAAACACAGGCTAAACATCAGGGCCCAGATATTCAGAGCAGTTGCGCATGGTGCACCCAAGTTGCACCAGCGCAAGTACAAAGATACGCCAAGGAGCAATATTAAGTGGGAACCATAGCACAATGCAAAACCCATTGTGCCAATGCGCAACCATAATATATGCTGCGCAAGTGCAAAGGGCGGTCCCATGAATATGCAGTGCAATGGGATATTCAACCGTGAAGCCATGGTACAAGTGTGGAGCAAACCGAAAATGCGCTGACCAGACTTGTTCCTATAAAAACAGGGCGCAAACACACAGACAGCAGTTGTGCCATGAGTGAGAGAGAGAGAGCAGAGAGTGAGAGATAGTGAGAGAGACAGACAGAAAGACAGAAGAACAGACACAGAGGGAGAGAGACAGAGAGGTGATGTGGGAGAGGGAGAGATGGGCAAAGAGAGAGAGAGAGACACACACACACACACACACACACACAGATAAACAGTGTACCAGTGTGGCGCACAGACAGCGGCGAACCGCCCAGGGGGTACACTGGACTGAAGGAGTGATGGAGAGTGCACTGTTCCTGATGGAAGCAGTAATGAGGGGTGTGAGGAGGCAGGAGGAACAGCTATGTGGCAGATGAAGGGCCTGTTGGCGGTATGCCCGACACAGGTGGTACCGTGCCCGCATCACCTTTGAGAACTACAGTGACACAGAGATCGTGAGCTGGTACCTCCTGAACAGGGCCGTTCTGAGGCAGCTCTGTGAGCTGTGCAGTGAGGAGATGCAGGCACCCACTGGACGGAGCCACGCCATGTCCGTGGAGACCAAGGTGACCGCCGCAGTATGCCTGCTCACCACGGGCACCTTCCAAAGACCAACGGGGACACCACGGGCATCACCCAGTCGGCCATTTCTCACATCCTCACACAGTTCCTCAATGCTCTGCTGCCACCTGCTTTGGAATTCATACGTTTCCCCAGCACACAGGCAGAGCGTACAGCAAACATGCAGGACTTCCACAGGGTGGCAGGCATGCTTGACGTGCTTGGAGCCATTGACTGCACCCATGTAGGCATCTGCATACTACCTGGCCATGAGGGAATGGCGTACATCAACAGGAAGGGGAGCCCGAGCATCAACTGCCAGGTGGTGTGCAATGCCATGGGGCGCATCATCAATGTCTGCGCCACACACCCTGGGAGTGCACATGATGCATTCATCTGGCACAGCTCTGTGCTGTGCCACAGGTTTGAACATGGGGAAATCTCCATGGGCCACCTAGTGGGTGAGTAGGGCATGGGCAAGGGGCGATGGGCATAGCAGAACTGGGGATGGGGGTGGCCAGGGTGTGCAAGGTGGGGTGGGTGCCAGGGACAGACAAGGGGTGCATTATAGAATAGCATAGGGCTAACCATGTCATTCTCCACACAGGTGACAGCGCGTACCCGCTGAGGCCCTGGCTGCTCACCCCCTACCGGCGAGCGTCATCCCCAGCAGAGGAGTGCTACAACGAGGCACATGCTAGCACACGCAACATCATCGAGTGCGTGTTTGGCATGCTGAAGGCATGATTCCATTGCCTAGACAGGTCAGGCAGTGCTCTACAGTACAGCCACTCGAAAGCCTGTGGCCTATTCCTGGCCTGCTGCATACTGCACAACATGGCCATTAACCATGGGATAGTTGTCAAGGTGGATGAAGGTGACAGTAGCAGAGACGATGGAGACAATGTGCTGGAGGGTGGTGGGCAGCCACCCTCTGGGTGGAGGGACCCCCGACTCCAGCAGCAGCCACGATGCCACCATGACACTGTCACACAGGAATACTTTGGCGAATGCAAGCACGTGATGTGGTACACATGCATGGGCCACACAGACAAGGATAGCACACATGCAGGGACGTGCATGACGAGGGGCATATGCACACAGAGACACAAAGCAGGGGTAGGGGAGGCAGTGGCACACAACCACACACAGCAACACACACATACATGCACCCACCCACACAGATGGTGGACCGTGGCGTGGATCAGATGCATGGCACCAGTGCACAGGCGCAGCTGGTGCTAGACTGCCCTCATCATGCCCATGCCACATGGTCCAGCAGCTGGGCATGCACACACATGGGCAGCATGCGGCACGACACACAAGTGCACCACCATAGGTATGGCGCACACACACCGCCCATGTGCGCACAGGGCATCAGCAGCAGACTGTGATCAGGGCAGCACTCAGCTCAGGGCTGCTGGCCGGTACCATGGCCACCCTGGCCACAGGGGCAGCCATGCCGGGGCCGATCGGCAGCCGCAGGCTGCGCATCAGCCGGCGGGGTGTCCAACAGCCCCCAAGGGGTGGAAGCGTGGGATCACAACCGTGTCCTCGTGAGAGTGTGTAGGTACCCAACCAGCCCAGCCCTGGGTGTGCCTGGGATGCCCAGATCTGAGCCCGGTGTACACTGTGTTGGGGTCACCTGACACCAGGTCCGTGGGGTGGACAGCACACTGTGGGGGGTCTCCTGTGCACGGCCATGCCCTGTGACAGCCAGCAATGCAAAGTCATCCGCAGCTGCACCGGCAATGCGATCCAAGGCTGCAGTTGTGACCTCCTGCATGCATTGCATCCCCTCCAGGCTCTGTGCAGTGCCCCTGTCCTACTGCTCAGCTAACTGGTGCACCTCAGCCTGCAGTGCATGCACCCCATTGGCAAGTAGCACCTGTTGCTGATTAGATGCCCACAGCAGCTGGGTGTGCTCTGCCAGACGGTCTGCATCTTGGGGCTCCCAGGTGGGATGCCGATCATCAGTGGGTGACCTGCCATGCTGTACAACCCCCCCCTCTCTGGTGGACACTGCATAGTGGGGTCTGCAGGGGGAATGTGTATGGCAGGTGCACCGGTGGCAGACCCTGTGTCTGGCTGCCTGGTGGCACCCGCAGCCTGCTGCCGTCGCCCATCCGGCAGCCTTATGCCTCCCTGCACCTGCACAGCCACACCACCACCAATGCAGGGCACAGCTGTGGCAACGCACACCACCATTCTGACAGTGGTGGCAAGCAGCTGTGCTGCCACTGGAATTGCGCTGGACCCTGTAACTGCCTGTGATGCCGGCAGGGGCCACTCACCCACAACGTCGCCCATGCTGTCCAGGATCTGTGTGAAGTTGTCATCAGAGTTGGACCCCACCACGATCTGTGTCTCTACACACAGGACACTAAGGCTGGCATCCTGCAGGAACAGATCCAGGGCCTCGTCTGACCCCAGGCCAAGGACACCCACAGGCACCGTGGTGCTCATCCGCAACCTGTCAGGCCCCTGGATGCTGATGGATGTTGATGGGTCCTCCTCTGGTGCTGTGCCAGCATCCATGGATGCTGCGGCTGCTGCCAGCACCGTATCCTCTGCATGGAGGTGTGCTGGTGCTGCAAGAGAAGGATGGCGTGTCAGTATTGCATTGCCCACATGTGCCCCCCTTTACACTGCTGCTGCATGTGTCCAGCAGCATGTTCTGTGCTTGGGTGCGCACATGTGCACATGGCATGCAGGACAGCCACATGCACGATAGCACGCCCATGTACGCACCCTCCGGGCAACCAGCTGTTCGTGGCTGCCATACATACCATGCAGTGATCTGGAAGCCTCCTCCAGGCACACCCTCCATCAAGGTGCGGCAGATGGTGGCTGCCACCAACTCCTCTGTGGGTGTCAATGTGGGTGCATCTACTGGCCCTCTGGTGGCATTATGGGATGCTCTGATGGCTGCCATCTTCTCCTTAATGCGCTGCCTGTCAGTCCCGACTTTCTTGCCGCACTCCGCTGACCGCTGGTGGCTGCCATGCTGGTTGACATAGGTCACCACCTCCTCCCATCCAATGGCCCTTTCCTGTGGTGCGCCTGTGGCACCACTCAACAGGGCCTCCCTGTTGAGGTAGGCCTCGAACAGGGCATCTGAATTCCCCTTAGTGAAGTTGGGCCTGCGCTTCTGTACAGGCCCCGGCTTCTCGCCCTCCTCATGTGCTGACATGTTGCCTCCTATGAACATGGACAGCACAGAGTGTCAGCGGCAGCATCTCCCTGGTCTGTCCCATCCTGCAGTGCTGTATGCTCCCAGTGTGCTGCTGCGGCATCCCCCACTTACCTGTCAAGGTTGGAATACATGGTTATGGCCTGTGCAATTCCGTGGTGCTTATGAGGCGCAATGCATGCAAATGAGGTTGTGCGCAATGATAATGATATGCTAATGCACCCCACTGCGCCTCGCATTGGCAGATGAGCTCATTTGCATGTGGCATCTGAATGTCAAAGATGCACCATGTGCAATGGTGTTGCACCGGAGCAGGCCAGGGCACACTGCCAGTGCATGTGTGGTGCACGGGCCTGCAGTGCGCATGTACGTTATGCTGTCATGGTGTCAATCGTGCACCATGTGATGCAGTGGCACTGTGCATGTTGCGCATGGGCAGCTACGCACATGATCATGCATGGTGTCATGCGCCCCACTGTGCACATGCGCACTGGTCAGTGACCTCTGACCCCCGGGTCAGCTCAATGACCCCGCCGGGCCACGCCTATTGTGCATGCTAAGCACTACTTGATGGACAGCCACTGCGCATTCTTCCATGCATCACACATCCGGCACCTGTGGCTGCCACGTGTGCCTGTTCCCACCATTTGCACCACCGAACCGTGAGAGAGCCATGGCGCAGGGTCGGGGATGCCGTGCCCATAACTGGAGCAACCTGGAGGTGATCAACCTGGTCGCATGTGTGGAGCCCTACAATGCTCAGCTGTTCAGCCAGGTGCCCCTGCAGCAGGCCTGGGGCAGTGTTTGGCAGACCATTGCCGTCCACCTGGAGGGGAGGACTGCAGTTCCCCAGACAGCGGAGCAGTGCAGGCACCGGGTATGGTGACCTGCGCCCGAGTGACCCTAAATGTCTCTGGGGGCTCGAGGCATGTGTCAGGTGTGGTGCAGTGTCACAGCTGGGTAGGTGTTCACATGTTGCATGTCTGCCCTGGTGCTGTACTGCAGTGTTGTCTTCGCTGTCTGGTATGCCCTGTGGTGGGGTACACTGTCATCATGCACATCGCTGCCTGTCATTGCCAGCTGCTACGTGCATTGTGATGGAGCTGTGCTGGCATGCAGGACATGTCGGGCAGGGGCACGCCCTGTGCACAGAGGGCTGGGGGGGCAGCTGGTGTGGTCAGGTACTGATGTGCTCCTGTCTTCCTTTCATTCATAGGGCCTGAGGAACTCAGGCGGGCCAGGGTGGCAGCAGAGAGTGACCAGGTGGTGAACCCTGATGGGGGCGGACCTGCCCAAGCTGCACCGCAGGGGGAAGGTAAGCACTGTCATGGTCATTCTCACTGTACATGGGGGGTGGCAGTGGGGAGTGGGTGCAGGCATGGCCGATTGTGCCATGCACTGTGACAGCTGTGTGTGTTGCACTGTACATGGTGCATGCCACTGTGGCACGTCCACTGGACCCATGTACCAGCTGTTGGTGCGGTGGGCATGTGCCTGGCTGCCACCAATGTTGCTGCAGTGCTGCCGGTGCAGTGTGCCATGTAACTGTCCCTGTGCAGTCATGTGGCCATTGTGCGGTGGGGACCACCTCTATGCAACACTGTGGTGTGCCGTGTTGCTGGCTGGCTTTGGCCCACCCCCCCATGGGTGTCCGTTCTGGGCCATCCAGGGGTGTGTGGTCCTGCTGCCCATTGCACACTGTGGGCGGGCATGATTCCTTGAGCCATTGCACTGATCACCTGTCCTGTCCCTTGCCATAGGTGTCTGGCATCTGGCACAGAGAGCACCTTGCACAATGCTGTTCAGGCTGATGTGGCAGATGCTCCTGGTTGTCTCCAGTATCCTGGAGGTGGTCGTCACCATCTGGAGGATATTGGCAGTGGAGAGGAGAGAATGGAGGCTTTGTGGGGTGGCTGGACATGGCCGCCATTGATGTTCCAGTTCTTGGCCCCTGTTGCACCTTCCCCTACAGTCCCCCCTCCCACTGTACAGTCCCTGTTCCCTGTCCCCTTCCCTCGCTGTACCTACCCTTTCCCTGCCCCTGTTATGTGTTGTACATAGATATCTATTTTATAAATCTTTTCTAACATACCTGCTTGTGTCCATGTCTGCTTTGCAGGTGGTGTGTGGAGCCATGCTGCAGTGGCCCAGTGTTTGTCCATGGTGTGTGCATGAGAGGGGGGCGCGTGTTGTGCTTCCATGGTTTCCTGCTGTGTCCTATGATGTGTCCCACTGTGGTGGCATCCATCCCCTGGTTCAGTGGCTGTGCATTGGGGTGTCCATGGGGCGGCAGTCAGGGGTGTGTGGCGGGTGTGTGCATGGTGGTGGTGCACGGCCATAGTCATTGTTCTGGTATTGTCCGCACACTGTGTTGGGGTCCTCTGCTTGGCATTGTGTGACCTGTCCCATGTGGTCTGCCACACTGCCTGCATCCTGGCGTGTTCAGTGGCCAGTATGTGGGCTCCCTGTGTGGTGTGTGTGTGCTTGGCTGCATGGTCCTGGGTGTAGCCTGCCATGGTCTCATGGTGGGGGGGCACGGCCGGCAGCCTGCCTGGGGGGATCCCTTGGTGGCCTTCTGTTGGCACCTCCTGTAGCCTGCTATCCATGTGACTGTTGTGTTCTGGGCTCTGGGCTCTGGGCTCTGGGTGCCTGTATGTGTCCTGCTGTGCCCTGCTGGTGGGGGCCTCCTGTGGCCACTGTCACTGTGCTTCCATGGCTGTTTCCCTGGGTCTGTTCTCTGTGTCCTACCCCCCCTTTGTTGCTGTGCTGCTGTGTGCAGCCATGGTTGCGCTGGGGCATCTTTGTGTGCACAATGGTGCAACTCTGCCATATTCAGCTGCATTGCACTGGCACTGTTCGGCTTGAGCATCCTCTGAAAATGGCTCCAGTTGCACCATGGCACATCAGGTTTGTGCTGTGCCAGACTTGCGACAGACTTTGGTGCATTTCTGAATATCTGGGCCCAGATGTATAAAGCTAGAGCCAAATATTATTTTTATTCAGACTTGCCCTCTAAACTTGTAGCATATCAAATAAAAACTGAACAGAACAAAAACAGAATTGATATGCTGAGATCTGGTACAGGAGATTTAATATTAGATCCTCTAGCTATCAATACTGAGTTTAAAAATGTCTTCACTAACCTATATTCCCCTGAGTTAAATATAGACAGTGGAGCAATAGATGACATTTTAAATGGAACTGATATTCCTAAAATAACTTAAGAAGATAAAAACTTCTTAAATGCAAATATTACTTTACAAGAAATCCAACAAGTAATTCAAGATTCACTAACTGCAAAATCTCCAAGTCCAGATGGTTTTCATTTGAATTTTATAAAGCACTTCAGGATGGTATATTACCTTTGCTACTACAAGTATTTCAGGGTATTTTAGAGACAGGATTTGTCCCTCCCAGCTTCAACAAAGCCAGTATTATTTTAATACTTAAAAAAGACAAACCCCAGAAAATTTTTCCTCATACTGTCTGGTTTCCTTATTAAATTGTGGCTAAAATATTAGCAAATATATTAGCTAAAATAGTCCCTGAAATCATTCATGAAGATCAAACTGGCTCCGTTAAGGGCAGGAGGTTACAGCATAATATAAGGAGGGCTTTGAATATTATGGAATGTGCTCAGGGATCAGAAGCAGTGGTTCTCTCTTTGGATGCTGAGAAGGCCTTTGACAGGGTCCAATGGCCATCCTTAATGAAAGTTCTGAGAGCATTTGGATTTCAGGGCAACTTCATCACTTGGCTTCAAGCTATATATACTAATCCTACAGCAAGAATAAAAACTAATATGAACACCTTGGACCCCTTTCCTTTGTTTCCAGATACAAGACAGGGGTGTCCCCTCTCTCCCTTATTATTTGCCTTGTTATTAGAACCATTAGCAATTAGTATAAGAGTACAAGACCAAATTAAGGGAGTTCAAATTGACTATCAAATGCATACAATTCTGCTTTATATAGATAATATTCTACTTTTTTAAACAAACTTAGAACAATCCTGCGGTCACTTATTAGAACAAATTTCTAAATTTGGAAAAATATCCAGGTACAAAATCAACTGGGAGAAGAGTGAAGCTTTTTTTCATGACAGAGTTACAAATTTCACCGGAACACCCCTTAAGGAAATTAAGGAAGGAGTCTATGAAATATTTGGGTGTTCAAATCTCTATAAATCAAGCAGCTTTGTTCAAACTTAATTATCCTCCCGTTATGGAAAAAATTTAATTAGATTTAGAAAGATGCCTATTTTTGCCATTGGTACTCTTAGGCAGAGTCAGTATTCTAAAAATGAGCATTTTACCAAGGATTTTGTTTCTGTTTCAGACAACTCCGATTCTAATACCCAAATCATTATTTGTAGAATGGGAAAAAATAATAAGAAAATTTCTTTGGAAAAGCCTCGCCCCTAGGATTGTATTGCAAAAAATTATCTCGCCAGAGAGAAAGGAGGATCTGATATTCCTAATCTATGATATTATTATCTGACAGCTCAATTAGCAATAGTAGCTGACTGGTTCAAAGAGGCAGGGAATCTAAATTCTTATTACTCGAATAAACCTTGTAGAACACCCTTTCCTAAATTATTACAGGCATTAACGATAAACTTAAATCTGTCAAACAAGTATAACTCAATGTTATCCTCTACGAAAGTTACCAGTCATTTATGATTAGTGGCACAAGAAATACTGGGTAATAAAAATCATATATCAAAGTTTAGTCCTACTATAAAGAATGCACATATTCCTCCTTTGATGATGGGTGATCTGTTTAAAATAACTTGTTTCGATCAAGGAATTACTGAAGTAAATCACATTTTTGATAATTCAGAATCCTTGTCTTTTAAAGACCTACAAGTGAAGTATGTTATAAATGACAGGGTGATATTACAATACTGCCAAATAAAAAATATTATTTGAAAAGTAAAGGGACTCTGAATATATCTGATTTATCACTGTTGGAGGAAATCATGATATTTACCCCTTCAAATCAAAAAAATTTTATCTTTATTTTATAAGAATCTCAATGCAAAAAATAATTTTTCCCTTCAGAAGTTGAAAGAAGTTTGGGAAAAAGAACTCCAGGCTTCTGTCCTAGAGGCAAAATTGGAGTCAGTCATTAATTTATCAAATTTCAAAATTAAAAATAATAGGTTGAAGCAAATATATATAAATACACTACATAGAACCTAGCACCTGCTAGACTAAACATATTTGAGGTAAACCCAACAAATCTGTGCCATAGATGCCAAAGGGAAAAAGGATCTTTGTCACATATGAGGGCAACATGTGCATCCTTGCACTCATTTTGGGGAAAAATCTTTCAGCTGCTGGGTAAAATTGTGGGTAAAGACTTACCCTATTTACCCAGGTATTGTCCTTTTGGGTTGGGTACCAGAAGAAAAAATAGGATATAGAAACATAACATAGAAACATAGAGGTTGACGGCAGATAAGGACCACAAGGCCCATCCAGTCTGCCCACTTCTTTTTCTACCTTATAAATGTGCCATCTGCCTTTGCTCTGTCAGTGGCCTATCTATTCATACTCATCTGTATTACTCCATTATGCCTATCCCATGCCTGTTTGAAGCCCTGCACTGTATTCATATCCACCACTTCCTAAGGCAGGCCGTTCCATGCATCCACCACCCTTTCTGTGAAAAAGAATTTCCTCACATTCCCCCTTAATCGGCCTCCCTCTAATCTCATGCTGTGTCCTCTTGTCCTGCTATTTTTCTTATATTTAAACATGTTAGACTCTTTCACCTTGTTAATGCCCTTAAGGTGTTTGAATGTTTCGATTATATCACCTCTCTCCCTCCTTTGCTCAAGAGTATACATATTGAGCTCCGTTAATCTGTCCTCATATGTCTTCTGATATAATGTGGAATCTCTACAGGGTTGATACACAAGGTGGGGTGGAAAGGATGAAAAGAGACTTGGCAAGGTTGGCGGAATGGGCAAATATACGGCAGCTCAGTTTCAATGCAAAGAAGTGCAGGGTAATGCATCTGGGAAACAAAAACCCAGGGGAAGAGTACACAATGAGGGGTGAGATAATAACAACAACAAAAATTGAAAGAGACCTAGGAGTAATTAGATCAGATGACCTAAAGGTGGGCAAGCAATGTGAGAAGGCAGTAAGGAGGGCTGGGGGGATACTGGGATGCATAGGGAGAGGCATCAACAGTAGAAAAGAGGAAGTTGTTATTCCTCTGTACAGACAGTTAGTGAGACCCCATCTGGAGTACTGTGTGCAATTCTGGAGACCCCATCTCTGCAAAGACATAGACAGAGTGGAGGCGGTTCAGAGGAGAGCAACCAAAATGGTGCAGGGTCTGCACCAGAAGACATATGAGGAGAGACTAAAGCAGCTTAATATGTATACCCTTGAGGAAAGGAGGGAGAGGGGGGACATGATAGAAACTTTCAAGAATCTAAAGGGAATTAACAAAGTACAAGAAGGTAGCATCTTTCAGAAAACGTGATGTGCAAGAACAAGGGGGCACAATTTGAAGATGGGGGGACGGCTCAGAGGTAATGTGAGGAAGTATTTTTTCACAGAGAGGGTTGTGGATGCATGGAACAGCCTTCCTGAGAAGGTTGTGGAGTCAGGAACAGTGGGAGAATTCAAGAATGCATGGGACAGACATAAGGCAATTGTAGTGGGGGGTAGGAGGAAGCAAGCTGTTGATTAACTAGAATCTGCAGCTTATCCATCAGGTAGGGAAACGGGCAGACTAGGCGGGCCAAGCAGTCCTTATCTGCCGTCAAATTCTATGTTTCTATGTTCTCTAGTAAATCTCTGTATCATTATAGCTAAGAAGGCAATCCTCCTGAAATGGAAACATCTGGAACTCCCTGCTTATCTAGAATGGATACAGATGATGTTCGATCTATCAAAAATAGAAAGGGCATATTATGTACTGGAAGAGGATTCTCTCCTATTTCAGGAAATCTGGCACCAGTTCATCAATATTTTAATGGAAAGGGTAACAGGATAGACTGACACTAAGGTGATGATGAGAATGATGGTTCTGATTATATGAAATGATCTATGCACCCATGCTCTGAGTCTCCAAAAAAAAAAAAAAGAGAATAACGAGGGAAGGGAAAAGGTGTATGGAAGGGCAGACGGGGAGTGGTAAAGTAAAATGAAGGGAAAAAGAAACCTACAGATAGCTGTGCAAATGCATTTAGGCGATTATCTTCCAGTTTTCTACACAAGTTTGCCCTTCTCCAAAGAAGTGGAAACTTTAAATTCTACGTATTTCCTGGAAAAGAAGGGAATTACACCAGCATCTCTTGTATAAACATCTCCAAGAACATTACAAAAATGGGGTAAAATCCAGCACGTAATTTAACCTTTGTGTCTGAGAGTTTTGGGGGTGTAAATCTACCAGATTTCTTTTTGGAGAAGAATATTTGTTCTAGGGGATATTTATTTAGTTTTTGTTTACCGGGTAAGTACACTAGACAAGTATTATGCCTATTTTCAGGAATGACCCGGGAGAGTACAAAAGGGTACAACAGGTACAACAATACAGCAATTGGTTCAGACGATTACATTAGATACAGAAACAGGAGAAAAGACAATTTTTTACAGTTTTTACAATTACGTAGAAAGTACACCCAGATACAATGCTGGGGCAGGGTATAGATTGGAGATAAATACAAATGACCAACAGGACTAGTGAGGATTTATGAGCATAGGAACACCATAGGGTCAGTCAACAAGGGAGGGGGGATTTGGACGAGGTCACAGCGCAAGAGTGGTGACGCCAGAGCAGGAGAGAAGAAGCCGGCACCAGTGGGCACCAGGTGACTAAGGGGGCTTAGGGCATTCACAGCGAGAGGCCAACTTAAGATGATCCCACAGGGAGGTCCGGAAAAGCTTGTGAGAGAGGGCAGTACGGACACTTTCAGGAAAGGAGTTCCAGAGCCTGGGACCATGGACAGCAAAACTCCGGTCCCCCATGATGGTGCGGGTGGTAGGCACATTTAGTAGTCCGGGGCCTTGGGATCGCAGCAGGTAGGGGGAGAGGTCAGCAGGGGCAAGAAACCGGGCCAGTTCCGGAGGGGTGCCAGAGCTAAGTACTTTACTCGCGAGGCACCCAGTGCTAAAGTTAAGGTGATTGAGCGGGGATAGCCAGCCAAGCTTCTCGTAGAGCTCACAGTGATGGGTGAGGCGGGGGGCGGCCAGGGCAAACCGACAGATGTTGTTGTTTACGTTATTCCACATGCTTAAGAGGGTCTTAGAAGTATGAGCAAATATGAGGAGCCGTGGTTGAGGGAGGAAGTAGTACTCCTGGCAAGGCTCTGCGACTGCTGGAGTAGGTTGCACCGAGCCCTGTAGGCCATCCCCAGCTTACGGTTTACCCCACTGCAGGCATTATGGATATGACTACCAAGGTCCAGTTGGGGATCAAGCGTCACTCCAAGATATTTGAGGGAGGTCACGGTTGGGAGAGGGGAGCCATCTTCATAGTTGATATGTAGGGGAGTTGAAGAGGCCCGTATTTTGGCAGCTGAACCGAAGAGCATAGCCTGGGTTTTGTTTTGATTGAGGACCAATTTATGGTTGGAGAGCCATGCCTGGATGTTCCAGAGGTCTCAGATAAGTGTCGGTTTAGTGTGGCTGTATCACAGGAGTGGGCCAGGAGAACCAGGTCATACGCATACATGATGACACGGCAGCTGGAGACCACAACGGGGAGATTGTTGATGAACAGGGAAAAGAGTAGAGGACCCAGCACAGAGCCCTGAGGGACAGCAGAGGTAACAGGCCAGGGGGCAGAGAGGACTGTATTGAATTTGGATATGGATATGATGTTCTATCAACACTTCTGGCAGTTGCCTTTCCCTTTGAGACTTTCTGGAAATGTCTTCAAACTGGCTTCTCCCACCCACCCAGGTGGTAACTCCCTCTGCTCCACCCCATGACGCCAGAGCTTCCTTTCCACTGGAAGAAGCAGGTTCCCTCCTCACTGCTCTCACAGTGAGTAGGCCCTTTGCTGAAAAATCTCTGGATTTACTTCCAGACATTTCAGAACACTTTGTCTTCAGGCTCGATCATTGATCGTGACTGCGATGGACTACAAGTCCTCTCCTGGTTTCCATCAGTGCCCTTGAAGATGTCCCAAACAGATCTGCACGCCACATGTGTTTATTGCCTGAGGCATGAGCACAATCCCCAGGCCTACAAAATCTGTTGAACTTTCCATCCTACCATTCTTGAGGACCGTCTCGCCCAACTCAAATTAGGCTGTCCGAGCAAATGGAACCCACCAGTTAAATCTAAGGACGCCCATTGGGTGGTCTCCATGGTTGCGGGGTCCACTGAACAGCTTACAGCATTTGAGTATACTGCAGACCAGGCTGCTTCCCACTCCTCTTCGATGACTGCCTTCATACTGCTCCAGCTGGGTTCGACTTTCACAGGATCCTTCAAAGAATTGTGCCAGTCTTTGCCGACCCTCAATCAGGGACCCTCCGGGCACAAATCCAAGTCGAAGAAAGAGTAAAAAAATTGGTCTCGTCGATGTTTGTGGCATCGGGAGCACTCTTCATTGAGAGCTTCGGATTCCAGCGCTTCTCCGAATCCAGCTTTGGTCGAATCCTTGGCTCAGGCTGCCAGCTCCACAATAACCCCATTGGGCCAGTTGGCTGAGACGCTGGTTGATCTTCCAGCTGAAATTGTTCTCAAACCACTAACCAGTTAACTGAAAAGGCTGACACTTCCTTATCCAGGACTCCAGTCCTGACTGAGACCATTGGGATGTATCAATTTGCTGACCCACCGCCTCTGGTAGATGACCAAGACCTGGAGGAGCCTCGGCATTCGATGACTCCCTCTGAGCCTCTCCGCCATTCCCCCCTGCAGTCGAGGTCGTGGTCTCTGTCTTCTTCCCATGGGTCAAGCAGTTTCCGCCAACATCAGCGCTCCCGCTCTTGACACCATGGAAAGCGGTGCTGCCAATACTCTTCATCCTTCTCAGGTGAGGAGAGGATTCAGAGGAAGTTGTGTCGATGCTACGAGGATCTTATGTTGCAAAAGCTGGTGCTCACCATTGTGAAGCCGGCTTTGGCTACTACACCGGCCACCACCTAGTTTTCGACCAACAGGCTGGCGCCTTCTCTACCTAATGAGCCTACCAAGACAATCTCGTCTCCACCAATTTTTGTGGAGTCACTGACTGACTCTCCAACCAAGGAATCTCAGCTGACCTAGGGTATTCTCCATTGGTTGTCAGTCACAGTCGCCCCTGACCATCTGCGGAGGGTCAGTGGCAACTTGGGTGGTCGACCCATCTTCAATGACTCCTCAAGTCAGAGGGTTCCTTCCTGCACTCCCATCTGGTCTATGTGGAGTCAGTGGAGGATCTCTCAATGGACAAAGGCCCTTCCTCCTTTGTGGGCCTTCTCTGCTTGATCTCTAAGTCCATGGGCATGAAAATGGAGCCCGTCCAGAAACAGGCTCGTTACTCGCTGACCATGATCCTCAATGGGGAAGGTATTCCTATAGAGGCCTTCCTGATGGCAGAAGCCATTCTTGGCCCTGCCCTGGAGCTTTGGCAGCACCCTGCTTCCTGCCCTGCACCCTCTTCCTGGATGATCCACACATTGAAAGCTTCCTAGCGCAGTGACAAGGAGTGTATCCCACCCTGTTTGTTGAGGTAGTAAATGGTTCTGGTGTTGTCTGTCTGGACCAGGACCACCTGAACCCAGATGTGCGGAGCGAATGCAGTCAGTGCCAGTTGAACTGTTCGGAGCTCCAGCAGGTTGATGTGGCATCGGGACTCATCGGGGGTCCAGGGCCTGTGGACTCTGTGTTCCCCCAGGTGAGGAGAGGATGCGGCACAAGTTGCGTCGATCTTATGTGGCAAAACCTGGTGCTCTCTGGTGTGAAGCCAGTTCTGGCTACGACACTGGCCACCACCTAGTGTGGAGCTGGAATTCAAAACAGAGAAAGTTTAAAGCACAGCAGCAGAGTGAGTTCGAGCAGAAGAGGTTTGAACTGGAGATGCAGGAAAAAGAAAACCAGTGCTGGAGAGAGGCAGAGGAAAAAGAAAAATGGCTTCAGAGAGAGACTGAGAGAGAGAGAGGGGAAAAAGAACGCCAGAGGGAATTCAAACCGGAGAAGTTAAGACTCCAATGACAAGCGCCAGAGGAGGTAAGTGGCAGGGAAAGACCTGAAACTCCAGGGCTGGGGAATAAATTAAGTTCCAAATTAATAGAAGAATTTAAAGAGGGGGAGGATATGGATGCATTTTTGAATTCATTTGAAAAGGCCTGTATCCAGGCCAAGGTACCAAGGGAGTACTGGAGCTTCCAGCTAACCCCACTGCTTACTGGTAAAGGGCGAGAGGTGCTAGGCCAACTGGATAATAATGATAGCCAAGACTATGAGAACCTTAAAACTGCTTTACTTAAAAAATATGAACTGACTCCTGAGGCCAACAGGGTTAAATTCTGTAAACTTCGAAAAAGCCCTGACATGACCTTTGAAGAGCTAGCCACAAAGCAACGGCAGTTTTTAAAGCATTGGTGGAAGGGGGTGGAAGCAAACTTTGTGGGGAAAATTGAGGAGATTGTTCTTTTAGAGCAGTTCTTTTGGGCTTGCTCAGCAGAGTTGAAAACCTGGCTAGAGGACCGAAATCCAAAAACAGCACAGGAAGCTGCTGAGCTCTCGGATCGCTATGCCAGGAGCAGGCCTGCACTGAAAGGAAGTGGAGCAGGTGTGACAGGGGCGAAGGGGGAAGCACACCTTCAGGGCAACTAAAACCGTTATAGCCTCTGCCGAAAGGGGAAGCCCCAAGTTACCAAAAAGGGATTTCTCGGATAAAAGAAATGATGACTGTTGATTTTGTAAACAGCCAGGGCATCTTGCTAGACAGTGTCCTAAAAAGGCACAAAGTGGACAAGGTGGTGCTTGAACAGAGTTGGGTGCACTATGTATCCCGGAAAGCATGCCTGCAAACATGAGGGAGCACATACACCCGGTTACTGTAAATGGGGTGCAGACCCATGGGTTAAGGGACATGGGGGCATCTCTTAGCTTTGTAAAAGGGGGATTTAGTTGGGCCTGAACAGCATTTACCTAATCAGTTTGTATTGGTGACGGGATTCACGGGGGAGGAGAAAACTCTGCCACTTGCTAGTGTTCTCTTGGACTAGGGTGAGACAAGAGAGATGGTGCAAAAAGTGGCAGTGACAGACAACCTTGCTCTAGATGTGATTATAGGGAGCACTCTCCAAAAGGGGGTGGTGTGTGCGGTTACCCACAGTTAGACGGCAAAGGCCGATTGTAGTTTCCTGAACCCCATGGAAGCCCCTGTGGAAAAATATGGGGGGTCTGGTTCCCCAGCCTGTGTCTCCTGAAATGGAGAATAGTGAAAGGGAGGTAGAACTTCCCCAGGTAGCTGTTCACAAGACAGCTACAGAAGGTTACTCTGAGGAGGGAGGGGTAACAAATGATCATAAGGTTAGGGATGGCAGTGACACTGAATGCCCTGATGCCAGAGCTATGGACCCCAGTTTATGACCTGAAGGGGATATGATCCCATACCTTGGGAAGATGTAAATATTTTGCAGCTGCTCAGAGAACTGACCCTAGTTTGGAGAGGCTGAGGGCTTATGCAGAATCTGACGAGACACAGGGAAGTGAACTGAGACATAGAGTATTTTTGGGACAATGGACTGCTGTATACACAGGATGTGAGGACAGTGGGAGTGGTGATGGGCAGGCAGCTTGTCATTCCCCAGGGGTACCGTGAGCAGTTGCTCAAGATCACTCATGATATCCCCATGTCTGGACATCTGGGCATCGCGGGCACCACACAGCAATTGGCCCAGAATTTCTATTGGCCCAACTTCACCCAGCAAGTGAAGGAATATGCATGTCTTGTCACCGGTGCCAACAAATAGGAAAGGCAGGCAGTAAAACCAGAGCTGCCCTAATTCCCTTGCCCATTATGGAAGAGTCCTTCCAGAGGGTAGGAATGGATATTGTGGGACCTTTGAGTACCCCAAGCTCCTCGGGGAAGAAGTTTATCCTGAAAGTGATCGATTATGCCACCTGATATCCAGAGGTGGTCACCCTCTCCTCACTTAGGACAGACAAAGTGGCAGATGCCTTGCTAGGGATTTTCTCCCATATCAGGTTTCCACAGGAGGTTATCACTGATCAAGGAGGTACCTTTATGTCGGACCTGATGAAGTGTTTGTGGGAGAAGTGTGGGGTGGTGCAGAGATGCATAACACCTTATCACCCAAAAGCCAGTGGGCTCGTGGAAAGTTTTAATGGTACCCTAAAATCAATGCTTCAAGCGTTTGCTGAACAGCATGGGAGGGATTGGGAGAAATACCTTCCCCACCTGTTGTTCGCATACAGTGAAGTGCCCCAAGAGTCGACAGAGTTCTCCCCCTTTGAACTCTTATATAGACCCTTTGTCCATATAAGACCCTCTTATCTTATCTTATATGGGCCCCTAGACTTGATCTAGGAAGACTGGGAAGGCAAGCATGCCACCCAGGGAGCTCCAATAGTGGAGTATGTCCATAAGTTTCAGGAGAAGCTAAAGGAGCTTATGGGGGTGGCCCAAAACAACCTGTCAGCTGCCCAACAGAAAAAAAAAGTCTGGTACGACCGTGGAGCCAGAGTTCGCCCATACAGTGCAAGTCAGGAAGTCATGGTCCTAATCCCAGTCTGGAAGGACAAGCTGCAGGCCCAGTGGGCGGGACCATATGAGGTAGTTCAACAGGTCCCTGACATCAACTATATTGTAGAACTGCCTGACAGGAGATATACCCATAGGATGTACCATGTCAACATGATGAAGCCATATGCAAATAGGGCTGACATGGTATTTGCAGTGTATAGCCCTGGGGAGGGGATGGACAAAGAAGATCCCCTACTGGACTTGCTGGAGAAAAGTAAGCGGGAGTCCCCTGTGGAAACAATTCAACTGTCGCCCCAGTTGACCCTGAAACAGTCCCAGGAAGTGAGAGAGGTTTTAAAGGTCTTTGCCCCTTTCTGTACGCCCAAGCCTGGACGAACCCCCTTAGCGACACATGATGTAGACATGGGAACACAAGTGTCCATATGGCAGACAGCTTACCAGGTGTCTGAGGCCATCCTAAAGGACATTAGGAGGGAGGTGGAGGAAATGCTGGATTTAGGGGTAATCCAGAAATCCCACAGTCCCTGGGCCTCACCCGTAGTCCTTGTTCCTAAGCCGGATGGCTCTACTCACTTTTGTGTGGACTATCATGAACTCAATGCAGTCACGAAGTCTGATGCCCACCGAATGCCATGGATGTACAAACTACTAGACGAGTTGGAAGGGGTGACATACCTTACCACAACTGACTTGATGAAAGGGTATTGGCAGTTGGAGTTAACTGCCAGAGCTAGAGAGCGGTCGGTCTTCATCACTCCAATAGGATTATTCACGTTCTGAGTAATGCCTTTTGGAATGAAGAACGCCTCTGCCACCTTCCAAAGGTTGGTCAACCAGGTGTTACATAGTACTGAAGGGTACGCAGTGGCTTATCTGGATGATATTGCCATCTTCAGTGCCAGCTGGAAAGAACACCTATCCCACCTGAAAGAAGTGTTGGGCAGGATACAGAGGGCAGAGTTCACTATCAATGCTGAAAAGTACCAAATGGCTATGGCGGAGGTGGCATACCTAGGCCATGTAGTGGGGCAGGGGCAGCTTTGCCCTAATAAAGCAAAGATTGAGGCAATAGAGGTGTGGCCTACACCTGAAACTCAGAAGCAGGTTAGGAGCTTCCTAAGGACCACAGGGTACAATCGAAAGTTTGGTCCAAATTACAGTACCCTGGCAGCTCCCCTATCTGGCCTGCTAAAGAAAAGTAAGCCCACCCAAAAAAGGTAGACTGGGAGCCAGCCTGTGAATGAGCCTTCGTATGGCTAAAGGAGGCACTTTGCAGTGCCCCTGTGTTAGCCAATCCAGATTATAATAGGTAGTTTGTTGCACAGACAGATGCCTCAGATTTGGGGATTGGAGCAGTCCTCAGTCAGACCTCTAATCAGGGAGAAGATCACCCAATAATGTACCTTAGCAAAAAGTTATTTCCCCGGGAGCAGGCATATTCCACAGTGGAAAAGGAATTCCTTGTGCTGGGATGGGCCCTGAAGAAATTAGAGCCATACCTCTATGGGAGACGCTTCAAGGTACAGACCAATCATAAACCCCTGGTGTGGCTAAATCAGATGGGTAAAACAAATGGTCATCTCTTAAGGTGGAGTATAGCCCTACAGGCCTACGACATGACAATTGCCCACAGGGCTAGATTGGCCAATGCAGATGGCCTATCTCACCAGTTAGAACAGTAACATAATTTGAGAAAACCTCACCATGCAGTACGGGGCATGTTCCCACAAATTCAGTCTAGGAGGGAGGATGTTGTGAGCTATCACACTGACAGTCAGAGGTACAGATATATGGTGTTATATTCTGTTATATTTTGTGTGTGTTTAAAGTGCCTCAAGGAATAATAGATAAAAGGGTCAAATGGAACAAGGGAATGGATTGTCTTTTTCAGAGGTATGCAAATTCCCTGTGACCTAAGAGAAACTGATTTTTCCAGGGAAGTTGGAAATTGCATTTCAAAACAGTCTTCCTGGCTAACTAACACAGAGGTCCTAAATCTATTACCTGTAATAAAAAAGTGTCACCTGAAAGCCAGGATGCTTCAGAAAACAGCATTGGGGTAGCTATTAAAGAGGAAAAGGGTTATAAACACAGGAGATGTTAACAGCTAGCCCTGTCATAATAAAAACCTTACACTTCAAAGGACAGTGCTAGATTCCAGGAGACTGTCATGGCATAATTACATTGGTTAGCTGGCAGGATACTGGAACTGTAAGAGAGTCTGAATAATAAAAGTATGAGTCCCTTAAGAAGAACATTTGGGGAAAGCGCAAGAGTGACATATACTGGCCTGTTAGGACCAGACTAAGACTTACAGACTGCTTTGGACCAAGATCCTCCACAGAGCAATTTGAGGACACTTTGCTGTTGGACACTCTCCTGACCACAAGAGAACAACTACCAGCAGACAAATAAGAAGCAAGACTGCTACAGAAAGGACTGGAACCTTTGAAAAAACATTTATTTTTTCTGGACTTCATTTCACTACAAATTTAAGGTAGAACTTCAGATAACTGTTATAGCACTTTTTTTTTGTACTTATCCACTTTTATTTGTGTTATTCTGTGATCAAAATTTTCCAAGCCTTTTTGTTGTAATGTACTGTATGATAATTATTTAATTATTTAGTAAAGACATCAGTTTTAAGAAACCTGCCTGAGTGAGATTTCTATATTGCGTGTGCGATTGTGGGATGTTTCAGTAATAATCTGTGTCTAAGCTGTTATTACTAAGGGGTGCCATCATAAGTTACCAAATCGAACAAGTGTCTGAAAAGGAAAAGTCTGGATAAAGATAGGGGGAATACCAATGTCTCAAGGAAGGGTCTGTGGAATTTGAACCAGGTTATTGCATGCCTTGTGGGAGAAGCCAGAATCAGGGTTACAATGCTACCCCGAAGAGGTTGTAATGCCTGGATCTTCCCCCTTTGTATAACAACCAAGAAGGGTTCATATTTGACTACTAGACTCAAAACTAGTATTGTACCCTGATCCAGAGTAAAGAGGGGACCCTGGGACTTTGTGGCGAGTGTTCAGTTGTAAACTCAGTGAGCAGTATAGAAGGACATGAAAATGGTATCCCCTGTTTCCCCCTCCCTGTCATGGATTGCACTTAGGGGTGGGCACTGTGAGCTCAGTGGACCTGATTCTCAGGAGTGGGTTCATAACATACTTCCCCGATCACACCTCGAAGGCCGAGCACAGGCTCCATACTTTGGACCTGTGGCGAGCACTTGCCTACTATAAGGAGCGCACGGCTGGAATTCAGGGAGAGGTTTGCCAGCTATTTGTCACCTACGCTAAAGCCGCACCTGGCAGACCGGCAGCTAAGCAGACGATTGGCTGGTGGATTGTATCCTGCATTGACCTCTGCTATAGGTTGGCAAGTAGGGAGCCTCCCGGAGGGCTAAGGACTCATTTCACCCATCTTACCGCTGTCTCACTAGCTGCTTCCAGGGATGTCCCTATCCAGGAAATCTGCAGGGCTGCTACCTGGAGGTTAGCAGACACCTTCATTTCCCATTACCACATTGGATGCTGGTTTTGGGGTCTTAGTTCTCCAATCTCTGTTCTCTAAGTAGGGTTGTGTGCCTTGCCTCCCTCCTCCTGGAGATCTGCTAGGAGTCTGCCAGAAGTGTGGATAGAACATCATATCCACATCCCTAGAAAAACAGGTTACTCACCTGAAACAGTAGATCTTCTACGGAATGGTCTCTTGCAGTAGGTCATTACTTCTGGGAGGTTCCAGCAGGCTGCACTCACACACGGCAGCTTCTTCCAGCAGTCTTTTCACCAGGGACCACCCACACACGACATCACTTCCTGGCTCTGCCTATAAAAGTGGGTGGTCCCTGGCACTCTCCGTTCATTTTCCCACCGGCTTCAGCTCACACAGCAGCTAGCTCAATCTTCTGTGTAAGCAGTCATCGACAAGAACTGAACCTTATAGCCTGAGGTGCCTGGGCTTCATACACGGCACCAATTCCTGTGCTTTTTGCCAGAAACAAAGACTCTGGAACCAGAAAAGAAGGTTACAACAACTTTATAACCATTTAATGGAAGACAGAAGCACCATATTATAGATGACTCAGGGGGCTCACTCCAAGGACTCCAGATCCACTGAGTCGTCTTCCAAAACACAAAACAGCAAAGAAAAACCTTCATTTTAAGTCCTGCCATGCTGCACTTCAATGGCAACCTTTACAAAAGAAAAACAACTGTCTCTTCAAGGAGACGTTCTTGTGTTGAAGATGGATACCCTCCTGTCGATTGCAGGCTCTTTCTCTATCTTTCTCATCGCCGACGGGCACATCACACGAGCCTCCTCATACATGGGAGTGCTTTCCCCGTCGAAGGAACATCAATCCTCATAAAAATCAGCCTCCTCATACATGGGAGCATACCTCTCAAGTGTCCCTCATTACGAGGGACATCCCTCATTGTGCCCCTTAAAATTGCTCTGTCCCTCATCCGTCCCTCATGGAAAAGGTGCTGCCCACAGAGAGAATGTGCTGTATATTCAGATTTTAAAGCAGAAACTCTAAATATTCTGAAATACTAAATCCAAAATAAACCTTGTACAAGTAAACACTATGGTTTTCACAGTGTTCTGAACTTGTATCTCCATGTTTGAGGATGTGTCCCTCATTCTGAGTGTCTGTGTTCCTCATTGTCCCTCATTTTGAGTGTCCAAAAATGTCCATGTCCCTCATTTCAGTGACAAAAGGTTGAGAGGTATGCATGGGAGTGCGTGTCCCATCGATGTAACATCAATCCTCAGAAAAAAACAGCCTCCTCATACATGGGAGTGCTTTCTCCATCGATGAAGCATCATACTAATACTCAGTATTCACCGTTAATAGGGCACATAAAACCATCCTCCTCATACATGGGAGTGATTTCCCCATCGATGGAACATCATCCTCATCGTTGACGGAGCACATACTATCAGCTTCCTCATACATGGGAGTGCTTTCCCCATTGACGGGCATCATCTCTATGCTTCCCTGTTGATGAGGACACCTCTCCCATTGACGATGGCATCAAAACAACATTCCTCATCGATGGGACACACTCCCCCATCGACGGAGGCTCTCAGGAAGCATCTCCCATCAATGAGGCTACCTCCCCTGTCGATGGAGCGCATAGATTTTACTCTCTCATTGATGGGACAGCCTCCCCTGTCAACGGAGCATGCATTAATAACTCCCCCATCGATGGGAGTACCTCTATCATCAACGGAGCACCTATTTTATGCTCCCCCGTTGACGGGCCTCATTCCACTGTCGACGGAGCATGTTTTTCATCATGAAATAATACCTTTAGAGGGTATTTCTCCATCAATGGAGACTACTATTTTGACGTTGACACCTTAGGGCCCTAACTTTTATGATAAAGATGTCTAGTTTCCTCCTGCATATACTCATGGGGACACCTCACCACACATTATGGTCCCACCTCATGAGAAAAAGGGGCAAACCAACATATTCTACCCCTATGAATGCACCACATTAATTACATAAAAAATACAAAAAAACTTACAAAAATGCAGGATCATACTACCAGGAGGCACAAATTAATCCTCCGCATTGCCCACTACCATCAGGTACAACACTTACGATGGGCTCACAACCAAAAACTATTAACCTGCCACCCTCACAGGTACCTAATATTGAGCATATTATTAATAACATTTTACAATCTTTGGGGTTTTGATCATATACCTGATCCACCTAAATTCTACTCCTCTCAGACTATGTCTCCACCTCCTACAAAGAGGGCACGCACGGAGCTGGAAATCTCTCCTTACTTATCACCTCCGACACCTATGGAGGAATGCTATTCTGATAATGAACCACATAGAAGGGAGAACCTTTCAGAGGAGATGTATTATAACGGGCTCCTGACATGGATTCCAGGAGATACATTTCCCTTAGTCTATAACGTCCTCTTGTGACGATGACAAGGCTCAATATTCCAGGGCTGCCTCACCCTTGATGACCCCTCATTTACAGATATGAGGATGCAAATACAAAAAATAATGGTGTTTTCTACAACAGAACAAGTCAATAACCCCAGACAAAGACTCTAGAAGCCCTGATTACACAGGGAATATTTGCCCACCAGTACCCTGAATATTCAGATACTGAATTGTATGGGCCATATGCTAAAATATCAGCATACTTTAGGCACTTATGCCTTGCAAATTATTAACAAATCACCTCCTTCACTTGAAAAGGAACATCTGATGCCTATAATTAATACCTTTACCAACATCCCTTAAGGTTGGGATATGATATAGTGGATACTTTGCTACAGGCATTGCTGTATGCCATCAGACCTGGCTTAGAATTTCCAACCTCGCACACGATATACAATATAAGGTGGCTAATGCCCCATTCTCAGGTGATAAACTGTTTGGTCCAGCAACACAAACCATTCTGGATGACTTACAAGGCTCAGGCAGACAATTATGTACAGTACAAAACCTGTACTACAAACAACATAAAAAAAATACAAATATTTTAAAATGAGAAATAACTATAGAGGTGTTTTTCCGAAAACAAAGGGCAGATAAGAGGTATATTCACTACCTCTAAGCCTACCCAGCCCTTCATTATGGCGGCACCAGTGCCTACACATCTCAATGATTTCAAATATCTGAACCCCTGCCCTCTCCATAGGGCCTCAGTGAAACTGTGCGGTTGTTCTGCTTTTATATTCTGAGACACACACAAAAAAGAGGCTTTTATACACACAAAAAAAGGGGGGCTGTATGTCCCTAACAGTGAACAATTTAAAGCGGAGACCAAGTACGGGTCAATCAGACCATCACATCTGGATCCCACCTGCCTCATACAGCACCCTTTCATGGTGGACACTGACTCCAACCTCAACTAGGGCCTATTACTTGGGTAAATCCTGCATAACCCACTGCTGAGAAATGGCATTCATAAAAAACATAATAAAACACATTTTAAATTTATTTTACACATGGGTCCATTGTATAATCACAATAAGGCACTCCAGGGTGTGAGTTATTGGGTGATTTACCCACTTCTTGTGTGGTTAAGTCACTCGGCTGTGCCTCGTGACACACCACACAAGGCATGGGTAAATCCCCAATAACCCACACCCTGTTGTACCTTATTGTTTAAATAAACCCTTACCAGGTCTTGATCAGACTCATTCCACGGAGACCACAAACAGCCATTCTGGTTTGTTTTACCAAATACTTTATCTCCATTATAATGCGGTTACCTGGTACACTATCCAGACCTTACCAGGCACTATAACTTGGATACTGCCTCTAGACAAACAATGGCCCTTTGCCTGCACTGTTCTACAAGGCATACTGTCACAGTTGTCCTCCCCACTAGGATATAACTACTTGGGAATCTTCCAGAAGTAATGACCTACTGCAAGAGACCATTCTGTAGAAGATAGTACGGTTACGTAAGCTCTTACCATAACAGTAGGGCTTCCAGGAATGTCTTTTGCAGTAGGTAGCTTCCCACCCTCCATCCCACTACCATTTCTAATAAGGGGAAATCATAATCTAAAGACTTAGGGTTGGGACTCACTGGTACCTCGGTTTCCCTCGAACCCACACTTATGAGCTGAATCCGGCAGGGAACGGAGAGTGCCAGGGACCACCCACTTTTATGGGTAGAGCCAGGAAGTGATGTCATGTGTGGGTGGTCCCTGGTGAAAAGACTGCTGGAAGAAGCTGCCATGTGATAGCGCCACCTGCTGAAACCTCCTAGAAGTAATGACCTACTGCAAGAGACATTCCTGGAAGATCTACTGTTACGGTAAGATCTTGCATAACCATACTTTCTAGGAGTGGTATATGATGTTCATCCACATGGATCCACCCGACCTCCTCTGGCTTTGGCACACATATCTGCTTCCAGTGGACAAGATCTGGTGTCATGGGGTGGAGCTGAGGGAGTTACCACCCGGGCAGGTGGGAAGAGCCAGCTTGAAGACATTTCTGGCAAATCTTAAAGGGAAAGGCAACTATCAGAAGTGTAGATGAACATCATATACCACTCGTAGAACTACCATTACAGGTGAATAACCTGTCTTTCTATCCTGCCCCGGAAGGTTGAGATATTATGTGTTCAGTACCCATACATTTTAGTAATCTGAAGTTTAAGTCATGAGACTCCCAAAAGTGGGCATCCATAGGGATATCAAGTCTGCCTTTGCTCATGGCCTGCAAATGTTCCTGGACTCAGACTTTTAAGGGCCTGGTGGTTGCCTACCCACTGAAGGTTTTCTACTTTTTCTTTTCATTCGCTTTTTTATCTATGGAGTCCATGCAGGTGGGGTATCTGCCTGGTCCCTGCCTCCCCTGGCTGGCCGTCACCTCTCCCACACCACCAGATGTAATCCCCCATGGCTTGCTGCCTGAGGTGGGGCCAGGATGGGAGAGCTCTACTCTCCCTAGTTCACAGATCCAGGTCCTCCAGAGGCTGGGTGGCACTGTGGGCTGAGGGAAGGCAGGCAGGACTTCATTAAGCTCGCACAGCCCCTTTTCCTGTTTTCTATGGCCCGGCCCACCCCTGGCATGAACAGACAATGGTGCATGCTGTGAGAGCATGAGAATAAAAAGACTGTGAAGGCTTGCAGAACACAAACAGTTGTCTTTGGCCTCTCTCCTGAAACCTGGCCTCAGGTAGGCAGGTAGGGTTCTGCCCACGGAGTTGGAGAGGTACTGTGGCACCACTCTTGGGGGAGGAACCACAAGCCACCACAGAGCAGGGGCATCATGCTGGGGGCAGAGAGTGAGGGGTTCAAAAGAGCTCTATGTTGCTGCTCCCCCTCACTCTTCTTTCCTATCTTCAGATTTTACAGCTCCCAGAAGATGCCAGGATGCCACTATACTTCCAACTCTTTCTTAAAATATTTTGGTAAGGTTTTGCTGGCGTTCTTGATTATTACTTATTTGGTGCTGAGTAACTTCATTAGAAAAGAACTCTCTCTTTTCCTCAGCATTTCTTTGCTGAGTTGCATTAGGTAGCATTTTTGATTCATGGCTGGGCTCAATTGTTTGGGCTGATATATTACAAAGGAACGCCAAATGCTACATGCGTGGCCTTAAGGTCGGAGGGAGGTTGTGGTACCTGATACAGGACTGTGTGGCACTCTCCATCTTTCAGCGTGCATGCTTAGACCAAAGGTTTCTGGCTATGTGGACCCGGCCACTGTGGCGTCGGGCCAGGCTTGAGAATGAATGCATGTTGATCCCTGCGTCAGAGTGAGATCCAGCAGCAGCCAGCCACACATTGGCATTTAGCCACAGCATCAGCATTTATGTTGTCTCCAGCAGTCATCTCTTATCCCAGGTGGGCATGGTCCAAGATTACACTGGCTGCCATGTAGCATGGCATTCGGTTTGGCATCTTTGGGACCCGGGGTTGTGATGCACATACTGCCACCGGTAACCCCCTTCCCTTCCCTCTCTAGGTTTAAGCAGAAAAAAAATGGCGTTGTCCCTGTAGAACGGAAGCAGCCTAGGGTAGCAGCCACAAGAGAGCCACTCCATCAGAGCCCAGCTACACTGCCTGTCTACATTGCAGACTTCATAAAAAGGCTGTGCGCACAAAAAGAAGTCAGCATTCAGGAGCCAAAATAAATGTGTTTGTTTGAAGAGTTTCACTGGCTGTGATTTTAATGTAAGTTTCATTTGCTAATAAATATTTTACATTAATTTTTGGCTCCTGAGTGCTGACTTCCTTTTGTGCGCATGGCAGTCACAAGACACAGGGGCCACATACAAATACTGGATGCAGATTGTATCAATTTGTGAATGGTAAACTTGTGCTTAATATATTCAGCGAGCATATTTTTTGAATCTAAATCTAAACCATTTCCTAATGCGGCAGGGGTGTGCTGGCTGAAAATCGAGTTTGTATAGAGTAGGCATATGATCACTATTCAGAGCAGACATGTGCCTAGCTAAAAAGGGGTAAACCTGTGCCTAATGAGTTCATCAGCATGCTCTGGAAATGCAAAATTTAACAAACATTTTACTAATTGCAGCATAGCCTCACTTTTAAAGTTTAAGACAATTACATTGCTGTCAGGGAGCTTGTGGGGGTTTCCTGCCACTTTAGGGTCTGAGCGTTGCTATGGCTTACCTGCTCCTACGTGCCAGACACCAGCAGGCTGTCCCACTGCTCAGAAGTTGTGGCTGAACAGTTGTGGTACACAAATCTGTCATGTGTTCAGTTGAGCAGTCATTTTACTTTAAATCCCGTTAACAGACGTGGGGAGGGTCCACAGGTGGGTGGGTTCCGACTCTGCGCCAGGGCTGGCCAATGCCAGAGCACATGGTGGTAAAGGGGAGGTCACCACAGCAATCACAGGCTGCAAGGGTGGGCTGTGCTAGGACTGACCTCCACAGATAGCTCCTGAATGAGCTGTTTAATTCACAGTATGGCCCTATATAATATTAAACAATCTTTTTATTAAAAATAAAATGTTGAGGTCTGCTGCCTGGTACTCATGCCCTGTACTGGCTTACAGTCATATGCTCCCTTGTTGGGATCTCCAACCTCTAAAGTAGGCTGTTGTCCATTGAATAAACTGCAGGCACACCTTGCTGGGGCAGTTAAGCAAATGGATCAGGAGAGGATGGAGACAGGGGCTGGGTGGCCACATGGATTATACTAGATGATATGCATTTTTGTTGCCTAAACTCAATGCTAGATAAGTTATTTTTTTATTTATTATGTTATTCTTTGTTAATTAGGTAAGGCCCACTAGGCACAGATGCCTGTTTTCACGGGAGACCCGGGAGCACTGGGGAGGTTAAATGACTTGCTCAGAGTCACACAGTATGCAAGTGGAGGTTGTGGGACTCAAACCCAGGTCTACCTGTTGGATGTACCAAGCTCATTCACAGCTCATTACTCTAACCTCTAGGCTATACTGCCAGCCCCTGTGTATTGCTAGTATTGCAGTAGGTGGGTTATGTAATGAGATCAAGCTGCCTCATCTCATACAACAAAAAAAAATGAAGAGCAGAAACGCAGGGAGGAAGACATCGAATAGAACGGAGTATGGGGGAGCGTTAGTCGGAAGCCATAGAAACATAGAAACATAGACTTTGACGGTAGATAAGGACCACTTGGCCCACCCAGTCTGCCCATTTCCCTACCTACTGAATAAGCTGCAGATTCTAGTTAACCAACAGCCTACTTCCTGCCACCCCCCACTACAATTGCCTTATGTCTGTCCCATGCATGTTTGAATTCCTCCACTGTTTTAGACCCCACAGCCTCTCCAGGAAGGCGATTCCATGCATCCACCACTCTCAACAAGACCCTCCCCTGGGAGCCTGGGTTCCACCAAATTGGAAGGTTAAAGAAACTAAGGTTACACCAAAGTTTTAACATTGATTTCCTCATTGGGGGCAGTAGATCTTCTTTGAGGATATCTCTTTCATCAGGCCACATCTATGGAACTTATAGCTGCAAGGTGCTAGGACCACATAGAAGCTTTTGCAATCAATCCACCGGGGCTGCCCACAACGATGTTAGATGTCAGCTGCTATGTAAATGTGGGGGACCCTTCCCTCCTCAATTCTTTTTCCACCATTGACCATACTCGTCAGATTGCTTACATAAATGCTGCTGTGATTGCCACCGGTTTATTTTTCTCTCCATAATAAAGTAATCACTTACTTAAATGATTTTCAACAGCGTGTATGTCGTTGAAGGAACCGTTGAAGCTGTTCTGATACTGTGAATGTGGTGAGATTTACACTGTCGATTCTCACGTCTACATCTGTTGCCTTGGTCTGGACCATAACGTGCAAGCCTGCCCGATCTGTAAAGTTTTTAACACTGCCACACGACAATGCTGAAAAGGGGCCATAGAGAAGCACCTTTTAAAACAACAGGCAAAGAAGCAGAAAAATGGCACTCAAATTGAAACATTCAGACACTCAGTAATATGCCAAAAGTGAGTTTATTCATAACACCATGAAGATGCTGCTCCCACTGCCCCGGTGCTTCGACCATGTGGGTCTTCCTCAGGGTGGCATGTCAGTTAAAACAGCTAGTAGCCCACATAGAAAACAAGATCCAGCAAAAGTGTTCTGCCACATCGTCGGCCCATTCCTCTGGGTCCAGGTCATCAAAATCCAGGAAGACATCATCCAGGAACCATGAGCACAAGAACTGGGAGAAGGAAAAGGAGAAGGAGAAAATCTCCTCAGTGCACTCTAAGTCACCCCTCCGTACAGCAGTTACAAATTCCACAATGCCGTTGACTGCTCCTTTGGTGACACTCACCCTGACCGTCAACCTAACTTCCAGGTTAGGGCATGGCATGGGCACTACCAGGCCAAGTATGGCTTGTATGTTGCCATTGACATTGGGGTCCTTGTCTCCTCTGTTGACCTTAAATGGTGCACCCATTGACCACCCAGGCACAAATGTCCAGATGATGCTATCGTCCTTCAAGAACATGTTTCTATGCCTACTGCATCCTCCTCCTGTACCAGGAGGCACATTGATGGGGCCTGTAACTCAGACCCCACAAAGATGCATCCTAGGGCTATGTCTCAGCTTTCTTCTTGAGTGCCAATGACCTCACCAGCACGCTTCCTCCTACCTGTTGACCAGGCCAACAATGACTTAGAATATAATCCTGAGCCGGCTCAGTGGCACTGAGGGTTGAGGCGCTGGACGCCACACCTCACTCCACCAAAGTGACCCATGTTTGGGAGTGAGCCCGGGTCGTTGGGGAGGGAGGGAGGGAGAAGGATTGAGCATCTGAGGGACAGCTCCCTTCTCCCGGCTGGGAAGTTTGCCACTCCCTGCCGAACGATTGCCTACAGGTGGAGGTCTGAGGGGTAATGCGGGACAGGGGAGTGACCCGAAAGGAGGGCATTGTGGGTGGTTGCATGTGCGCACCTCAACGTAGGGGCAGGGAGAAAAGCAGGTGGAAAATGGAGCTGGCAGGCTCCAAGATGGCCTGGATGCATCCTTGGTACCCACCTCCCTGGATTCTGGATTGTGCTTCGAGGGGAAGGGGTAGCCGTCACACTCCCTCCGGCCCAGCCACAGGGGGCATCCATGAGGGAACTACCAGGGTAGGACTGGATCGGGGATGGCTGGGCTTGGAAGACAAGCCCTCTAAGAGAGGGATGGAGCTGCCTGCCAGCTCAGCGGAGGAAGAGAAAGAGAGTAATAAAATAATTAAAAAAAAGAATATAATCCTGATCTAATTGAGATAGCCAGGTAAGCAGTTGAGTTCTCTGCTTGGGCCTAGCTAGAGGTAGCACATCACCAGTCAAGGGTATCTTATGATACCAGCAAAGTGGCCTGTAGGTTAATGGGAACTGTACTGTGTATCAGATAGATGGCATGTCTTTACCTCTCCAGGAGAGCACCTTAGGCCCGGCATAAGGTGCCAAACTCACATTTCCTGGGAGCTCACTTCTTCTCCCCTCTGGTCAGGCAGCAGCTCTCGGGGAACCCTCCTGCTCCCTTGCAAAAAAAGAACTTGCCTCAACCCGATCAGTCACTGGTCTTGCCAGACCTGCAGGTACTCTGTCCCTTAAGTGGGACTTAACAGAGAAGACTGATTCTAGGAACCGGAATATCTTCTCCGCTGAGTACTACACCTGCCCACCATTTTCCTCTCTAGTAGAGTCAGGTCTTCTGGCAGCTCACCCTATTCATACATAGACATGCTAACCTGTACTTGCTGCCACTCTTTCTTTCTCTTTTGCCTTTCCCTGTTGGGAATTAAACCTTGGAAAAACCCTTCCCCTGCTCGGGATACATCGTGATAACCTTGGGTATATCCCGGTTAGGTGCTAAATGCAACCTTACACCCTCTGGGTGTAACTGATCCTAATTCAACTTGATAGTAGCCCTATCTGTGGATTGGTGCTTGCAGCACCAGCTTGAGTCTAGCTGGAGCAGCCAACTCCATCTCATGGTATACCACTCCACTGTATCTGCAGGAATGGAATGTCATCTGACAGTTGGCTTTGCTACTGTAGTGTTCTTTTTGGCATGTGTTTTCCCATCTTATGCTGGCCCTGCATGTCCAGCAGAGGTAGATGAAACCTGAGAGAGTAGCACATTTACTACTTCTACATGGAGGCTAATAACCATGTGGATCTTCAGTGTCACATACACCAGTAGTCTATTGCTCTGTGCCCCCCCCCCCCCCCCCAATAAGGGAGGGCAGTTTGACTGTTTTTAAAAACAAACAAATAAACAGTCATATTTTACTCATGGCATTATGCCTGGTACATCTCCAGTGGCTACTTTTTGTCTTCCTGGGTCTGGCACCATATATTCCCACCTTGTTTACCAGGGAGTCTCACTGTAATCTACTCACTTTACCTACTAACCAGGACCTGCATGCATGCAGTTTGTGTTTATTAAAACATTAAAAAAATAACTTTTTTTTACATAAGCATAGAACTTGAGCATTTCAGGTAATCTACAGTGACATTAAACATTCAAATATGAAACTGAGGCACAATTCAGAACTTACGGAGATAAAATGCATTCCTGTTTGCAGTGTGCATATTGAATGCCAGGGCTCATTTGGATACGTGTCTCAGACTTTGTGTAGGGAACATGCTGGAAGAGCAACATGTACATCTTCTCCAAGATATTCCCAGCACCAATGTACTAGTTGACCATACCAGGTATATTTTATTTATTTATTTATTCAAGCGTTTCTCCAGGAAGACACCTGGGCAGTGATGCTCATTTCCAGATGTGTGCTGGGGTAAGGGGAAGTGGAGGTACAAATACAGCAGTGCAAGTTACAATTTTTAGACATGATGGTAAACAAGGACAATAATACACGATACAAGAGGTTACAGTAAGTGCAGCACAGATAAGTACAATGGTAAAAATACAAATGACCAGCATAGATTTTGGCAGTTACAATCAGATACAATCAGGCAAGGATCAAATGATTACAGTAGCTGATAGCAACAAAGATCATGTGTTTCCCAAAGCATACAGGAGAGTACTGTTCGAAGTTCTTAATTTTATTGACTCTCAGCCCTCTGACTCTGAGCTAATCTTACTAGGAGACTTCAACATAAACTGGCTAGGATCAGAGTCAAGTGCCCTTAAAGACCCCCTTGCAGCAGCCAACTTTACACAGATGGTGACATCCAGTACCAGAACCAACTACAAAATGGGCACCAGCATCCTACTTGACTGGGTACTCACCAACCAGCCCACCAGGATCTCCCGCACCACAGTTCTCCCGGACTCCCTCAGCGACCACTCACCAGTTACCTGTGTATGGTCAAACAAATTCCTCAAGCCACCTCCAAAAATCATCTCCAGCAGAGTCCTTCCTCATGGCAAACTTATCCATCTCAAACACTACCTGCTTCAGCTAGACTGGTCACCTATTTACACGACGACTGTTGTTAACCAGGCCTTTGATTCCTTCATCGCTACTTTCAATAAGGCATGTGACTTCTTTGCCCCTATCAAAAAAACGGAAATTAAAATCGCTTTGTAACCCATGGATCACAGGAAAATTGCTAAACCAGCTAAAACTGCAGGATCACCTCTGGGCTGTTGCCAAGGAAACCAGAAACCAGCTGGATATTAAAAAATACAAGCAAGCCAGAAATGCCTGCACTAAAGTCATCAGACACATGAAAAATAATTGCTATAGAAATGCTCTCACTAACACCTGGGGGAATGGTAAAGCGTTCTGGGAGAACATCAAGGAGATCATGGGGAAGAAGCCAAAAAAACTCCCCGACTATGTTATCTGTTGACGGATCAATCACCCTTGACCATGCTGTCATAGCTAACTCCTTTAACGTGGCCTTTACGGACCTTAGTGCTGTCCTTCCCTCCGACTACTTCAAAGATAGAGCCACCATCGCGGGACCTCCTCAGCCCAAATCGGATCACCCCCTTTTTTACTTTAGGGAGGTCAGCCTAAAGTATGCACGCCGCTATATTGCCACCGCCATCTCTAAAATTAGAACTAGTGGTGACACTCTGGATCTCAAGCTACTGTTCTGGTTCTTCATCCCCTTACAAAAATACTGAACCTCTCTCTTAGCAGCGGGATCATCCCTGACAAATGGAAATCCACTTTAGTGACCCCTGTCCACAGAGGCGGTGACCAGACCATCCACTCAAACTACTGCCCAATATCAATACTGCCTCCGCTCTCTAAGGCACTTGAACGTATTGTAGCAGATCAACTCACCAATCACCTGGACAAATACAACATTCTATGTGACAAGCAACATGGTTTCCGGAAGGGCCACAGCACCACCACCATCATTCTCCTAGAGCTCACCGGGGCTGTCCACAATTCCCTGGACCACGGCAAACTAACAGGTGCGGTCTTTATTGATCTCTCAAAAGCCTTCGACACAGTCCACCATAGGCTGCTTATTGACCAACTCTTAATCTCCGGACTGTCACTTGACTCTGTTCTATGGTTTAGTAGCTACCTCGAAAACCCGATGCAATGAGTAAAAATCGCAAACACTCTCTCTGACACCCTGCTGGTCTGCTCAGGCATACCCCAAGGCTCCATACTGGGTCCAGTCCTGTTTAGTCTTTTTCTAAACTCCCTCCCACAATTTTGACCTGAAAACATCATCCTGTACGCCGACAATGCAGTGGTTTTCTCCTCCCACAAAGGCCCCATGGCTCTTCAGGATAATCTCCAGCATGGTTTCAGCACCACTGAGTCTTGGTTCCACAATCACAAGCTAGTACTAAACCACAAAAAAACAAAAAACATGTTATTTTGCAGCGCTCAAAATCTGCACAAGCAACATCTCCTGTCAATCACCACTGCACAGAGAATCACCATGGAGCAGCTGAAATCTTTCAAATATCTTGGGATTCTGCTTGATCCTAGCCTGTTCTTCGGGGCGCACATTGACTATGTTGCAAAAACTTCTAACATTAGACTTGGTCTACTATACAAACACAGGCAAAATCTTACTCCTGAAGCTCTAAAGATTGCCATGCAGAGTTCCATGGTCTCGATCATAGACTATGGTCTCATCATCTACAGCTCTGAAACTACGACAACCCTCAGAAGGGTGCAAACTACCTTAAACAAGGCCTGTTGACTTCTTACAGGTAATCACTGGCTCAACCACACCTGTGACTTATATGCACAGTCTGGATGGCTTCACCTATCAAATTGAATAAAGTATCTCACCTGTACCTTTGCAAAGCAAATCTGCCTGGGGAATGCGCCCTCAAGTGTCTCTACCCTTCTGCAGGTAAAACCTAACAGTTGGAGTACTAAGAGTTCAGACCAACAGCTCCTTAAATTCCCCTACTGTCGCACCTCCCAGGCACAATGATTCTTTGCATACAAAGCACCACTTTGGCTGAATGACCTTGACCCCGACATCTCCTCAGCAAACACACTTGGTACGTTCAAAGCTAGTCTCCGGAATCATCTCGCTGCCACTAGCTTTTGCAACTGCTACAACTAATCTCCCCATCTCCACTATGATTTGTCATCCTTTCACATCTTCCCCTCCCCTCCTACAAGTTTCCACATTAGTCCCCTGTCTTTTCCTCCTGCTCTCCACCCCTACTTTCCCCTCTCCCTACCCTTTCTGCCACTCTTTTGGTTTCTGGCTCTCCTTCCTTACCTCAATAGCATACCCCTCGGAATCTTTTTCTCCCACCTTCTCACTTCCTCAACTACATGCACTTACTTGCTACCTACTAGCTACTCGTACGACAAATTCCTTTGGCTGCCTGTGTACCCACTCCACCCCCTCCTCCCCCCTTCACTGGTTGTTGCTATTTGTTATTTCTTATGTTGTAACCACTGTTGTGTTAGACTTTCCTTGCCTCTGTCAAGAAATATTGTTCTCTGACGTGGAACCTTTGTAAAAGAACCTTGGTTCAAAGGTATTGTAATCCTAGAACTCATAAATAAATAAAAATACTGTGGTGCTGCTGTCATAAGGAGTATTTCAGCAAGCAACTCAGGTGCTATGTTGAGCAGACCAGCTGCGACCGGTGGGATTAGAGATAGGGCAAATTTCCGGGATTAGAGAAGGGCAATGGCTTTGGGTGGCTCTGCCCTTAGGAAGGGGTCAGGATGTATGTCAAGAGCAAGAGTGGGATGTGCATTCCCGCAGGAGGGAAGAGAGAGAGATTTGGGTGAAGGCGCATGTTGAATATTGACTGGGAGGGTATGCCATTGTTTAGGGCAGTAGTAGGAAAAGGTGGATTGGCTGACAGAGGTGGATTGGTGAGGGATGGCAAAAAAACAAGAGTCAGAGTTTCGATGGGAATATGAGCTCTGAGAGGAGGCAGACAGGATGGAAGAAAGGTAGGAGGGGAGAGTCCCAGTCCAGAATTTGGCCATGAAGGTAGTAGTATGGGACAGGTGTCTGAACACCAAAGAAAGGAGGAACATGGCTTTTTAGAGATCATAGTGGTGAATATGAGGAAGGCAAGATAATATGAAGCAGCAGAAGGAATTGAAAAGGGTGTCCAGTCTGGCCAGAGTATTTTTTGGTGCGGTACTGTAGACTATCTGCATAGTCAAAGAAGGGGAGGATTATTCTCTGCACAATAGCATGCCGGGCTGGTGGAAGAATGCAATCCTTGTGTCTATACAAGGCACCAAGTTTGGGTTGTAAGTTTTTATGGATTTTATCCACATTTGCTGAGAAGTCCAGAATGTGATCTAGCCAGACCCCAAGGTATCTGAAGGAAGTGACATTCTCTATCAGAGTACATCCAGTGTGCGGAATTCTGGAAGGGATTTAAGGGAAAATAGCCTCTGTCTGGTGCCAAAGGACATGGAGACTGTCTGTTCAGCATTCAGAAATAGTTGATTCGACTGGAACCATTTCTATACCTTGGTGAAATCCTGTTGCAGTCTACTCTGGGCATCAATGTCAGAGGTGCTAGATATGTAAAGGACAGTGTCTTCCACATACATATGGATTTGGGAAGTGGAGCAGGCAGAGGGGAGGTCATTGAGGAAAATGGAAAATAATATAGGGCCAAATGCAGAGCCCTGAGGAACTCCAGTGGTGATAGAGTGGAGGGGAGATAGAGGAGGCAGTTTTAACAGATTGGGTTCTGCCTGTCAGGTAGGAGTGAAATCTAGCTGAGGCTTTGGGGTCTAGCCCAGCCTCAGAGAGTGTTTGGAGGTGACGAGTATGGAAACTGTGTTGATGGCTTTTGCCAGGTCAACAAATATGGCTAAGCTTACGTGACCCAGATCCATATTGGTGAGTCTGTGAGACGTATGAGAGAGGTGGTAGTAGAGTGGGAATTACAGAAGCCAGACTGGAAAGGGGTGAAAAATGAGGTGGAGTCAAGGTAGGAGGTGGGTTGGGCAAGGACAATGCATTCCTGGAGCTTAGCTAGGATAAGGAGTAGAGAGATTGGGCGATAGTTCCCAGGATCACCACCTTTGGGGAGGGGAATGACAATAGAGTGTTTCCACGTGGCGGGAACTGCAGATAGGGAGAAAGATAGGTTGAGTAGTGAGGCCAGTGGAGCAGCGATAGCAGGCACAGAGAGATGGAGCAATTTAAGGTCTAGTCTAGACCAGAGGAGTGGCTATCTCTGCAAAGCAGTGTGCAAAAGATGGAGATTAGTGCCCAAGAGGTGGATAGGCAGAAAAGGGGCAAAATTCAGCAGAAGGGCAGACAGCAAGGAGAACCAGGGATAAAGGACAACCAAGGAAGGGGCTGGAGTAGAACAGCGAAACAGTCTGGGAGGTCAAATCATGGAAGCCATGTGCAAATGCCAGGAGCCTTAGCAACAAGATGGAAGATCTGGAGGCTGTCATGGTGCAGTCAGACCTGGACATTGTGGCCATCACTGAAACCTGGTGTAATGATAACCATGACTGGGAGATGGCCATACCTGGCTACAACATATTCAGAAGAGACAGAGCAGGCAGGAAGGGAGGAGGAGTGGCACTGTATGTGAAAAATGACATAAGGGCCACAGAGATCCAGGAGGAACAAAATGGGGAGAGATACTGTGGGTTAAGCTGGAAAGGAAAATGGGGACTGCCATCCGCACAGGTGTGGTCTATAGACCACCAGCCCAGGAGGAAGAAACAGATAGGGAGCTGATGCTAGCCATCCAAAGGATGGCAGACAAGGGTGAGGTAGTACTGGTTGGAGACTTCAATATTCCAGGCGTGGACTGGAGCATCCCAGCAGCAGCATCAACTAGGAGCAGATTTATCCTGGACTTCCTTCAGGGTGCCTCCCTCAAGCAACTGGTCATGGAACCAACTCGGCAGAAGGAAATACTGGATCTTATGCTCACAAACAGGGACAGTGTGATGGGAGTAACAGTGGGGGAGCACCTGGGGAACAGTGACCACCAATCATTGTGGTTTGAAATCACAGAAAGAGCAGAACCAAACCACACAAAAACACGTATCCTGGATTTTAGGGGGGCAGACTTTGGGAAAATGGGGAGATACTTGAAAGAGGCATTAAGGGGAATGGGACAGGAATCAGGGGTTGAGGAACAGTGGGCAGTATTTAAAATGGGGATTACAAGAACAACAGAATTATGCATTAAGCAGGTTAGCAAGAGGAAAAGGAAGAGGAGACCATTATGGTTTTCCAAAGAGGTAGCAAAGAAAGTGAAAGCCAAAAAGATTGCATTCAGGCAATACAAAAAGACACAGGCAGAAGGGGATAGGGAGAAATACCAGGAGAAGCAAAGGGAGGCAGGGAGGTCAGTAAGGGAAGCCAAAGCTCAGACAGAAGAACACATTACAAAATCAGTGGGTAGAGGGGACAAAACCTTTTACAGGTACATAAGTGAAAAAAGAAAGACAAAGGGAGGGATAGTGAGACTGAAGGGGGAGGATGGGGGCCGCATGGAGGATGACAATAGTAAAGCTGACATATTGAACAGGTATTTCTGCTCAGTCTTTACTGAGGAAGAGGAGGGTAATGGGTCTGAAGGGAGTACAAGGGGTGAGAATGGTGCAGAAATGGACACAAGTCCCTTTACATGAGAAAGGGTCCTGAAGGAACTGGAAGTAATAAGAGTTGATAAAGCAATGGGGCCAGATGGGGTGCACCCCAGGGTCCTTAAAGAACTAAGAGAGGTGGTGGCTGAACCTCTGGCTATCCTGTTTAGCCGATCACTGGAAACAGGGGAGGTACCCAAAGACTGGAGGACAGCAGATGTAGTCCCCTTATACAAAAGTGGGAACAACGAGGAAGCAGGGAACTACAGACCAGTCAGCCTCACCTCGGTAGTGGGGAAGATCATGGAAGCACTACTGAAGGAGAGATTGGTGGAACATCTGGTTGTCAATGGACCACAGGACCCAAGGCAGCATGGTTTCACCAGGGGAGGTCATGTCAGACCAGCCTCATTGAATTTTTGACTGGGTGACTAGGGAGGTGGATCAGGGAGGGCAGTGGACATGGCCTATCTGGACTTCAGCAAGGCCTTTGACACTGTGCCACATAGCGACTATTACACAAACTGGGGAATATGGGTGTGGGCAGGACAGTAGTGTGGTGGGTAGGTAACTGGCTGGGTGGCAGGACACAGAGGTGGTGGTAAATGGCTGTCACTCCACAGAGGAAGTGACCAGTGGGGTACTACAGGGATCAGTGCTGGGACCGGTCCTATTCAACATCTTCATCAGTGACATTGTGCAGGACCTAGAAGGCAGAATTTCACTGTTCGCTGATGACACAAAGCTCTGTAACAGAGTAGACACACCAGAGGATGTAGACAGAATGAGAAGGGACCTGCAGAAACTTGAAGAATGGTCAGGGGTTTGGCAGTTGAAATTCAATGCAAGGAAGTACAAGATAATGCATATGGGGCACAAAAACCCTGCCACAATATATCAGTTGGGGGGTGAGGATATAGCATGCACCAAGCAGGAAAGGGATCTTGGGGTTATCATCTCTGATGACCTCAAGGTAGGGAAACAGCGTGACAAGGCAGCAGGTAAGCGAATAGGATGCTGGGATGTGTAGGCAGGGGCATCACCAGCAGGAAAAGGGAGGTCATAATTCGCTATACAAGACACTAGTGAGGCCCCACCTGGAGTACAGTGTACAGTTCTGGAGACCATACCTACGTAAGGACATAGACAGGGTAGAGAAGGTTCAGAGGAGGGCAACAAAGATGGTGCATGGATTGCATCACAAGTCCTATGAAGACAGGTTGAAGGAACTGAACATGTACTCCTGGAGGAGAGGAGGAGAGAGGATATGATAGAGACATACAAGTATCTTACAGGAGGAGCAGGGTGCAGGAATACACTATTTTAAGTGAAAAGATGTTCCAGGACTAGAGGGCATGGGATGAAGCTGGAGGGAGGAGCGATTCAGAGGAAACATGAGGAAGAATTTCTTCACAGAGCAGGTGGTGGACAAGTGGTACACCCTGCCAGAGAAGTGGTGGGGGCTGAAACAATCACGGGATTTAAGAATGCATGGGATAGACATAAAGGAATTCTGGAGGTCAGGGGTAAGGGGCAACAGACTTCTAGGAAAACATAAACTGAACTTACGAGCTCAAATGGGCAGACTGGGTGGGCCATAGGCCCTTATCTGCCGACACTGTCTATGTATCTATGTATCTATGTCTATCTGGGCTCTTATCTTTAGAGTGGTTTAATGCTAGGAGGGCCTTGAAGGCATCATTTGGTGATATAGAAGAGAAAGAGAATTGAGTAGGGGGAGTTGAGAACTGCTGGGGGGTTAGAGGAGGCAGTGGGTGGGCAAGTGGGGAGGAAGGAGAGTAATGAGGAGGCACAAGATGTGAAGAAAGTGTTGAAAGTAGCATCGACAGTAGGGGGATCAGAAATTGTTGCATTACCTTGGGCAAGGGTTGGGATTGAGGACTGCGGGGGGAGAGGGATTTGACAACCTTCCAAAATTTAGAAGGATGGTTTAGGTTGGAATGGAAAGATGAGGAAAAGTATTCTGCCTTGATACATCTAGTGGCTTTTGTGCAGGCATTTCGCAGTTGCCTGTAATGGAAGAGGAGGGTGGGAGTTCTGGATTGTATGTAGGCCTTCCAAGCCTGGTCTCTGGTGCACATGCACGCCAGTAGTTTGGCTGTGATCCAGGGAAGGTGGGAGCCTCTGACCCTGGTCAGCTTAGTGGGAGCATGTGGTCAATCCCAAATTTTCATGAATTTAGACTGGGAGCAGCTGAGTGCAGAGTCCATGGAGGTTTCCGAAGAAAGGGTGGACCAGCCCATATGGTGCAGGTTATTTAGTAAGGGAACTACATTTAGGGAATGGAAGGAACATATATGGATCAATTTGGGGGGCTTTGGGCTGGTGAACTTGCGGATGCAGGAAATCATGTGGTGGTCGCTAAGGGAGTCTGGGAAAACACCGGATTTGATTACACGATGGGGTTGGGGGGTGAGAGTCCAGTCTATTAGGGTGTGTTTTTGGGATATGTGGTTAAACTGGGTGGGAGAGGTGATTAATTGTGCCAGGTTTAGAGACTTTACTTTAGAGGGTCCTCCCTCTATCCTCCCTGCCTCTTCCTCTTTTGTCTTTTTCGCTGCTTAACTCCCCATCACCCCTCCTCAGGCATGCCAATAGCCTTTAGAACTAAAAACAAGTCAGAGCACACCCTGGGCCCCCCCCAAAAAAGGGGTAAATGTAACAATAAGCATATTTTTTTCAACCTGGATTGGCAACTTGCTAATTTGATTTCAAAAGGAGTGGAGATTTCTTGGTATTCACCTCAGGGCTATTTAGAGTAGGGACCCAGCTGATGGGTGGTCTGCCTCAATGCTGGTAGCTGGGTGACTTCACAGCAGGGCCCTGAGGGGCATACCAAGAGACCCCACTTTTGAAATCAAATTAGTAAGTTGCCAATCCAGGCTGAAAAATATGTATTGTTACATTTACCTCTTTTTTGGGGGCAGGTGTGTCTGACTTGTTGCTTTTGTTGATGTATGCCACATACAGTATCACCCCTCATTTAGAATACCATTTATAGTTTGTGAATGAGCAAGGGTAAGCAGTTAACATTGGATAAAGCCTTTAGCACTAGCTGGGTTTTCACTTAGTGTTCATGCCTTGGGGTTTCTCTCCTCTGGGTAAGGCTTGCCTTCCCCCCTCACCTTCTTTTCTTCTTTAATTCTTTTCTCTCGATTATTTCTCCTTGCTCTTCCCCAACCCCTTATATCCCTAACACCAATCTCATATCCTGTACCTAAACTCAACCACCTCATGAGCCAATCAGGGGTTTTCCTTCTACCCTACCTCATTGCCCTCCCTCCCTTTTTCCCCTGCTTCCACCCCCACCCCGCGGCGTTTGCATCGGGGGGGGGCATGAAGACTCACCTGGCTATCCTACCCTCTCCTGTTCCACTTTTCTGATGAAATTCCTCACTTCTCCCCAATGTTGTTATTAGTAAAAATTCCTCGTCTAGATCTCTGGGTAAATCTATGATTGGGTAACTGAGCACAAATGCATGCATGTGTAAATGGAGATGTAAAATAAAAACAATATTAACGTGTGTATATATGTAACATGATATATGTACATTATGTGTGCAGGTGTAACCCCCCTACAAATGGGGGTTCACAAAAAGTCTTCCTTGAGCTTGCCTAAATGCTCACTGCCAGGCTGGTGTTCTGCGTTTTAGCAGTTTAAATGTATTGCCAGAGAGTGCCTGTATAGCCTCTGTGTACTGTCTCTTTAAGAGCTGCCTGGATTGCAGTTATAATTAATCTGAGAGGGAGGTCTGTTAGAAGATGTACTAGTTTGCTGATCATTTGTTAGAGTAGTAATAATATTGCAGTTTGTTCTAATCTGCCTTCTTTGCAGCATGGACAGTTCTGTTTATTTCCATCATCTTGGTCCTGGACTACAGAATGGGCCAATCAGTACATTTGGGACTCTAATATGGAGCCTGCCTACAGGGGCTTGGTGGGGTCAAAACTTGTAGGAATTGTAGTTTTTTGCATTTTGGCGCCTAAATGAACCTGAAGGGGGAGCCCTCATTGTGACTGACAGACAGATCAGTCAACTGAACCTTTTGGATCTTGGGGAAATTCTCATACTGCTTGCAGTTTTCAGTTAGTTCTGAGCTGGGAAGTGAAATGAGTAACAGCTCAAGTGATTTGGACAGCAGTTCTGTGTAGTTTTGCGTGGGAGAACTGTGAAAAGGCTTCGTTTTGGCCTGCCTGCTGTCCCTGAGAGGGAAAATAGAGTTTATACGGACTGAATCCAAGTTGTGAGGACTATTTAAACCACTGGACTGTGACCAGGCTTTAACCTGAAGAAGACCAAAGATTTGCTGAATGTGATCGGCTTGTCAGGATTTCTAGCCACCTCTGAACTCCCAGTTTGTGCAGAGACTCTGTAATTGTGACTGGATAGCAATCTGCCTGGTATAGTGGAATTTCTTGCATGTGAATGTGCTGTGTGCTGTTAGTGGGTCGTGATTTGGTTCCCCACTGTGTGTTGAACTGTGTTCTGCTCACTGCTGGCATGATAGATAGCAATCTGCCTGGTATAGTGGAATTTCTTACACGTAAATGTGCTGCGTGCTGTTAGTGGGTCGTGATTTGGTTCCCCACAGTGTGTTGAACTGTGTTCTGCTCGCTGGAGGCTGCATCCAGCTCCAACAGACTGAATCCGAATTCATTGCCATTTCACCTCGGCCTTGCCACACTGGCCCAGTCAGACTACCCATTGCATGGAGAAAGCCATTGACGAGAGACCTGCCTGGGGATCAGCCCCCTGCTCAACTCTTGAACAGGAACGACGCCTCAGTGATTCATGTGGGCCCTGCTTCTCCTGGCACTCCAGCTCAACAACCTGCAGTCTCAATTTCGTCCTGCCTGTGTCGTGTATTGGGTTTCGTGAGTAAACATCAGGGCTCCCTGCAACAACAGCTAAATCTAAAGTGTTGTCATCTGATTGTCTTGTTGCTTTTTCTTTCACAAACTGAGCCCTCTGGCTCCGGATTACAAGTAGTGTGTGTTGTGCATGTTGCTTTCTTCCATCACAGGGCCCCAACCAGCTGCAACGTTCCTGGCTAGCCCACCATTTTCCTACCTGGGTACCCAGAGTGTGTGACTGTGTGGGGACTTAAAGCGCATGCATAACTGTTTGATTAATATAGCCTTTAAGCCAATCAACCTGATTACGCCACTTCCTTGTTAAAGTTCCCTGAATAAATCAGATCTGACTTTTTTTTGCTGCATTTAACCTGACTGTGGTTCCAGTTTGTGCCAAGAGTACTGTACTGTTGCTATTTACTGTGCATAACCTTGTTTTACAGGGGGTCCCCAGGGTCAAGCCAGAGGAACCAGCCCTGGTGGTAAGTGCAAACAGTGTGGGTACTGGTATGGTGTACAATGGGTACTGTGAAAGTGATTATCGTACATTGCTTAGGCCAATAGAAGGGAAAGAGGTGGGTTACAGTGTCCCGGAGGGCTGTGCCCAGGTTAGTTTGACCACTACCAACCCTGACCTCCTGGTGGAGGCACCCGTTTCAGAACTCAAGCCCCTTAACCTGCTACTAGCCACGCAGGCAGGGGTAGTAGCCCTTGGGATAGCGCTACCTAGGGGTTATACAAGTACTGCCTGATTCTCCCACAAAATGTTTCATGTTGCCTAAATTTTGTTTTTATTTAGAAAATGGGCTTTTTATTTCCTGGCATCTGATTGGCTAGTACCCTTGCCAAGGGGCTACATTAACTTTCAATAGATGCCCAGGAAATAAAAAGTGCCAGCCTACAGTGCCCCTTAACCCATTTTAATATCCAAGTGCCCACTCTGTTTCCTCATTGGTTGAAAACCCCAATTTCATTGAAAAGCACCGCCATTTTTTGTCTCTCGCTTAGAGAGAGATACCGTCCCCCCCCCCCCAAATGCTGTTTCAGTACAAACTCCCTAACAGGACCACAGGTGTTCCATCATTTTGTTTAAATAAACTAAAACTCTGCCGAATCACATAAATATGTTGTTTTATTTCTCCTTTCAGCTGCACCACCTACTTGTTCGAAGTCAAAGCCGCCCGCCTACCAGCGCCACTCCTCGCAGATTTCCTGAAGCACTGACTTTCAAAATTATACCCAACTCATGGCACCCCAGCATAAAACAAAACATTACAACAGCAGACCACATCAATATAATTCAGTTTAACAGGCTTACTTTACTTTTCTTTAGTCAGCTCACGCGCCCACTGTAACTGCTCTCGGAAGGGCTTCACACACGTCATTGTCAACAACGCGATCCCCTAAAACGTAACGGCTGCCACGCACTTCTCACAAGCCGTATGATCTATTGTGCCACACTCCTTCAGGAAGCCGTTGTTAAGCGTGAAAAAATAAAATAAAGGTAAAACGAAACTCTGGAGTCTCTTCTGCTGTTAGAAGTGTGTGTGTGTGTGGGGGGGGCAGCAGATGATTGCCAGCGCTGTTTCATGCCTGTCTCAATGACAAGCAAACACATGATGGGGGGGGGGGGCACAACGCCGATGTCAGGAGGCCAAAAGCAAAATAAGTAGCACAGCCTGTACTTCCTGTATGGGAGCATTTAAGCAATAATATCTACAAACAATCTGTAATCAGGATGTGTGTGTGTGTGTGTGTGTGTGTGTGTGTGTGTGACCATGAAAAATACAGGCGGAGGAACTATTTAATTAAAAAACTCAGTTTGAACTAGTTTTGAAAGAACATTTTTTAATTAAACATTTTTTTTCATGGTGCCCATTTTCTAAGCACAATAATACCCTCCAGGGTGGGTGGTATGGGCAATACCGGACCTTCCAGGGGCTATAAGGCCCTCTGCCTGTGGCGTCGGACCTCATTACGCCCCTGGGCAGTCCGGTATTGCCCAATACCGCCCACTCTGTCAGGTATTATTGCTTGCATAGACTTGTTTGTTTATTGTATCCGTTTCTGTATTCAAATCAATGTTGTACCCCCTCTTCCTTTTCCTCCAGGACACATCTGGAAGCAAGCTATTGTAGCTCAGTGTGCCTTTCCTGGTGAAACTTTTCAAAATAAAAAAATATCTATATTTCATGAAAAGACATGAAAAAAGAAAAGAAAAAAGTAAGTAATTGAATAATGGATCAACGTGACCATCAAAACAACAACATTTACATTATTTTGAATACCTTTATAATTACAATAGGTAGGCGATCTTGAGTTGCTGGAAGCTTATGGGAGGGAGGAGGAGGATTTAGCGTCTGATGGACTGTTCTACTCTCCCAATGAGGAAGGGTGGTTTCCTTCACTGAATAACTGCCACCAGGTGTGTCTGGATCAACAACAGGGGAGGCAGCCACGAGACTTCAGTGACAAGTGCGTGCCTCCACACGCGTGTGCTAGCATGTGAGCTACAGTAGAGAGTGACAGAAAAGCGCCGACCACATGACTACAGCATGCCAGTAGGGCAGCTGTGGTCCTTTTGTATATGGACTACAAATCAGTGTCAAAGCCAACATAGGGGAATAGAGCTGCTTCTGAGATACAGTAAGTAGCGTGCTCCATTTGTTCAGCTGCATTGTGTGTTTATTTTACTTTTGTTTTTTTAGAGCAAATAAGGACAAATGAGTTGTGTGTGTAGAATGGGAGGTTGATTCAGGCAGCTGCAAATGGTGCCATTGGTGGTCAGCCCCAACCACTTGACCTCTGCATGACAATAGGTTGGCTGCAGTCCCTTTAAAAGTCGGAGATTTCCTGGCAGCCCCGAAGCACGAGCAAACCCTGAAGTGTGATCACAGGCCACAAGGGGTTCTACTCAACAGAGGCCAGGTAAGGGAACAAGGAATAACAGCATAAGGGGGGCCTGCAGTTGAAAGTAGGCATCAGGCCAGGTAGGACTGATGAGGTAGGCTAGGTTACTGTTGGAACTACACCCAGTCTGTGGTAGGTCTGTATAGGGAGGTGAGATTAGTGATTGGAGCTACTCCCTATCTTGGGTAAGTCTGTATAGGTGTGTGGGACTATTAATTGGTCCTACTCCCTATCTGGGGTAGGCCTGCAAAGGCAGGAGGGATTACTAATTGGGGCCACTCCCTATTTGGGATAGGCCTAGAAAGGCAGGTGCGGTGTACTGTTTAGCCATATCTAAGGTAGGACTGCAGAGGCTGGTGGGTAGTGTTTGGAATAAAATGCTGAGGCTGGAGGCAGGAAGTGGAAGGTGGTGTGCTGTATGGCGTGTGGGGCTGCAGCATTCCTGGGAACAATATTGGAGGCAGGGGGTTGCCCAGTATGTAGGAGGCTAGGCTCCTTGATGGCTGAGGTGCAGCTGCTAAGGAAGGAGTTGGGAATACAGACAGGTAGGCAGGAGAGCTGGCCAGGCAAAGGGAAGTATCAAGGAGTAGAGTGAGTGCAGGGGTGACAGGGGTCCTATTACACTGGGACCTACTGCCTCAGAAGGGGATGAGAAAAGCAAGGGAGAGGGATGGAGGACTGTAGGGAGGAGAGGATGGGTTCATCAGGGAGGGAGGGTTGGGAGCACCTTCGGTGGTACCAGTAAGGCATCATTTCCCTCCACTGAGTACTGCATGGGAGAGGAGGGATATAGGTGGGACACAGAGGAAGGAGGGGCAGCTGGTTTGTAGTAAGGGTTTGAGAGAGGCTGCAGTGGGGAGAGAGGGAACCAGGGGTGAGGTAAGGACAACAGGAGGAGAAGGGGGCACCCTTGGGGCTGTAGAGAGGAGGAGGGGGTGGAAAAGCAGGGGGATAGGGTTCAAATGGAGCTGGGGTGGATGGGGAATTAGATGAAAAGGGGGAGATGCGATGCAGCCAGGTTGAAGGGAAGGAGGGAGGAGACAAGGGAGTAGGAGTTGATACAGTAGGTCAGATGGGACAGGTAAAGGTGGATTCAGTGGCAGGGGGTGGAGGGGAAGGCCAGAGTCATTGTGATAGGGGATTCAGTAGTGAAGGGAATTAGATGGGCTAGGAGGTGGGGAGGGCAGCAAGATAGAGAGAGTGGTGTGTCTCCAGGTAATGACAGCAGAGCACACAGGACAGAAAGTAGGCCCACTCACACAGGAGATAGGGGAAAAGTCACATGGGTTTGTTCACCTAGGTACAATTGACCTAGCTGGATGTGAGGTAGGGACATTTCAAAAGAGGCTTTGATTGGTGGGTCAGGTCTGCAGGGGGGGTGGCAAGGTCGGTAGCCTTCTCAAAAGTGCTGCCGGTACCTAGAGCCAGGACAGCCAGGAAACAAAGAATAGAGGAATTTAATGGCTGACTGAATGAATGGGGTAGGGAGGAGGGATTTGGATATATAGGGGATGGAGGAGGGGATTTGTGATGACAAAATCCTATACTCATCGGATAGGTTTCCCCTAAGCAAGAGGAGAACCAGGACCTAGGTAAATTATTTGGGGAAAATAGGGACAGCAAGGGTCACAGCACCTAGAGTTTTCCAGAAGAGGAGAAGTCAGGACCCCTTCCCCGGTAGAGTACACAAAGTGATCAGGTAGGAGTGGACTTTGGAAGGGGTTTCTGGAGGAGGGCGATCAACCCTCCTCATGTGAATGGAACGGGGAATTGTGAAGGGGGGGAATGGTGGGAAAATGAGGGAGATGGGGGAGACAGAAAGTAAGGGGTAGAAAGAGGAGGGGCAGGCCATCAAGCAAAGGGGGAGAAACATATATAGAAACGTAGAATTTGACAGCAGATAAGGACCGCTTGGCGCACCTAGTCTGCCTGTTTTTCTTTACCTACTGCATCACTGTAGACCACACTTAATCTTCAGCTTACCCCCCCCTTGTCTTATCACTAAGGTTCCCTTATGCCTATCCCATGCATTCTTGAACCCCTTTACAGTTTCTGCCCCCACCACCTCTGCCGGGAGACTGTTTGAGGCATCTACCAACCTCTCTGTGAAAAAGTACTTCCTCACATCTCCCCTAAGTCTACCCCCCCTCCAGCTTCATAGCATGATCCCTTGTCCTTGAGCATCTTTTTTCTGAAAGATGCTTCCCTCTTGAACTTCATTTATACCTGTGAGGTATTTGAAAGCTTCTGGCATATCCTGCCTCTCCCTCGCTTCCTCCAGTGTATGCATACAGGTATTAAGGTTCTTCAGTCTTTCCTCATAGGGCTTTTGATGCAGACCCTGCACCATTTTGGTTGCCCTCTTCTGGACTGCCTCCACTCTTTCTGTGTCCTTCCGTATATGAGATCTCCAGAACTGGACACAGTACTCCAGGTGAGGTCTCACCAGTGATTTATACAGGGGTAGCACCACCTCCTTCTTTCTGCTGGTGATCCCCCTTGCTATGCACCTCAGCATCCCACTAGCTCGCCTGACTGCCTTGTCACACTGCCTAGCTACCTTTAGGTCATCAGATATGATAATTCCCAGGTCTCTTTCCTGTTTGGTGGATGTCAATACCTCTTCTCCCATTTTGTACTCCTCCCTTGGGTGTCTGTGCCCCAAGTGCATGATTTTGCACTTTTTTGCATTGAAGTCCAGATGCCATACCCTTGACCACTCCTCCAACCTTTTCAGATCCCTCCCATACCCCCCAGAGTATCTACTCTGTTGCAGATTTTAATGGCATCTGCAAACAGGCAGACCTTTCCCTCCAGCCCCTCTGCAAGTTGCTAATAAATATATTAAAGAGGACTGGTCCCACTACAGATCCCTGTGGAACTTTACTGATCACCCTCCCTTACTTGGAGTGAACTCAGTTTACCACCACCCTCTGTCTCCTAGCCCTTAGCCAGTTTCATATCCAGTTTACCACCTTTGGTCCCAGTCCTAGACTACCCAGCTTGCTTACTAATCTCCTATGTGGGAAGGTATCAAAGGCCTTGTTGAAATCCAGGTAGGCCACATCCATAGCTCCTCCCTGATCTAATTCCTTGGTCACCCAGTCAAATAAATCTACTAGATACATTTGACAAGCACTCCGGAATCCATGCTGTCTTGTGTCCTGTAAGCCACTGGATTCAAGATATTCCACTATCCTTTACTTCAGTAGTGATTCCAATAATTTCCCACCACCGAAGTCAAACTGACTGGCCTGCAGTTGCCGGCCTTCTCCCTACCACTGCTTTTGTGAAGTGGGACTACATCTGCCCCCCTCCAGTCTCCCAGAACCTCTCCCATCTCTAGTAAGAGGTTGACCAGGATTGTCAGAGGTGCAGCAGTACTTTCCTGAGTTCCCTCAGCATCCTTGGATGGATCCCGTCTGGCCCCATTGCCTTATCCACTTTCAGATTTGCGAGTTCCTTCAGGATTCTCTCCTCTGTAAATGGACTAGTGTCCACCTCCCTTACTTCAATGCTTCTGTCACTTTTCAGTGGCCCTTCTCCTTCCCTTTCTTCTGTGAACACTGAACAAAGTATTTGTTTAAGATGTCTGCCTTTTCTTGGTCCCCCTTCACACAATCCCCCTTCCCTTCTTAGTCTTACAATCCCTCCCCTGGTCTCTCTTTTCACTTACATACCTAAAAATGTCTTGTCCCCTTTTTTTTACTTCCTGGGCCATTTTTTCCTCTGTTTGCACCTTTGCACTTCTAACTGATTTCCCTGCCTCACTCTGTTTCTCCAGATTCAGCTCCCTATCCTCCTCTTTCTGTGTCTTCTTATACCTCCTTGACATTTGGGCAAAAAGGAGGGGAGAGAAGAAAAAATTACTCACCTTAGTAATGTTGTTTCTTCTAATGGAGTCTTGCTATATTCTGACATATGCAGTTAGGTCCTGCCTTCCAACTGCCCTGGAGAACAAAGAGTTAAACTTTCCATGGCCAGCATGGAATGTTCACCACGAGCTTGGTTGAAGCCCCTGTCTGCTGTTATTTAAACTCCAACCGTCAGATCTTACAGAGCAATACTCACTAGAAGTTCTGTGTGGAAACTGTAAAACTCAAACTAGCCAACTGGCAACTACATCTATATAAAAGGGTTTTTGGTTTCAAAAGGAAGACTCAAGTCAGGAAACCCAAAAACAAAACACATCCAAAACATAGTAAGTCACCCAAACTAAAGAGGGTGAAAAAAGGACACCCCTAGGGTGCCAACACTGCTCCTGCCCACCCACATCCCAAAAACTAGGTTCTGAGAGGGGAGGCATCGGGAGAGGTCAGAATATAGCAAGACTCCATTAGAAGAAACAACATTACTAAGGTGAGTAATTTTTCCTTCAAACAACATGAAGTCTTGCTGTATTCTGACATATGCAGACTACCAAACAGTATCTCCATGGAGGAGGGACAGAACCTACTTTGGAAACAGGCTCTGAAGTACTGCTGTGCCAAACCGAGCATCACTCCTAGCCTGGATATCCAGAGAGTAATGCTTGGTGAAAGTATGGACTGTTTTCCAGGTGGCTGCTTGACAATTTCTAAGAGAGGAATATCCCTGGCAGCAGCCAGGGAAGCAGCTGTACCTCTAATGGAATGAGCCCTCAGGCCTGAGGGTGGAGTTCTACCCAGTTTTTCATAGCAGAATTGTATACAAGAAACAATCCACCTGGCAATAGATCTCCTCGTGGCAGGTTTGCCCTTGCCAAACTCTCCACACGTAAGGAACAACTGGAGGGATTCAAACCTGTGACCCTTGGTACGCCCTATGTAGTAGCTCAGGGCCCTTTTAACATCCAAGCTGTGTAGCCTCCTCTCTCCAGAGAAGGAATGGTCAGTGAAGAAAACAGGGAGAGATATAGACTGGTTGAGGTGGAAATCTGAAACCACTTTAGGCAAAAACTTTCTGTTAGTTCTTAGGACCACTTTGTCTCTATGGAAAGAGATAAAATCAGGTTCCACTGACAGGGCTTGCAATTCACTGATACGCCTGGCAGAAGTAATGGCCACCAAAAACACAGTTTTCCAAGTCAAGTACTTAAGCTCTGCAGAGGACAAAGGCTCAAAGCGGGGTTGCATAAGCTGAGCAATGCAAACATTAAGGTCCCAAGCAGGAGCAGGATCCCTAAAGGGGGGATTGGTGTGAAGTAATCCCTTGAAAAACTTACAAAACACAGGATGGGATGATAGAGAGGAAGGCTTGCCTACTGACAACAAAGCAGAAACATCTGCCAAATGTACTTTAAGGGTAGCTGGTCTGAGGCCTAGGCCATTATGATGGACCATATAGTCCAGAACCGTAGGCAACTCAGCGGAGTCTGTAGAAATATTTTTCTTAGAACACCAAATGCTAAATCTTTTCCATTTGGAGTTGTAAGTCTTTCTGGTGGAAGGCTTTCGAGAAGCCTTAAGGATATCCAGAACCCCCTGGGAAAGATTCAGATCTGCAAACTCTAACTCTTCAAGAACCATGCCTTGAGATTAAGAGACCAAAGATTCGGGTACCAAATCCTCCCCTGAGAGGATGTCAACAGGTTGTAATTCCTGGGAAGAGACAGGGGAAGGTGGACTGCTAGGGACAGCAACAGGGGGTACCAGGGCTGTCTGGCCCAGTCTGGAGCAATCAGAATCACTTTGCATGGTTGTGACCTTATCTTGACTAACACTTTGAACAGGAGTGGGAAGGGGGGAAAAGCATACAGAAATTTCCCTTCCCAGTTCAGAATCAGAGCATCCAGGGGGACTGAGCCCAAGACTGGGGGTCTGCAACAAAAGAGAGGAAGTTGGTGATTGTCTGGGGCTGCAAAAAGATCTATCTCTGGAGTGCCCCATCTCGAGAAAATCACTTTAAAAACTAGAGGATCTAGGGTCCATTCGTGATTGCCCTGGGAAATTCTGCTCAGAGCGTCTGCTAGGACATTGCCCTTCCCTGGGAGGTGAACTGCTATCAGAGAGGTTTGCAGGGACTAGGCCAGGGACCACAACTTCATTGCTTCTGTGCACAAGGCCGTAGACCGAGTGCCTCCCTGCTTGTTGATGTACCACATGGTGGTGGTGTTGTCTGTTCTGACCTGGACCACCTTGTTCTGTACAGACTTGGAAAAAGCTTGCAGTGCCAGAAACACTGCTCTGAGTTCCAAGAGATTGATGTGAAGCAGAGATTCCTGAGGTGACCACAGTCCTTGGGTGGTAAGATCGCCCAAATGGGCTCCCCAGCCCAGCAGGGGAAGCATCTGTGGTGAGTATCACTGAATGAGACTGAGTGACCAAAGGAACCCCTTGTCTCAAATTGTCCTGATCCTGCCACCATTGCAAGGCCTGGATCAGGGTTAGAGTCACTGGGACTAGTTTGGTAAGGGAATACTTTCTTTGGGACCAGAAGGCTCTTAAGTGGAACTGAATGTCCCTCATCTGGAATCTTGCTCCTTGGACCACTGCTGTGGAAGCTGCCATGTGGCCCAGAAGCTGAAGGAAATGCCTTGCTGGTTGAGACACCTGAAGGGTGAATGAAGAGGCCAGTTCCATGAGGGTCCTTGCCCTTTCCAGGGGAAGGAAGGCTCTTGCCTTTACTGTATCCAGCTCTGCCCCTATGAAGGTGAGGAGCTGTACTGGTTCAAGAACAGACTTTGGAATGTTGAGAAGGAATCCTAAGGAAGTGAGCACTTGCTGGGTCATTTGCAAATGTGACTTGACTTGGTCTGGAGACTGACCTACTATGAGCCAGTCATCCAAGTATGGGAAGATGGAGATCTTTTTTCTCCTTAGGAAAGCAACCACTACTGCCAGGCACTTTGTGAAAACCCTTAGGGCTGATGTTAAGCCAAAGGGCATTGCTCTGAATTGATAGTGGCCTGAGGGCAACTCAAACCTGAGGTACTTTCTGTGGTAGCATCTGATAGGAATGTGAAAATAGGCTAGCCAGTTCCCAGACCTTAGAGAGGGAAGGATAATTCCCAGAGTCACCATTTTGAACTTTGGCTTTAAAAGGTGTTTGTTCAGATATCTTAGGTCCAGGATGGGCCGCCATTCTCCTGTCTTTTTGGGGGTTAGGAAGTACCTGGAGTACAATCCTTTGCCCTTGTGTAGGGTGAGAACTCTCTCTATAGCTCTGAGAGCTAGGAGAAAAGAAACCTCAGCCTCTAAGGCAAGGGTCTCTGATAGATTCACGGGTGGAAAGGATCTGGTTCTCATCTTGGGAAATTTTTTGAAGCTGAGAACCAGCTCCTGGCTTACTACTTCCAGGACCCACTTGTCTGATGTTAGAGACTTCCAGTCCTGGACAAAGTAAGCCTGCCTGCCCTCTACTGGTATGGGAGAATCGGCCCGGGCAGACCCATCAGGGTGTCTGCTTGGCAGGGGCTTTAGGCTGAGGGTGTGGATGCAGGCCTGCTCATCCCCGTCTGCCTCTCCCTCTAAAGAACCCCCTCTGAGAGAAAGAAGAGGAGGCCTGAGCTTGATAAAATGGCCTTTGGAAAGGCCTGCCCCTGCCCCTGGACTGCTGCCTTTGAGGAGTTGCTTGCCTTTCTTTGGCCTGAGCACTCCTGTAAGTGGTCCTGTACTCATCCATCTTTTTCATGTAGTTCTCTGTCTGCTCCCCAAACAGAGAATTACCAATTACAGGAAAATCCATGGCCTTAGCCTGGGTATCCTGTGAGAGGCTAGTACATCTGAGCCAAGCCGTCCTCCGAAGAGCCACAGATGTAGCCATGACTCTTGATGAAACATCATTAGAGTCCACAGCAGCATGAAATTGCACTTTAGATCCCTCGATCCCATCTGCAACCACCTCTCCAGCTCCCTGGCAAGCTGGTCAGGGGCCTGTTTAGCCAGAGCCAGCACAGTGTCTCACCTGGACTTCTGATATCTAGCTGTGTAGGCCATATAGTTAGCCTGCCTGAGTCCCAAAGATGCTGCCATGTATTGTTTCTTTGCCATGGCATCAGTCTTCCTGGAGTCCTTGTCTGGGGGGTGTGATGCCAAGGGGATATTTGCCTTATCACAGGCAGCAGCCTGCACTACTCCAACATGGCTGCATTGCTGGAAAAGGAACTCCGTGTCTGAGCCTGAGAGAGTGTACCTCTTGTCCATTCATTTGTCCACAGGAGGTATGGAATTAGGAGACTTAAGAATTTTATGTGTCTGTTTCCCAAAGGATTTATGGAGGGGAATAGACAGTCTCCTGGACTCTGGGATGTCCATCATCTCAACAAAATCAGGCTCCTCCTGATCCTCTACTTCTTCCTCCACAGGAAGCTGGAGGGTCTCAGCCACTTTTTTGTAAAACATATAGTGAGAAGGGGACTCAGAAAGCCTAGGAGGAGAAACACCTGAAGGTCTGTCTGGGGAGATGTCCGGGTCAATAGGCACATCCAGACTTTCATAATCACCATAATCATCCTCATACTCTCCTTCCTCCTCCTTCTCGTCCGGTTCATAAAATTCTTCCAAGGTGTAATCCGGAACTGGGAACCGACGAGACCGAACCCCTGCCAGATGGTGCGGTTCGGTCGGACAATGTACGATTGCACTATCCCACTCGCTTTGGCTATCTCCGGCGGTCGGAGTATGAATTTCTGGGTCCGAACCGTACGATTTATCTTTTCTTTTCCTTTCACCGAAACCAACTCCTCAGAATCGGCTCTCCTTTTGCCTGAAGAAGTATCGCCCTGGTCAGAGGGCACTCCTTCTGGTTCGGTCGGAACCGAACCGGGCTGGCCATCCGGGTCAGCGGACTTCTTAGCCTCCCTTTCCCTCAGTCTACCTAATCTCTTTTCCAGGGTAGATTTGGGAAAATTCTTACAAATTTGGCAGTCTGAATCGAGGTGGTCAAACCCCAGACAATAAACACAGGTGGTGTGGGGATCAGCCTTGGCAAAGACTTCCCCACACACACTGCAGTGTTGAAACCCAGTGGGCCCGGTTTTTTTCTTGGGTTTCTCAGACACAGCCAATCCTATCCAAAACTTACCCTTTTTGGCAATCCGCCAGGCAAGACTCCCCTATCGGTTCCTGACCGTGTCACGGGCCTTGGAATAAAACGTAATAAAATCCATTTTTTTTAGAACCAATACGGACCGGTTACCACACTCTAAATAAATCACAAACTTTTTTTACCTCAAACTGATCAGTTCAGCCGAAACGATCCACAATTTACAAGTTCCACACAGAAACTACACAGAAAACCTATCTAGTACTCATGGTACCACAGACAGAGACTTGAACTGATTGAACAGTAACAGCAATTCGGTAGAAACCGACCGAAAAAACTACACTTCAACCGACTTTTTTGAACCGAGCAAAGGAGAAATCTCCGGAGCGACTGTTCAGTGAGGCGGAGTAAAGAATCTGACGGTTGCAGTTTAAACAGCAGCAGACAGGGGCTTCAACTGAGCTCGTGGTGAACTTTCCATGCTGGCCATGGAAAGTTTAACTCTTTGTTCTCCGGGGCAGTTGAAAGGTAGGACCTAACTGCATATGCCAGAATACAACAAGACTTCATGTTGTTTGAATCCGGGATGGTGGAGGTTAGTGTCCCTTAATGCTAGAAGTCTCGGGAACAGAGTGGGTGACCTGCAGGCCATGATGGCGGAAGGGAAGGTCAATCTGGCGGTGGTCACCGAAACCTGTGCTACCCCAGGTCATGACTGGGATCTCTCCATTCCAGGGTATGCATCCCTACAGAAGGGACAGGGAGAAAAGGAAGGGAAGGGGTGGCACTATACATCAGAGAGGGCATTACTGCCATTAGGGAGGAACCTGGGGATGGGAAATAGAGGCACGCTGAGTACAAATCCATAGGGCATCAGGAAAGAGCTTAAGGTTGGGGGTAGTTTGTGGGCCACCTAATCAGGATAAGACAAGGATAGATAGTACGGTGCCATGATCAAGATGGCAGCTGAGAGGGGCAAAAAGGTGGTGACGGGAAACTTCAATTTGCGAAAAGTGGATTGAAGTATTCTGTCCACCTGTGCCAGGAGCCAGTTGTTACTGGATGCAGTTCAAACAAGTTCCTGGTTCAGGGGGTGACCAAACCCAAACCAACACAGGAGGGCACCATCTTGGACTTGGTACTTACAAATGGGTATCTTGTCTGGGACATCATGGAAGAGGAGCCCATGGGGAATAGTGACCACTGGATGATGTGGTTCCAAATCAACATGAGGAAGGAAACAACAAGCACAAAGACAGAAGGGCTAGATTTCAGGAAGGCCAGCTTTGGGAGGATGGGAGAGATTTCGAGGGGACGCCTAGCTGGCCTGGAGGAAGCTGTGGGTATGGAATAAAGATGGACAGTGGTCAGAGAAGGTATCATGGCCACCACTAAGCCTTAACTTCAGTCTGTAATCAGAAACTAGCCCTTACACTGCTGCAGGAAATCAATTTAAGTACGGATGAATATCAAAACTTAAAACATTCAGCTACGGTACACTGGTGGCATCACCCTACTCTGCAGGGAAATGTAGAGGGGTGATGTTGCTGATACCTCGTACAACCCCCTTTCAGGTCACTGACGAACACATTGATTCACAGGGATGCTTAGCGATGGTTGACGGTTTATATCTGAATCATGAATTGACCTTTGTTAGTTTATATATACCACCTGGGTCTACAGCACAGTTTGCTAGACAGCTTTATAGGAAAATGTGGCTTTTCAATCAGGCAGCTTAATTTTGGGGGCAGGCTTCCACTTCATATTAGATAACAAAGGTAGAACAAATCCTCACCCCCCAAAAGATACCCCAATGCAGAAAGCCAGCAGGATGTTTCTGAAAGATGTTTCCTGGGCAGATGCCTGGAGAAATTTACACCCCACTAAGAGGAGCTACTTACATCCCCACCCAGTGGAGTTTACACCAGAATAGATTGTATCCGTAAGTCAGTGGAACATGTGTTTCGGGTTAAGGCATAAAAAATGCCCCCAATCTTATTGTTAGATCACACCCCACAACGCATGGAGCTCGACTTAGGAGTCAAATGAGCCCCTTCCTTCATGAATATTCCAGACTTTCTGAGTTTGTAAAAACTAAGATCCTGCAAACTATAGCACATAATTCTGTGGCAGATGTCTCCCAGCAATAGTATGGGACACCCTAAAAATGGTACTCAGGGGAGAAATCTTGGCATATGCTTGGTGGCTGAAGGAGCAAAGGGAAGTGAAACTGTTGGAATTGCAATATGCATTACAAGCACTCCAGCAATTTCACATGCGGGGGAAACATCTATACTGCCTCAACTGAATAAAGTAAAACAGCAAATTCAAGAAATATTAAGCTTTAAACTGAAATGGCACTTCAATTTCTCCAGCATCAGTACTATGAAGGAGGATCTAGAGCTACTAGAATCTTAGCCCATCACCTTTGGCAGAAAATTGCCCAGACTATCATAACCAAAATGAGGCATAATTTTTGCCACTCCCTATAAACAGGGACCAAACTGGGTTTGTCTCATCGTAACAGACTCAGGATATTATTAAAAGAACCTTGAACATTTTATACCACGCTGCCTAATCAAGAGACCCATTCCTGTTGTTAAGCCTTGACACAGAGAAGGCCTTTGACTAGGTGGTATGGTCCTTTTTGTTCAAGGTGATGTTTTTTTTTTTTTTTCATATCCCACCGGAATTTGTCAGTGCAATCGAGGCCCTATATGAAGGACCCCTGGCATATTTTAAGGTTATTAGGCAAATATCAACAACATTCCCACTTGGCAGAGGCTCTAGATAGGGATGTCTTCTCCCCTCCCAACACTCTTTGCTTTACACCTAGATCCCTTAGCCCAAACACTCTGGCAGGATCCCCAAATTGCAGGTATTCAACTAGGAAACAGGGAGCAAAAATTGGTGTTATATGCTGATGATTTGCTTATATACCTCAAAACCCCAGATCAGGCTCTGGAGCCATTGTGGCAAGTACTTTCACAATTTGGGCACTTAGCAGCCTGTAGCCTAAATACCGTGAAAATTGAGGTCTTAAGCTTGCCCAGTGGCATGAAGGGCTGCAGCAGCAATGCCTTACCTCCTGCCATGCCAGCGATCCGTCTTCGTGGTGCGAATGGATTGTCGAGGGCCAGCCGGGGCGAGAGAGGATCGATCATCCAGATGACAGCTCTCCTCTCCTGGGAGGGCGTCTTGGAAGTCCCGCTGAACAACCGCCCCCAGGTGGAGGCCAAGGGGCAGTATGGTGAGGACTCCAACATAAGGGAGAGTGCCTCGGGACCACGTCGTTTGAGCACCTCCATGCTTGCTCGCGACATATGCACCCTGGCAATGGGGTGGAAGGGAGAAAAATGGAAAACTATGGCGGCAGCAGGAATGAATGGTCAGCCCCTACTTGGGTTCCGCACGGTGGCGGGGCAACCCCACAAGCCAGGGACAGTGGAAGGTAAGACCACCCGGAGGAGCCAGGTGATGGGGTTGGGGGGCCGACCAGGAAGGAAAGCTGCCATGGGAGGAGGAGAAATAGAAGAAAAAAAAATGAGGGCTTAACAAACCAATTATTCCCCATTTCTGGATATATGTATCCATTTCTGCCTTAAATGGAATATGCTATGTTTTAAGTATTTAGGAATCCAAATTACGCACGACCCCCAAGCAGTCTGTGTATTAAATTCTGAAGCCTTAAGCCAAGCACTTCATAGAGTTGTCAACCTGGTCTAACCTGCCCCTCACTCTGATTCAAAGCATGGACAGTGTGCACATGAATTTTGCTCCCACAGCTACTGTATCTAGCTCAAATAATTCTACTTACACCACAAATTTCTTATTTTAGATAGTGGCAAAACTCCAGATACCTACAGTATGTCTGGGGAAATGTTACAGGGTTTGTATTTCAGTTATCTCTCCAAGGCACAAGGTGGTCTGTCCCTGTCAAACATGCAGCTCTATCATGCTGCGGTGCACCTATATACTGCTTTCGATTGGCTGATAGGTATTTAAGGCTGTGCACTGGAAGTCCCTAGAATTAATAAAGGGGAATATGTTGCATCTCCAACCAAAACTGTTTGCCATGCCCAAAGGAGGGAGGAGCTCCCAAAAGATAACCTTTATACTAAGTCGGTTATCAACATTTGGTATAAGACACTGGGAGGAGATACATTTAGTCAGTGCCCTTGGATTCCTAATTTCCTCTCTACATTACACCAGTAGGTTTATGCCAGCCAGAATGGACAGATGATACCAAAAATGGGAACATTTAGGACTTCATTTTATTTTTCAGATTATGCAGGGCAAGGACTTTTGGACCTTTGATGATCTTAAATTAACATATTCCCTTCCACAGATTTCATTTTTTTCAGATCTCTACAGGTACAAAACTTTGTCCAACCCTTAGTGCTAGCTAGCCCCCTAGAACAAGAGACCCCTTCTTTGATACAACTAATTATACAGGATCTTAAGGGACAAGGAGTGAAAGGCATCTGATTTCCAGAGTATATCAAGCTATGATTCAAGCCCAGGGCACAACAATATTGCTGGACAGGTCTGGGAAAGAGACCTAGCAAGAGTGATTACAGACCACCAATGGGATGTTGTTTAAATCATATTCATAATGTTATGACATTCTATGTTTGGCCAGAATATTCTTGGAAGCCTGTTATACGTTACTTTCCAGTCCCTGATAGACAGGCTAAATATCATCCAAAACTCATAGCCTCCTTTACTGGGTGGGCCAAGTGGTCCTTATCTGCCATCAAAGTTTATGTTTCTATATCCAATAGATAGGGAAATGGGCAGACTGGGTGGGCCAAGCACTCCTTATCTGCCGTCAAAGTCTGCTTCTATGTTTCTCTTATTGGAGGAAGTGTGACAATGCTAAAGAGACACAGGGACATATTTTCTGGGAGTGTCCAGTCCTACAACCATTCCATAGAGAGTTACAAAGCCTGATGTCTTGGTGGTCACTGAGTCTTGGCTCAGACCTAGAACTGCTGACTGTGAGGTGAACATCCCATCCTACTCCCTGTTCAGAGCTGACAGGCAGGCTAGTAATAGCACTCTGCTAGATCTTGTTGTAGTTAGCAAACCTCATCTATTTTCCTACACTGGTGTATTCTTCTCTGATATCAGTGACCACTGCTTCATTGCCTGTGTAAGATCCAACCCAAAACTATCATCCTCATCCAAATTCACCATCAAGAGGTGTTGAGGTAATTTTGACCCTTGTGCATATATCTCTGATCTACATGATTCCCTGTGTTGGCAGTACTTCTATTTAGCAAAATCAGTGAACACGCATACGACATTTTCCAAGAAATTGTGCTAGGTGCGCTAGACAAGCATGTTCCTCTGGTGAAAGTCTGTGCTAAGAATAAATCATGCAGGTGGTTTATGGCGGACTTGAAGGCCGCATTACTTAACAAAGGCGCGCTCTGGAAAACAGCCCAGAAAACTAAGCTCTCAGCTGACTGGATCTTATTTAGGAAGGCTCAGAACATTTGTACCAAGATGGTTAGAGAGGCTAAGGCAAACTTTTACCATGTAGAACTTGACTCTTCCTCTAAGTGTTCCTCCAAATTTTGGAAAACCTTAAAGGATATAGAAGGTCACATATCTGGTAATTCCTTACCTACAAAAATGACTATTGGTGCCACTTCAGCCTCGGATAGGCCGACAATCCTTGATTCTCTCAACAACCATTTTGCTACCACAGGTTTAGCCTTCAATACCTCCTCTGCCAACATCTCTGCTCACAACTTGGAGTACAGGATCAAGAAGCCCATGTCACTAGCACTGTGTTCTCCCTTCAGCCTACATCCTTGAAAGAGGTTGAAGATCTTCTGCTTCAGCTGGATACCAGGAAAAGTGCCAGTGCAGACCTTTTAGACCCTTTTTTCCTGAAAATTGGCTTTCATGTTTTGGCTGTGCCGATTATGCATCTTTTTAATCTATCTCTCTTGCAGGGCGATCTTCCTCCCATATGGAAAACCACCCATGTGATCCCCGTATTCAAATCCGGTGACCCTAGTGACTTTAATAATTATAGGCCAATTTCCCTACTCCCTATCTTGTCCAAACTGCTGGAGAAAATTGTGAGTACTCAGATCAGGAACTATTTAGAGTCTGCAAATCTGCTTAACCCATTACAATCACGCTTCAGACCATGACATAGCACCAATGTGGCACTTGCTAAGGTGACTAATGACTGGCAGTGCGAACTGGATTCCAAGAATTTTGTTTGTGCAGTATTTTTAGACTTAAGCAAGGCATTCAGTACTGTCAACCACGACCTGCTACTTTCTTCCCCCCATAACATTGGCCTGGACCCACTTTCCCGGAGATGGTTCTCTAACTACCTTACAGGTCAGCTTCAGCAGGTAAAAGCTGAATGGGAACTCTCACCACTAAAACCTGTATCGAGAGGCATACTGCAGGGCTCCATATTGGGTCCACTGCTTTTTACAATATATATTAACAGAATCGATGCCAATATCAAATCTGCCAACATACATCTGTTCGCAGATGACACGGTGCTTCATATCAGCAGACCAACTCCTGAAGCAGCATGTAGAGATCTTCAACAGGAATTCAATCAGTTGCAACTTCAGCTATTGAATCAGAAACTACTCTTAAATGCCAAAAAAACCAAGGCAATGTTCTTTCCACCTTTTGCCCATTCAATGAACCCGGCCTCCTATGGAATGTTACCAAAGATCATTACACTCCTAGGCGAACCACTGGAATATGTAACCAAGTTCAAATACCTGGGGATTTGGATTGACCATAGACTCTCCTTCAACAACCGCATTGAAGAACTGGTAAAAAAGCTTAGACAGAGGCTAGGTCTCTTTTATAGGATAAAACACCTTCTCACATGGGATGCGAAGAAGAGACACTGGTCCAAACCACCTTCCTGTCCTTACTAGATTATGCGGACTTGGACTTCCTCTATAGCCAGGGCCCTGCTGCTGCGCTTGCTAAACCTGATATGCTCTGTCATAGAGCCTTAAGGTTTATCACTGGTCTTTCTTATTCTATGCATCACTGCTCCCTATACACTGCTGTGGGATGGTAATCACTTAAGCACAGGTGACAGAAAAACGCTGCCTTCTGGACCTTCAGGGCTATCACTAAGAAGCTGCCCCAATATATCTCAGATTGTCTACCACTAAGCACAGTAGGCAAGTATGCCCTGAGAAGTGCATCATATTTCCCCTACTGTGCCCAAGGTCAAATTGTGCTTTGGTAGGGCATCCATAAGTTACGTACAACCCCTAATCTGAAACAAGTTGCAAAACATGCTGAAATTGTTCCACCCCATCAATTTAGCAGCGTTCAAAACACGTTATGCTCGCTCTTTCAAGGATTCCTGTAATTGCTTCCCCTGCTCTTTGCTTTATCTCCAGTTAAGAGTCTCTACACGCTGTCCCATAACACTCTCCTAGCCACACTTAGTAACTCCATATTCTCCTTCAGAGATGCTTCCTTCTATGCTTTCCTTCACCCTTTCCCCCATCAGTATCAACCTACCCTCCCATCCCTCTCTATTGATCTCGTCCTTCATGTTTTTTGTTACTTTCCAGGCTTATTTTTGTTAATATCATCTTTGCTTATGGAAACTCCCCATATATTTTGTATATACTGTTTTTCTATGCTTTTGATACTGTTACTCTCCTTGTACATTGTATTTACTACATTTTTCTACTGTTCCATGCTTTCATTGTAAATATTGTGTACGTATAATGACTATGTATTCTGTACAGGTCCATCTTGCAAATGAGCATTGCTCAGTGGTGTTCGCCTGGTTAAATAAAGATTTTGATTGATTGATTGACAAGGAGAAGTTAGAGAGCTCTTGAGGGGAGCAGTAGATATAAATGAATGCACAGTTCTATTTTTAGATGCCCCAGAAGGATACAGGGACTCAAACAACAGAAAACTTTATAACATATTGATGGTAACGGCCAAAAGAAAAACTAATCACCAAACTATGATTGACAACTGATGCACCCCAGATCTCCATTTGGAGATAGTTAATAAGTCACATATACAGAATAGAAAGAATTACTGCTAACATAAACAAGGCATATCCAGCATCTGAGTTGTGATGAGGATACTGGGTGTTCTGTATTATGTGCAAACAGCTGAATCCTGTGACCTGAGGGCAACCTTTTTTATAGGATACATGAGGCCTCTAGGTCTCCACTAAAATCTTCCAGGGGCTACATGTATATACCTGCCTAACTGAACAAATAAATGTATGTTCTGAACTTGTGATATCTCAAGTCCGAAGGAGTGAAAACTGTTCAGGCACTCTGTTATATACCGATGTTTACTTGTAGCAGCAATGTTCTGTAGTCATGTTTGTTTTTTCTCTGTCAAGAATTTCCATAAAAAGAAATTGGGGAAAAAAAGGAAAGTGCTCATGTCCCTAAAGGTAAGTAAGTCCCCCGGCCCTGATGGCATACAGCCAAGGGTGTTGAGGGAACTGACAGCTGAACTGGCAGGCCCACTGATGGACCTGTTCAACTGCTCCTTGGAAACAAGGGTGGTACCACAGAGATGGAGAACTACACATGTGGTACCACTACACAAGAGTGGGCCCAGGGACAATCCAGGGAACTACAGGCCAGCCAGTCTGACCTCCACTGTGTGTTAGCTCATGGAGACCATTCTGAATGGAAAAAAAAGTGGAGTTCATAGAAGCCAATAGGCTACATGATGATAGACAGTTTGGGTTCATGTCAGGGATATTTTGTCAAACCAACCTGATCATTTTGATGGGGATAGGGGAGGCAAGCTGCTAGCCTAACAGAAGAAGCAGAAAAGGGAAAGAACTACCCAACAAATATGTGATAGGGGAGCCTGGTTATGGATCGGGAGGGGATGGGCCAGATTTTTAATGACCCCAACCCAGATTCAACTGATTGCTTTCTTCAGCTCAGCCAAAGTGAAACCCATTGCAGCATCTGAAGCACAGGCCCTTGACAAGCCTGTGAGTATAACAGAAGTGCAGTAGACGATCAGAGGGCTGAGAGGTAGGAAGGCCCCAGAGACAGATGGCCTTCCAATTGACTTCTTTAAGATCTTCCCCTATCATCTTTGTGACACCTCGTATGACATGTACACTGAATGCCTGACTGCAGGCAGGCTACCCCACTCCACATGGTCAGCAGCCATCACAGTTCTCCAAAAACGGCAAGGATCCAACACTGTGCATCATACCAGTTTATTTCCCTACTGACAGAGGACTATAAAATTCAGTCTAAACTCATTGTGACCCACATAGAAGGTATCCTTCCACCTTACATTCATCAAGAGTAGGAAGGGGAAGCAGGGTAAACACAACATTTGCCATACCCTTAACATCATCCACAGATGGATTAAGTGACCAGATACTCACAGAGCAGCAACTGTGCCTTGGACGTGGAGAAAGGGTTTGACCATGTGGATTGGGGGTATATGTTTCACAAGCTAGGGGCTTTTGGTCTTGGGGACTAGCTGATTGGTTGGATTAAACCCATATACACTGCTCCCATGACTCAAATAATGCTAAACAGCAACTTGACCCTAGTCTTTCAGCTGGGAAGAGGAACAAGGCATGGTTGCCTGCTGTTCCCTCTCCTGTACTTTCTCTCACTAGAGCCATTGGCTGCAATAATCTGCAGCCACCTGGGGCTTGCTGGATTCAGGGGTAGCAAAGCATAAGGTAACACTGTTTGTGGATAACCTGATCATGGACCTGCCAAACCCTGTAGAAGGTCTACAGTACATGCAAGAGTTTTTGATGGATTATGGGGCCTTCTCAGGCCATAAAATAAACTGATCAAAGAGCAAGATTATGCCATTAGGTAAACTACACAGGGATCATGTAAGCCACAACTCCATGGGGCTCATAGTGGTCAACAGAATACAATTTTTAGGGGGTCACTGTACCAGCCAGACTAAACCTCCTGATCCAAAAGAACTACAGCCCCCTTCTGACTGGATTGATGGAGAACTGTGAAGGATGAATGCACCTGCCATTGTCTATGATAGGGAGGGTCACCTCAATAAAAATGTCAATGTGTCCAAGTATCTTTATCTTTTTCATTCTATCGTAATACACACCCAGACAGGAGTTTCAAATAGCTAAATGCTATTATACATACATTCATCTGTAGAGGTAAAAATGCATGCATTAGCAGAGCACTACTGCATTTCCTAGCAGTAAGGGGGTGTTACCCCACTTTAAGCATTATTTTTGCATTTTTTGATAACGCTAACCCTAGCCTCAATAAAGGAACACCAGTCGATGTGGGATTCCTCGACTTCAAAAAGACCTTTGTTACAGTCCCTCACATTGAATTAATTAAAAAATGTCTAACATTGGATTTGATAAATATATCATCCAATGGACTCAAGAGTGACTGTGCAGCAGGACACAACAGGTTTGGGTGGGCAATAGACTTTCTGGGGAAGCACTGGTCAGTAGTGGGGTCTCTCAGGGCTCCGTTCTTGGACCCACACTATTTGAAATCTTTATTAGTGACCTCAACCTAAAGGTCTAAAATATCGCCTTGAAATTTGTGGATGATACTAAAATAAGTTTGGAAATTGATAGCGAGGCTAAATACCAATCCTTAGTCAAGGATTTATATACCTTGGAAGCTTGGGCTATAACAAATAGTATGACATTCAGTGTGTGGACAAATGCACAGTCCTCCACTTGGGTAAACAGAACCCATATAGAATCTACACCATGAATGGATTATCCTTAAAATCAGTAGATAATGAGAAGGACTTAGGAATTATTATTAACTCAGAATTTTCAGCCAGTAGCCAGTGTAGGAAATCCACCCAGACAGCAAATAGGCTCATTCGAGCAGTTCAAAAATCCTTTGTAACCAGAGCTGAGACATGTATTATTCCCCTATATAAGACATACATCAAGCCACATTTAGATTATGCAGCATCCTTTTGGTCACCATGCCTGGTTAAGGACATAAAAGTATCGGATGGTATCCAAAGACCTGTCTCTAACCAGTCACTTGCATAGTGCCAAGGTTAAAGGGGATGTTATATACAGATAGGCTTGATGCTCTCAAACTACAAGACCTTGAACTAAGAAGACAGAGGGAGAATTTACTTATGATGTTTAATGTACTTCATGATGAAGAATTGACTAAGCAGTTTAACACCACTCTGTTAGAAAAACCAACAAACTTAAGATCACATAACAAACAATTACAGGTTTGTCAGGTATTAACTAACAGAAGGGACAATTATTTTACAATCCAGGCTTGCAAACTTTGGAATAACTTACCCCAGGAACTGGTCAATATCCATGTATTACAAAATCCAAGTCTGAATTAGACAAATTCTTATTTGGAACATAGTCCAATACACTCACTAGGAGTGGAAGGTAGTCATAATGGGTCTGGTGCCTTCTTCTACCTTAACACCGAGAATAATTTTTCGTCCTCACAGCTAGCCTTTCTCCCTATAGGAGTGCACCCAGTTCCTCCAGTGTGGGTGTTGCTAGAAGGGGAGGAAACAGGGGAAGACTTCAGAAGAGAGGTGCTGTCAACCAGCTCTAAACCTGTCCTCCAAATGCACTGAATTCACCAACCCATGGACATGCAACTTGGTAAGAATCTGGAAAGCAGCCTATGAACTCCAAAATTCCTCAGGGCTATATCAGTGCATTATCAATTGAAGAACAGTTGGGATCGCTGTTTTGGTATAAATGAATTCACAGCTTCAAGATGTATTCTTATTTCAGTTTTTTGTTTACCCTGACATTTCACTCCTTGTTATGGAGCTTTTTCAAAGTTTTTTTTTTCTGTAGATCAATTATGCAAAAATGACATTTTATTTAAACATTCCAAATAAACTTTTGACTTTTCTTAAGAATCGGTTATTTTATGAATACAATTTACCATTATATTCTGCCTTGGTTTCCCTGCTTTCATTTTCAACAACTCATGAGCAAAAACTTTAATAACTTCACAAGCTGTAAAAACATTTTAGACATTTTGAGCATTTAATTAAACTGTTGAAAATGGTAAAATGTGCCACCGCCACCTTTCAGTGTTCATTAAACTTATTCTGCTCGAATAAGCCTGCAGCCCCGTGACTGAGAAGAACAGGTGTACAGTACCCCTGCATCACCCTGTGCACTTTTGGATACTAGGGTTATTAAAGTTTGTGTTTTAGTGTATTCAGTTTGCTTTTAAGCTGACAAGCAGCAGAACGCTGTTTGTACAAGATAAAGAACACCACTATAAATGGTACATTTAACACTTTTGGTAACAAAGCAAAGCACAGAGCATTTAAATAATAAAAATTTGAAGCAATAAATATAAGATTTGGTGAATCAAAACAAGCTTTGTTTTTCTAAACAGCTCAAAAGCAAATTGGATACGCCAAAACACAAACTGTAACGACTACACAATTGTTGCATAACTGATTCACAGAAAAAAACCTTTGAAAAAGCATAATGACAAGGAGCGAAACATCAGGGTAAATAAAGAATTAAAAAAAGAATACATGTTGAAGCTATGAATTCATTGATATGAAAACAGTGACCTCAACTATTCTTCAGTTGATCATACACAGCACCTCGGGGATGCTTACTATTGGATGTTTATGCCATTTCCCATGGACAGTTCTTTTTTTCTACTATATCAATACATGGAAGCATAAAAGTGACCCTAAAGGAGCACCCATAATATACTGCTTCATTCCACAAAGGACTTTTATGATGGGAGAAGAGAGTCCTTGCCCACTTAGGTCAACCATTCAAAGGGAAGAGAAGAATACTGTTCTCTGAACTATGGGATGAATGGTCACTGGGTCCTGAAGACCTATTCACTTACATGCAGATGACATGCAGGCTTAGCACTATACTCCCACAGAGACTGGATCATGCTAACTCCTCACCACTAGAGGAAGAGCTACATGCACGAGAGCTCTGCTCTAAACCACTATCAATCTAATACAAAGCACTACTGGGAAGGGTGCCACCCCCCATGGGTAAAGTCATTGCAAACTGGGATGAGGACCTGGCTTAGAATTAACCCCCAAGACCTGCAAGGCAGATGTCAGGCACCTAATTACATGCTGCAGCAACAATAAGCTATATCAAATATGTTATAACTTTCTATATAGGGTCTACATGGCTCCTACAATAGTACATGAGGCCAACCTGGAGAAGCCCAAGGAGTGTCCTAAATGCAAGGTTGAAGATGGTACATTCCTACATATGGTCCTAACCTGCCCCATGATAGCCAACTTTTGGAAGGTTCTATGTGATATGGGTGAGTGCAAAAGGGCAAGTACAAAACGACGATGGCAAAACAGAGAGGCAAAAAGGAGTGACCATGAAGTAACAGTGATTGCCGAAATTGTGACAACACTGCCGTAGTGAGTTTCTGTGGGGGGTGGGGGGCTTTGCCTCCCACACCCACCTTTCTATATATAAAATCAACTCTGGGGGAACGCCATAGGTCAACGTTTCAGCAAACTCTGTTTTTCTGGGTCACTCTTTTTGCCTCGCTGTTTTGCCGTCACCATTTTTGCATTCACGATCTTGCAGTCACAATTTTCACAGGATAAACTTTTGGAAGAGGGTGTATGATGCGATCTCTAATGTGCTAGGCTACGTCCCTCCCAAATCTCCCTTAGGCCCAGACCCACCAAGGGGAACCTTAATATTGGATACCTACCTATTGTCCATGGCCCTTATCATTGCCAAGAAAATCATAGCTCAAAACTGTCTGGCTGACTAACTTCTTTGGCTGGGTAATGACAGAGATGGAAAAGAGTCAGGCTGTTGACATTCTGTATTTGGATTTCAGCAAGGCCTTCGATTTGGTGCCACACAAGAGGTTGATCAGAAAGTTGGAAGACCTTGGGGCAGGGTGCAGACTGGCTCAGCAGTAGGACACAGAAAATAGTGGTGTTTGGAAAGAACTCTCAGGTACTAGCAAAGTTAAAAGTGGAAGCCTACAGGAGTCAGTGCTGGGCTTAGTGCTGTTTAATGTGTTCATTAATGGCATTGAGGATGGAGTTAAAGGCAATATCTGCCTCTTTGCTGAAGAGACCAACCTCCGTGGGAAGGTGGACTCAGACGAAGGGGTGCAGGACCTAAAAGAGGACCTGGCTCGACTGAAGAGGTGGTCAAGCATCTGGCAACTGGGATTTAGTGCAAAGAAGTGCAAGTTATGCACATAGCAAAGAAGAATCCGAGAGCAGAGTACAGTCGTGGGAGGGGGGTTCTAGGTCACTGAAACAAAGGAGAAGGACTTTGGGATAGCTATCACCAGCAACCTTAAACAGGCCATGCTGTGTAGGAAGGCCAGTGCCAAGGCAAACAGAGTGCTACGCTGCATTGCTGGAGGGTTCATGAGAAGAAAAGAGGTGCTCATATTGCCACTGTACAAATCCTTAGTGCAACCTCGATCTGGAGTACAGCATGCAACACTGGAGTCCCTACCTGAAAACGGATATAAACCAACTCGAGGCTATTCAGAGGAGGGAGACAAAGCAGGGGTGTAGCCAGGAATTTTAAACTTGTACTTGAGAGTTGAGGGAACTACCCTTCCCCCAAACATAGACCAAAATATGTGCTGTTCTGCCACACAGACATTGCCCCTTCTGTATTTCGATCATCAATATGTAGTAAGTCAATTGATCATAATAGATTCACAACATTTTATTTTATGCAACACACACACACACACTACCAGTCAGATTGAATTTGGCTGCCTTTAGTTACAGTGTTAAGGATACATTGTGATAAGCTTCTGTACCACATCGAGACAGCCAGCCTTAGAGAAGTCCATTCACACCAGCACTCATACATACATACTCAATCGGGTCACTCATACAATAATTGCCTCTAAGTTTAGCACCCACACTTCTTCCAGAGATCATTCACAAACTCACACTAGAGCATCCAAGGAGGGGGAAAAACAGTTCTTCAGGTACATCAGGCTGTATCTGTGTTTGTTGCCGTGCCCTTGGCTCATGTTGCCCTTGGATTTTCTGAATTTGATTGTACTCAGCAAAGTACACCGAGTATGCCTGCTGACACCCATGAGACAAAGATGGTTCAGGGACAGCAGGGTGGGCATATAAGGATAGGCTGAGAGAGCTCAACATGTACTCCTTAAAGGAAAGGAAGGAGAGAGGGGAAGTAAAACCTTCAAGTACCTGAAAGGTATAAACAAGGCAGATATCAGGGAGCTTTTCTGCCACAGTGATAACAAGACCACCAAAGTCACTGTCTTAAACTGGCGGGGGGTTATTTAAGAAGTAGATCAGAAGACACTTCATCAAAGAGAGGGTAATATTGGGGTGAATGATCTCCCATTTGAGATCATCACTCAAAAGACGGTGGGTGGGGAAGGGGGGTTTCAATACAGGATGGGATAGGGTAGTAGTAGTAGAAGGTTTTATTTCTATCAGCACTCTTCCCTGTAGACCCAGGGTGCTTTACAAAAGTTCAGACTTTACAATCAGTTAATAAACAAACATAAAGATATCACAGATCAGCAATAAACATTTTAAGACCCATAAAACTCATAACATCTCAGCTAGGAGGGACCTAAAGGGAAAGATAGAACAATCCCCAATGGGCTGATTGAAAAAAAGAGTATTCAGACCACTCTTAAATGGGGAGATGATTTAACTTCTTGACCAATGAGCCATATATCTGACTGTGTAATGTAAAGTGTCATGTAAGATGGTGGCCATACTGGGCTGCTGTCTGTGAGAAGGAGTCATTTGGATATTGAATCAGCTATTTTAAAGTCATTTTAAAGGGAAACATCCACTTCCTGTCTGGCCCCACCTCCGTGTGCAGTGGGGCCCGATTAGCAGTTGCATAAGTGGAACATAATATTTCATTTACTTGTTTGTTATTTTATTTAAAAAAGTATGTGGCTGATCCTGTGCCCTCCCCGCTGGCATTTTAGCAGCAAAAGCCTTCCCTGGCATACCCACAAGCACCGGCGGCTGTCCCCATGATTTTGTGTCAGGTGGGGAGCAGCCGGGGCACCTCCATATGCTTAGTATACTGCTGTATTTTTAAAGAGCTCTGGTCTGGAGCTTACATGCCCCCGTGAAACACCGATACCAGATACAGACTGCCAGGGTACCTGTCAGTCTGTACCTGGTCTCGGCATAGCATGGACACACATAGACTCCAAACTGGAGCTATCTGAATCTACCGCAATACATAAGCTTTATTGCGGTAGATTCAAATAGCTCTGGTTTGGAATCTACATGAGTCCATGCTATACCAAGACCAGGTACAGACTGACAGACACCTTGGCAGTCTATATCTGGCATCGGTGTTTCACAGGGGCATGAAGGCTCCAAACCGGAGCTCTTTGAAAATACAGCAGTATACTAAGCATATGGAGGTGCCCCGGCTGCTCCCCGCCTGACACATCATCACGGGGACATCCGCCGGTGCTTGTGGGTGCGCTGGGGAGGGCTTTTGCTGCTAAAATGCCAGTGGGGAGGGTGCAGGATCAACCAGATACTTTTTTAAAATAAATAACAAACAAGTAAGTGAAATGATATGTTCCACTTATGCAGCTGCTAATCAGGCCCCACTGCACACGGAGGTGGGTCCAGATGGGATGTGGATGTTTCCCTTTACGTTATTTTGAAGTTATTTTATTTATTTTAGTTAGTGAATAGGTTAGGGATGGGAGTGTCAGAGAGGGCAATAAAATGAGGAAGAGTTAGGAGGTAGAATTTCTATTTTTAGCGAGGTCCGTTTTATGTGGAGCAGTCTCAATGTGCCTGTGGCTCAGGAATAGCGGTGTGAGCAGTGCCCAGGAAAGCAGCAGTAGCGGAGCCCTGTTGCATTTAGGAGGACAGCAGTAGTGGAGCCCTGTGATATCCGGGAGAGCAGGAGTAGCAGAGCCCTGTGTGTGGTTGCTGTGTGGCCACTGTATGGCCATTTGAGTGCTGGCAAGAGGAAGCGAGGAGGAATTCAGAAAATGACAGCATTCTGTGTGCCCATGGTCTTGGCGGATCAGATGCCAGAGTCATGAGGGATTGGTCAGTCCTACCAGCCATGGTAGACTAACTATCATCGGAAGATGGTTCGGGGATGGTGTAAAGCCTTCCCAAGTCTGTTGTTTAATTGTGCTTCTCCGAGTTTCATAGGAGGAAAGACACGGAACCACCACACCCTTGGAGGTTTCTTTGGATTGTTGCATGGCGTTGTACTTTCCGGATGGCCGTGGATGCCGTGAAGATGAGAGGGTGTTATCTCCTCTGACCTGGATGGAGTTTAATCATGCCCTGCGCTGTACAATTGCTCCCTGGATACTGAAGGTAAGGAGACGCCTTCTGCTAAAACTGCGGCATTGACTTGCCCAGAAATTGGGTAACTGCTCGAAAGGTTTCAAGTTTCTTGGCTGGAAAGAGATTTGTGAACAGAGACAGGCAAGAGTAGGCTGGGAGAGGGCCTATACTACTGCCTGGGACCAGAACTGATTTGAATTCTTTCTGTTTGGAACATCATGGAAAACTGAGTTCAGGCAATCTGGGACTCTGAGGCAGGATCAGAAGAAAACCTCAGTTGGTGAGAGGGTTCGAGGTTCCTTATACTCCTGGTCTGAACTAAAGAGTTTGCCTTGGCGGGTGAGGGACCTAAGGTGGTTGATGTTTGGATTGGCATAGACTCTTTGGCCCATTCTTTTGTACCCCTTTTCTGTAGACCTGTTTTTTTAAGGAAGAAACAGTTTACTGAGATAGTCCTGTGAGAAAAGAGTGTGCCTCTTGACAGTAAAGTCGTTTGGGCTAAGAAATGAGACTGAGAACTGCTCCACAGATGTATGGACTCACTAATAAATAATTTTGTAACCCCCCTACAAATGGGGGGTCCCAAAATGTCTCCCTTGAGCTTGCCTAAATGCTCACTGCCAGGCTGGTATCCTGCATTTTAGCAGTTTAAATGTGATTGCCAGAGCCTGTACAGCCTCTGTGTACTGTCTCTTTAAGAGCTGCTTGATTGCAGCATAAGTAATCTGAGATGGAGCTCTGTTGAAAGATGTAACTATTTTCTGAAAACTATTTAGAATGATAATGATAATGTAGTTTGTCTAACCTGATTTCTTTGTAGCAAGGACTGTTTTGTTTGTCTCCACTGTCTTGGTCCTGGACTGCAAATTGGACCAATCAGTTCTGGTGGGACCTAAAATGTAGCCGAAGTACAGGAGTTGTCTGAATTCTAAATCTATAGGAACTGTGGTTTGAGTTTTTGCGCCTTTTTTGCAACTGAAGGGGGAGCTCTTGCTTTGACTGACTGCCAGATCAGCCAACCAAATCTTTTGGATCTTGGGGAAGTCCCGGGCTGCTTGCAGTTTTCAGTTAGAACTAAGCTGGAAGCTGAGCAAGAAGGAGCTGAAGTGTTTCTGAGCAGCAATCCTTAGTGAATTCGCATGGGAGAACTCTGAAAAGGCTAAGTTTTTGGCCGGTGTGCTGCTCCTGAGAGGGAGAGAAGAGAATTATTTTGGACTAAATCCAAGTTTGTGTGACTAAAGTAAGCTACTGAAGTGGGCCAGGCCCAACCTGAAGAAGTCCGAATGTTTTTGCTGAATGCGATCGGCCTGTCAAGAGTTCCAGCTACCCCTAAGTTCCCGGTGTGTGCAGAGACTTTGCGATTGTGCCTGGGGAGCGCTTTGCCTGGTACAGTAGAATTCCTGTACATGTAAATGTGCTATGAGCTGCTAGTGGGTTGTGAGTTAATTCCCCACTGTGTGAACTGTGTTCTGCTTGCTGGAAGCTGTATCCAGCCCAAAACGGGACTGCTTCTGAACTTGTCTCTATGTGGTATGAGCTTTGCCAGATGGGCCCAGCCAGACTACCCACTGCACAGAGAAGCCATCGATGAGAGACCTGCCTGGGGATCAGCCCCCTACTGCATGCTTGAACAGGAATGACGCCTCTGCAACTTGTGTGGGCCCTGCTTCTCCTGGCATTCCAGATCAACCACCTGCAGTTTTGATTTTCGTCCAGCCTGTGTCCAGTCTTGGATATCGTGAGTAAATACCAGGGTAGCCCCCTACAACAACAGCTTAATCTGAGTGTGTCATCTGATTGTCTTGTTGTTTCATTTCCTTTACGAACTGAGCCCTCTGGCTCTGGATTACAAATATTGTGTGCTGTGCATGTTGTGTTTTCCATCACAGGGCCCCAACCAGCTGCAACCCCTGGCAACTGTCCTGGCTAGCCCATCTCTTCTCTACCTGGGTACCCTGAGGTGACTGTGTGGGGGGACTCAAAGTGCATGCATAACTGCTTGATTGATATAACCTTTAAGCTAATTAACCTGATTTTGCCCCTCACTTGTTCAAGTCCCCTGAATAAATCAGATCTAACTTTTTCTGCATGTAATCTGACTGTAGTTCCAGTTTGTGCTCATAGTACTGTACTGTTGCAATTTGCTGTGCTTAACCTTGTTTTACAGGGGGCCCCCACGGTCGAGCCAGAGGAACCAGCCCTGGTGGTAAGTGCAAACAGTGTGGGTACTTGTGTGGTGTACCAGGGGTATTGTGAAAGTGATTATTGTACAGTGTTTAGGCTACTAGAGGGGAAAGAGGGGGGTTACAGTGTCCTGGAGGGCTGTGCCCAGGTAAGCTTGACCACTACCAACCCTGACCTCCGGGTGGAGGCACCTGTTTCTGAACTCAGACCCCTTAACCTGTTACTAGCCAAGCAGGCAGGGGTAGTAGCCCTTGGGGTAGTGCCACCTAGGGGTTACATCTTGGAGGCTTACCGCTGGGATTTTGTGTCTTCTAGTGGCCGAAACTATGAATTATTGTCAAACATAAATGGCTACCCCAACAGAAGTGGCTGTACACCAGTTGGTGGGGTGGTGTACTGGGCAGGAGATTGACCCCCAAAATGCTATACTTATCCTGGATATTCCCCTGGGTATGAATAAGGACACTGTGGAGGGAGTACTGTCCAAGGCTGAATGTTTACAAAACCCTGTGGTGGGGGGTCGACAGGCTAATCTGCTTGCACAAAGTTTCATGGCGTTAGTAGAGTGTAAGGACCCAGTAGACAGTTCCAGAGTGCCACAGACTATCACCCCCGAAGGAGCCCTCACTACCTGGAGAGTGATAACTAAAGACAGTAAAGACCCTGGGGAGAATGAGCCCCCCCCCCACTATCTGAAACTTTTGAGGAGAAATTTGCTAAGTTGTTGCTGGAGGAAGGGAAAACTGTGGAGGACTTAAAGAAACTATTCCTGCCACCTGGGGGTGTTCCACCCCCAACATCCCCTCCTGCTCCAGCACCCGTTATTGCCCCTCCTTCTGTGCCCATGCCAATGCTGGCTCCTATGTCTGTACCTGCCATTAGTCATGACTCTTACCGAAGGTTGAGAATCTTCTTGGCACCCCCCCCACCCCCAAAGGGAGGATGATTGGGAGACCTGGATAGATTGTGTTGCCCCTTTGGTACCTGAATGGCAGTGTGTGGAGGCTGAGAAATGGAAAAGGATCATAGAAAGTTTGAGGGGTCCCACCCTAGAGGCCATTAAATTTCTGAGGTCCACACACCCTGATGCATCTGCCCAGAAGTACCTATCTGCACTCAAAGGCAATTTTGGTAGCATTGAGTCAGAGGAGAACTTGATGTGGAAATTTCGAGGTACAAAACAATGGCCAGGGCAAAGTTTGTCTGCATATGTTACTCATCTGGACAGAGCACTGCAAAAGGCTTACCGAAAAGGTGGGGTAGCCGCCAGTGACTTAAACCATGTGAGCTTGGAGCACACACTGCAACATGCAAAACATTCTAATTTGCAGCTTTTTCAATTAAGGCTCCCAGATAGAAGGGGTAACCCACCGGACTATTGTGACTTGATAAAAGAACTCTGGGAGGTTGAAGATGAAGAGGGGGATTGTAATTCTAGGGTGAGTGCGGCCCAAGTGATCACGACATCGGAAAGGCCCTTCCGAAGTGGGGACCAATGAGGGTGTGCCACCATGGGATGAACTGCTGAGGGAGTTCAGGGAAACAAAAAACAGTCTCTTTATGAAGACTGCTCCTGCAAGTACAGGCACTGACCCTTATCCAACTGCATCTGCTATGGGGGCGGAGGTGTTCACCCAGGCATCTCCTGCTGACAGCAGCTCAAAACTTGATGCCTTGACTATGGAAGTAAGAGAATTGATGAGATGTCTCCGAATGTTTACCACACAGCAGACAGAGATGGCACCAAGATTTTCAGTTGGTAGTATCGCCTCCCCAGCTCCCAATGTGATGCCTCGGCCACCCCAAATCCCAGAAAACATATTTTGCCATAATTGTGGGAAGGATGGGCACATGAAGAAGAAATGCCGGTCCACAAAAGACCTAGATAAAGTTGTATACAGGCTTCAAGGAGTGCTTCAGAGAATGAATCAGTGGTCAAGGAGTGCCCAAAATGACCGCAGTGAGGGTTCAAGAAGTAGTAACTCAAATCCCTATGTGGCTAAATCATCTGTCCAGGCCTCTGCTGCTGTCGCTCCAGACTGGTCCAAAATAGTGGGTCCTTCAATGGAGACTACAGTGGCTGTGAATGGTATTCCTACTTGGGCTGTGCTGGACAGTGGGTCGCAAGTGACCATTGTATTTAAGGACTGGTATGACAAACACTTATCTGCTGTGCCCTTGCAATCCCTGGAAGGCCTACATGTGTGGGGGCTGAGAGACAAGTCTTATCCCCACCTAGGATATGTCCACCTCTGGTTGTCATTTCCTGCAGCTGTAACTGGTGTAGATGAGCAAGTCGAGACACTAGCCTTAGTATATCCCCCTACTGGACTGTATGATGGGGTTCCCCTGTTAATTGGGACCAACACCTATATGTTTGGGAGACTGGCACAACTCTGTCACGAGAAACAAGGGCGAAGGACTGGGAGGGCCCTAAGAATTCCTGCTCGGATCAAGAGGGCCTATGATTTGTAACAACCCCAAGGGAGTGGACCAGGATGAAACGGTAGGGGTTGTGTGAAAGAAGGATCCTGATTCAATGGTACTGGCCCCCAATGCCCAGTTTACAGTTCAAGGGAAGGTCTGCCTCTGCAAAGATTTCAAGAACAAGATACTGATGTTGGACGCACCAGGCGATGGAAAATTGCCGGAAGGATTATTGGTTAAGCCCAGCATTTTGCCAGCTCTTGCTCATGCCTATGCATGACGAGTGATGGTCCAGATTCATAATGTGTCAGATTGGGAGATCTGGATGAACATAGGATGTACCCTAGCTATGGTACACTGTGCAGACACTGCAGTGTTGCCCAGCAACAAGCACCCTGACAAGATAGATAGAGTGACTCCTGACTTGTTTGATTTTGGTGACTCCCCGTTGCCAGCTGAATGGAAGAGTAGAATTAGCCGGAAACTTGCCCCGAGAGATCAAGTGTTTTCATTGAAAGAATGGGATGTGGGATGTGTCCAGGGTGTGAAGCATCACATATGCCTGCAGGATGAACAGTTATTTCGAGAGAGGTCTAGATGCCTAGCCCCTGCAGACATAGACGATGTGAGAAGACACTTGCAGGAAATGCTGGCGGCTGGCGTGATACAAGAATCCAGGAGCCCACATGCTTCTCCCATTGTGGTTGTGCATAAGAAGAACGGATCTGTGAGAATGTGTGTTGATTATCGAACTCTGAATCAGTGGACCATCCCCGATCAATACACCATGTCCCGTATACAAGATGCTCTGATTGTTTGAATGGGAGCAAATTGTTCTCGTGTTGGATCTTCGTGAGTGGATATTACCAGATTCATGGCTCGGAGGACCATGAGAAGACAGCCTTCATCTGTCCTTTGGGGTTCTACGAATTCCTGAGAATGCCACAGGGGATATCGGGCGCCCCAGCCACCTTCCAGCAACTGCTGGAATGAGCGGTGGGAGACAAGAATTTGCTGGAATGCCTGGTGTACTTGGATGATGTCATTGTGTTTGGGAGCTCCCTAGAGGAACATGAGAGTCGAATGTTCAAAGTACTAGACTGACTGGAAGATTTCAGCTTCAAGCTGTCTATAGACAAGTGCCAGTTTTTCCAAACCTTTGTGAAGTATGTGGGGCACATAGTGTCTACAGAGGGGATAGAGACTGATCCTAGTAAAGTTGAAGCCTTGACTACTTGGCCCAAGCCCCACAATTTGAAAGAACTACAACGTTTCCTGGGATTCTGTGGCTACTACCACGGGTTCATAAAGGACTATTCCAAAGTGATTCGGCCACTCTTGAATCTTACTCAGGGTTACCCTCCTACCAATCGGAAATACGAAAAAGGGTCCATCAAAGAATCAGACAAAGCATATTTCCACCCAGGTGAACTTTTCAGGTCCTCTTGGACACCTGACTCTGAAGCAGCTTTCCATGAAGTCATATACCAGCTCGCCCACACCCCCATCCTCTCTTATGCTGATCCCACCAAACCCTATGTGATGCATACTGACGCCAGTCTACAGGGTCTAGGAGCTGTACTGTGTCAAGACCATGAGGATGGTTTGAGACCAGTGGCATTCACCAGTAGGAGCTTGACCCCATCAGAACGAAACTACCCTGTGCACAAGTTGGAGTTCCTTGCGTTAAAATGGGCCATTGCCGACCAGTTTCATGATTACCTCTATGGGGCAAAAATATTGGTGAGGACTGACAATAACCCATTGACCTGTGTGCAGACTTCAGCTAAGCTAGATGCCATGGGGCACCGGTGGCTTTCTGCATTGTCAACATATGATTATGCTGTCGAATACAGACCAGGCCCGAATCATATTGATGCTGACGCCGTATCTCAGAGGCCCATTTCCAAGAGCGACTGGGTCAGGCTGTCTGAACCTGACATCTGAGCATTGTGCCAAAAGTTTGATAGAAATGAACAGATGTCTACGGACACAGCAGACTGCTTAGTAGATTGCTTGGGCCCCTGTGACACCTGCATACCGGCTGTATATTGCTACTTCTCTGCTCTAGATATTAGTGCACTATCTCAGTTTGACAATGACAGCATTCAATGGGCTCAATCCTGAGATCCTATGATTCAGCCAGCACTTGATGCCCTTCGTGCAGGAAAAGATGTGTCCAAGTTGTGTTCCTCTGATCTAAGAACCGCTTTATTGCTTAAAGAAGGCCCCAGGTTGAAGCTGCTTAATCAGCTGTTGTATAGAGAGACTGCAGATTGTGGTGGCCAAATAGACAAGCAACAATTGGTCCTGCCCACAGCCTTCAAAGATTTGGTACTGAGGTCCCTCCACAATCATATGGGCCACCTCGGTATTGACCGGACCCTTGACCTAGTACGATCTCAGTTCTACTGGCCCAAGATGGGGGCCGATGTTGAGCACCATGTAAGGACTTGTAGTCGCTGCCTGCAGAGAAAAGCCCTGCCTCAGAGGGCTGTCCCCCTTGTCAACATTACTACCAGCACCCCAATGAAACTAGCCTACATAGACTTCTTGAGTTTAGAGCCTGAGCAGCGAAACATTGGCAATGTGTTAGTGGTTACAAACTATTTCACATGGTATGCACAAGCTTTTTCCACCAAAGATCAAAAAGCATCTACCATAGCCAAGGTGCTAGTGGAAAATTTCTTTGTCCACTATGGTGCCCCCCAGCGAATTCACTCTGATCAGGGCGGACTTTGAGAGTCATTAATCAAAATGCTCTCTATGAAGTGCGAAACTCGAAACCACCCCTTATCACCCACAGGATCCTCAACCTAGATACTTTAAATCGCAACCCTACTAGACATGCTAGGCACCCTTCACCCAAAGAAGCATAAATGAAGCCAGCAGATTAGCACCTTGGTACACGCTACAATTGTATTAAAGAATGATGCTACGGGTTCTCCCTACCGCCTCATGTTCGGGAGAGAGGCCCGGCTGCCTGTTGATGTCTGTTTTGGGTTTCTCCTGATGGGGTCCAAGCCAAAGATTACCTGCAATATGTACAAAAACTTAAAGCTCAATTGAACCATGCCTATCAACTGGCCCAGACAATGGCCACCAAAAGAAATCTACCAAAAAGAGAGACATGATAGAAAAGTAAAGGCTCAAGAGCTTAGGCCAGAAGACCGTGTGTTATTCACCGAAATTTAAGTTACACTGGTAATACGTAATTGTATCGATGGCACCATCTTCCCATCATAGTTGGAAGCTGGATGATTGCCAGTGTGCAAAGTGCGAATAACTCCAAAGCTGTCAAGACCATGCACTGTAACCACTTCCTACCTATTGCAAGGTTATAATTGAGGCTGAACCACGAGATTGATTCCCTGGACCAGTGACTCGTGCTGCTGCAAGAAAGAAACAGAGTCACCCTGCCCCAGTGGTTGCCGATTTAAGACTTTCCCCACAGCAGGCCCAGAATGATAGTGACTGACAGTCTAACTCGAATGACAGCGAATATGATAATGCCTATTACCCCTCATATGAACTGAGTCAGTTGTTTCATGGAAATCCTATGCTGAATTATGGGGATAAAGCTGGGCCTCCTGGACTGCCTAACGCCCCGGCATCATCCTTGGAGCCAATGCTCCCTGAAGGTGAAGTGCAAAGTATCACGTCTGAGGATGCTGAGTCTTTGTGTATCATGGAACTGTATGATTTGCCTGAAGGAGAGGCTGATGGTATGAGTCTTTCTGGTGACATGCCAGAACTTGAGGAACACTATGAGAGTGCTGAAAACTCCCCTTCAGTGCCAGAGTGTCTTCAAAATGAGCCAAGTGTTGTAGAAACAGAGACTACAGAGCATGGGGCTGACAGTGCTCCCAGCTTGGACATTCCCCTTCATGTAGAGGCACCCCTCACAAGTGATGAAAGCTCCAAGACCATTGTTGAAAGTACAGAGATTGTGGTTGTTCACCGTAGAAAGATTGGCCGAGCTGTCAGACCAGTGGTGCACTTCTGTTACGATTCCCCCGGGAGGCCAGTGGATTTGCCTCTCAATGTAGTCCACAAAGGTGTTTATGTCTCTCAGAGCTCACTGCCCAAATTGAGCTTGACAGCTCATTCCAGGTTACTTGTTCTGCCCTCTCACCATGGTGCCCCTGCCCCTTCCAGCACCAAGTTAGCTGATAGGGAAGGGCCCCCCCTTACATTGTTTAGAGTACAAGTTATTACATGATTCTGTATAGTAATGTTCAGTTTACCTGTGTGAAAATATAATATGTATTGTCAGAATAGAAATGATGTAGTGGAGTTAAATGAAATATAGTAAAGTGACAAGTTATGCCAATTGATGAATCAAATAGTACTTGTATAGCATGCTAATGGTATAAATATTTTGTATATGCTGCATTTTCAATGTTACGATGGTAGAGACTTACTAACATACTATTTGCCAGCAGATTAGGCACTTCGGTCTATCGGTCTGCTCAAACTTAGATCCTTAGTTGGGTGCCGAGACCCTCCCATCCTTGTGCTCCAGAAACCCCTATCATCCATCCCACACCTCTGGGACAGACCATCATCTGATACATCCACTTTCTGTGTCAGTCCCACCCACTCTTGAAGCCCTCCACTGTGGATCTCTGAACCAGCTCACCAGGCAGTGCATTCCAAGGGTCCACCACCCTCTCAGTGAAAAACATCCTCCTCTTTCCCCACTCACCTTCCACCCAACTTCAAGCCATGCCCTCTGGTGATACCTCCTGCTTTAGTCTAAGATCCCACCATGTTTACCTATTTATTCCTTGAGTACTTGAGACCTCAATCATGTCCCCCTGTCTCTCCCTCCTCCAATGAAAACAGGCAGAGCTCCTCAGTCTGTCCTCATCACGTCAAATCCTAGCCCTTGTATCATCTTTGTTGCCCTCCTCTGTACCCTCTCCAGGAATGTGTGTCCCTCTTCAAGTGGTGGTCTCCAGTACTGTACAGTACTCAAGGTGTAGTCTAACCAGTCCATTGTACAGCAGCAGAATCACTTCCTTGCTCCTAGAGGTGATCCCCTTCGATGCATCCAACATCCTGTTGCCTTGCTAGCCGCTCTCCTGCACTGCTCAGAGTTATTCATACATGCCATCCACCATGACCCCTAGGTCTTTTTCCTAATTGAGGCCTCCAGCCTCCTCCCAGAGTGTACCTGTGTTTAGGGTTTTCCCACCCAAGATGCAACACCTTGTCTTGGTGATATTGAAATTTAATTTCCATGTGTGGCCCAGCTTCAGGGTGTCCAGGTCCCTTGCAGACCAACCTCCCCTCTTCTCCCTCAACTACTGCTCCCATCTTGGAGTCGTCGTGAAGAGACTCATTTCACCTATTACCCTCCCTGATGTGGAAATATGTATGCATTAAACAGGATGGGACCAGGATGAAACCCTCGCGGTACCCTACCAACCTCTCTAGGGTTCGAGCTCCCCACAGACCACTACTCTCTGGATGCATCCAGCTAGCCAGTTTTCAATCCATCTGACCATCAAGGCTACTCCTAACCCCATCAGTTTCTCCACCAGACCATTGTGAGGGACAGAGTCAAACGCCTTGCTGAAGTCCAAGAATAATACATCCACAGGCTTTCCCCTGTCCAGTTCTAATGTTACCCATTCATAGAACTCCACAAGGTTGGTTTGACATGATCTACCTGGCACAAACCCATGTTGCAGACTATCCAGACCTCCCACCTCCTCCAAGTATCCCCCCAATTGTTCCTTTAGTATACTCTCCATTAATTTTCCCACCACCGAGGTCAAACTGATGGGTCTATAGTTACCTGGTACTTCCTCGACCCTTTATGGATTGGCACCATGTGCCTCTCGCCAATCCTAAGTACCTCCTGTCTCAAGTGACCTGTTGAGAAGCTCCATGAAAGTGCAGCCAGTATGTACAAATTCCCATAGTACTCTCGGATGAATGCCATCCATTAGAAATTAGTCTTTCTTTAGGGCCTTGAGGCTAACCACACCCTTTTGGCAGAATAGCATCATCCGTCCCTCCACCTTACTGGCCTTTTATCCTTACCCAGATGTGAGCACCCTAGGGTACCTCCCTCCCTCTTGCTCCATTTCTGTTGCTCCCCGATTCCACTTACTGCCTTCTATCCTTAGGTGCCTTGCTTTGTAGATGTCCCATCCCCTCCTAGTGAACACAGAGCCAAGTACTCATTAAATACCTCTGCCTGGTCCCGCTTCTTCCACCCACCATCCATCTGATCTCAATCTGCTGAGATGGCCATAGTTTTCTCCGCTCCCCGATGTGCGGAACACCCTTTTCCCTCCATGTATCCCTGTGCCAGCCGCTGCTCTTTTGGACTTTGCTCCCTCACCATACGGGTGACTTTTCTAGATGCAAGTTGGTACATTTCCTTATCCCTATCCCTCTTGTTGTTTTATATTTTTTTTGTAGGCCTTCTTTTCCTGACTGCTACCTGTACCTCTCGGACCACCAGCATGGTTTATGTGACCTTGCTCCTTACGTTTTCAACAACGCACAGATCCTGACTGCCTCATGAAGTCCCCCGTTTATGACCTCCATCTCCTTTCCACTTGTCATTGAAGTAATCCCTTCAAGTGATCCTTGAGAATATTTCCCATGCCCATAAAGTCTGCCCCCCTGAAGTCCACTGCCAGTGTCCTAGATCTCCCCCTCCCCATGCTTATTTGAAACCAGACAAAATTGTGGTCGCTCCCAGTCAGGGGTCCTGTACAACCATGTCCCTTAGATCACCATCTGCCAGAACCACATCAGGACTACCCCTCCTTCATGGGCTCCATCACATGCTGTGTTGAGAACACATCCTGGAAGCCATCCAGCACTCTGCTCCTTGGCCACCTTAGAGGACATGGTTCCCCAGTTTGTACCATCGCATGGTAAGATTCCCCCATCAACACCCTCCTTCCCCTTTTGGTCCCACACTGGGCAATGATGTTGTCCAGCAAACCATCCTCTAGAACACATCACTCATCCCGGGGGCCTACTCTACACAGCTTGACCTTGCTCTCCTGCTGGGGATCGTAAGGTGACCCATAAGGCCTCCATGTTCCTCTGCCTCTTCTACCCTAGCAATTTCTAAGTCATCTCTATATAACTATAGCCACTCCACCCCTCTGCCCTCCTTTATATCCTTTCTAAGCATAGTGTCCCCCATCGTTTAGGTCCCAGTCATGGTTTTGTTGGCCCACATTTCCGTGACCATGCATACATCCACCCCGAACAGCATGGCCTGGAACTCTGGCAACTTGTGTCCCAAGCTCCTGGCATTTACTAACACCAACCCCACCCCTTATCCCTGATCCTCTTTGTCAGACCCCATCCAGATTCCTTATACTTCCATCCTCCTCTGCTCCTCCTGAAACCTCCTCCCCAGTCTGTTTCCCCTCCCCTTTGGGCTTGAAGGCTACTCCCCTCATCTGGAGGAGAGGGCTTCTGGTCAACCCTCCTTATCCTCCCCCCTCCACAAGTTTAAACCCCACCTTTCTTGTATGTAGTCAGCCATCCCTGTTTGGACTTCCTTCCCTAATGGGGCAAGATGAAGCCTGTCCTTGGCATATAGTCCTTATCCTCCCAAACTCCATTCCAGCTCCTAACACCCCAACCCCTCTCTTCCCCCACTTCTGAGCTAGTCATTAACTTCTGTAGGCTTCATTTTTTCCCCCACTGAGGCCTTTGGTACTGGCAATATCTCTGAAAAGAAATATTGCATCCATTATCCCGACAGACTCTGGCAAGTTCTTGGAACCTTGCTTGGATTTCAAAAACGCCCCTCTGAATCATTAGTTCCCAAATACCGAAATCGGTTTCCTTCACAATCCCTAACCATTTCATACACCATGAACTTTGCTCTGTGCACTGTCAGCCAGAGATACTCACTACCTTCACCTGGCTATGGCATCCACCCCCTGTCCCTCCCACTGGATACCCTAATCGTGGTCTCCCAATAACAGAACCTTAACACACTTCATCATCCTTATAGTTTCCCACTATGCCCTCAGCCCCCTTCCCCCTTTGTTCATGATCTCAATTCCATGGAGTCTTCCTGCCTTATTAGAGACCCCCTTGTCACCTCCCTTTCTGCCTCCTTGCTATTTTGCCCACCACTCAAACCCCCTCTGAATAGGTGTCCCCTTTAACCCTCTCTTATCTGAACCATTTATCCTGGCCCTGTTGGTTTCCCTTAGCACACAGCCATCCTCCCCCTTGTAATAGTACCCCTGCCTCAGAGGCTCTCTGTAGGTCCCTTTAGCTAGGGCCCCATCCTTGGTACCAACCCCCTGCTGAAGGGGCTCCTCTCCACCTCCTTGTCTCCCAGTTTCTCTCAATCATGCTCTCCTCCCTCATGTCTGGAATATGTTGCATCTCCCCATTTGCTTAATATATATGTTTCCCCTTCTCCTCTGGGACTATTTCTATCCTTTCCATAGCCAGTCTGTGATGCCTTAAGGGTATCGACTCCCTCCCCCGACCTCTGTATAAGTTTCCTCATTTCTCAACCCTTCCTCCCTCTAGGTTGCTTAGTAGCTCAAATTTATTGTGACACTCTATGTCAGCCTCCATCAAGTAACCGAGTTTCCCCTGACTGCACCTCTAAACTGCCCTCTTCTTCCCCTCTTGCTCTGTTCACCTTGGAGCTCCCTTCCCTGATCTGCTGTTTTAGGCTTCCGCACAACAGCCCTCCTGACTCTTCCCCTCCCTCTCTTTGTATTCAGAATGTTCACCCATACACTTTCCCTTAGCATCAACTTCCTAAGGTCCTCTGTCCCTAATATCCCCCCTCCTGCTTGCTGTAACATAGCGTCCTGTAATTTCAGAGCATTGTACTGGCCTCCCTCAGCCCCACCCTTCTGCTGCCCATATCCACACCCTTATCCTTGGACACCCCAGCTCCCCAGCTTACTCCTTAGCTTAATATACCTCACTCCTGATACAAGATAGCTGTCTACAGGTGGGCGAGCCTCCCCTCTCTCCAGGCCCAATTTAGAATTATTGCATCCCACAGCCTGTGCAGCCTACAACCCTTCCGAAGATGCCTGCCATGGTGGAATATGGCCACCCTGTTTATCCCCTCTGTTTTATAATGGCACACCCCTTTCTCAGTCCTTTCCCTGGAATACAGTTTTCTCTCTATACTGACTGTGTTATTTACAAACCCAATTTCAACCCCACCAATAAAGTTCCCAAGTCTCACAAACACTTACAGTCCAGTGTGTGTCGGTCCCACTAACAGTGTGTGTAAGCAGACATCAGGTACCCAGATGATGTCACAGGCTACCAGCTCCTGTTGCTTCGAATTTCAGTCCAAAACAGAAATACTCAGCCCTTCAATCCCAACCCCCAGTGGCTTTTCAGTATTTAAGAAAGCCTACAAAACAGGGTGGGTGTGAGGGCTCTTACCAAACACCAGACAAACAACACATTTAAATTTCCCTCTAATTAACCCTGCCAAACAACTGTTCCCAAGCCTCCAAAGTTACAATATCACAGCCCAAGTAACAGTTCTAATATAAGGTAATAATTTTTAACACATAGAACTAATTTCACTTACAAAACTATTCAAATATTTCAGTTAAAACAGAATATAACCCCAGACCTCTGTCCCTACCAGCCTGCTGCTTAAGTTCCCAAGTGACGCGGATGCCAAGTTTGCCCAGGTAGGGAAGGGTGTAACCCCCCTACAAATGGGGGTTCCCAAAAAGTCTCCCTTGAGCTTGCCTAAATGCTCACTGCCAGACTGGTGTCCTGCATTTTAGCAGTTTAAATGTGATTGCCAGAGCCTGTATAGCCTCTGTGTACTGTCTCTTTAAGAGCTGCTTGATTGCAGCATAAGTAATCTGAGATGGAGCTCTGTTGAAAGATGTAACTATTTGCTGAAAACCATTTAGAATGATAATAATAATGTAGTTTGTCTATCCTGATTTCTTTGTAGCAAGGACTGTTTTGTTTGTCTCCACTGTCTTGGTCCTGGACTGCAAATTGGACCAATCAGTTCTGATGGGACCTAAAATGTAGCTGGAGTACAGGAGTTGTCTAACTTCTAAATCTATAGGAACTGTGGTTTGAGTTTTTGTGCCATTTTTGCAACTGAAGGGGGAGCTCTTGATTTGACTGACCGCCAAATCAGCCAACCAAATCTTTTGGATCTTGGGGAAGTCCCGGGCTGCTTGCAGTTTTCAGTTAGAACTAAGCTGGAAGCTGAGCAAGAAGGAGCTGAAGTGTTTCTGAGCAGCAATCCTTAGTGGATTCGCATGGGAGAACTCTGAAAAGGCTAAGTTTTTGGCCAGTGTGCTGCTCCTGAGAGGGAGAGAAGAGAATTATTTTGGACTAAAGTTTGTGTGACTAAAGTAAGCTATTGAAGTGGGCCAGACTCAACCTGAAGAAGACCAACTATTTTTGCTGAATGTGATCGGCCTGTCAGGAGTTCCAGCTACCCCTAAGCTCCCGGTGTGTGCAGAGACTTTGCGATTGTGCCCGGGGAGCGCTTTGCCTGGTACAGTAGAATTCCCGTACATGTAAATGTGCTGTGAGCTTCTAGTGGGTTGTGTGTTAGTTCCCCACTGTGTGAACTGTGTTCTGCTTGCTGGAAGCTGTATCTAGCCCAAAACAGACTGCTTCCGAACTTGTCTCCATGTGATATGGGCTTTGCCAGACAGGCCCAGCCAGACTACCCACTGCACAGAGAAGCCATCGATGAGAGACCTGCCTGGGGAGCAGCCCTCTGCTCCACGCTTGAACAGGAACGACACCTCTGCGACTTGTGTGGACCCTGCTTCTCCTGGCATTCCAGATCAACCACTTGCAGTCTCGATTTTCTTCCAGCCTTGTCCAGTCTTGGGTATCGTGAATAAATACAAGGGTAGCTCCCTACAACAACAGCTTAATCTGAGTGTGTCATCTGATTGTCTTGTTATTTCGTTTCCTTTACGAACTGAGCCCTCTGGCTCTGGATTACAAATATTGTGTGCTGTGCATGTTGTGTTTTCCATCACAGGGCCCCAACCAGCTGCAACCCCTGGCAACTGTCCTGGCTAGCCCATCTCTTCTCTACCTGGGTACCCTGAGGTGACTGTGTGGGGGGACTCAAGGTGCATGCATAACTGCTTCATTGATATAACCTTTAAGCTAATTAACCTGATTTTGCCCCTCCCTTGTTCAAGTCCCCTAAATAAATCAGATCTAACTTTTTCTGCATGTAATCTGACTGTGGTTCCAGTCTGTGCTCAAAGTACTGTACTGTTGCAATTTGCTGTGCTTAACCTTGTTTTACAGGGGGCCCCCACGGTTGAGCCAGAGGAACCAGCCCTGGTGGTAAATGCAAACAATGTGGGTACTTGTGTGGTGTACCAGGGGTATTGTGAAAGTGATTATTGTACAGTGTTCAGGCCACTAGAGGGGAAAGAGGGGGGTTACAGTGTCCCGGAGGGCTGTGCCCAGGTTAGCTTGACCACTGCCAACCCTGACCTCCGGGTGGAGGCACCCGTTTCAGAACTCAGGCCCCTTAACCTGCTACTAGCCAAGCAGGCAGGGGTATTAGCCCTTGGGGTAGCGCCACCTAGGGGTTACAATTTTATTAGCAATTAATTTTGGAGGGTTGGGGAGGTTTTGGGGTGGTGGTGCGTGAGTGAGAGTGTGAGTGTGAGTAAGTGTGAGTGTTATATGTGAGACAGTAAATAGGAAACAATTAGTTATTGTTTAATGTTGGTTTAATTGTTAAGCAGTGTTTTGATTTATAGCTGTTAAGGTACAGGTGAAAGGAGTTGAGATGTGTTGGTCAATAGCTCCCAGGGGAAGGTATTATTTCCCCTCCATTCTTCATGATCTCCGACCATTTGTGTGTCCCCCATTATCAGTGGAGGTGTATGGGCATTGTAGAGTGCTGGGGATGATGTGTAGGGGAAGAAAACGAGATTTGCAGAGTCTGGTAGGGGGAATATAGTGGGGGGGGGTTGTTTGGGGTGATGGGGACTAGGAGGTTCCCCAAGGCAAAATGGGCCCAGGAAAGGGGTCCTCCCTGCCTTGTGCCCATACCCAAGGGCTCCACAGCTGTTGGGCTGGCTGCTGGACCAGCCTCATCTACCTATCCTTCTCGAGCGGTGTTGTGCAACGCCAGATCTATTAAGAATAAGACGGCAGTTATTGCTGATCTTGTTGCAACATCTGATCTGGCTTGCATCACTGAGACTTTTCTGGATGAAAATGCCAGTTCTGTTTTGGAATCAGCTGTTCCGTCCGGGTACTTGGTGGTACACCGCCCAAGAGAGGATTGTAGGGGTGGGTCTGTGGCAATCTGTTTTAAGTTGGACCTGAACCTCACAGCCTTCCCAGTAGGAACAATGAGGTATTTTTGAATGTGTGGCCGTGCAGGGGTCTGCAGGTGTAGGTTGCAAGAGTCTTCTCATCTACTGTCCCCCGGGGGATGAGAAGGAATTCTTGCAGGAAGTCGTGGACTTTGTCATTGAACTGATGTTGGAGTTGCCCAGATGCATTATTCTGAGTGACTTTATTGCCTGGGTCGATGACGAACTCTCGCAGTTTGGTCAAGAGTTCCTCCAACTAATGTGTTCTTTGGGCCTGACACAGGTTGTTACCATTGCAACCCATATACACAGCCACTCTTTGGACCTCATCTTCCTGCTGGGAATGGAGGTCTCTGATCTTATGGTGGAGCCGATCACTTAGTCGGACCACCATACTGTGAGGTTCTCGTTCGAGGCCCCCCCCATTAGACCTACCCCTACGGAGATGGTCCAGTACTGCCCTTTAAGAGGTTTGACCCCACATGGTCTGATGACAGTGCTGAACCTATCAGGTTTGATGAGTGCATGCAAGGAGTCAAGGAAACCAGTTTTAACCTATAATAGGGTTGTTGCCAAGGCCCTCGACTCCATCACACCCCATTGCACCTGTCTGTGTTCAACCCCTCATCTCACACTGGGGATCCCCCTGATTTGATTGGACCATCAGGGAGATGAGGATGAGGGGTCGAAGGTTGGAGTGATGCTAGCAGAGGACTGGTTTGGAGGAGGACAAGCTTATATTGATGGTCCATTATAGGGACTATCAATCGGCAATCTCCTATAAGAAGGCAGAGTTCCTGTCAAAGGAGATTTCTGCAGCAATCAACAGACTGGTTCAGCTCTTCCACATTGTTGATAGGCTGTGTAATCCAGCCTGTCTTCAGTCCAGGAGAGCTTTTTCACAAGCAAAGTGTGATAAGTTTGCACTGTTCTTTGCTGATAAGATTGCCTCCATCAGATTGGAAATCTGGTCGGTGCCCTCTAATGGGGCTTGTGGTGATGGGCCCAAGGTTGCAGGCATTCAGTCTGTCTGGTCCAACTTCAACCAGTGGGTGGTTGTGGATGTGGGGAGGGTGGTCTGGGAGTTATGGTTAGCCTTCTGTAGTTTGGACCCAGGGCCAACACGCCTCCTAGTGGGGTGTGTTGATGTCATCGGCCCAGTCCTAGCCAGGATAGTCCAGTGTTCTTTAGAGAAAGGGCTATTTTTTGGGCCCCTGAATGAGGTGGTTGTAAGACCACTCCTGAAAAACCCTTCACTGGACCTGGACTGCCTGGTGAACTACAGACCTGTCTTTAACCTTTCCTTTGTGGGTAAGGTTATTGAGAAGGTGGCGGCCGTGCCACTGGAGACCTGTTACCAATGACATCTATGATCCTCTCCAGCTGGGTTTCAGAAAAAGGCATAGTACCAAGACTGCTCTTTTTTGGGTGCTAAATGATTTCCTGGCAATGAGGGATCGGGGAAGACGTTCCATCTTGATTCTCCTCAATCTCATGGCAGCATTTGACATTGTGGACCATGGGGTGCTGATGGAGCACCTGCGGGTTTGTTGTGGACTGGCTGGTACAGTCCTAAACTGGTTTAAATCTTTCCTCACTGGCAGGATGCAGTGAGTGGTGTCTGGGATTTTTTCCTCGGCACTCTTGTCCCTGCCATGTGGGGTCCCGCAGGGCTCCGTCTTGTCCCCCATGCTGTTCGCGGTGTATATGCTACTGCTAGGGGACATTATAAGATGGTATGGTCTGAGTTTTCACTGCTATGTAGATGATACTCAGCTATACATGTCTTTTGCGCCCGAGCAGCAGGAGACAGTCTAGGTATTTAATTGTTGCCTTACTGAGATCCAAGACTGGAAGAGGGCTAACTGGTTGAGGTTGAATCCGGACCAGACTGAAGTACTGGTGCTGGAATCTGGCCAAGTCTCAGGGTTGAGGCTTGGGGACTCCCAGTTGCTTACCTCGGACCTGGTAAAAAACCTTGGTAATGTTTTGGACTGCGGCCTGATGCTTCAATTATAGGTGTCGGCTGTGGTCCAGACCTCAGTTTACCATCTGAAAAATATCACCAGGATCAAACACCTGGTACTCCCTGGTGATCTGCCAGCACTAGTCCACGCCTTCGTGACCTCTTGCTTAGATTACTGCAATTTCCTGTATCTAGAGCTGCTGGGGGTAGATCCTCGCTGCCTGCAGCTAGTGCAGAATGCAGCAGCCAGGTTGTTGACCGGTCTACCTAGATCATGTCACATTACACCTGTACCTGCGCTCTCTGCACTGGCTGCTTATTAGGTGGCGGATCTCCTTCAAGGTAGGTTTGCTGACCTAGAAGGCCCTGCATGGTCAGGGGCCCGGCTACCTGCAAGGCCTCCTGCATCCCTATCACCCCTCCCACCCCCTTCACTCCATAGACAAGGAATTGCTTGAAGTTCCTAGGGTCCATTTGAAAACTTTGGGTGCCTGGACTTCTTTCTTTGCAGCCCCAACCCTATGGAATGCTCTCCCTCGTCACATTCGAGATACCCCCATGCTCGATGCATTCAAATGGGAGCTTAAAACCTTCTTATTTATACAGGCTTTCCCTCCAAACTAGTTAATGTTTTACTGGTAATAGTTTAAAACTGGAATTTTTTTAATTGATAAATAAGAGTGAGTTATTTTATTTCAATGTCTTAAGCTTTTTAGAAATGTTATGTAATGCGCTTGAATCAAAATGAGAATTGTGCTATATTAAATAAAACTTGAATGAATGAATGAATGGCCTCCACCGTGGGGGCCTCTCTGCAGGCCCCTTGGAGAGAATTCCATAAGACTAGGCCTGCCACCTCAAAGGCCTGCTCTCCCAAGGTTTTCAATCTGGCCCTCAGTACAGCTAGGAGGTCCAACTCAGTAAAACAAAGTAAGCACAAGGGCACATAAGCATGCAGGAGATATAACATGTAACCAGGACTCAACCTGTGCAGTGCCTTGTAAGTTAACAAACCATTCTGTGCATGCAGCAGTGGGGAGTCATGACCTCAAAATGCCTGTCAGCAGCCTAGCAGCTGCAATCTGCACTAACTACCAGTGCAATAGTGAACTTCCACTGACCCCAAGGTAAAAAGCATTACAGTAGTTAAGCCAAAATGTCACAGATGCGTGTCTCAGTGTTGTCAGGTCACTGGGAGGAATAACGGATCTAATCCAACTGAAGTTTCTGAGATTGTAAAAGCCACTGCAGACAACAGCTGACACCTGAGCCTCAAATGTCAGCTCATCATCCAGAATGACCTCCAGATTTCTCACCTTGGTGGCAGCCATAGGCCTCGATGAATCTAGCCCAAACCCAGTCTTGTTCTCAACAGCCACCACCTTCCCCCTACAACCCAGTTCCACCATCAACACCTCAGTCTTGTCTGGGCTAAACCTCAACCAGTTCAAGAACATCCAGTCTTGGATCCTAGCCAAGCACTTATTAAACACATTGACTGCACCAGGTGACCCAGGTGCAAAAGAAAGGTACACTTGGGCATCATCTGATCAGTCAAAACTCAGACTGTATTGTGTAATGATCCCTCACAGGGTCAGCATGTACACTGCACATGACATGGGTGAGAGAACTGAGCCCTGGGGAACACCACAGGGCAGAAAGACACTGGGGGCACAGAGAAATTTCACACTCTCTGTGTCCTGTCCCTGAGGTGGGACTCAAACCAGCAGATGACTCAGCCAGTGAAAACTACATATTCCCTCAGCCAATCCAACAACAACCCATGGTCTACAGTGTCAAAGGCCGAGGAGAGAACAAGGAGGATGTGACCTGACCATTCAAATACAGGAATCCATCAATGATGGCTTATGAAAGTATATCATCCGACCAGTGTGTGATGCCCTGAAGATGGAATTTCATGTTAATTTTAGAATTTACAATACAAGCACAAACTCTGCACTCTGCTCACACTCCCCCTGCTGTTCTATCATCAGATTTGTTTGTCTGCTGAAGACAGCAGCCGCTCTGATGTCAGCCTCAGTCTTCTGGTCAACAAATTACTGTTTCTAATTTTGTTTATTATTTTATAGCATTCAAGTTCATTTGTTTTGCTACTCTGCTTTAGTTAGGGTGTTTATTTTTAAATGTATTGTGTTTTGCAGTTTTCTCCAGTTCATGATCAATTCCAGGAACTAGAGAAGGCCTCACTGTAACATGATTCCTGCCTGAAATTAACTAACCACGTTTCACTAAAAAATATTTAAACTGCTGGTATTTTATTAATTTTAAGCAGTTTTTGACATTTATGATACAGTTCCCCTTAAAAAGGAACCAAAGTACAGTTTTCACATACTGTGTGAGAAAAAATATTTTATTTTAACAAGTTTCAGGAATCCGCCACTCTTTCTGTGAAATACTTCCTCACATCTCTCCTGAATCTAATCCCCTCCAGCCTCATAGCATGTCTCCTTGTTCTTGAATACCTTTTTTTGAAAAATACTTCCTTCCTGTACCTCATTTACCCCTATGAGGTATTTAAAGGTCTCTTTCGTATCCTCCCCTCCCTCCTCTCTTTCAGGGTGTATTGAGGTCTTTTTCTCTCCTTCTATAAATTTTGATGCAGACCATGTTAGTTGCCCATCTCTGGACCGCCTCCACTCTATGTTCTTCTGGAGAAGTAGTTTCCAGAACTGGACACAGTACTCTAGGTGGGGCCTTACCAGCGATCTATACAGAGGCAACACCACCTCCCTCTTTCTGCTGGTGATACCCTTCCCTATGCACCCCAGCATCTCACTAGCCCCTCCCAACTGCCTTGTTCAACTGTCTGGCCACCTTTCGGTCTTCATATATGATTGCCACCAGGTCTCTTTTCTGTTTGGTAGTCATCACTACAACTTCACTCATTTTGTACTCCACCCCTGGAATTCTGTGCCCTAAGTGCATTATTTTGCACTTTTTTGCATTAAACCCAGTTACCATCTCCTTGACCACTCCTCGAGTTTTCTCATGTCTCTGCTTATTCTTTCCACCACCCGTGGAGTGTCCACCTATTGCAGATTTTGGTGTCATCTGCAAAAAGACTGACCTTCTCTTATAGCTCCTCTATAGTATCCCTTATAAAAACAATAAAGAGGACCAATCTCTGCACTGATCCCTGAGAAACCCCACTGGTCACCCTTCCTTCCTCAGAGTGCACTCCATTTGCCACCACCCTCTGTCCCCTATCCTCTAACCAAATTTCTTACTCAGCTTACCACCTTTGGGCCCACTCCTAAGCTACCCATTTTGCTTACTAGTTTCCTGTGTGGAAGGCTGTTGAAAGCCTTGCTGAAATATAGGTAGACCATCTCCACCGATCCACGTTGATCTAATTCCTTGGTCACTCAGTCAAAGAACTTTATCAGATTTGTTTGACATGACCTTCTCTTGTGAAACCATACTGTCTAGGGTCTTGTAAGACATTGGATTCAAGATATTCCACAACCCTTTCCTTCAGCAGTAATCCCGTTAACATTCCCACCATCAATATCAGGCTGACTGGCCTTTAATTGCCAGCCTCCTCTCTGCTACCACTTTTGTAAAGTGGGAATACATCTGCCCTCCTCCAGTCCTCCAGAACCACTCCTGTTTCCAGACAGCTGCTAAACAGGACAGTCAGAGGTGCAGCAAGTACCTCCCTGACCTCTCTCAATACCCTTGGATGCATCCCATATGGCCCCATTGCTCTGTCCACTTTCAGATTAGCGAGTCCCTTCAGGAATCTTTCCTTCAAAAAAGGACTAGTGTCCACCTCCCTCCCTCCCTCCAAAACTCCTGTTACTCTTTTGTGGCCCTTCCCCTTCTCCTTCCTCTGTGAACACTGTACAAAAGTATTTGTTCAGGATGTCTGCTTTTCCTGGTCCCCCTCTGCACAGTCCTCATTTCCCTTTTTAACCTTACAATCCCCCCGTGGTCTTCTTCTTTTCACGTACCTAAAAAATGTTGTGTCCCCTTTTATTACTGCCTGGGCTCTTCTCTGTTGTGATCATTACTGCCTTAACTGCTTCCCTCTGTTACTGTTATATACCTCCCTGTCCTCCTCCCTCTGTGCCTCTTTATACCTTCTAAATGTATCCTTTTAGTCTTTACCCTTTCAGCCACCTCTTTCCAGAACCATACCCTTCTCTTTTTCCTCTTGCTTTTGCTCACTTGCTTGACACAGAGATTTTTTTGTTCATTATGCCTCCTTTTAGCTTTGCCCACTGTTCCTCCACCCCACCCAGGTCACCCCCCTCCCAACCAGGTCACCCTGAGGCTCATAGGGAGTTCCTAATGATGGTGGAAAGCGTCATAGGGGACGTCTCCTCATAAACAGCAGTTCCTATCAAACGGGAAAGATAAAAAAGATAAACCTGCACAACCATCAGAGAAGCATAGTAAAGATACCTGGATGTCCAAAAGAGGGAACCTTGACACCAGTGATGGTAAACACACAAATAAAGAGCCTCAGAACATGTACTGGAACCAGTGTCTGCTAAGAAAAATCAAAATGAGAAACTTGCACGTGTCACTCCTTCTGAAAAGGAAAAGGAGCAGACAGTGAATCAGAAGTAAATGCCCTCAACAGAGGACATGACTAAGGTACAGTATGGCAGTTTTTCCAAGCCTTCCAGGCTATAGAAAATGTATTTAATGTGCCTACCCCCCACTTGCCAGTCTCCAGTTTCAGACCATTTGCCTGAAGAGGAGGGAAATATGTATTACAAAGAAGAGCTGGAAGGGGAACCCATAGAACTTGATTTCTCATCTGACCAAGGGTTTGATTCCCCTCCTAGGCCCACAAAGGATTACACCTCCACATTCATCAAACATATGGTGAACACCCTCAACATCTCCTCCCATAAAACAGAGGAGAATGAGGAGTAGGTGGAGTTCATGAATATGATGGGACTAGCTCCCATACACAGATCACTCCAAAAGGCTACATAAAAATCATGCCAGCATCCAATTCGTCTGCTGACACTGATAAAAAGTGGGAAAGAAGTATCAGGTGGACAGATAGGGGTTGGAATACCTGTATGCCCACCCTGATCATGAAAGAGTGGTACAGGCAGCTGCTTGTGAAAACTCCAAGCTGTCTTTCTCCACACAGCCTCCTCAAAAGGACTGCAGAAAACTGAACATTATGGCCAAAAAGGTGTAGACAACAATTTCCTTGCTCCTAAGGCAGGCAGGTTATTTGGCTTACATGGCTCAGTACCAGACAGCATTGTGGAATACAGTCCTGGTGCTGAGCGATAAGTTGGATGGTGAAATAGCACAGGACCTGGCTGCCACTAAATACCAGTTCCACATGGCTGTAAACACTAATGACTCTGTCTCATGAGTGTTGGCCAAAGCAGTAGCATTGAGGAGGTTTGCCTGGTTAAGGGCTGCCATCCTTACTCGGGACATTCAGTCTAAAGTCATTGGTTTCCCTTTTGAGGGAAATTTCCTATTTGGTGACAAAACATAGGCATATATGAAAAAAGTGGATGAATACAAAACCATTTTTTAAGTACTCTACCAAGAAAGACATGGCCTGCACTTCCTATAGGCCTTATCGAAGGAGAGCAGGAACAGGGGTTACTATCAGAGATTCTATGCCCCCTATGACCACCAACCTCAAAGAGGTTGCAACAAGGGCAGAAGCAGAAGGGGCTGCAGAGCACCAACCAGTCCAAAAGAAAAAACGTGCTCAGTGATATAGGTTTGGGGTGCAGTTGCAGGGGTGAGCTAACACCTAAAGAAGATGCAAACAGAGGTCTCAAATGCAGCACACCCACCAGGAGAAAAACAGAGATCAAAATTAAAAGGCTGCAGCACCAGCCCCCAAGCCACAGCCAAAACAACCCCTCTGACAATTCTGCCCAAGTTTGCCAGTCAACAGTTGCTCATGCGGGGAAGTCTGACACACTATTCTCAGGAATGGGTAAAAATTACCACAGACAAGTGGGTTTATTCATTTATTTCAATTGGGATTAATACCTTTGAGTCAAAGACTCATTTTCAAAAGTTCCAAGTCAGGGACAAAACAGAGCAATACAAATACAATACAATACAATACAATAAGTACAAATTAAGATAACAGTGAAAAAAGAAAAATATGGTAGGCATCATGAAAATCATTAAAATGGCACATGAGGTACAAGACTTGCTAGTTTCAGGTACATCTTAAAAGTAGGGTAAACTACATTACATCAAGTTGCTGCAGGGTAGGGATACACTGGGAATAGTGAGACATGTCTGTAATAGGTACGTGTTAAGCTTTGGGTATGATGGGGGGAAAAGGTAAGCAGCCAGATTGGTGTTGTCAAAGTAGCTAGAGGTGGTGTGGGACAGAAGTAAAGGGGAAAGGTGGCGTAGGACGGTTGTAAGTTGAAGGAGGGGGGAAGTGGGGAGGGGAAAATGTGAGAAGGCCGGGGATAAGGCAGGAGGAATATGTCGAATTATTTTCTTGCACAGTTACAGGTGGTTACATTCTTAAGGTGGGGCCATAGCTCCCTTTTGAACATACTCAGCTTTGTGTTTCCTGTCAGCATTTTGGGCAGCTCATTAAACTATTTAGGGCCCTTAAAAGTAATGGATTTTTGGGCCAGTGATATGCGCTTGAAAGGGACTTGTAGTCCTCCTTTTGTCACATTTCTTGTTTGTTTAGTGTGAGCAGCCTTCTTGAACAGACTGCTTATGGATTCCGTCATGATGCCTAGTTGCGCTTTTTTTATGATCAGGCATGTTTGGTATTGGGCTGTTAGGTACAGTGAGAGCCAGTCCATCTCACAGTAGAGTGCACAGGTGTGAGTCCATCGATCTGACCCAAGTGCCAGAAGACAAGCCCTATTCATGAAGTAGTGGGTGAGGGATTGTTCCTGCAGTTTAAAAGGTATCTAAAGCTGCAGGGGCCAGAAAGATTTCCAGCTCATTCACCAGCAGAAAGGATTGTGTTGGAACTAGAAGTAAAGAAACTGTTGCAGGCAAAAGCAGTAGAAAAGGTCCCTATCTCACAGCAATGCAACAGCCTGCTATGCTTCCTGATCTACAAGAAATGGTGACTGGTGACCTATTTTAGACCTAGCATATCTGAACAAACATATCAAAAAAGAAAAGTTCAAGATGGTAACACTGGACTTACTGGTACCATCACTGCAGTCAGGAGATTTGTTGAGGTCACTGTATCTGAAAGATGCTTACTTCCATCTCCTAATCAGATCTAACCAAAGAAAACTTCCTAGGTTCAGGCTGGGAAACTGCTAATATCAGTTTATAGCCCATTCTTCGGCCTCACTGCAGCATGGTGGCAGTGCAACTGAGAAGACAAGATGTGATGGTTGTTTCCTACCTAGACAACGGGCTAGGCTCAGGGAATTTGGGGCAAGAGACAAGGTGCTCCATACAATAGGTAAGGAGCATTCTAGAGAGCCTGAGATTCCTAATAAAGCTGCTAAAGTCTCAGATAGAACCAATTCAGGTACTGGACTTCATAGATGCAGAGCTGAACACACTACAGGGGAAGGCTTTCCTTCCACAGGAAAGGGTATCAGATTTGATTGCCAGTGCTGAAGCCTTCACACTGTGACAGCCAAGGCCTGCAAGGGATTTTCTGCACTTTAACCACTTGGCCTCATCCACAGCCATGGGCCAGATTTCAGATGAGGGACATTCGGTACCATCCAAGGGGTCACTGGTCCCAATGGTTGGATTCACTGTCTAAGCTAGTAGCAGTAACAAAGGACTTTGTGCGAATACTAGAGTGGTGGAAGGAGGAAAGCAACCTCAGGGAAGGTATTTCCTTCCTCCAGTAATCCCCATCATCTATTCTTACTACAGATGCTTCACTCCTCGGATGGGATGCCCACCTGGAGGATTTCTGGGTATGTGGCATCTGGAGCGTACAGGAGACTCAGGAGCACTTAAATCTCCTCAAGTTCAAAGCAGTACTACTACAGTAGTAGCCAGAGACATTGACAGCTATTTCCAGATATTTCACAAAATTTCTGAAGAGTTTCTTTCTGCTGCCCCTACTGTGGAAATGCAGAAAGCAGGAGATATTTCTGGAAATATCACAGAAATTTCGGGAAATATCTGGCAATGTCTGTGGCTGCTACTGTAGCAATGCAATCTTTCTCCTCCCAGCTACAAGATCAATTTGTCCAGCTTCAGACATACAGTGCCACAACAATGTACTATATGAATAAGGGAGGAGCAAGGTCCTCAAAACTGTGCACATAAGCAACTGCAATGAGGAGCTGGAATTTTGCTCATTCCCTGGACACAAAAAAATTCTGCAGTATGTTTGCCAGGTAAGGACAATGTGCTGGCAGACTCCCTAAGCTGAATCGTCTTTGGAAACCATGAGTGGACCTTGAACCAGCAACTGCTGGCCTCAGTCTTCAGAAGATAGGGTACTCCAGAAATAGATCTGTTTGTTTCTTGGAAGAACCATCAGCTCCCAGTCTTGTTGCAGGCCACCAGCACAGGGGCACAGTCCCAGAGGACACCCTAGCTCTGGATTGGACAGGGAAGTTTATGTACACCTTCCCAACATTCCCACTCATACAGAGTGCTCATAAAGCTCAGGAGAGAACCAACAACAATGGTTCTGATAGTCCCAGACTGAGCCAGGCAGGCTTGGTACTCAGTGCTGCTGACCCTGTCCAGTAGGATCCCAGGCAACCTGCCACTGTGTTATGATCTACTGATTTACCAGTTTTCTGGAAGTTGATATCAGTCATATAAAGAGTATGTTGAAAAAGTCTTTATTTGGGATGACATAGGAAATTATTATATTTCAATTTTCTATTCCAAAAAAGGGGGAAAAGACAAACAATGAAAAAAAAAACAACCCTACATTTAAATACAAAATTATTTAAGGTGGGCAGTCTGTGAGAGCACCAAGGCGCAAAAATCTTCTTCTCCATTATTCTTCTTTGATCTCAGGATTTTCTATTTCTTAAAAAAAAAGCAAGAAAAAAATGGTTGATTTGAACTGCATAAGTTAGAATGTCAAAGGGGCATATAAAAAAATAATGACAGTGGCAAAAGAAAATCATGTAAATTGTCTTATCCTGCAGGAAACTCATTTCACAGAGGCACAATGTAAAGCAGCAATGCAACAAAACTGGGCACAAAACTTGACCCTACCTTTTTTCACTATAAAAAAATCGGGCATCTTCCAGTTTTATTTGGTGATACAATTTTCTAATTCCAACAAAGTCTGATGTTTTAATTGAGTTTGTTTCTCAAGAAACAAAGATGTCTGCCAAATTTTGCATAGCAATAGTACTGTAGACCTAGCAAGGGTTAGGATTAAAAAAAAGGACTCATGATGTGCTGCATAGGAGGAACCTAGACAAGTACATTTGATAGGTGTGCTGATATTTTTATTAACTGTAGCCGAAACTATCTCTTTGTAAAAGTATTTTTTGCTGCACTGCTGCTTTAAATACATAACACATTTATTTCAGGGAATAGGGGTTTGTGTATCATATTCTAATGTAGCAAAAGGTCCAGCAATAATATTTAAAATATCTCTACAATCAGAAATAATAGCTTATATATATATGTTTTCAGAAGGTAGGTTTATTATAATGAAACTTAAAGAGCTACTGATGCCTCAAAGAAACTTTGGAAAACATAATGATTAGATACAATTCAGATTGCATTCCATATATATTCTATATATTTCTCTTCTCCCTTATTTATTACTGAGTAAATTTTGATGAATACATCATCTTTATCCTTTAGCGTTCCCTTACAGTTCATCTGCCTCTATAGCGTACTCTCTACTTCATTTCATAATCCTCTGTTGTGACATCACAATCTGTTAGCATGAGAGTAACTGTGATGTTACAAGCAATGCATTATGACTTCAGGTAGGGAGAAAGCAACAGGAATAGCTGAACTCTTCAGGAACATAGATTTTGTTTTAATGCAAATGACCTCAGTAGTAAATAATGTGGAGGAGGAATATAAAACTAACATGACATACAAGCCGAACTGTGTCTAAATATTAAGCTTTGTTAAAGTTGTCATGAAGGTGTCAGCTGCTCTTTATGGACTCTGATCTTCA